>CM024587.1:25369353-26093526 GCA_014182565.1 Eucalyptus marginata
ACCTTATAGATTAGTTAACTCGTGAGTGGCCAACTCAGAGAAAAAAGGCTATAGACGCGTCGATGAAAAACCCGACTCATTCAATTGAAAATAGAAGTGGAAAATCAAGATGTGACAACTTTTCCCCTCTTATAAATATTTTGTCCTTGAAATTTAAACCATTACAAATCTTAAACAAAAAGGTGGGGGTAGAGTCGTCTCATCCACTCTTCACTTTCCCAGGTTGCTCCTTCAGTACCGTAGTGTTGCTAGACCACTTTGACTAACGGAAGTGTCTTGGTGCGCAGAACCTGTTCTTTCCGATCCACAATCTTAACCGGGCTTTCCACATACGACACTCTATTGTCCATGTCCAATTCCTCAAAATTAAGCACATGGGTCGTGGGTTGGGTCAGGCTCATACTTTCTCAACATCGACACGTGAAAGACATTATGCACTTGCGCCAACCTCGGCGGTATTGCAAGATGATGCACTAGGATCCCGATTCTTTCAAGAATCTCAAAGGGACCTATGTACCTCGGACTCAGCTTTCCCTTCTTACTAAATCGCGAAGTACCCCTCATTGGTGACACCTTCAAAAAAACGTGATCACCAACTTGGAACTCCAAAGGCCTTCAACGCTTATCTGCGTAGCTTTTCTGGCAACTCTGAGTGGTCTTTAATCTATCTCTGATGACGGCAACTGCATCCACTGACTGCTGGACTAACTCTGGGCCCGTGATCTTTCTTTCCCCGACTTCATCCCAACACACTGGCGCTCTGCATGCTCTGCCATACAACGCTTCAAAAGGAGCCATCTGAATGCTTTGCTGGTAGCTGTTGTTGTAGGCAAACTCAACAAGATGAAATTGTTCCTCCCAGCTTCCCTTGAAATTCACTATGCAAGCTCGCAGCATGTCTTCGAGGGTTTGAATCAACCTCAAACTGGCCGTCCGTCTGAGGATGATATGTTGTACTATATTGCAGCTTCATTCCCAAAGCACTCTACAAACTTTTCCAAAAGGCGGCGGTGAACCTCGGGTCTCTGTCTGATGTAATCATCACCGGCACTCCATGCAAAGGAACTATCTGACGCATGTACAACTCTGCGTGCCTATCTAAATCAAGGTCCTTCCGTACTGCGATGAAGTGAGCCGACTTCGTCAGTCTGTCGACCACTACCCAAATGGAATCATTACCTCTCTGACTCCTTGGTAAGTCCGTCACAAAGTCTATTGTGATGTGTTCCCATTTCCACTTGGGAATCTCGAGAGGTTGAAGAAGTCTTGCCGACTTACAATGCTGTGCCTTCACTTGCTGACACGTCAGACAGTTGGCGACATGCTTGGCGATGTCCGCTTTCATACCGGCCCACCAATAGTGTTGACGCAAATTCTGATACATTTTCGTACTACCAGGATGAATGCTGTAACTGCTACGATGAGCTTTTGATAAGATCTCTTCTCTAAGATCTGCATCGTCAAGTACATACAATCGTCCTCGGAACCTTAGTTTTCCATCTTCAGAAATCTGGAAATAAGCTTTTCTCTTCTCAGTATCCTCTTGCAAGATCTTCTATATCTTTGGATCTGTCAACTGAAGCGTCTTTATTCTGATCTACTCTTCCGGCTCCATTCTGAGGGTGGCCATAAGATTTGAAAGGTGGCCTACCTCAAACTTGAAAACTGAATCTCGAGCTCTCTCAAGTAAAATCCATTCCTTGAGCACCATCTGTGCTACTGAAGACTTCCGACTCAGCGCATCAGCGACCTTGTTCGCCTTTCCAGGGTGATATAGAATATCACAATCATAGTCTTTCAGAAGTTCCATCCAGAGACGCTGTCTCATATTCAACTCATTCTAAAAGAATAAGTACTTGAGACTTTGATGGTTAGTGAAGATCTGGAATCTTTCTCCGCACAGATAATGTCTACAAATCTTTAGAATGAAAATAATTGCTATGAGTTCTAAGTCATGTGTCAGGTAATTCAGTTCGTGAGGTCTCAACTAATGGGACGCGTATGCAACAACTCTACCATGCAGCATTAACACGCAACCTAATCCTCTAAACAATGCATCACTGTAGATCTTGTACCCTCCAAGACCATATGGTATAGTCAATACCGGTGCGGTAGTAAGCTTCTGCTTAAGCTCTTGGAAACTACACTCGCACTTATCTGTCCACATGAACTTCTCTACCTTCTTCAGCAGTCAAGTTCAAGGCGAAGCTAATGCGGAAAACCCTTCTACAAACCTTCTGTAATACCGTGCTAAACCTAGAAAACTTGGGATCTCTGTCACTGTAGTCGGTCTTGGCCAGTTGATCACTGCTTTAATCTTGCTTGGGTCCACAGAGATTCCTTCGCCTGAAATCACGTGACCTAGGAAAGCCACATGAGCTAACCAAAACTCGCACTTGCTGAACTTCGTGTACAGCTCTTGATTCCGCAAAGTCTGGAGTACTATCCTTAAGCGTCTTTCATGTTCATCAGGACTACTAGAGTACACCAGGATGTCGTCGATGAAAATGATCACAAACTGATCTAGGTACTCCTTGAACACTCAGTTCATAAGATCCATAAAAGTAGCTCGAGCGTTCATCAAACCGAAGGGCATTACAATGAACTCATAATGGCCGTATCGAGTACGAAACGCTGACTTCGGTATGTCTTCCTTTCTAATCCTCAGCTGATGATATCTCGTCCTTAAGTCGATCTTGGAGAATATCGACGCTCCTTGTAACTAATCAAACAAGTCATCAATCCTTGGCAATGGGTACTTGTTCTTGATCGTCACCGGATTGAGTTGTCGATAGTCGATGCACAGATGCAATGAACCATCCTTTTTCTTCACGAACAGAACTGGTGCTCCCCAAAGTGATGCACTGAGACGTATGAATCCCTTATCCAACAATTCATGTATCTACACTTTCAGTTCTTTCAGCTTCGACAAAGCCATCCGATAAGGATCCTTAGAGATTGGCTCTGTCCTGGGGGCTAACTCAATCACAAACTCTATCTCTCTCTCTGGCGGCAGACCTGGTAATTCTTTTGGATACAAATCTGGAAACTCTTGAACCATTGCGATGTCTTCTATCTTCTACTCCTCAACTGTCATATCCATAACAGGCGCCATGTAACCTTGACAACCCCCGTCTAACAAACGGGTTGCCTATATTGACGGGATTAAGGTAATCGAGGGTCCTCCTCAACTTCCAATAAACTCGAAGCTCTCACCCACTAACAGGTTAAACTGAATCGCTTTACGATAGTAGTCCATCTGAGCTCATTGCTTGGTGAGCCAGTCCATGCCAATTATCAAATCAAAATCATACATGGCTAGGACTATCAAATCTATCTTTCCCTCTCACTCACAAATCACTAACTTGCAACCAGGACAACCCATTGAAGCTAGCACATTATCCTTTAACGGTGTAGATATACTAACCACTGACTCCAACAACTCAGGAATCAACCTACCAACTTAACATACTACTCAGCTATAAATGAATAAGTACCTCCAGGGTCGAATAAAACATAAGTAGCATGGTCGTTCAACAAGACCATACATGTGATCACATCAGGCGAGTCCTCAGCCTATCCTCTATTGATAGCATACGTCCTTCCCTGAGCCGGAGGCTTGTTCAGTCCACCATGCTGTACATTTGATTGTACGATTCCTCGGTTCTGAACCATCGGTGGCGGTGCCGGTAACTACTGCCCCATTTGTCTTCTAGGACAATTCCTGGCCATGTGACATTGCTGGCCACACACAAAACAAACACCCATCCTAGAAGGGCACGGGGCTGATCCATGTCGTCTTCCGCAGGAATAACACACTACATTCTAGCTCGACACTGACTTTCCTATCCCACCCTTCTTGTTGGGTGGAATAGGCTACCTTCCCCCTATCATTGGTCTCTTCCCAAACCGATTCCCATCTCGGTTAGACGCAAACTGCGACCCAGATGCGGCGACTTGTTCGTTCAGATTCTTCTCTATCAATTGGGCTCGTCTGTTCAACACATTATAGTTCTTTAGATCAAGCGGTACCAGCGGATTTTTCAGCTCCGGTCGGAGGCCAAACCTAAACCTCATCGCTTTTTCCTCGGGATCCTCAATCAATCTAGGAGCATACTACGATAACTCGATGAACTTCACCTCGTACTAGTCTACAGTCATTAGACCTTGACGGAGGCAAAGAAATTTTGCCATCTTCAGTTGCTTGGCACAGCTGGAGAAATACTTGCCATTGAACGTTCCAACGAAGATGTTCCACACTGGAATCACGCCTTCTGGGAAACACTTTCTCTAGTGGCCCTCCACCAAGTACTTGCAATCCCCTACAGCTGATCTACTACAAGGACGGCCTTCTCTTCCTTTGTGCACTTCAGCAGTGCAAAAGCTTCCTCCAATTCCTGGATCCAAAGGGCTGCAGCCTCGGGATCTTTATCTTTATGATATTTTATATGTCAATACAATTAATATCACCGGCAACTATTGTTCCTAATGTTGGTGCTTTCGTGCCATTTACTTTCTTACACTAAGTCAACAAAGCACTTCTCACACCTATTATTGATTTGCTCATTGATTGAATATCTTCAGAAGGTATTTCGTCTCGTTTAGACAAAACAATAGCCTTTTCAATTAATCAAATATATAAAAAAACTTATGAAAATTTTCTGTGAGAAACAGACAAATGCCGGGTAGTTTTCCCTAGTTTGTTCACATGCACACGGTGTCAATTTTGTCTCTAACGCACCTAATCCTCACTTCGGTATCGAGCAATTACTAAAAAGTATAACAAAGCATCCGGCTAAAGGAACGTGCATTCGGGCTAGTCCAGTGAGAAACAGACAAAGGCTGAGTTGTTTACTCACATTCATGGCGTGTCGATTTTGTCTCTTAACTCACCTAATCGAAGGCACTTGCGTCGAGCAATTATATATTAAATAACGCCTCCGCGAGAGGAACGAACATATGAGGTGATCCAGTGAGAAACAGACAAAAGCAGCTTTCGGAATCTGAAAATGCAAAACTTTCGGCATCTACAAATTTAGAGAAGATGGGAGGAAGAAGAAACTAGCTCGATCTACTTTAGGTTTCCCTTAGTTCCACGAGCGACGTATATTATCTGTTATTGGATGCGGTAAATTTGTACTTTGTTTTTAAGGTTTTGTGGCCAGATCCATGTCTTAAGCAGTGGGTTGGTTTGAGCTATTTATGCAGTAAATTGCAATTTTTCATAGAAGTCTGGTCAATTCTTTTTTTCCCCTTTTAGTGGCAAATCACAACTTGTATGGCACTCCGTTGCCTGTTGGCTAAGAAACTCAAGTTACTTATTTAGGTTACATATTTTCACGATCCACATAGGGTTTCAGGCATCGAGTACTATAGATCGTATGCTAGAAAACTTTAAACTTGAATACTTGTAATATCGGTTTATGTAGAAAAGTATGCCAAAATTATATGAATTCTTCGAGTGAAATATATGAGCTTTGACCCATCTTTGAGTCGTTCGCATGATTTGTAGATTGATGTAATGGTTCCTATTAGGCTTGAAATAGGCTTACTCCCTGCATAATTTGCTTACCTAGTAAAAGCAAAAATATATAAGTCCTACCTGATCGATGTTTTTCCTTATGACATTTTTTATATAGGAAATTAAATTATCATATGAATTGAGAGAAGATACCACGGCAAAAAAAAAAAAAAAAAAAAAAAAAGAGAGAGAGAGTGAAAACCAACCAAATTAACAGGACCTCACTACAATCAATTGAAGCATATAACGAACATATTAATGTCCATTAAGCTCACAGTAATTCATGTGAAGCCATAATCTACTCTCCAATTCATATCATAATAAAGAAAAATCAAGTATGCCATAGACTTTTGTTTGTTGTAGAATAGGACGCAAATGTTAATGTCTGCTTACAGTCTTTCCTATTATTTAATACACACCAAGATTTCTTGCCATAAATTGTCCATTCCCAAGGAAGATGTTATTTCACTTAACTTGATCATCGTATATCCCATTTTCTTGAAGTGGCAATTGATGTTGAATTATCAATTATTTTTATCATGCCATCTCATCTAATATTAACGTCATTACAAAGCATTTTAAAATAAAATTGGGCAGAAATGTGTCAATTTTAAGTTGAATCCTGTAATATTGAATTTGGATTTCTCATAGTACAAGAATTTGTACTTCACCAATGTGGCATCCCAAATATTTGAGACAAGCCCTAAGATGTATTAAGACCTATAATTAGGTAATGAATTTACCTATGGTTTATGCTTTAACTATTAACCTTTCCCTTAAAAACTAAGTGATATACGCTTGGGTTCTTGAGTTTTTAAGATAGTACTATAGGTTATCTTGGTAAGAAGGATTTATTCTTGGCTTTGCATCTCATAGATTAAATCCCTATAGATTAAATGTTACGAGTTTCGATCATGTGAAATTGGAAATTGAAATCACTAAGAGAGGGAATTTAGTGGATTTTTGCTAAAAAGTAAAAAGGTAAAAAGGTAAATTTTTGGATTGGACTTTAGGCCCATGGATAAAGGGCCTAAAGTGGGCTATTTTGGCCAGGCCCATGAGGCCCATATGGGCCATTCGGCCGAGCAAGAGGGGAGGGAAATTCGGATGCATGCCTCCCCCCATGTGTCCCATTGTGAAGGCCATTTGGCACTCATGCATTTAAGTCAATTAAGCAATGATTAGGGGAAAGAAAAGCAAAAAGGGAAAAAGGCAACCGGTTTAGGGGGAGGGGGTGTCGTGCAAAGAGACAGGGAGAAAGGGAGAGAGAGATTTTGAGAGAAACCAAGGAAGAGAGAAGAAGGAAGGAGCCGCACGTCGCCGCCATCCGTCCGATCGTCCGCCCTTCGCCGTCCTTGTGCTGTCGTTAGTTCGGTCTTTTGAGGCAAGTTGGGATCCTTTGATGCTCTTGCATGTGTGTTATGGAGTGGTGATGGATTTGGGGTGTGTAGAGTCTAAGAAACCGAAGCTAGAATGACTTGTTCTTGAGTGATGTTGCTGTTTTCGCATGAACCGCCTGAGTCAGAATCTTGTGAGAGCTTGCATGCATGTTTCGAGTTCGATTTTGACTTTGATTTCTTCATGAAAGTTGTAACCAACATCTTAAACTACAACATACTAAAATTTGGTGCAAAATGATGGAGATTTAAGGGTTTAAAATCTCATCCTACGGAGACACTAGATCTGGAATTGTTTTGCTGACCTTGTGGTAGATTTGTGGTTGCATGTTGATTTTTATTAAGAATCTCTCTTCGACTTCTGCATGAAACATCTTCATCTATGGGTTAACTATAACATACTCAAATTTCATGAGTTTTGATGGCCATTTACATACTAAACCGACCATGAAATGAAAACCGTGCAAACTGTGTGTTTCGGACATGAGAATCTTGACACGCATGACCTATAACTTTCTGTACAAGCTTTGTTTGAAGAAATGTTCTTCATGAAACATCTTCATATATGTGTTAAATATAACATACTCAAATTTCATGATTTTTGAAGGCAATTTGCCTATTTAATTGACTGTGATGTGAAAACCGTGCAAACTGTGTGTTTCGGACATGAGAATCTTGACATGCATGACCTATAACTTTCTGTACAAGCTTTGTTTGAAGAAATGTTCTTCATGAAACATCTTTGTCTATGTGTTAACTATAACATGCTAAAATTTCATGATTTTTGAAGGCCATTTGCCTATTTAATTGACTGTGATTTGAAAACCGTGCAAACTATGTGTTTCGGACATGAGAATATTGACATGCATGACCTATAACTTTCTGTGCAAATTTCTTTTGGAGAAATTTCCTTCATGTGATATCTTTACCTATGTCTTGACTACAACATAGTTAAATTTCATGAATTTTGTAGGTCGTTTGCCTATTTAATTGACTGTGATATGAAAACTGTGCATGCTGTACATTTTCGAAATTTATGATATTGGATTGTATGGCCACTTCTATGCAGTGATGTGTGGTCCATATAAATTGTCATGTGAATTATGAGATGTTGGATCTTTTTCATATAATGGTGTAATGGCTTTCATGCATTTCATATGTCATTCAAGAAAAGGGTAAATTTTCCATGATTTCAAAGAAAGATTTTATTTAATCAAAGGGAAATTTCTTTAATGCGTACTACATGTTTTCAAAAGAACAATTTGAAACAATTGCATTGGAAATTTCAAGTGTGAAATTGGAAGAGAAAGGTATGAGGATATGAATGACCGTCGGAGGTGTGAGCCGACGATGCCCCGGGAGTGTCGGGATGCCCGGAGGTGTGAGCCGGATGCCCGGAGGTGTGTGCGGGATGTCCTCGGGAGTTTCGAGATGCCCGGAGGTGTGTGCCGGAGGTTCCTCGCGATGCCAGGTTGGGTGCGAGCGATAAATTTTGGGACGCAAACATTGATCCCTAGGAAGAAAAATTGATGAGATCCTTGTGAAAGTTAAGAATTGAAAGTGAATCATGTGCATGGATGTATGCATATGGCATATTGCATGTAAATAGATGCATGTATGGGAGAGATGTTGATATGTGCATGATATCAAGGCAAGTTACGTATGCATACTTGAGTGACATGCTATAGATCTCATGGTGGTGTATGCTTAATAGCATGGATGATGAGTGTATGGATGTATGTGCACTTATGGTATGATGGCACATGTGATGTGATAATGATGAATGCATGAATGTATGATGAGGATGATGACTATATGATGATGCATGTATGTGAGATATGATGACATGTGTATGATATCAAGGTAAGTTATGTATGTATACTTGAATGACATGCTATGCTATGATTGTATTGTATGATGCTTTGAGTGGTCATTGGACCTTTACTTGTTGAGTGGTTGTACTCACCCCTGCGGGGACCAACATTTCAGATTAGTACGATGCCGCTCCCTACTATCACGCGGGGCGTCTTTTACGGCCTTCCTTCGGATGTGGAGGTCGAGTGGGCGGAGATTGACTGTCCCACCATCCCTGGTTTGACGTTCATTCGGATTCGTACATTCGTGATGTATGATGTGGGCCCGACCGGGGCCCCGTCGTTCTCAGAGTTCGTATCTGTTCACGTTCGTCAAGACGGAGTGATGCAGGGGATGCTGCCACCACCACCGCCCGATGCACCAGGATGGGTGTGATGGCCCGTGAGCGAGAGAGAGAGGGGGACAACACTTTTTGGAGATAGAGCCGACACTTAGATGGAAGGTCTTTCATGTTTCTTTTAGGGGGTCGACAATCTCATTAGAGATATAACCGAGTATAGTGAAAAGTTTCGGTTTTCCTTTTTGGCTATACCGACCCAAAGATGTCCATCTTAAAATGTAAATAAAAGTTGTTCGGCCTTATGTTTTTCCTTTAATTGTGTAGTTGGTGTGCATTGTGCTATCGATAAGGAAGTGGAGAGATGGTGAGACTCGTCTCTAATGTCCGCTATGAGCTACGCTAATCCCTAAGTTGTTTAAAATAAAAAATAAAAAATAAAAAATATATATAATATGCCTAAAAACCTCGGCCCTTAATTACGACTCCCCTTTTTCTAACATCAAAGAATCGGTAATTGCTTTAGATACAACGCTTAGTATCTGTGGCGACCCTACCGGGTTTGGGGGTGCCACAACCAAATATTTTTCTGGTGGAATTCAGTCCATGAGGTCAATGGGAGCCTTTAAGCGACACGCGCTCCCTCCATGATTAATTCTTTCCGCTAACGATCGATGAAACACAAACCAATTTGTCATTCAGTTCAGCGAAGCCTTGACCTGAGAAGCTCAAACTAACATCACACAACATGTGTGTTGGGAATAACTGATTATCTAAAACGGATTCGACACTAAATCGAACCCCTAAAACAAATGCGGAAGACGAGCCCAAGAATCACATGTATCACCGATCAAAGCTACACCATGGAATCGAGCGTACCTTATTGTCCACAGATTAAACACCAATGTTGAAATTCGAGGAAGAATCCTGATCCCGTTCTACCCAGAAGCGTATTGTTGCTGTAAAGGGAGAAAACTTACGTTCCTTTTGGGAGAGGGAGAAAAGAAAAACGTACGTATGTTGAAAAGGTACGTTCCCTTTTTTCTTTTCTTCTCTTAAAACATCTTTTCCAAAAGACACATCCCCTTAACGTAACACCTCTTCATATCTCAACCCTTCATCCATGGGCCCTTGTCTTGCAGGCCGGGCTTTTAGGCCCAACATGGGCGGACGGGCCCACTTAGGCCCATTAACACATGAAAAAAAAAAACCATCATCTCCCACTTGCACATGGTGGGCTGAACATGATCCTCTTTACCTCTCTGCAACATTCATATCGGTGAATAATCCGTGCGACCAGCATACTTTGAGAGCTCGTTGCCATACATCTGTTAGGAATATATAGCAGCTCATAATGGGCATTACACTCTGAGTAGATTTAGTATGCAGTACCCTAGATCAATAGATCACATTTATATCTCTCTTGATCTCTTTTTAAAACAATGATATATTGTATTCACAATTATGATTATCTCATAAACAATCATAATTGGTCGACTAGTGAATACAAAACTAGAATGTGATTCTCCAAATTCGATCTTCCTCTTTCCTTGAAACTCTCAATTTTCAGTTCAAATTGCTTTTCTAGAAATGTCCCATTAGATCGAATCAATTCATGATCATTGGCAATATCCCAAGATAGTAAACACTATATAGAAATCTTGAGAATAAGTAAGAGTCATGAGGGCACTAAATTGAGGAACTCTTTCCCTCAAGAGTCTCACACGGCACAAAAAGTTGAGATCAAACTTTTGCCACTCTTATTGGTCGTCTCATGCATACGTAATATGGAATACGTATTAGGGTATTAACTCATTTCCCATAGAGCATATGTCTACACTTACAATACCGTACAGATGATAGTTCAGACATACATAATGTCTAACTTGAGTTCACATATCTACTCATACACAGAATTCATCAGAACTCACATCTGGCATCATAGACAGATAAAGTAAAATATGTGGGTTATTTTACTTTCGTACATAGTCAATATCATGTCCTCATCTTAACACTCAGTTAAGGTGACATATATATATTTTAAGCTTGAGCTCTCGATTATCACCTAGATAATAAGCTTAAAATCGTCTCATCTCTATTTATCACATAGTAAATAGAGGCGATTACCCGTGTGAGTGGGCTAATATTTTATCTGTCGGACATACTTTCTCAACTTTATATAATGCACTGAGCATTAAGATGCATAAACGTCAAACAAAGATTCATAGGCATTAATGATGAAAAACACAAATTCATTAAATGTGAACACTTCGGGGAAATTACAATATTCAGTACATCAGCCTCTACGCAGTCCTAGAGATTTTACATGACCACAAAACACATCTCTAGGTATTGGCTTTGTCATGGGATCTGCTACCATTCTATGTGTAGATATGTACTGTAAGTTCACATCTTTTCGTGCAACCATATCCTTGACAAAATTATACTTGGTATCTATAAGTTTGGTCTTGCCATGATATTTTGGATCTTTGGTGTATGCTATAGCTGCTTGGCTATCACAGTTAGCCAATAATGGATTTGCAGCATACCCAATAACACATAAATGATCAAAAAATTTCTTAAACCAAACACATTCTTGTACTGCTGCTAATAATGCCACTAACTCAGCTTCCATCGTGGACAAGGCTATACACGTTTGTTTCTTACTGCTCCATGATATGGCGCCATTATTCAGTAAGAAAGCAAATCCAGAGGTAGATTTCCTTCCATCTAAATCTCCTCCCCAATCAGCATCCGAATAGCCTTCAAGTTGCAGATCCTTTCTTGGTAATTCAGCTTGTAATCAGCAGTTCCCTTCAGATACCTCAGTATTCTTTTAATGGTTTTCTAATGTGCTTGACCTGGATTGGATTGGTATCTACTCACCATTCCAACTGCAAAACACATGTCAAGTCTTGTACACATCATAGTGTACATCAAGCTTCCAACAGCACTAGCATAAGGAACATGTTGCATTTGTTCCTTCTCTTGTAGAGTCCTTGGACACAGTCTATGGCTCAATCCTTCACCTTTTGCAATAGGAGTATCTATAGGTTTACAATCTTGCATACGAAATCATTCAAGAACCTTATTTATGTATGTTTCTTGCGAAAGAGATAATGACCTCTTCAAACGATCTCTTGAAATCTTAACTCCAAAAATGTATGCAGCCTCACCCATAACTTTCATCTCAAAGTTGGAAGATAACCCACTCTTGACAGTATTAACAAACTCCATATTGCTTCCGGCAATTAGTATATCATCAACATATAATGATATGATCACAAATTGATCTTTAGATCTTTTGATATTTACACAATGATCTTCATCAATCATTGTAAAATCATATGCCATTATGGTATATTGAAAACGTATATACCATTGTCTCGACGACTGCTTAAGGCCATACATCGATCTCAAAAGTTGACATACCTTTTTTTTCTTGGCCTTCCATAATGAAACCAGCAGGTTGTTCCATATAGATTTCTTCCTCTAATTCTCCATTGAGGAAAGCAGTCTTTACATCCATTTGATGTAACTCAAGATCCATACTAGCTACTATTGTCAGAATAATGCGAATCGAGATAAATCTCACTACAAGAGAAAATGTTTCTTCATAATCAATTACTTCCTATTGATTATACCCCTTCACCACAAGGCGAGCTTTTATATCTTTCTATCGAGCCATCAGCTTTACGCTTTATTTTGAGAACCCACTTGTTCCCAATGGCTTTGCGTCCGTTTGGAAGATCAACCAATTCCCAAACATGGTTTGACTTCATTGACTCCATCTCCTCTTCCATTGCATGCATCCATTTTTCCTTACTAGGACAATTTAGAGCCTCATTCACATTTCTTGGCTCATCCTCATCTTGTGGAGCAACCATAAAAAGTTTCCCCTTCAATGTCAATTCGTCGACGGTGAATACTTTTGCGACTTGTTCGCCGTATGGGAGATTATACACTTTGTACATCATTCCCCATCATGCCTCCACTCGGATTAGATAATGACGATATCATCTTATCATGTGGTTATAATTGAGAGTGAGTTGAATTAAGTTCATCACTTCTCATGTTACTCCCACTTGGACGAACTCCACTAAATTCATTATCTGAATCCAAGGTTTCTAATAGGGAGTAATCCTCACTTATTTCACCATTCTTAGAAAATTCATTCTCTAAGAATATGACATCTCATGATTCGAATTCAGTTATACTTCCACTTTCCTGCTCACCTATGAACACATACCCTTTCGAGTGTTCAGAGTATCTTATGAAAATACTCTTCTTTCCTCTGGGACCCAATTTCCCAAACTTGTGAGAGGGCTCATGAGTATAGGCAGCACAACCCCATGGCTTAAGAAAACTTACGTCCAGTTTTCTACCTGTCCATAACTCATATGGAGTGGAAGTAACTGATTTGGAAGGCACCCGGTTAAGTATATAGGCAGTAGTTAATAACGCATCACTCAAAAAAGTGATAGGTAAGTTAGTATGCGCTATCATGTACCTAACCATTTCCAGTAGGGTTCTGTTTCTTCTTTCCGCAACACCATTTTGTTGAGGAGTATATGGAATAGACAACTATCTTTTTATTCCTTTTTCATCACATAATTTTCTGAACTCATCAGATAAATATTATCGACCTTGATCGGATCTCAATACTTTTATTTTCTTGTCTAATTGATTTTCTACCAAGTTCATAACCCTTTTGAAACAACTCAATGCTTCAGATTTATGAGAAATCAAATAGACATATCCGAATCGAGTATAATCATCTATAAATGTGATGAAATAAACAACCCCATGCCTTCCTCTCACATTCATCGGACCATAGACGTCAGAATGAATTAATTGCAAAGGAAATTCAGCTCTTTTACCTTTTCCAAATGGTTTTCTTGTTGTTTTCCCGGCTAGGCAATGCTCACATATGGGCAAATCGACTTTTTCAATATTGCCTAACAAGCCATCTTTGGCTAGTCTATTCATACGTTGTTGGCCAATATGACCAAGTCTAGCATGCCACACACTCACATCATTATCATATGAACTAGGAGACGTGAAAAGGGAATAACAAATATCGGCATTACTATAGTCAACATTTAATACAATAAAACCATCTAGAAAATAACCACAACCATAGTAGTTTGTATCCAAATACAAATCCACACCACTATTATGGAAGTTCATATTAAAACCAAGCTTAACCAACACTAAAACAGACACTAAATTATGACGAATCTCCGGAGCATACAACACATCATGTGGGAACAAAGTGCGTCCACCACGCATGTTCAATTGACATATGCCAATTCCATTTACTTCAGCTTTGGAGTTGTTTCGTACATAGATCCACTTAGTTCCGATTGGTATTCGTCAAAATTCCACGAAGGATTCTCTATCCTTCGCTACATGGTCTGTTGCTCCTGAATCTACAGTCCACAAAGGATTAGACTCAGTTAAGAATACAGAACTTGACACATAAGCAAAGTTCTGAAATGTGCAGGGGGTGTGTACCTTCTTTGGCTCGCGACAATCACGAGCATAGTGACCCTTCTTGTCACAATTGTAACACTTCACCCTTGTCAGCTTCTTCATTCAAGGATGCTTTCCTCTTTCATGTTGGTCAACCTTTGGTTTCTTCCCTGAAGCACTTGCTCCCTTGCCTTTCCTTTTATTGAACTAGTTAACACGTTTGTGCTTGGAGCTCAAAGCTCCATGTGAGCTGGAACCAGCATGATAAATTTCAGTCTCCAGCTTAGTCGCCAAGAGACGATCCTCTTCCAGCTCAAGATGACGCACTGCATCCTCAAAGGTTTTGATATTCTCATTATGAGTCAGGTGCACCTTCATATGCTCTCAACTCTGAGGCAAGGAACGAATCACTCCTTGCACTTGCTGCTCATCAGTCAGGACATGGCCAGCATCTTTTAGCTCATTAATCATGTTTGACATATTTATAAGGTGTTGCTTCATGGTCTTACCATGAGGCTTCTTGTAAGAGTCAAAACCTAATAGTGAGTTGCCAACGCTTTATCAGTCTTGTCAAATCATGTTTGACATCTTTATCAGTCTGGTCACCGAATTATGACCAATTCTTGCTGCCAACGCTTCCCACATTTCCTTGGCATTCTCAAAACGCCTAAACTCTCGCATGACATCATTTTCCATGCTACTCGGCAATGTAATGCGAGCAAAAGAGTTCTTTCTTTTCCAAGCAACAAATGCATCCTTATCTCTCTTGTGTTGTGCAGTGTTTCCATCTTCAGGTACTTCCATGATCAAGTTAAGAGTTTTCAGTGCCTCTTGCTCTTCCAACACATATTGGATTTTCATGTGCCATATTTCATAGTTATCGCCATTGAGCTTCTCACCTTTGTTCAGCGCAGCGACTATGCTCTTTGTGACTGAAGCCATCGATCTGAACATATCAAAAACATATGCATGAATTATTAATGCCTATCATTTATGCATCCATTTTGCACAAACCCATCATATTAATTTCAGAATCAAAAGGTCACTATGTTTCCAATAATCATCCAAAAATCTTAACTTGGAATTATTATTAATATAATCTTCTATGCAAAATAATTTCTTTGAAGTTACAAAAACTTCTATGATCTACCCACAACAGTTAATAATAACATAAGCAAATGATATTTGACATCCAATAATGATAGAATAATTATGCTTTCACATAATGCAACTAACATATCAGTTGCTACACCAACAACAACTAGGTAGAAAACATTTACATAAGATGTCCATAAAGCATACTAAATAAAAACAACTCGAAACATCTAAAACCAAGTCATTATATGAACTGGGAAAGATCCTTTTCTGTTCAATTTCTTGATATTTTCTTTTGTAACAATCTAGTAATATTCATCTATAAAAGCCAACACAAGTCTCCTATACAAAGTATCTCTATTGACTTCCCATAAGCGATTCAACACTCCTTGCCATTTTGGTGGAAGAGTATTCATGAAAAATCGCACCATCTCAGATTGTGGCATGGGACGACCATTCTGTGGCACCCCTCGTCGGACCCCGATCCGTTAGGGTCGCCACAGTTCGCTTACCTTTCACTTTCCCTAATAACATGTCACTCTAATACCATTTCGATTTCAGCGGGTCCATACAACCTAGGGGTTTACATCTTTTAGATCGGTCCCTTGCGCAGTTCATATAACGGAAGCATAACCAACAACTCCCTTCCTTATATTAAAAAAACGATGCACACCTACTAAACATTTATAGGTAAAAGCCGAACACTTTTATTTACTTAAACCATACGGACATCATCCATCGGTACATCAAAATGCCGTAGTCTTCTATACTCGGCTATACTTCAAAAGATGACCGACATCTCCTCCAAAGAGCCATATACTTAAAGTCCATCGACGGTGTCGGCGTCCAAAAGTTCCTTCCTTTGCTATCCTCCTCCTCGTGGTCATACCCAACCACTTGATCCACCTACCGGTGGCAATGGCAGCAGAGGTATCTTATCTAGTCTGAAATGTTATTCCCTAAAAGGGGTGAGTACAGCCACTCAGCAGGTAAAAGATCCAATAAACCGCTCAATGCATCACACAATACAATCATAACAATCATAGCATAACACATGTCATTCATGCACCCATGCGTAACTTACCTTGAAGCTATGCATATGTCATCATACCACATGTACATACATCCTCATGTAATCATCACCATCATGTCATACATTTACCATCATGCCATAGGTGCACATACATCCATGCACTCACCATCGTCATGTCATACATGTACCATCATGCCATAGGTGCACATACATCCATGCACTCATCATCGTCATGTCATGCATGTACCATCATGCTATAAGTGCACATACATCCATGCACTCACGATCGTCATGTCATGCATGTACCATCATGCCATCGGTGCACATACATCCATGCACTCATGCATACATGTTGCCATACCATGCATAATTCAATTTCAATTTCCCAATTTTATTCTTTCATTTTGGGCCACCACATTTCTCTTTCCCTGGGACCGGTGTTTGTGTCCCACATTTATCGCCGCACCCCACCCTGGCATCGCGAGGAACCTCCGACATTTAGCCATTTAAGGCCACCGGGCATCCGGCACACACCTCCGGGCATCTCGCATCCCAACTAGCATCACGAGGCATCCCCAGGGCACAAACCTCCGGGGCTTTCGGAATACGTACCGACATACCACCGGGCATTCCCCACGGAATTACGTACCGTATACCACCGGCATCTCGAAACTCCCGAGGACCCTCCAGAATTATGCCACTAGGCCACCGGCATCCCGACACTCCCGGGCATCGTCGGCTCACACCTCCGACGGCCTTCTCATTTATCATAGTTCACATTCACAATTATAGCCCAATTTCAACATGGCATATGTTATGATGGCAAACAAGATCATTTTCAGCATTTGATTCCTATGTGTAATTCCAATCGTCATCATATATGCAGCAAGATCTAATCACTTATAACAACACAATCCATGGGGTCCATACAACTTAGAATAATCCATACATCATGTCTTTTGAAATTTACCAAATTCCAGCTTGCACAATTTCGAAAAACACATAAATTAAATATCCATATGATCTTCAAAAATTATAAAATCCGAACATGTGATAGGCAAGACATAAAGGTAACAACTCCATGAAGAACACATGCCCAAAAGAACTTCACACAAAAGATATAGCTCACACATTACAGCTTGCAAAATTCGGATAAAGTCAGATTGCACAGTTCTTGAAATATTTCAATTTAAATGCCCGAACGGCCTCCAAAAATTATGAAATTTTACCAGGTGATAGTCAAGACCCTAAAGCAGATTTTTCATGAAGACATCTAGGCCGGATTCGTTCTCGATAATTTTCTATAGACGTCCGAAGCTCCTGGCTCTAGCACCGAAACGTCCAGTATACGTATCTCCGAAATATCGAGTTTTTACCTATTTATCCTTCTTCGTTTCCTTTGAAATTTTGATATGTTTTGCCTCAAGAGATCCCCTACAACTTTCATTAAGAGATCTAAGTGACATTTGCAAAGAATAGTCACCATGTGGGTCCAAGAAGTCTCGGGTGTCCAGTACCGTATTTCCAGATTTACCGTCTCCAAGAGAAAGTAAATTCACTAGGCTACACTTGCTCATTTTACCTCAAATTTGAGTATGTTAGTCCTTAAGATGTTCTATACAAGTTTCATGAAGAAGTCGAAGAGGAATTCTCGGTAAAAAGCAACATGCAACCCACAAAACTACCGAAAGGTCAGCAAAACAGTTCCAGATCTAGTGTCTTCGTAGGAGGAGGGTTTTTCCCCTTAAAACTCAACCGTTTTGTCCCAAATTTTAGTATGTTATACTTTGAGATGTTGTCTACAACTTTCATGAAGGAGTCGAAGTCGAAATCTAACTTGAAACCCACATGCAAGCCTCTACAACATTCTGGGTCAGGCGGTATTCTCGAAAACAGGATGCTGCTTCAAAAACAACACACTCAAAGCTTCGGTTTCTCACTCCCTAAACGTCCGAGATTCATCACACTCAAACACATATGCAAATCACAACATGCAAGAGCAGAATATAGATCCCAACTTGCCTTTGTACCGGGCAAGCACAAGCAATCACGGCGGACGACGGACGCACGGCAACGGGCGACGGACGGACACACCGCTTCTTCCTCCTCTCTCTCGGCAACCCTCTCTCACTCTCTCAAAACCAGCCACTCCCTCTCTCTCTTTCTTTTTGGTTGCTCAAATACTTGCATGCTTCCCTTTTTGCAAGGAGGGACACTTGTCCCTAAGAAGGAGACAAGTGTCTCCCTTGTTGAAGACACTTGGAGGTGGCCATGCGGCTCGTCCTCCCCCTCCATGCGTCGACAGCCCAATGGGCTTCATGGGCCAGCCTTTTGGCCCACTTTAGGCTCAACATTCTTGGGCCTAAAGTCCAAACTTAAGTGGCCCAAAATTTTCTTAAATAAGTCCTTTTTTTTTTTAATAATTTACCTGTAATCCCCACTTATGTAAATACTAAATTACAATTTCATATGGCCATAAAACTTGAAATCATAAATCCATAAATTCCAATTTATAAAACACATGGCCAATGATAGGATTTTCTTTCCTATCAAATAATTATCCATTAAAAGTTTGGCCACAAATCTCATTGCAAAAATTATGGATCAAATGGCTAGAATACATCTTGATGGTACTTCCATCACCTATTCATAGACCTTAATGTAACTAGAGGTCGTCATGAATTTTGGGATGCCACACATTCCATATGACCTTTTGTATTTTCCCGTTGACTTCAAGAACATGATCAATTAAGTCGCCACTCTCCCATCGATAATCAGTCAGCTCAGCTATCAACCTAGAAAGCCTTTCCTTTTGTTCATCGGTAATTACGCGAATAGGTGTGTGCAACTGAAGGGGAGGCATTGTTCCCGCAACAAATGCAAAACAAAATTAGGGATTACATATAATCCACATTGACTTAATTGAGAAAAAAGAAACAAATTCCTTTTTCTTTTTCTTTTTCTTTTTTTGAACGGTCAACAGTCAAAGTCAACAGGTCGAGTCAACCGGGTCGGACCGGTTGGGCGAACCGACCGGCACGTGCCACGCACGTGCATGCGTCAGCGACCACGCGTGTGCGTCGCATGCACCTAGGGAACGAATCGGCACATGCATTGCACGCGCCGATGACGCCGGTTCCTTCGAGCTGCGCGTGGCGGCGCATCCGGCAACCCCCGGCGATGATCCGCAACTCGTTTTTCTCATATCGACGAGACCTTCAACCCTACGCTATCTGAAACAAACTTTGATTTACAGAAAATTAAAAATACGAGGGGAACAGTACGATGTCGAGATTTTCCTTCCCCGATCAACCAGTGATGGGTTTTCTTGAATTTCAACCAAAAAGCTAATTCAATCAAAAACAATTCATAACACATGAAAAGGAGTCGAGAAACATGAACTAGGGCTCTGATACCAATGTTGGGAATAACTTATTCCCTAAAACGGATTCGACACTAAATCGAACCCCTAAAACGAATGCGGAAGACGAGCCCAAGAATTACATGTATCACCGATCAAAGCTACACCACGGAATTGAGCGTACCTTATTGTCCACAGATTAAACACCAATGTTGAAGTTCGAGAAAGAATCCTGATCCCGTTCTACCCAGAAGCGTACTGTTGCTGTAAAGGGAGAAAACTTACGTTCCTTTTGGGAGAGGGAGAAAAGAAAAACGTACGTACGTTGAAAAGGTACGTTCCCTTTTTTCTTTTCTTCTCTTAAAACATCTTTTCCAAAAGACACATCCCCTTAACGTAACACCTCTTCATATCTCAATCCTTCATCCATGGGCTCTTATCTTGCGGGCCGGGCTTTTAGGCCCAACATGGGCGGACGAGCCCACTTAGGCCCATCAACACATGAAAAAAAAACCATCAATGTGTATATCCGATTAAGAGCACAAGATGTGGTGGAGACTGATATCTAGTGTGCAGGAGGTGCTGTCCGAGCCCAGCCACAATCACAAGCGGGTGGATGGCGCCTTCCACTTGTTCATGGACTTTGTAGAGCGGGCTAAGGAACCACCTGCTCCATCGCCATGAGTTCCACAAGCTCCTAATGGAGGTGAAGAAGGAGTTGCCGAAGAAGTTGGTTTGCGAGATCGTGGAGAACCCGCTCAAGGGAATTCCCAATTGGGAAAGGATAATAACTATCATATAAGGCTTGAAAAAAAAAAGAAACTTATCTTTTCTTTATCTCTCTTTGTTATTTTTTTATAAGCAATCCCATTTAAATAAAGAATAGGCTCCAAAGATATATTTCAAAAAAAAAAAAAAAAAAAAAAAGAAGCAAGAATACCTCTTTGTTCATGTGGCATCGCAAATAATTGAGACAAGCCCTAAGTTGTATTAAGGCCTATAATTAGGTAATGAATTTACCTATGGTTTATGCTTTAACTATTAACCTTTCCCACTAAGTGTTATACGCCTATGTTCTTGAATTTTTTTAGATTTGTACTATAGGTTATTTTAATAAGACAAATTTATGCTTGGCTATGCTTCTCATAGATTTGTTTTCCTATAAATTAAATGTTGCAAGATTTTTGGCCATTTGAAATTTAAAATTCGAAATCTATAAAGGAAAGAATTAAGGGATTTATTAAAGTAAAGTTGGGGTCCATTTAGGCTTGGGCCTTAGGCCCAATAGCTTGGACTATAGATGGGCCATTGGTCGGCCCATTGAGGCCCAAGGGGAGGGGGGGCTGTCGCCGGCCCATTGGTTGACACAAAGCCAACCGGAAATGGAGCCTTTTGTGCATGAAGAGAAACATGTGTCCCTCCTTGGATTGCCAAGTGTAGACCATGCATTTAGCAATCATTGCTAATGATGGTAAGGGAGACCATTAGGGGGGGGGCAACAACCGGATTAAGGAAGAGAGAGGAGGAGAAAGTTGCATGGAGAGAATGAGAGAGAGAGGAGAGTGAAACCGAGAGGAAGAAAGGAGAAGAAGAGAAGGAAGAAAGGAAGAAAAGGAGGAAGAAGAAGGAGGTCCGTGCGTTGCAGCCCATTTGCCGTCCGTGTGCTCGCCCTTTTCTTGATCTAGAGGCAAGTTAGGGTCCTCTTGCTACTCTTGCATGTGTGTGTTGCATGTATGTTTGTAGAAATGTCGAATTTTGGGCAAATAGGAGGGAGAAACCGAAGCTAGAATGACTTGTTCTTGAGTGATGTTGCTGTTTTCGCATGAACCGCCTGAGTCAGAATCTTGTGAGAGCTTGCATGCATGTTTTGAGTTCGATTTTGACTTTAATTTCTTCATGAAAGTTGTAACCAACATCTTAAACTACAACATACTAAAATTTGGTGCAAAATGATGGAGATTTAAGGGGTCAAACTCTCATCCTACGGAGACACTAGATCTGGAATTGTTTTGCTGACCTTGTGGTAGATTTGTGGTTGCATGTTGATTTTTATTAAGAATCTCTCTTCGACTTCTGCATGAAACATCTTCATCTATGTGTTAACTACAACATAATCAAATTTCATGAGTTTTGATGGCCATTTTCATACTAAACCGACCATGACATGAAAACCGTGCAAACTGTGTGTTTTGGACATGAGAATCTTGACATGCATGACCTTTAACTTTCTGTACAAGCTTTATTTGAAGAAATGTTCTGCATGAAATATCTTTGTCTATGTGTTAACTATAACATACTCACATTTCATGAGTTTTGATGGCCATTTACATACTAAACCGACCATGAAATGAAAACCGTGCAAACTGTGTGTTTCGGACATGAGAATATTGACATGCATGACCTATAACTTTCTGTACAAGCTTTATTTGAAGAAATGTTCTTGATGAAACATCTTTTTCTATGCGTTAACTATAACATACTCAAATTTCATGATTTTTGAAGGCCATTTGCCTATTTAATTGACTGTGATGTGATAACCGTGCAAACTGTGTGTTTTGGACATGAGAATCTTGACATGCATGACCTATAACTTTCTGTACAAATTTCTTTTGGAGAAATTTCCTGCATGTGATATCTTTATCTATGTCTTGACTGCAACATAGTTAAATTTCATAAATTTTGAATGTCGTTTGCCTATTTAATTGACTGTGATGTGATAACCGTGCAAACTGTGTGCTTCGGACATGAGAATCTTGACATGCATGACCTATAACTTTCTGTACAAGCTTTATTTGAAGAAATGTTCTGCACGAAACATCTTTTTCTATGTGTTAACTATAACATACTCAAATTTCATGATTTTTGAAGGCCATTTGCCTATTTAATTGACTGTGATGTGATAACCGTGCAAACTGTGTGTTTCGGACATGAGAATATTGACATGCATGACCTATGACTTTCTGTGCAAATTTCTTTTGGAGAAATTGCCTTCATGTGATATCTTTATCTATGTCTTGACTGCAACATAGTTAAATGTCATAAATTTTGAAGGTCGTTTGCCTATTTAATTGACTGTGATATGAAAACTGTGCATGCTGTACATTTTCGAAATTATGATATTGGATTGTATGGCCACTTCTTATGCGGTGATGTGTGATCCGTATAAATTGTCATGTGAATTATGAAATTTTGGATCTTTTTCATATAATGGTGTAATGGCTTTCATGCATTTCGTATGTCATTCAAGAAAAGGGTAAATTTTCCATGATTTCAAAGAAAGATTTTATTTAGTCAAAGGGAAATTTCTTTAATGCATACTACATGTTTTCAAAAGAACTATTTGAAACAATTGCATTGGAAATTTCAAGTGTGAAATTGGAAAAGAAAGGTATGAGGATATGAACGACCGTCGGAGGTGTGAGCCGACGATGCCCCGGGAGTGTCGGGATGCCCGGAGGTGTGTGCCGGATGTCCTCGGGAGTTTGCGAGATGCCTCGGGAGTTTCGAGATGCCCGGAGGTGTGTGCCGGATGCCCGGAGGTGTGTGCCGGAGGTTCCTCGCGATGCCAGGTTGGGTGCGAGCGATAAATTTTGGGATGCAAACATTGGTCCCTAGGAAGAAAAATTGATGAGATCCTTGTGAAAGTTAAGAATTGAAAGTGAATCATGTGCATGGATGTATGTATATGGCATATTGCATGTAAAAAGATGCATGTATGGGAGAGATGTTGATATGTGCATGATATCAAGGCAAGTTATGTATGCATACTTAAGTGACGTGCTATGGATCTCATGGTGGTGTATGCTTAATAGCATGGATGATGAGTGCATGGATGTATGTGCACGTATGGTATGATGGCACATGTGATGTGATAATGATGAATGCATGAATGTATGATGAGGATGACTATATGATGATGCATGTATGTGAGATATGATGACATGTGTATGATATCAAGGTAAGTTATGTATGTATACTTGAATGACATGCTATGCTATGATTGTATTGTATGATGCTTTAAGTGGTCATTGGACCTTTACTTGTTGAGTAGTTGTACTCACCCCTTCGGGGACCAACATTTCAGATTAGTACGATGCCGCTCCCTACTATCACGCGGGCGTCTTTTACGGCCTTCCTTCGGATGTGGAGGTCGAGTGGGCGGAGATTTGACCGTCCCACCATCCCCGGTTTGACGTTCATTCGGATTCATACATTCGTGAGGTACGATGTGGGCCTGTCTGGGGGCCCTGTCGTTCAGGAGTTCGTATCTGTTCACGTTCGTCGAGACGGAGTGATGTAGGGGATGCTGCCACCACCACCGCCCGATGCACCAGGATGGGTGTGATGGCCCGTGAGCGAGAGAGAGAGGGGTTGCACACTTTTTGGAGATAGAGCCGACACTTAGATGGAAGGTCTTTCATGTTTCTTTTAGGGGGTCGAGTGTTTGTTCTCATTAGAGATAAAACCGAGTATAGTGAAAAGTCTCGGTTTTCTTTTTTTGGCTATACCGACCCAAAGATGTCCATCTTAAAATGTAAATAAAAGTGGTTCGGCCTTATGTTTTCCTTTAACTTTGTAGTTGGTGTGCATTGTGCTATCGTTAAGGAAGTGGAGAGATGGTGAGACTGAATCTCTAATGTCCGCTAATGAGCTACGCTAATCCCTAAGTTGTTTAAAAAAAAAATATGCCTAAAAACCTCGGCCCTTAATTACGACTTCCCTTTTACTAACATTGGAAAGAATTAGTGATTGCTTTAAATATAACGCTTAGTATCTGTGGCGACCCTATCGGGTTTGGGGGTGCCACAGCGGTTGGTATCAGAGCCAAAGGTTTATATATGGAGTGATAAGGAGCCTCATTTGGGAAGTGAGGAAAGTAATGACAATGCACACCATAGGATACTGACTGTGATAGGTTGACTAACTTTGAACAACGGGTGATGTGTATTCGCCCGTAGATCCTCAGTTTATGTTTCGAGATTACTCTCGGCTGCTAGTAACATGGTTATGTTACTTACCTTTTTAGTGTTATTATTTTGATGGAGACTCTAAGTCCCAGATATTTCCTGAGCCAAATGCTTGGAAACTGTAGGAAACTCATGGTATGATATGGAAGTCATCGTCCACCGAGGGCTGAAGCCTCTACATCAGGGGCTGAACCCCGAATGGAAGATATCCTGCAAGCATTGGCCAATATTGGAAATCTGATGGAAAGACAAGCGCAGCAACAACCCGGAGCGAACGCCGTACTCGGGGGACCGGTGGAACAATTTTTGAAGTTGAAACCACCCAAATTCGGTGGAATGGGAAGTCCCGAGGAGGCGGAACATTGGATTGATGGGATGGAGCGAATTTTCCGGTTGTTGGACTGCAATGATGCTGAGAAAATAACTTTAGCAGAGTACCAGCTGGAGGGAAATGCGAAGTTTTGGTGGAGAGCTTCAAGGGACACGATCTTTCCACCAGGTACCGATGTTAATTGGGAGGAGTTTGTCAGGGCTTTCAATAGGAAACATTTTTCTGATTGTGCTAGGGATAAGAAAATCACATAATTTGTTCAACTAGAACAAAAAGATCTGACAGTGGATCAGTATGAGGCAAGATTTTATGAATTGTCTAAATATGCTCCTAGATTGATTGAAGATCATGACGAAAAAGCTAAGAGGTTTTTGAAGGGATTGAGGACTAGTATAAGGAAACAACTGGTGCCTTTGAACATAAGAGATTATAATGAGATCTATGAAAGGGCACAGTTGGTGGAACATGAGTTAGTAAGGGAACAATCAGAAAATAAGAGACAATCATCTTTTGGTGATAACAGGCGAGGAAAGAGACCCCATATAGGTCAGGGTCAGACCTGGGAATCTAGGAAGAAGGGCAATTTCGGGAGTTTTGGGAAGGCTAGGAATGGTCCGAATTTAGGAAAAACACCTTATCGGAATGAAGAGTGTCGAAGGTGTGATGGACGGCATGGCCCCGGACCTTGTAATGGACGGTTGAAGTGTTATGGCTGCGGAAAGATAGGACATCTTAAGAAGGACTGTCCACAGGAGAGGTCCCGCACTAGTATCAACTCACTGCGACAAGTACCTCCACGTGCTACTGGGCCATATTCTCAGAGGAACCCGCAAAGGCCACCAGCTCAAGGAAAAGTGTATGCGGTCACCCAAGAGGAAGCAAAAGCTTCCAAGGACGTCATCTCAGGTACAATTTTCGTAAATGGCAAGAAGGCTTATGCATTGTTTGATACGGGTGCTACGCATTCTTTTGTGTCCGAAAGATATAGATTATTGAGAAAAATTGAAACGACTTTTCTTGAGACTCCTCTTTGCATTTCTACGCCTTAAAGGATGCGGTGTTGTCCACGCTGGTGTGTGAAAAATGTAAAATAATCATAGGAGGAAGAGATATGGAAATAGATTTAGTTTGATGACCATGTATGATTTTGATGTTATCATAGGGATGGATTGGCTTCATAAGTATCGGGCCAAAATGGATTGTTATGGAAAAGTAATCCAGTTTGTCCTACCTGATGGGTCGGATTGTAGATTTCTGGGAGGCCAGACTGACCTATCTATAGCACTTATTTCAGCAGTAGAGGCTGATACGTTACTCGACGAAGGATGTCAGGGATACTTAGCAATGATTAGAGATTGTGCCAAGGAAGAACCTAAACTTAATGAAATTCGAGTAGTGAGTGAATTTCAAGACGTATTCCCTAAAGAGTTGCTTGGATTGCCCCAGGAAAGAGAAATTGAATTTGAAATTGAGTTAATGCCTAGAACAGGACCAATATCGAAAGCCCCATACAGGATGGCCCTAATGGAACTAAAGGAGTTGAAAGTGCAACTACAGGAGTTGCTTGATAAAGGGTTCATTAGGCCAAGTGCTTCACCATGGGGTGCACCGGTTCTGTTTGTGAAAAATAAAGATGGGTCGATGCGCTTGTGCATTGACTATAGACAACTGAATCAGGTGACCATTAAAAATAAGTATCCCTTGCCTAGAATTGACGACCTATTTGACCAACTCTGGGAAGTTCAGTTTTCTCTAAGATTGATTTAAGATCGGGATACCATCAGCTAAGAATTAAGAAAGAAGACATTCCTAAGACTGCATTTAGGACTCGTTATGGACATTACGAGTTCCTTGTCATGCCATTTGGATTGACAAATGCACCAGCTGCATTTATGGATCTAATGAATAGGGTATTTAAGCCCTATTTAGATCGGTTTGTGATTGTTTTTATCGATGATATCCTGGTTTATTCGAAAGGACCAAAGGAACATGATCAACACTTGAGGTTAGTTCTGCAAACTCTGAGGGACCACAAGTTATATGCCAAATTCAGCAAGTGTGAATTTTGGTTGGACCGGATAATTTTTTAGGACACGTGGTGTCAGGAGGAGGAATTGCAGTAGATCCGGCAAAAGTTGAGATGGTAATAAATTGGCCGAGACCCACCACACCCACTGAAATACGTAGTTTCTTAGGACTGGTCGGTTATTACTGGAGGTTTATTGAAGGATTTTCACGGTTGGCAGGTCCTTTAACCAAATTAACTCGGAAGAATGCGAAATTTGAATGGAGTGGGGAATGTGAAAGGAGCTTTCAAGAACTTAAAAGGAAGTTAACCACGGCTCCAATTTTGACTATACCCTCTGGACCGGATGGTTTTACTGTATATAGTGATGCATCTCACAAAGGATTGGGATGTGTTTTGATGCAACATGGCAAGGTCATAGCCTATGCATCTAGGCAACTGAAACCCCATGAACTAAACTACCCCACGCATGATCTAGAATTGGCGGCTATAGTGTTCGCCTTGAAGATATGGAGGCATTATTTGTATGGGGAGAAGTTTGAGATTTATACGGATCATAAGAGCTTGAAATATTTGTTCTCACAGAAAGAGTTGAACATGAGAAAAAAGGAGGTGGATGGAATTGTTAAAAGATTATGACTGCGAGATACGATACCATCCAGGGAAGGCAAACAAGGTAGCAGATGCTCTTAGCCGTAAGTCAGCCATGGAGATGGCTAGTTTAAGAATAGCAGAGTGGAGTTTATTAAAATCCGTAGCAGACTCGGAATTTAACTTAAAAGTGAATGATCTTACTGGTATGCTTAAAGCTCTAAGGATTGAACCGGAAATCATCCAGAAAGTTAAGACCCTACAAAAGTCTGATCCGGAGATTATGAAAGTAAAGGAGACAGTGTCTTTAAGGAAGAGACCAGAATTTCAAATTTCCGAAGATGGAGTGGTAAGATGCCAATGACGACTTTGTGTACCCGACAACGAAGAAGTAAAGAAGGAGATTTTGTCAGAAGCACATAAGAGCAGGTACAGTATTCATCCAGGTAGTACAAAAATGTACAAAAATTTGCGTCAGCAATTTTGGTGGAATGGTATGAAAACGGATACGGCTAAGTATGTTTCTCAATGTTTAACATGCCAACAAGTGAAGGCGGAACATCGCAAACCGGCAGGACTTTTAAGACCGCTAGACATACCAGAGTGGAAGTGGGAGCATGTAACGATGGATTTTGTGCAAGGATTGCCAAGAACATCAAGTGGTCACGATTCAATTTGGGTAGTAGTGGACCGTTTAACTAAGTCCGCCCATTTCTTAGCAGTCCGTATGAACTATTCAATGAATAGACTTGCTGAGATCTATGTAAGCCAGATAGTACGCTTACATGGTATACCTGTAACGATCACCTCGGATCGAGATTCTAGATTTACCTTGAATTTTTGGCGAAGTTTGCAAAATGCTTTAGGGACAAAACTTCAATTCAGTACTGCTTATCACCCTCAAACAGATGGACAAACAGAAAGAGTGATACAAACTCTAGAGGAAATGCTAAGAGCCTGTATCATCGACTTTAGAGGAAGATGGGATGAGAACTTGTATTTGGTAGAATTTGCTTATAATAACAGTTTTCAGAAAAGTATAGGCATGGCCCCATATGAAGCATTATATGGGAGAAGATGCAAACCCTATCTCGTTGGGACGAGGTAGGTGAAAGAAGATTGACAGACTGAATTGATACAGATACCACCGAGGCCGTTGAAATTATCGGAAAGACTCAAGACAGCCCCTGAGTAGACAAAAGGGCTATGCGCACGGCGTAGAAGGCCCTTAGAGTTTAGTGTGGGGATCACGTATTTCTTAAAGTATCCCCGTTAAAAGGAGTATCTCGTTTCGGAATGAAAGGAAAGTTGGGTCCCGATTCGTTGGACCTTTTGAGATTCTTGAAAGAATAGGAGATGCAGCTTATCGTTTGGCGCTGCCCCCTAATTTGGGAAATTTACATGATGTGTTTCATGTGTCGATGCTAAGAAAGTACCAGCCAGATCCCGGTCACATACTCGATCATGAAGCCATCAAAGTGGATGAGAAAGTAAGGTACATCGAAGAGCCTGTGCAAATACTAGACCGAAAGGAGCAAATTCTCAGGACTAGGAAGATTCCCTTGGTAAAAGTATTATGGCGACATCACAATATGGAGGAAGCCACATGGGAGAGTGAAGACCAGATAAAGGAAAAGTACCCCTACTTGTTTCAAAAAGGGGCGTGAGTAACGTTTAATTTCGAGGACGAAACTCCCTAAGGAGGGGAGAATTGTGGCATCCCAAATAATTGAGACAAGCCCTAAGTTGTATTAAGGCCTATAATTAGGTAATGAATTTACCTATGGTTTATGCTTTAACTATTAACCTTTCCCTTAAAACTAAGTGTTATATGCCTATGTTCTTGAATTTTTTTACATTTGTACTATAGGTTATTTTAATAAGCAAAATTTATGCTTGGCTATGCTTCTCATAGATTTGTTTTCCTATAAATTAAATGTTGCAAGATTTTTGGCCATTTGAAATTTAAAATTCGAAATCTATAAAGGAAAGAATTAAGGAAATTATTAAAGTAAAGTTGGGGTCCATTTAGGCTTGGGCCTTAGGCCCAATAGCTTGGACTATAGGTGGGCCATTGGTCGGCCCATTGAGGCCCAAGGGGAGGGGGCTGTCGCCGGCCCATTGGTTGGCACAAAGCCAACCGGAAATGGAGCCTTTTGTGCATGAAGAGAAACATGTGTCCCTCCTTGGATTGCCAAGTGTAGACCATGCATTTAGCAATCATTGCTAATGATGGTAAGGGAGACCATTAGGGGGGGAACAACCGGATTAAGGAAGAGAGAGGAGGAGAAAGTCACACGGAGAGAAAGAGAGAGTGAAACCGAGAGGAAGAAAGGAGAAGAAGAGAAGGAAGAAAGGAAGAAAAGGAGGAAGAAGAAGGAGGTCCGTGCGTTGCAGCCCATTTGCCGTCCGTGTGCTCGCCCTTTTCTTGATCTAGAGGCAAGTTAGGGTCCTCTTGCTACTCTTGCATGTGTGTGTTGCATGTATGTTTGTAGAAATGTCGAATTTTGGGCAAATAGGAGGGAGAAACCGAAGCTAGAATGACTTGTTCTTGAGTGATGTTGCTGTTTTCGCATGAACCGCCTGAGTCAGAATCTTGTGAGAGCTTGCATGCATGTTTTGAGTTCGATTTTGACTTTAATTTCTTCATGAAAGTTGTAACCAACATCTTAAACTACAACATACTAAAATTTGGTGCAAAATGATGGAGATTTAAGGGGTCAAACTCTCATCCTACGGAGACACTAGATCTGGAATTGTTTTGCTGACCTCGTGGTAGATTTGTGGTTGCATGTTGATTTTTATTAAGAATCTCTCTTCGACTTCTGCATGAAACATCTTCATCTATGTGTTAACTACAACATAATCAAATTTCATGAGTTTTGATGGCCATTTTCATACTAAACCGACCATGACATGAAAACCGTGCAAACTGTGTGTTTTGGACATGAGAATCTTGACATGCATGACCTTTAACTTTCTGTACAAGCTTTATTTGAAGAAATGTTCTGCATGAAATATCTTTGTCTATGTGTTAACTATAACATACTCACATTTCATGAGTTTTGATGGCCATTTACATACTAAACCGACCATGAAATGAAAACCGTGCAAACTGTGTGTTTCGGACATGAGAATATTGACATGCATGACCTATAACTTTCTGTACAAGCTTTATTTGAAGAAATGTTCTGCATGAAACATCTTTGTCTATGTGTTAAATATAACATACTCAAATTTCATGATTTTTGAAGGCCATTTACCTATTTAATTGACTGTGATGTGATAACCGTGCAAACTGTGTGCTTCGGACATGAGAATCTTGACATGCATGACCTATAACTTTCTGTACAAGCTTTATTTGAAGAAATGTTCTGCATGAAAAATATTTGTCTATGTGTTAACTATAACATACTCAAATTTCATGATTTTTTAAGGCCATTTGCCTATTTAATTGACTGTGATGTGATAACCGTGCAAACTGTGTGTTTCGGACATGAGAATATTGATATGCATGACCTATAACTTTCTGTGCAAATTTCTTTTGGAGAAATTTCCTGCATGTGATATCTTTATCTATGTCTTGACTGCAACATAGTTAAATTTCATTAATTTTGAAGGTCGTTTGCCTATTTAATTGACTGTGATATGAAAACTGTGCATGCTGTACATTTTCGAAATTATGATATTGGATTGTATGGCCACTTCTTATGCGGTGATGTGTGATCCGTATAAATTGTCATGTGAATTATGAGATTTTGGATCTTTTTCATATAATGGTGTAATGGCTTTCATGCATTTCGTATGTCATTCAAGAAAAGGGTAAATTTTCCATGATTTCAAAGAAAGATTTTTTTTAATCAAAGGGAAATTTCTTTAATGCATACTACATGTTTTCAAAAGAACTATTTGAAACAATTGCATTGGAAATTTCAAGTGTGAAATTGGAAAAGAAAGGTATGAGGATATGAATGACCGTCGCAGGTGTGAGCCGACGATGCCCCGGGAGTGTCGGGATGCCCGGAGGTGTGAGCCGGATGCCCGGAGGTGTGTGCCGGAGGTTCCTCGCGATGCCAGGTTGGGTGCGAGCGATAAATTTTGGGATGCAAACATTGGTCCCTAGGAAGAAAAATTGATGAGATCCTTGTGAAAGTTAAGAATTGAAAGTGAATCATGTGCATGGATGTATGCATATGGCATATTGCATGTAAAAAGATGCATGTATGGGAGAGATGTTGATATGTGCATGATATCAAGGCAAGTTATGTATGCATACTTAAGTGACGTGCTATGGATCTCATGGTGGTGTATGCTTGATAGCATGGATGATGAGTGCATGGATGTATGTGCACGTATGGTATGATGGCACATGTGATGTGATAATGATGAATGCATGAATGTATGATGATGATGACTATATGATGATGCATGTATGTGAGATATGATGCCATGTGTATGATATCAAGGTAAGTTATGTATGTATACTTGAATGACATGCTATGCTATGATTGTATTGTATGATGCTTTGAGTGGTCATTGGACCTTTACTTGTTGACTGGTTGTACTCACCCCTTCGGGGACCAACATTTCAGATTAGTACGATGCCGCTCCCTACTGTCTCGCGGGGCGTCTTTTACGGCCTTCCTTCGGATGTGGAGGTCGAGTGGGCGGAGATTGACTGTCCCACCATCCCTGGGTTGACGTTCATTCGGATTCGTACATTCGTGATGTATGATGTGGGCCTGACTGGGGGCCCTGTCCTTTAGGAGTTCATATCTGTTCACGTTCATCGAGACGGAGTGATGCAAGGGATGCTGCCACCACCACCACCCGATGCACCAAGATGGGTGTGATGGCCCGTGAGCGAGAGAGAGAGGGAGACGACACTTTTTGGAGATAGAGCCGACACTTAGATGGAAGGTCTTTCATGTTTCTTTTAGGGGGTCGACGATCTCATTAGAGATATAACCGAGTATAGTGAAAAGTCTCGGTTTTCTTTTTTGGCTATACCGACCCAAAGATGTCCATCTTAAAATGTAAATAAAAGTGGTTCGGCCTTATGTTTTTCCTTTAACTTTGTAGTTGGTGTGCATTGTGCTATCGATAAGGAAGTGGAGAGATGGTGAGAGTCGTCTCTAATGTCCGCTGTGAGCTACACTAATCCCTAAGTTGTTTCAAAAAAAAATATGCCTAAAAACCTCGGCCCTTAATTACGACTTCCCTTTTACTAACATTGGAAAGAATTAGTGATTGCTTTAAATATAACGCTTAGTATCTGTGGCGACCCTATCGGGTTTGGGGGTGCCACGGTTCGGTTCGATGGTACCAATTAAATCGAGTGCTAATTACAATTTCTTATTGAATTAACCGATCAACCTTATATTGAACATTTTTTTTATTTGACAATTTTCAAAAAAAATTTCAATATATTTCACTTTTATTGTTATAAGAATCAATCCTACTACTTTCAGTCCTCAAGTTTCCACACACATTAAAAATAAAAAATAAAAAATCTAGGATGTATCGCTTAATGTGGCATCCCAAATATTTGAGATAAGCCCTAGAATGTCCTAAAGCTCGTAATTAGGTAATGAAATTTACCTTTGGCTTATGCTTTAGTTATTAACCGTTAAAACTAAGTGTTACACGCCTATGTTCTTGAATTTTCTTAAGATTTGTACTATAAGTTATTTTTTTTTTATATAACACAATTTATTCTTGGCTTTGTTTCTCTTAGACTTGTCTTCCTATAAATTAAATGTTGCAAGATTTTTGGCCATATAAAAATTAAAAATTCGAAATCTATAAGGAAAGAATCAAGGGATTTATTAAAGCAAGTTAGGGACCATTTGGACTTGGGCCTTAGGCCCAATAGCTTGGACTTTAGGCCCATGGATAGAGGGCCTAAAGTGGGCCATTTTGGCCAGGCCCATGAGGCCCATTGGGCCGTACGGACAAGCATGGTGGGGAGGGAAAATTCGAAATGCATGCCCCCCATGTGTCCTAGTGTATTGGCCACTTGGCATTCATACTTAGAGGTCAAATAAGCAATCATTAGGGGGAAGAAAAGAGAGAAAGGCAACCGGATTAAGGAGGAGAGAGGGGGGAGTGTGTCGCATGGTGTGAGAGAGAGAGAGGAGGAAATCCGAGAGAAAGAAAGGAGGAGAAGAGAAGGAAGAAAGGAAGAAAAGGAGGAAGGAGAAGGAGGTTCGTGCGTGCAGTCCGTGTGCCGTCCATAGCTCGATCTCTTGAGGCAAGTTAGGATCCTTGGGTGCTCTTGCATGTGTGTTTTGAGGTGTTTAGAGTCCAAGAAATCGAAGCTAGGATGTCTTGTTCTTGAGTGATGTTGCTGTTTTCGCATGAACCGCTTGTGTCAGAATCTTGTGAGAGCTTGCATGCATGTTTTGAGTTCGATTTTGACTTTGTTTTCTTCATGAAAGTTGTAGCCAACATCTTAAACTACAACATACTAAAATTTCGTACAAAATTATGAAGATTTAAGGGGTCAAACCCTCATCCTACGGAGACACTAGATCTGGAACCACTTTGCTGGCCTTGTGGTAGATTTGTGGTTGCATGTTGATTTTTATCAAGAATCTCTCTTCGACCCCTTCATGAAACTTGTAGAGCACATCTTAAAGACCAACATACTCAAATTTAAAGAAAAATGAACAAGTATAGCCTAGGGAATCGACCTACTCTTGAAGATGGTAAATCTGGAGACGCGGTACTGGGCACCCGAGACTTCATGGACCCATATGGAAGCTATTCTTTGGAAATTTGACTTAGATCCCTTCATGGAAGTTGTAGGGGACCTCTTGAAGTAAAACATATCCAAATTTCAGAGAAAACGAAGAAGGATAGGTAGGTAAAAACTCGATATTTCGGACATAGGTACACTGGACATTTCGGTATGAGGACCAGAAGCTTCGAACGACTATAGGAAACTATCTAAAACGAATCTGGCCTAGAATCCTTCATGAAAAATCTAATTTAGTGTCTTAACTATAACCTGGTAAAATTTCATAATTTTCGGAGGTCGTTTGGGCATTTTAATTGAATTACTTCAAAACTTGCACATTCTGTCTTTATCCGAAATTTCATGCGGTGATTGTGTGAATGATATTTTTGTGTGGAACTTTATTGGCCATTTGTTTTTCATGAAATCACTATCGTATTGCCTTGATTATCATATGCTTTAAATTTCATGATTTTTTAATGCCATTTGCCTATTTAATGGACTGTGATGTGATAACCGTGCAAACTGTGTGTTTCGGATATGAGAACTTAGATATGCATGACCTATAACTTTCTGTTCAATTTACTTTTGGAGAAATTTCCTTCATATGATATCTTTGTCTATGTCTTGACTGCAACATAGTTAAATTTCATGATTTTTGAAGGTCGTTTGCCTATTTAATTAACTATGATATGAAAACTATGCATGCTGTACAATTCCGAAATTTATGGTATTGAGTTGTATGGTCACTTCTATGCTGTGATGTGTGGTCCATATGAAATGTCATGCAAATTATGAGACTTTGGATTTGTTTTCATGTAATGGTGTGATAACTTTCATGCATTTCATATGTTATTCAAGAAAAGGAAAAATTTTACATAAATTCAAAAAGGGTTTTATTTAATAAAAAAAAGGGAATTTTTTTATGCATACTACATGATTTCAAAAGTACAATTTGCATCAATTGCATTAGAGATTTTCAAGAATGGAATTGGAAAAGAAAGGTATGAGGATATGAATGACCGTCGGAGGTGTGAGCCGACGATGCCCCGGAGTGTCGGGATGCCCGGAGGTGTGAGCCGGATGCCCGGAGGTGTGTGCCGGATGTCCTCGGGAGTTTCGAGATGCCCGGAGGTGTGTGCCGGATGCCCGGAGGTGTGTGCCGGAGGTTCCTCGCGATGCCAGGTTGGGTGCGAGCGATAATTTTGGGATGCAAACATTGGTCCCTAACAAGAAAATTGATGAGATCCTAGTGAAAGCTAAGAATTGAAAGTGAATCATGTGCATGGATGTATGCATGTGGCATATTGCATGTAAATGGATGCAAGTATGTGAGATATGATGACATGTGTATGACATCAAGATAAGTTATGTATGCATACTTAAATGACATGCTATGGATCTCATGGTGGTGTATGCTTGATAGCATGGATGATGAAGTGTACAATATATGTGCACTTTTGGCATGATGATATGTGATGTGATAATGATGAATGCATGTATGCATGATGGGGATGATGACCATATAATGGCGCATGTATGTGAGTACACTTATAGTATGATGACATGTGATGTGATAATGATGAGGATGATGACTATATGATGGTGCATGTGTATGAGATATGATGACATGTGTATGATGTCAAGGTAAGGTTGATGACTATATGATGATGTATGTATATGAGATATGATGACGTGTGTATGATGTCAAGGTAAGGTGTATATGTATATTTGGATGACATGCCATGCTATGATTGTATTGTTTGATGCTTGAGTGGTCATTGGACCTTTACTTGTTGAGTGGTTGTACTCACCCCTTCGGGGACCAACATTTCAGATTAGTACGATGCCGCTTCCTACCGTCGCGCGGGGTGTCTTTTACGACCTTCCTTCTGACGTGGAGGTCGAGGTGACGGAGATTGATTGTCCCGCCGTCCCTGGTCTGACGTTTATACGAATCCGTACGTTTGTGATGTATGATGTGGGCTTGTCTGGGGGCCCGGTTGTACAGGAATTTGTATCTGTCCACATTCGCCGAGGTGGAGTGATGATGGGGATGCTGCCACCCCCACCGCCTGACGCACCGGGATGGGTGTGATGGCCCGCGCGTGAAGAGTAGGAGGATGACACTTTTTGGGAGTTAGAGCCGACACTTAGATGGAAGGTTTTCATGTTTTAGTATAGGGGGTTGACGATCTCACTAGAGATACCACCGAGTTTAGTGAAAAGTCTCGGTTTTCCTTTTTGGCTATACCGACCCAAAGACGTCCATCTTAAAATGTAAATAAAAGTGGTTCGGCCTTGTGTTTTCTTTCTTTATGTAGTTGGTGTGCATTGTGCTATCGCTAAGGAAGTGGAGAGAGGGTGAGACTCGCCTCTAATTTCCGCTGTGAGCTGCGCTAATCCCTAAGTCATTTCAAAAAAAAAAAAAAAAATTTTACGCCTAAACCTCGGCCTAAATTACAACTCCCTTTGTACTAATGTCAAATAAGTTGTTTTTGCTTTAGATTTAAACGCTTAGTATCTGTGGCGACCCTATCGGGTTTGGGGGTGCCACACTTAAATCATTGGTTTGGTTCTAGATGTAGCATTTCCCCCAGGCAAGATGTCACGCCCCGATCCATGAGTGCATGCACATCCCTCTACGGTCGATACAAATGCGACGCTCCCAGGACGCGTCACCAACCCTTGTCTATTAAGCACATGTGGAAGCGAAACAATAAACCCCTGACAATAAATAGCATGGGATAGGATAGCAGGGCAACCTTCACAAAAGTCAACTTTTATAAACAACTAAGTTTAGGTATAAAACTAGTCTAGTCAAAAGTCTACAAAAGATCGACTCCCAAAAGAAAGCTGTCCTACGACCTGCTCGTCAGACACAAATGCCAATCCTTCAGCCTCCACCTTCACATACTCGAGGCTTCGGTCCTCCACCTAAGGACCTAAAAATTGAGCCCACGACGGAGTGAGACAACGTCTCAGCAAGTTCACCCCCTAAATCCCTATTAGGAAGGAAATACACCCAAGGGTGGCCTAGCCACACAACATAGAGGACTTACCTCGCCTTAGTTCCTTCCTGCACGTCAGCACAGTTCATATCGCAAATGCATATAATTAATGCACACAAAAATTAAAACGCCTCACTCAACTCAATAAATCACAGGGGTCCAGATTATAAGGCCAAACCGTTATGACACATCCTATACCATGTCACACAGTTTTATCTCATAATCAAGTGCATCTAACTTAAACAATCATGTGTTCCATTTGTGAATTTCGCCCCTCTAGGGTATGGCCTACTTGAAGTTCGGCGGCCTACTTGAAGTTCGGCGGCCTACTAACGTAACCAGGCATTGTCTCTTCCCCATTTAGCACGGCTACGTCTCTCAAATACGGCTTTCCCGAAGAAGCATAGGTCCAAAATCTACTGCAACCCGAAACCCAATGAGTGGGTAACCCAAATAGGGTAACGTCCATCCGACTCAATTCGGGGACAAGTTCTCTTAACCAATACACGATCATTCAATCTCAGCTGAGGACACCGAGCATTGCACTCAAATGTCTCAATTAAAATAGTGATCCTGGCATGTTTTCTTTGTATTAAAAGCACCCGGAAAATAGTCGTGTGTGGGTACACGGTCAATTCGAACTTTAAAAGTGATATCTCTCCTTTTCAAATCCCACTATTTGATATAGTATTTCAAATACATTTTCGATGTCAAAACCTGACACTCGGGATTTTCTGAATAAATATCATATTTTCACAATCATCACTCAATTTGCACAATCCAACAATCAATTGCATAGTCTGAACACACCAATGCAATTAGCACGAAATTCCGGTCATCGGCTATCCCGGTTTAATTTTTGGAAAATAATAAATAATTAAATATACTCCGAAATTAAATAATTAAATAATATATTATATTAATATAATTTAATAAAATAATATTTATAAATTTGAAATAATTAATTAAGGGCCTAATGAAGATTACACTAATTTAATCACATAATTAGCCTTAATTAATTATCCACTAAACTAATCACATCCCTTAATCTAATTAAAAATTAACTAAACTAATCTAACCACCTAGGCATACTTAGCTTAATCTAAACACCCCATAAGCATAATTAACCTCCTAACCAAGGTTTAGTGAGTAAACTCATCGGTTTAGCATTCTAATGAGTCCATGGCGACGGCAACGGCAACGCCAAGGCGATCGACAAACCTCCAAGCGGCGACACCAATCAAGGCCAAGAAAGGCTTGAAAATAGGCCACGAAGACTAAAGACTCTTGCTGGTTCCGCTTCCGTTCTTGGCTGTATTGAGAGAGGGAACCAGTGGCTATAACGGCGAGGAAGGGCTGATTGGAGCTCCGGCAAGTGGGTGGCCGGCAACCAGCGGCACTTGGGGGTGAAAGGGGAATTGTTGGTGGTTGGGATGGGCGGAGGAAGGGTCGGAATGGGAGGAAAAATGAAGAAAACGCGAAACAGTGCACTCGGGCAGGCGGAGCGACGGACCAGCAGGCGGTGACTTCCGACCGGCAGACGGGTCGGCCGGCAGCTTCGTTCGGTGCGCAGTGAGGTGCTCCCGTACGGTTTGGATGTGCTGAAGACGATGATGGGTGGCACAAGAGCTAATTCTCACTTGAAGGAAACTTTTAACTCAGATCTTTGGAGAAAGGTCAGCTGGAGCAGAAATGGGAAAAGGAGAAAACGGAGGGGGAACAGAGGGTCCAGTGGTTTGTCGGGTGTGCAATTGGCTAGGCAGAGGTTGTGCTCAGTTTTCTCTACAATTTCTGAGCTCCCGACACTACAACAATGGTTAAAGGAGGGCTGAGGAGGAAGAAGAAGGCTATTGGTCAAGGAGGGGCCACTAAAATATCCTAAACACTTGAGTTTTGGCCCTACCACCCTTTAGCTGTCTTCCTCAGCCATTTGCAGCTGCCAAAGCTTCCCTTAGAAGCTTCCCAAGTGGTCCAAAAGTCCTCTCCCCCATGGCATACGAATTTTGCACATTTGCTCATCAAATCCATTCGATTCCTCTTCAATTCTTCTCCAATCGGATCAAATTTGATGTCCATAAATCTAACCAAGGTGCCATCATCCCAATCAACATTTTTCCTCACCAATTAGTCCAATTTGAATCCCAAAAACAAAATCAAAAGCGGGCCTATGAATTTCTGTGGCACCCGACAATTTCGACAACCCTCAGATATGTGATGACTGTGACTGATTATGGAAATGCAGTCGAATGGTGTCGTTGGCATCATGTGTGAACACCGTTTTATTTCAATAATGGACCGATACCTCACGTTTAGAAAACAGTCCGATTGTGGGATAAACTAGAGTATTGTCAAAAGCCTCTTTACATAAGGTTTTTAGTGAGATCAATCTCACCCATATTTTGCCGATCTTAGAAAAAAAATGAAATGAATGATGAAACGTCATGAATTAACGAAGCCACTATTGGAATTCGTCATCGTTAGTACTACATTCAACCTTATTGACTTGTGCAAATTGCTTTGATGACGCTACACAATCGTACCACCAAAATGTATACGAAATGGGAGGGAAATTTTGGGTTTCTATTAATTAAAATCTTGAGCCGAAGAAATAGAATTCAGCCGTGCATGAGGGACATGCACACCCATGCAGAAAAGGAAGAATCGTCCACGCCCAAAGCTGCCCCAACCTCTCTCCATTTGGTCGACACCCTAGTCAACTATGAGAGGAAAATTTATGACCATTAATGCCACGTTGCTTTCTCTCGGTCGGCCAGCAAATTGGGATTAAGAAAAGAATTAGTTAAATGGCTGAAGACAAGTTGCAAGAGAGGAGCAAGGTGTCGAAGGAAGAGAAGCATGCTGGACACGTACGGATCCAGCTGCCCTTCATGCAGCCAAACCATGGAAAAATGTTCTCTTAGTTGACTGGTTTTGGTGAAAAACCAGCGACTAATCAGCTCACTTGTACTAACAAGAGAGAAAATAATTCGGACAGAGGGAGAGAAAGGAGGTCGCCCGTCCGTGCACCTTGCTGCCACCGTCGACGCTGCCCATCTTCGCCACCGATTGACCCGCGTTCGAAGTCGCAAGTTTCTGTTTTTTTTTGGCCAATCAAGCTAGGAGTAGAGGCAAGTGAAGTCCTAAAACCTACTCTTTGTATTGCTGTGTGTATGTGTAGTAGATGGTAAGTCTTGGTTGTGGTAAATGGGATGAAATTTCGGAGCTATGGAGAGGGATTCGTTGGTCATGCATGCTGTTTCTGGAAAGACCAGTTTGACCATCTTTGAGTTTGTGTGTTGCATGTGACTTTTTAGTAGGAATCTTGTTTTGATTTCTTCACGAAAGTTGTAGAGAACACCTTGAGGAACAACATACTAAAATTTGAGACAAAATGGCTGAGTTTTGAAGGGTAAAACCCTCTTCCTACAAAGACACTAGATCTGGAATTGTTTTGCTGACCTTTCGGTAGTTTTGTGGGTTCCATGTTGCTTTATACCGAGAATTTCCCTTCGACTTCTTCATGTAACTTGTAGAGAACATCCTAAAGACTAACATACTCAAATTTGAGGTAAAATGAGCAAGTGTAGCCCTGTGAATCGACTTTCTCTTGAAGACGGTAAATCTGGAAATACGGTACTGGACACCCGAGACTTCTTGCATCCATATGGTGACTATTCTTTGGAAATTTCACTTAGATCCCTTAATGAAAGTTGTAGGGGACCTCTTGAGGCAAAACTTATCAAAATTTCAGAGGAAACGAAGAAGGACAAGTAGGTAAAAACTCGATATTTCGGAGATAGGTATACTGGACGTTTCGGTGCTAGAGCCAGGAGCTTCGGACGACTATAGAAAATTATCTAGAACGAATCTGGCCTAGATGTCTGCATGAAAAATCTACTTTAGGGTCTTGAATATAACCTGGTAAAATTCCAGAATTTTTAAGATCATTCGGGTATTTTAATCGAAATATTTAAAAAACGGCGCAATCTGACCTTGTCCGAATTTTGGATATTGTAATGTGTGAGCTATATCTTTTGTGTGAATCTCTTTTGGGCATGTGTTCTTCATGAAATTGTTATATTTAAGTCTTATCTAGCACATGCTCTGATTTGGTGATTTTTGAGGACCATATGAATATTTAATTTAATTGTTTTCCAAAATTTTGCAATCTGTGTATTTCGGACTTGATGATGTGGGAATGCATGGCCAATACTATTCCGTACAAATTTCTTTTTGAGAAATTTCCTTCATGTGATATCTTTATCTATGTCTTAATTATCACATGTTCAGATTTCATAATTTTTGAAGGTCATTTAGGTATTTAATCGAAAATGTTTCGAAAACTGTGCATGAGTAAGGCTAAAAATCCCTTTTCTGTGATGCATGGACTTATACATTTTCTGTGAAGCTTTGTTTGATAGGGTGCTCTTCATGAAAAGTGTTTCTTTAGACCTTATCTACAATGTCTTAAATTTTCAGAATTTATTTTCATCGTTTACAAATTTTCCAGAATTTTTCACAAGCAGAACACATTCTGTTTAAAGCTGAAAACTGTTTTATTTAAAGATTATTTGATTTGTTATATAAATTGTGATATTTTGGGTTGTTATTCGTGCAATAATGTGGTGACATTCATGCATATCATATGAAATCAAAAGATTGTTGGATTTTTATGAATTCAATGAAGTTTTCAAACTATTGCATCAAATGATATCTTTCCAATGCATATCATATGATTTTAAAAGGCTGATTTCAACCCTTGGCATTTTTGCAATCAAATGTGAATTTGAAAAATGAGATATATGAGAATATGCATTGTAATGAGGATACCGTCGGAGGTGTGAGCCGACGATTGTGGCATCCCAGAAATTAGGGGCAAGTCCTAAGGTGTCCTAAAGCTCTTAAATAGGTAATGAATTTACCCATGGATTGTGTTGTTATAAGTGATTAGATCTTGCTGCATATATGATGATGATTGGAACTACACATAGGAATCAAATGCTGAAAATGATCTTGTTTGCCATCATAACATATGCCATGTTGAAATTGGGCTATAATTGTAAATGTGAACTATGATAAATGAGAAGGCCGTCGGAGGTGTGAGCCGACGATGCCCCGGAGTGTCGGGATGCCCGGTGGCCTAGTGGCGTAATTCCGGAGGGTCCTCGGGAGTTTCGAGATGCCCGGTGGTGTACGGTACGTAATTCCAGAGGGGGGGGATCCTGGTGGTATGTCGGTACATAATTCTGGAAGCCCTGGAGGTTTGTGCCGGGGGGATGCCTCGTGATGCTAGTTGGGATGCGAGATGCCCGGAGGTGTGTGCTGGATGCCCGGTGGCCTTAAGTGGCTGAATGCCAGAGGTTTTTCTCGCGATGCCAAGATGGGGTGCGAGTGTAAAGTATGGGATAAAATTGATGGTCCCGAGAAAGTGTGATGTGGTGATTGAATTGAAAGTTAAAAGTGCAAATTCAATTATGCATATATGACATGATATGATGATGATTACCTATGGCATGATGATATTCATATATGACATGATATGATGATGATCACCTATGGCATGATGATATGCATATGTGACATGATATGATGATGATCACCTATGACATGATGACATGATGACATGATGACATGACGATGATGAGTGCATGGATGTATGTGCACCTATGGCACGATGGTAAATGTATGACATGATGGTGATGATTACATGAGGATGTATGTACATGTGGTATGATGACATATGCATAGCTTCAAGGTAAGTTACGCATGGGTGCATGAATGACATGTGTTATGCTATGATTGTTATGATTGTATTGTGTGATGCATTGAGTGGTTGATTGGATCTTTTACCTGTTGAGTGGCTGTACTCACCCCTTTTGGGGAATAACATTTCAGACTAGATAAAATACCTCTGCTGCCACTGCCACCGGTAGGTGGATCTAGTGGTTGGGTATGACCGCGAGGAGGAGGATAGCAAAGGAAGGAACTTTTGGACGCCGACACTGATCGATGGACTTTAAGTATACGACTGCTGGAGGAGATGTCGATCATCTTTTGAAGTATAGCCGAGTATAAAAGACTACGGCATTTTGATGTACCGATGGATGATGTCCATATGGTTTAAGTAAATAAAAGTGTTCGGCTTTTACCTATAAATGTTTAGTAGGTGTGCATCGTTTTCTTAATATAAGGAAGGGAGTTGTTGGTTATGCTTCCGTTATATGAACTGCGCAAGGGACCGATCGACGAATGTAAACCCCTAGGTTGTATGGACCCGCTGTAATCGAAATGGTGTCAGAGTGACATGTTATTAGGGAAAGTGAAAGGTAAGCGCACTGTGGCGACCCTAACGGATCGGGGGCCGTTTCGGGGGTGCCACAACGATGCCCCGGGAGTATCGGGATGCCCGGAGGTGTGTGCCGGATGTCCTCGGGAGTTTCGAGATGCCCGGTGGTATACGGTACGTAATTCCAGGGGGAATGCCTGGTGGTATGTCGGTACGTAATCCCGGAAGCCCTGGAGGTGTGTGCCGGGGGATTCCTCGTGATGCCGCGTTGGGGTACGAGATGCCCGGATGTGTGTACGGATGCCGGAGGTGTGTGCCGGAGGTTCCTCGTGATGCCGAGGTTGGGTGCGGCGATAAATTGTGGGATGCAAACATTGGTCCCACAGGAAGAAAAATTGATGAGATCCTTGTGAAAGATAATAATTGAAAGTGAATCATGTGCATGGGTGTATGCATATGGCATGATGCATGATCTCGCTTATGAAAGTAAATAGATGCTATTTGATATTGAAGATGCAATCATGAAGGTATGAATGGATCTCATGGTGATGTATGCTTGATAGCATGGATGATATAAATCATGGTGGTATATGCACATATGGCATGGAGACATATGCATGAATGCTTGATGATAAGTGCATGGTGATATATGCACATATGGCATGGCGATATATGCATGGCTGCAAGGTAAGGTATGCTTGAATGCATGGATGATATGTGCTTTGTTCATGATACCTTGATTGTTCTGTTTGACGCATTGAGTAGTTTGGTGGATCTTTATTGCTGAGTGGTGGTACTCACCCCTTTTGGGGATTAACATTTCAGACTAGATAAGATTCCTCTGTTGCCACTGCCACCAGTAGATGGATCAAGTGGTTGGATATGACCGCGAGGAGGAGGATAGCAAAGGAAGGAACTTTTGGACGCCGACACGATTCGATGGACTTTAAGTATACGATTGTTGGAGGAGATGTCGGTCATCTTTTGAAGTATAGCCAAGTATAGAAAACCATGGCATTTCGATGTACCGACTAAAGATGTCCATCTGCTTTATGTAAATAAAAGTGTTCGGCTTTAACTTATTGAAGATGTTTAGTTGGTGTGCCTTGTTTTCGAATATAGGGAAGGGAGTTGTTGGTTATGCTTCCATTATATGAATTGCGCAAGGGACCGATCTAAAAGATGTAAACCCCGGTTGTATGGACCCGCTGCAATTGAAATGGTATCAGAGTGACATGTTATTAGGGAAAGGGAAAGGTAAGCGAACTGTGGTGACCTTAACGGATCGGGGGCCGTCGAGGGGTGCCACATCTAAATGGTATTAGAGCAATGGTTATAGGCGAAGTGATAAGGTGCCTCGGATGGAAATGAGGATAGAATGATGCACACCATAGGATACTAACTGGAATAATTGACTAACTCTGAACAACGGGTGATGGGTATTCACTCGTAGATCCCTAGTAGTTTATTATGAGTTGTCTTTAGGTGCCCGTAACATGTTTTATGTTACTTATATAGTAGTAGTTGCTTTTAAATGGAGACAGTGAGTCTCAGATTATTCCTGAGGCAAATGCTTGGAAACTGCAGGAAAGTCATGGTGCGAGCTGGAAGTGCTCATCCATCGAGGGCTGAAGCCTCTGCTGCAAGGGCTGAACCCCGAATGGAAGATATCCTGCAGGCATTGGCCAATATTGGAAATCGATGGAAAGGCAAGCGCAGAACAACCCGGAGTGGAATGTCGCCCTCAAGGACTAGTGGAACAATTTCTGAAGCTGAAACCACCTAAGTTTAGTGGAACTGGAAGTCCTGAGGAGGCGGAACAATGGATTGATGGAATGGAGAGAATTTTCCGGTTGTTGGACTGCAGTGATGCTGAGAAAATAGTTTTGGCAGAGTACCAGTTGGAGGGAAATGCAAAATTTTGGTGGAGAGCTTCGAGGGATACGATCTTTCCACCAGGTATTGATGTGAATTGGGATGAGTTTGTGAGAGCCTTCAATAGGAAGCATTTTTCTTACTGTGCTAAGGATAAGAAGATCACTGAATTTGTTCAGTTAGAACAAAAGGAACTGACAGTGGATCAATATGAGGCAACATTTTCTGAACTGTCTAGATATGCTCCCAGGCTGATTGAAGATCGAGAAGAAAAGGCTAAGAGATTCCTGAAAGGATTGAGAACTGATATCAGGAAACAACTGGTGCCTTTGAATATAAGAGATTATAATGAGATTTACGAAAGGGCACAGTTGGTGGAGCAAGAGCTGGTGAGAGAGCGATTAGAGTCTAAGAGACAATTGAGCTTTAGTGATATCAGAAGGGGTAAGAGACCCTATCCTGGTCAAGGTCAGACTTGGGATACTAAGAAAAAGAGCAATTTTGGAAATTTTGGAAGAGCTAGGGATGGCCTAAATATAGGGAAAGCACCCTATCAGCCTGATGTTTGTCGAGGTGTGATGGGCAGCATGGCCAAGGACCTTGCAATGGACGGCTGAGATGTCATGGTTGTAGACGAGTAGGTCACCTTAAGAAAGATTGCCCACAAGAGAGGTCGCAAATGAGTGTTGGCTCGGTGCGACAAGCACATCAGAGTGCTGTTAGACCAAACTTACCAAGGAATCCACAGAGGCCACCAGCACAAGGACGGGTGTATGCGGTCACCCAAGAGGAAGCGAAAGCTTCGGAAAATGTGATCTCAGGTACTATTTCGATAGATGGATAAGAAGGCATATGTGTTATTTGATATGAGTGACACGCATTCATTTTTGTCCGAAAAATATAGATGATTGTGAGGAGTAGGAACCAAATCCTTAGATATGCCTCTTCGTATTTCTACATCGTTGAAGGACATGTTGTTATCTACGTTAACATGTGAGATGTGTGAGATAACCCTAGAGGAATGAGATCTGGAAATGGACTTGGTAGTGATAGTTATGTATGACTTTGACGTCATCGTAGGAATGAACCGAACTATGAATTGAACTGGGAAGGCATTGTTTCTGGGATAATTCTATCAGAGTGGCGCAACGGAAGCATGGCTAAGCTTATAGAACGTTTGTTTGTGAAAAAGAAGGATGGGTCGATGCGTTTATGCATTGACTACGGGCAATTGAATTAGATGACCTATTTGACCAACTACAAAGGAGTTCGGTCTTTTCTAAAAATTGACTTGAGGTCAGGATACCATCAACTAAGGATTAAGAAAGAAGACATTCCTAAGACCACATTTAGGACTTGCTATGGACACTATGAGTTCCTAATTATGCTATTTGGATCGACGAATGCCTTAGCTGCATTCATGGAATTAATGAATAGGATATTTAAGCCTTATTTGGATCAAATTGTGATTGTCTTCATTGATAATATCCTGATATATTCCAAAGGACCTGAAGAACATGCGCAGCATCTAAGCGTAGTGCTGCAAACAAGGCTTAAGAAGTGAATTATGGAGAGCGAGTTATGAGTTTGAGGATTAAGTTTTGATCATTTGAGCTAAGTAGTGACTTCCTATTAGAGGATCTCATTGGAAGTCTTGATGCATTACATGGAAGTATTTAGTATGTATAGAATGATCTTGGAAGTCGTGAGTTTGAGTGGTCATATGAGACATGAAATTACTTGTGGTTTATATGTTGGAATAATAGGTTTAATCGATGGTGGTCAACTTTTAATTTTAGGTGATGATCTTAGTTTGAAAAAGGGTTCGGTGGAATTAGTGGATATGATCAATTGTGGTTATACCTTTCCAAGGTGAAATGAAGAGAGTTCAAGTTGTGGATTTGATGAGTGATTAGTCCAAGTGATGATCCTTTAGGGTGAGACATGAGATATACTCGATGGAAACTAGACAAGTTTTATTTTGGTGGATTGTCGATCTTTGAATTGAATAAGTCTTGGTGAACTATCGATATTTGAACCGAATGAATGATGCTATATTTTAGGCTTGAATCTATGTTGCAGTGAAAGCGTAGTGAATGTCTTTGTTGGACTGAACCAGATGAGTTGTTAATCGTTTTGATTTTGATGGTTCTAGGCTTGAATTGATGGTGACAAAGGTATAGGAATAATTTGGCTAAACGGTGTGTTTGATTGAGACTGTTAGATATATTAGAGTGGAAATGGGATCATGTGACGATGGATTTCGTGCAAGGATTACCAAGGACATCAAGTGGCCACGACTCCATCTGGGTGATAGTAGGTCGCCTGGCTAAGTCTGCCCATTTCCTAGCAGTCCGCGTAGACTATCCAATGGATGAATTTGCTGAGATATATGTAAGTCAGGTAGTATGCTTACATGGTGTTCCTGTAACTGTTACGTTGGATCGAAACTCAAGATTTACTTCCAACCTTTGGTGAAGTCTTCAAACTGCCTTAGGGACGAAGCTCCCATTTAGTAATGCTTTTCATCTACAGATGGATGGACAAGCGAAAAGAGTGATCCAAGCATTAGAGGACGTGTTAAGAGCTTGCACCCTTGTCTCCAGAGGAAGTACCAGCCTGATCCAAGACACATACTCGATCATGAAGCCATCAAAGTGGATGAGAAAGTGAGATACATTGAGGAGCCTGTACAAGTACTGGATCGAAAGAAGCAAGTTCTCAGGACCAAGAAAATTCCATTGGTTAAGGTATTATGGCAACATCATGATGTGGAGGAAGCCACACGGGAAAATGAGAATGAGATAAAGGAAAAGTACCCTCACTTGTTTGTAGACACGTGAGTAATGCCTAATTTCGAGGACGAAATTCTCTAAGGAGTGGAGAATTGTGGCACCCGACAATTTCGACAACCCTCAAATATGTGATGACCGTGACTGATTATGGAAATGCAGTCGAATGGTGTCGTTGGCATCATGTGTGAACACCGTTTTATTTCAATAGTGGACCGATACCTCACGTTTAGAAAACAGTCCGATTGTGGGATAAACTAGAGTATTGTCAAAAGCCTCTTTACATAGGGTTTTTAGTGAGACCAATCTCACCCATATTTTGCCGATCCTAGAAAAAAAAAATGAAATGAATGATGAAACGTCATGAATTGACGAAGCCACTATTGGAATTCGTCGTCGTTAGTACTACATTCAACCTTATTGAGTTGTGCAAATTGCTTTGATGACGCTACACAATCGTACCACCAAAATGTATACGAAATGAGAGGGAAATTTTGGGTTTCTATTAATTAAAATCCTGAGCCAAAGAAATAGAATTCAGCCGTGCATGAGGGACATGCACACCCATGCGGAAAAAGAGGAATCGTCCGCGCCCAAAGCTGCCCCAACCTCTCTCCATTTGGTCGATACCCTAGTCAACTATGAGAGGAAAATTTCTGACCATTGATGCCACGTTGCTTTCTCTCGGTCGGCCAGCAAATTGGGATTAAGAAAAGAATTAGTTAAATGGCTGAAGACACGTTGCAAGAGAGGAGCAAGGTGTCGAAGGAAGAGAAGCATGCTGGGCACGTACGGATCCAGCTGCCCTTCATGCAGCCAAACCATGGAAAAATGTTCTCTTAGTTGACTGGTTTTGGTGAAAAACCAGCGACTAATCAGCTCACTTGTACTAACAAGAGAGAAAAGAATTCGGACAGAGGGAGAGAAAGGAGGTCGCCCGTCCATGCACCTTGCTGCCACCGTCGACGCTGCCCATCTTCGCCACCGATTGACCCGCGTTCGAAGTCGCAAGTTTCTGTTTTTTTTTTTGGCCAATCAAGCTAGGAGTAGAGGCAAGTGAAGTCCTAAAACCTACTCTTTGTATTGTTGTGTGTATGTGTAGTAGATGGTAAGTCTTGGTTGTGGTAAATGGGATGAAATTTCGGAGCTATGGAGAGGGATTCATTGGTCATGCATGCTGTTTCTGGAAAGACCAGTTTGACCATCTTTGAGTTTGTGTGTTGCATGTGACTTTTTAGTTGGAATCTTGTTTTGATTTCTTCACGAAAGTTGTAGAGAACACCTTGAAGAACAACATACCAAAGTTTGAGACAAAATGGCTGAGTTTTGGAGGGTAAAACCCTCTTCCTACGAAGACACTAGATCTGGAATTGTTTTGCTGACCTTTTGGTAGTTTTGTGGGTTGCATGTTGCTTTATACCGAGAATTTCCCTTCGACTTCTTCATGCAACTTGTAGAGAACATCCTAAAGACTAACATACTCAAATTTGAGGTAAAATGAGAAAGTGTAGCCTAGTGAATCGACTTTCTCTTGAAGACGGTAAATCTGGAAATACGGTACTTGACACCCGAGACTTCTTGCATCCATATGGTGACTATTATTTGGAAATTTCACTTAGATCCCTTAATGAAAGTTGTAGGGGACCTCTTGAGGCAAAACATATCAAAATTTCAGAGGAAACGAAGAAGGATAAGTAGGTAAAAACTCGATATTTTGGAGATAGGTATACTGGACGTTTCGGTGCTAGAGCCAGGAGCTTCGGACGTCTATAGAAACTTATCTAGAACGAATCTGGCCTAGATGTCTGCATGAAAAATCTACTTTAGGGTCTTGACTATAACCTGGTAAAATTCCTGAATTTTTTAAGATCATTCGGGTATTTTAATCGAAATATTTCAAAAACGGCGCAATCTGACCTTGTCCGAATTTTGGATATTGTAATGTGTGAGCTATATCTTTTTGTGTGAATCTCTTTTGGGCATGTGTTCTTCATGAAATTGTTATCTTTAAGTCTTATCTAGCACGTGCTCTAATTTGGTGATTTTTGAGGACCATATGAATATTTAATTTAATTGTTTTCCAAAATTGTGCAATCTGTGTATTTCGGACTTGATGATGTGGGAATGCATGGCCAATACTATTCCGTACAAATTTCGTTTTGAGAAATTTCCTTCATGTGATATCTTTATCTATGTCTTAATTATCACATGTTCAGATTTCATAATTTTTGAAGGTCATTTAGGTATTTAATCGAAAATGTTTCGAAAACTGTGCATGAGTAAGGCTAAAAATCCCTTTTCTGTGATGCATGGACTTATACGTTTTCTGTGAAGCTTTGTTTGATAGGCTGTTCTTGATGAAAAGTGTTTCTTTAGACCTTATCTACAATGTATTAAATTTTCAGAATTTATTTTCATCGTTTACAAATTTTCCAGAATTTTTCACAAGCAGAACACATTCTGTTTAAAGCTGAAAACTGTTTTATTTAAAGATTATTTGATTTGTTATATAAATTGTGATATTTTGGGTTGTTATTCGTGCAATAATGTGGTGACATTCATGCATATCATATGACATCAAAAGATTGATGGATTTTTATGAATTCAATGAAGTTTTCAAACTATTGCATCAAATGATATCTTTCCAATGCATATCATATGATTTTAAAAAGGCTGATTTCAACCCTTGGCATTTTTGCAATCAAATGTGAATTTGAAAAATGAGATATATGAGAATATGCATTGTAATGAGGATACCGTCGGAGGTGTGAGCCGACGATGCCCCAGGAGTGTCGGGATGCCCGGAGGTGTGTGCCGGATGTCCTCGGGAGTTTCGAGATGCCCGGTGGTATACGGTACGTAATTCCAAGGGGAATGCTTGGTGGTATGTTGGTATGTAATCCCGGAAGCCCTGGAGGTGTGTGCCGAGGGATTCCTCGTGATGCCAGTTGGGGTACGAGATGCCCGGAGGTGTGTGCCGGAGGTTCCTCGTGATGCCAGGTTGGGTGCGAGCGATAAATTGTGGGATGCAAACATTGGTCCCTGGGAAGAAAAATTGATGAGATCCTTGTGAAAGATAATAATTGAAAGTGAATCATGTGCATGGGTGTATGCATATGGCATGATGCATGATCTGCTTATGAAAGTAAATAGATGCTATTTGATATTGAAGATGCAATCATGAAGGTATGAATGGATCTCATGGTGATGTATGCTTGATAGCATGGATGATATAAATCATGGTGGTATATGCACATATGGCATGGAGACATATGCATGAATGCTTGATGATAAGTGCATGGTGATATATGCACATATGGCATGGCGATATATGCATGGCTGCAAGGTAAGGTATGCTTGAATGCATGGATGATATGTGCTTTGTTCATGATACCTTGATTGTTCTGTTTGACGCATTGAGTAGTTTGGTGGATCTTTACTGCTGAGTGGTTGTACTCACCCCTTTTGGGGATTAACATTTCAGACTAGATAAGATTCCTCTGCTGCCATTGCCACCAGTAGATGGATCAAGTGGTTTGATATGACCGCGAGGAGGAGGATAGCAAAGGAAGGAACTTTTGGACGCCGACACTGATTCGATGGACTTTAAGTATACGACTGTTGGAGGAGATGTCGGTCATCTTTTGAAGTATAGCCAAGTATAGAAAACCATGGCATTTCGATGTACCGACTAAAGATGTCCATCTGCTTTTATGTAAATAAAAGTGTTCGGCTTTAACTTATCGAAGATGTTTAGTTGGTGTGCACTATTTTCTGAATATAGGGAAGGGAGTTGTTGGTTATGCTTCCATTATATGAATTGCGCAAGGGACCGATCTAAAAGATGTAAACCCCCAGATTGTATGGACCCGCTGCAATTGAAATGGTATCAGAGTGACATGTTATTAGGGAAAGGGAAAGGTAAGCGAACTGTGGCGACCCTAACGGATCGGGGGCCGTCGAGGGGTGCCACAATTTCTCAATCCAAAATAACCATACTTTGCTTTTTTCGCCGAAAATCTCGGTTTTACAGAAAAATCTTTGGAGGATGAGTCCACGTTCCTAAAATGAATTGTGACATTATGAACTTTCAATTTCTGAAATCGGGTTTAAATTCGTGGTTAATTTCAATTTGGCGCGATTTTAGCACGTCCTAATCTACCGGGTAGCTTTGGGGAATTTTTAGTGCATTTGACCCATGGTCGGTTATTTTCGAGCCACAATGTACATCTTTGACACATTGGTGACTCTCGGTTGTCGTGGAAATCTCAAGGTTTCAAATACAGACACAAAGTACAGAAAAGACAGAATAATCAGTCTAGTGTCGTTCGACGAGAATTTCGCAATGAGGTGGAATCACCCACACACTGATCACATAACTCAGTCGAATCAACCTATCTCTAATCTCTTATCAATTTTGATAGTACCATATTGACCCTTGCAGATTAGCACGGTTGAGTAGTCGGTTTTTGGTCGAATTCTCGAGTCTGTAGCGTTAAAATTCCTTAACGGCTTCACCTGATAGATTAGTTAACTCATGGGTGGCCAACTCAGAGAATAAGGCTGTAGACACGTCGATGAAAAGCCCGACTCATTCAATTGAAAATAGAAGTGGAAAATCAGGATGTCACACAAGATGCCTAATATTTGTAATGCACTAGTAGTTAAGGGCCGAGATATTATGGATCACAGGGTGTTTTGAGTGAATTATTTAAGCTTCACGTTTTTTTTTTTCCTTTGAATTAAGATTCACTTACTAAGTTAAGTGGAATCTTAAGTAAAACTATTTTTATTGTAGTTACATTTTTGTATTTGCAGTGAACAATTATATCTCCCTCTCGGGTGATGAGCGGGTGGTGGGCGTAGCGATGATAAGAGTTTTTATTTCTCTTTTCTATTCCATAAATAGAAAAGTATAAAATTTCTACTTATTTATATTGCAGAACTATTTCTAGGCCAACAATTTATCTCGAAAATAGAAATATGAAATTGTATTACCAAATGGATTTCTATTCTAAATCTGTTCCTTGGAACAAAAGAAAGTAGAAAAATAGAAAGGCAAAAAAGTTATCATTCACATTCTTAGAGCACGTTTAATTTCTTAGTAACTCTTTGCTAACTGTTGGTTGTTAGTATAGACACTTGAATTGAGGTTGCATTATGAGGACCGCTCAGTCAATCCGACAACATATGTTGCTCATCTTTATGTTTATGGCATTTTATATGTCAATACAATTAACATCGCCAGCAACTATTGTTCCTAATGTTGGTTTTTTCGTGCCATTTACTTTCTTGCACAAAATGAACAAAGGACTTCTCACACCCATTATTGATTCGCTCATTGATTGAATATCTTCGGAAGGTATTTCGTCTCGCTTAGACAAAACAATAGCCTTTTCAATTAATCAAATATATAAAAATTTATGAAAAGTTTATGTGAGAAACAGACAAATGCCGGGTAGTTTTCTCTAGTTAGTTCACATACATAGCGTGTCAATTTTGTCTGTAACGCACCTAATCCTCGCTTGGGTATCGAGCAATTACTAAAAGGTATAACAAAGCATCCGGCTAGAGGAACGTGCATTCGGGCTAGTCCAGTGAGAAACAGACAAAGGCTAGGTAGTTTGCTCACATTCATGCCGTGTCAATTTTGTCTCTTAACTCACCTAATCCACGGCACTCGCATCGAGCAATTATATATTGAATAACGCCTCCGCGAGAGGAACGACCATACGAGGTGATCCAGTGAGAAACAGACAAAAGCAACTTCCGGAATCTGAAAATGCAAAACTTTCGGCATCTAAAAATTTACAGAAGATGGGAGGAAGAAGAAGCTCGATCTACTTTAGGTTTCCCTTAGTTCCACGAGCGATGAATATTATCTGTTATTAAATGAGATAAATTTGTACTTTGTTTTTAAGGCTTTGTGGCCAGATCCATGTCTTAAGCATTGGGTTGGTTTGAACTATTTATGTACTAAATTGCAATTTTTCCTAGAAATCAGGTCAATCTTTTTTTGTTTTTTCCCTTTTAGTGGCAAATTACAACTTGAATGGCACTCCGTTGCCTGTTGGCTAAGTAACTTAAGTTACTTATTTAGGTTACAAATTTTCAAGATCCACAAAGGGTTTCACGCATCGAGTAGTATAGATCGTATGCTAGAAAACTTTAAACTGAAATACTTGTAATATCAGTTTATGTAAAAAAATTTGTCAAAATTATATGAATTCTTGGTGTGAAGTAAATGAGCTTTGACCCATCTTTAGCTCGAGTCGTTCGCATGATTTGTTGATTGATGTAATGGTTCCTATTAGGCTTGAAATAGGCTTACTCCCTGCATAATTTGCTTACCTAGTAAAAGCAAAAATATATAAGTCCTACTTGATCGATGTTCTTCCTTATGACATTTTTTATGTAGGAAATTAAATTATCATATGAGTTGAGAGAAGATACCATGGAAAAAAAAGAAAAAAAAAACAGAGTAAAAACCAACCAAATTAACAAGACCTCACTACAATCAATTGAAGCATATAACGAACATATTAATGTCGATTAAGCTCACAGTGATTCATGTGAAGGCATAATCTACTCTCCAATTTATATCATAATAAAGAAAAATCAAGTATGCCATAGACTTTTGTTTGTAGTAGAGTACAACGCAAATATTAATGTCTGCTTACAGTCTTTCATATTAATATATCAATTTGGTGAACCAGTCATGACACACCAAGATTTCTTGCCATAATTTGTCCAAGCCCAAGGAAGATCTTATTTCACTTAATCTGATCATCGAATGTCCCATTTTCTTGAAGTGGCAATTGATGTTGAATTATCAATTATTTGTATCATGCCGTCTTATCTAATATCAACGTCATTACAAGGCGTTTTAAAATAAAATTGGGTAGAAATGTGTCAATTTTGAGTTGAATCTTGTAATATTGAATTTGGATTTCTCATAGTCCACGAATTTGTACTTGACCAAATAAATTTATGGTCAAATTTAGTCCACGAGGTAAAAGGGGAGCCTTTACGCGACATGCGCTTCTTCCATGATAAATTCTCTCCGCCAGCGATCGATGCAAGACAAACCAATTCGTCCTTCAGTTCAGCGAAGCCTCGAGCTGTGAAGCTCAAACTAACATCACACAACATGTCGATATCCGATTATGAGCACAAGTTGAGGGGGAGGATAAAATCCAATACGCATGAGCTGCTGTCCAAGCCCAACCACAATCACAAGTGGTTGGACACCACCTCCCGCTTGTTCATGGACTTTGCAGACAGGGCTAAGGAACTTTCACCTGACACCAGCTCCATCACCGATGAGTTCCACAGGCTCCCAGCGGAGGTGAAGAAGGAGGTGCTGAAGAAGTTAGTCAGCGAGATCGTGGAGAACCTGCTCAAGGGGCTCCCCCAAGAAGGGAAGCGGGACTTCCTCGACCGTTGCTTTGCTGCTCTGTACAAGAAGCTGCCTTGGTGGTCTCAGGTGAGTGTTGCTGACTGTTGTACTTTAGCTAGTACGTCCATGATGGGGTGCAATTGGAATGCACCGTTTGGCCTATGATGGGGTGCAATTGGAACGCACCGTTTGGACTTGATAAGCTACGATGGAAAGGCACCACTTTGAAAGGGTATGAAGAGCGTCGTATATAAGTCTTTTGTAGGCAACCATTGGCATCGGTTGGCAGATCATTTGCACCAAAATCTCTCTCCCTTTCCATCAAAGAAGAACAAGGCATTCCATTTCATCATTTACAAGAACGGTTTGCATTTACGCCGTGGAAATCGGGTGCTTTCCTTGTGATTGCATTCAGACCAAAGTGAAGTAATTTTGTTCGTGATTCATCCACAATTCAACGTTCGTTCCGGGGTTAATTGTTGCTTGCGCATCGGATAAAGGTAAGTCGTCTTCTGCCAACTTGAATTCCAACATTGGTATAAAAGCACGGTCGTAGTTTCTGCCTTGTTTTTCATTGAATGTTCCAGTTTACCATTTGATATCAAGATCAAGAGTATGATATCTACACTGGTTGGATGTTTATTAATCGAAATTGATATATGAATCGTCGAAAAATCGAACCAAAGCAAAGAACGAGTTCGGGGTCGCATGCATCCGTGCGGTTTTGGCCATTTTTCGAAATATTTTTTCGGCCAAAATCAAATTTGAAATATGCAGGGTGAAAGTACTCGTTGAGACGAGTCCAACGATGTGACGAGCGCCGACTAAAGACGCCGGACGCGCCCACACGCGCGGCCAGAAGCCGTGGTGCGTGGGCGCCACGCGCTCCACATGCTAGGCACGCCAGCAAATCAGCACGTGACGTCACGCGCTGCATAGGCGAACCGACGTGTGATGTCACGCGCGCGTCGGTGAACCGACGCGTGCTGACGTCATCCAACGGTCGATAACCGTTGGGATGACGTCATCGATGACGTTAGCACCGGCGGTTGTTGGCCGGCCGACGACCCAACTGGCTACCTAACTCGACCCGTTGACCCGACCCGACGCGTTGACTGTTGACTGGTCCACGGTTGGACTGGTCGAATCGGTCAGACCGCCTAGGAGCCCTTGGGCTCGCTGGCGCATGCGCCACACACGCTGCGCACTAAGGCGGCGCGTGTAGGAGCGTGCGAGCTTCGATTGGAGCGTGGTCAGTGGCATTTGGTTCGTATGGATGTCCTCTAGACTGTGGAATAATTATTTTTCAATTTTGAATTTTATAAATGTATGAAAAGGTGTAAGGAACCCTAAGTACGCGTATGTTGGCAGTTTAAATGCACTATTCATTCATTTTTTAGCTTGTATTTTCTTATGCTTTAGGAAATACAGTAGCTAGCCTATATGGAAGTGATGTCATATATGCTGTGTAGAGCTTGGTTCGATGGTAGCATGTATTTAGTTTAATATGCTTGCCATTTACTAGTTCCATGAAAATTCGAACAATGGTAGGAAATCCTTGTTTTTCCGTTAGATCTTGAATTGCGGATTTGATTGTAGTTGCAGCATGATTGTTTTTTGTACATTGGTTTATATCATGCTATGTTTTTGTGTTAATGGAAAATGTAGAAATTACATGAGGTCATGTAATTATTTTTCCTAGTGGGAGTTCATAGGTTGGTAGAATTCGAAGGAGTTATCACCTAGAACTTAAAATTTGCGCAAATTAAACTAATTAATGATAATAGAACAATCGTACATAGAAGTTGATTGGGAACATAGTGAACTTTTGTTTCTGTGTCTTTTGTTGAATTATCATTAATTTAGTTTGTTTTTGCTGTAAATTAAATATGTGTGTTACTCTGAAAAATGTGCTAGTACAATGTTAATGTTAATGGTTGTGTTTTTTTTATTGCATCTTCTAGTAATGTTGAGATTGATGAAGTACTTGGCATGCTAGATTAGGTCACATTGGGTTGCAAAGAATGCAAAGATTAGGTAGAGAAGGCCTTTTAGGGTTACTCACTAATGTTGATCTACCCGTATGTGAACATTGTCTAGCGGGAAAAGCAACTAGAAAACCATTTGGTAAAGGGACTAGAGCTGAATTTCCATTGCAACTCATACATTCTAATATTTGTGGTCCTTTGAATGTGAGGGCGAGACATGGAGCCTCATATTTCATCACTTTCATAGATGACTTCACACATTTCGGTTATGTCTTTCTGATCTCCCATAAGTCAGAAGCATTAGATTGCTTTAGACGATATATAACGATGGTAGAGAATTAGTTGAACAAAACAATAAAGGCATTGAGGACCGATCGCGGATGTGAGTATCTATTGGAGCAATTCAAGGCTCTTTGTGATGAAAAAGGAATTGTGCGACAATTGACTATTCCTAGTACTCCACAACAAAATGGGGTAGCTGAGAGAAGGAATAGAACCCTATTGGAAATGGTTAGGTCTATGATGACGCAAGCAAATTTACCTATCTCTTTTTGGGGAGATGCATTATTGACCACTGCCTATGTACTTAACCGTGTGCCCTCAAAATTGGTCACTTCCACCCCTTATGAATTATGGACTGGTAGAAAACCAGACTTAAGTAGTCTATGTCCATGGGGATGTGCAGCTTATGTTCATAATTCTTCCCATAAATATGGCAAATTAGGTCCTAGAGGGAAGAAATGTATCTTTATAAGATATTCATAACACTCCAAAGGGTATGTGTTTATAGGTGAACAAGCTGATGGGAGTGTGACCAAAATGGAGTCACGAGATGTCATGTTCTTGGAGAACGATTTTCGGTCTCCCAAGTTGTCTTAGGATCGAAAGGAGGACATACTGAAATCAGCGTTTCGTACTCGGTACGACCATTATGAATTCACTGTAATGCCGTTTGGTTTGACGAACGCCCCAGCTGCTTTTATGGATTTAATGAACCGGGTGTTTAAAGAATATCTGGATCAGTTTGTGATTATGTTCATCAACGATATCCTGGTGTATTCGAGAAGTTTAGAGGAGCACGAAAGGCATTTGAGAAGCGTACTTCAGACCTTGAGGAATCATGAGCTGTATGCTAAGTTTAGTAAGTGCGAGTTTTGGTTGACTCATGTAGCGTTTCTAGGTCACGTGATTTTAGGCGAAGGAATCTCCGTGGACTCGTCCAAGATTGAAGCAATTATCAGTTGGTCGAGATCGACAACAGTGTCAGAAATCATAAGCTTTTTGGGTTTTGCAGGATATTACAGAAGGTTCGTGGAAGGATTTTCAGCGTTACTATCGCCGTTGACTCGATTATTGAAGAAGGAAGAGAAGTTCGTGTGGACAGACAAGTGCAAGCGTAGTTTCCAAGAGCTTAAGCAGAAACTGACTACCGCACCTGTGCTGACCATTCCATCTAGTCCTGGAGGATACGAGATCTATAGTGATGCGTCGTTTAAAGGACTAGGTTGCGTGCTAATGCAACATGGTAGAGTTGCTGCATACGCATCCCGTCAGTTGAGACCTCATGAGCTGAATTATTTGACGCGTGACTTGGAACTGGCAACGATTATTTTCGCTCTGAAGATTTGGAGATATTATTTGTGTGGAGAAAGATTCCAGATCTTCACTGACCATCAAAGTCTCAAATATCTATTCTCTCATAAGGAGTTGAATATGAGACAGCGTCATTGGATGGAACTTCTGAAGGACTATGATTGTGATATTCTGTATCACCCTAGGAAGGTGAATAGGGTCGTAGACGCTTTGGGTCAGAAGTCTTCAATTGCACAGATGATGGTTAAGGAATGGGTTTTACTCGAGAGAGCTTGAGATTCGGGTTTCAAATTTGAGGTAGGCTACCTTTCGAATCTTATGGCCACCCTTAGAATTGAGCCGGAGGTGCAAATCAGAATCAAGACGCTTCAGTTGACAAACCCGGATGTTCAGAAAATCCTACAAGAGGATACCGATAAGAGAAAGGCTGATTTTCAAATTTTTTATGATGGAACATTGAGGTTCCGAGGACAATTGTGTGTACCTGACAATGTAGAGCTTAAAGAGGAGATCATGTCAGAAGCTCATTGTAACAGTTACAGCATGCATCCTAGCGGTACAAATATGTATAAGAATCTGCGTCGACATTATTGTGGTTCAGTATGAAGGCGGACATCACCAAGCATGTCGCCAAGTGTCTGACGTGTCAGCAAGTGAAGGCATGACATTATAAGCCGAGAGGACTTTTGCAACCTCTCGAGATTCCCAAGTGGAAATGGGAGCACATCACAATATACTTTGTGATAGGCCTACCGAGGAGTCAAAGGGGTAATGATTCCATTTGGGTAATGGTCGATAGACTAACAAAGTTAGCTCACTTTATCGCTGTAAGAAAGAATATGGATTTGGATAGGCATGTAGAGTTGTACGTGCATCAGATTGTTTGTATACATGGAGTGCTGATAACGATTACATCAGATAGAGACTCGAGGTTCACAGTTGCATTTTGGAAAAGTTTGCAGACCGCCTTAGGAATGAAGCTGCAGTATAGTACGGCCTATCATCCTTAAACGGATGGCCAGTCCGAGAAGAAGATTCAAACCCTCGAAGACATGCTGTGAGCTTGCGTGTTGGACTTCAAGGGAAGCTGGGAGGAACAGCTTCATCTTGTCGAGTTTGCCTACAACAACAGCTACCAATAGAGCATTTAGATGGGTCCTTTTGAAGCATTGTATGGCATAGCGTGTAGAACACTAGTTTGTTGAAACGAAAGATCACAGACCTAGAGTTAGTTTAGCAATTAGTGGATGCAATTGCAGTCATTAGAGACAGATTAAAGGCCGCTCAGAGCCCCCAAAAAAGCTACGCAAATAAGCGTCGAAGACCATTGGAATTCCAAGTTGGTGAGCACGTCTTTCTGAAAGTGTCGCCCATGAGGGGTACTTCGCGCTTTGGTAAGAAAGGGAAGTTGAGTCCGAGGTACGTAGGTCCCTTTGAGATTCTGGAAAGGATAGGGACTCTAGCTTATCGTCTTGCATTACCTCCGAGGTTGGCGCAAGTGCATGACGTCTTTCACATGTTGATGTTGAGGAAGTATGTACCCGACTTGACCCATGTGCTAAATTTTGAGGAATTAGATGTGGACGACAGAGTTTCGTACGTGGAAAGATCGGTTCCGATCGTGGATCGCAAGGAATAGGTTATGCGCACCAAGACAATTCCATTGGTGAAAGTGGTCTGGCAACACTACGGCACAGAAGGAGCAACCAGGGAAAGTGAAGATTTGATGAGACGACTATACCCCCACCTTTTTGTTTAAAGATTTATAATGGTTTAAATTTTGAGGACCAAATTTTTATAAAAGGGGAAGAGTTGTAACATCCTGAATTTCAAGTTCTATTTTCAATTGAATGAATCGGGCTTTTCATCGACGTGCCTATAGTTCTATTCTCTAAGCTGATCACTCACGAGATAACTAGTATATCTGGTGATGCCGTTAAGGGATTTTAACGCAATAGATTTGAGAATTCGATCAGGAATCGACTACTCGACCGTGCTAGTCTACAAGGGTCATTATGCCACAATGAAAAATCGATCAGAGATCAGATATAAGTTGATTCAACTGAGATATGTGATCAATGTGTGGGTGATTCCACCAAATTGCAAAATTCTCGTCGATCGGCACTAGACCCTTTTTTTGTCGTTTTGGTACCCTGTGCCCGTATTTGAAACCTCGAGATTTTCACAACCACCGAGAGTCGCCAATGTGTAGAAGATGTATATTGTGGCTCGAAAATAATCGACCACGGGTCAAATGCACTAAAAATTTCTAAAAGCTACCCAGTAGGCCAGGTCATGCTAAAATCGTGCTAAGTTGAAATTAACCACGAATTTGAACCCAATTTCAGAAATTGAAAGTTTTGTCATGTCACAATTCATTTTAGGACTGTCGACCCATCCTCCGAAGATTTTTCAAAAACCGAGATTTTTGGCAGAAATTCAAAATAGGGCCGTTTTTTACTAGAAAAATCAGGGGACCCTTTTTTATCGCGTTTTTGGGATGCAAGTTGGTTCTATTGGTGAGGAAAAATGTGAATTGAAGTGTGGACATCTTGGTTCGATTTATGGGGACCAGTTTAGGTCTAATTGAAGAGGAATTTGGTTCAATTTGGGGAAAATGTGACCAAAATTCGTAGGCCATGGTCCCCTCAACCTTTTGGACTACTTGGGAATTGTTCTAGGGGGATATTTGTACTGCAAATTGGCTAGGGAAGACAGCCAATGTTGGTGGGGCCTTGCCAAGGGAGATAGAGATGAGATAAAAGACTTTGAGGACAAATTGGGTCCCTCCAATCATGAGCTATCTTCTTCTTCTTTAGCAGAGCTGCTTTCTCCATTTTCAATCCCTTTTGAGCTCCAAAAATTGCATAGGAGGCGAGCCACACCCCCTTGCTGTCGTAAGCTGCCTGCCGAGCCGCCAGGACCGCCTCATCGCCATCGCGCGAGCCCGCGCCTGTCCGCCGCTTGTCCCGCCGCCAATCGCGCCCAGTCGTGCCCCCGAGCCTCCCTGGTCGCCGTAGGAGCTCAGCCGAAGCCCCCTGGCCGCCATCCAGCTGCTGGAAGCCCCGCATACTTGTCGGCTTGGCTGTTGGTCCACCTCCGCTTGCTGTTTCCACCCCGGTCTAGCTTGCTCAGTCCTTGGACAAAACCAAGAGGCCTAGTGTGACATCCGGATTTCACCGGACCTCGAATATGTAACTATCCGAGACAGGTCGATGAGTTTCTCGTCGGACTACGTCGTTGGGACCACTTATGACCCCGTTTCATCACCATCCTCATCGTGTCGAGACATCACATATCGTCACGTTCTCGCGATAGTACCTCATCTAGGAATTTCTTCGCGCAACATTGCTCGCAAGGTTAACATATTCAGCATTGATACCTTACTAAGCTAGCTTTTCATGCATGCGGAGACATACACTTCCGAAATTTTAGCTACATTAGACCATGCATTTCCATGCAAAGACCCTGGCGAAAGCTGGTGGACTTGTAATGACCCGATCCTATGAGGGCGAGGAGTGGACGCCGAGGCCAAAGCGCCTGAGCAAGGAGCAACTCCTAGCAAGCTTCTAGGATGGCAAAAGGGGGCAGAGTGAACCGAACTATGCACTGAACTTGAAGGGCAGTGTTTCTGGGATAATTTTTATCGAGTAGCACAGCGGAAGTATGGGGAAGCTTGTAAAACTCTTGTTTGCTAGAATGAAGTGGGTGAGAGAAAAGCTACGTGGATAAGCGTAGAAGACCCTTAGAATTTGGCATAGGAGATCACGTATTCCTAAATGTATTCCCGATGAAGTGATTATCGCGATTCAGGATAAAGGGTAAGTTAAACCTTAGATTTGTCGGATCTTACGAAATTCTCGAAAAGGGAGGGGATGTAGCCTGTCGGCTGACATTGTCTCCTAAAATGACAAATCTACTTGACATGTTCCATGTGTTGATACTGAGGGAGTATCAGCCCAACCTTGGTGACATACTCGCTCATGAAGCCATCAAAGTGGATGAGCAAGTGAAGTACATGGAAGAGCCGATCCAGTACTGGATCGAAAGGAACAAGTTCTTCGAGCGAAGAAAGTTATACTAGTTAAGGTCTTAGGCCGACACCATGATGTAGAAGAAGCTACGTGGGAAAGTGAAAAGGAAATGACGCAAAGGTACCCTCATCTTTTCAATGAGACATAAGAGACGTGCAATTTCGAGGATGAAATTCTCTAAAGAGGCGAGATTTGTGACATTCGGATTTCGCCGAGCCTCGAATATGTAACTGTCCGAGATGGGTCAATGAGTTTGTCGTCGGACTACGTTGTTGGCACCACTTACGACCCCGTTTCATCACCATCCTCACCGTGTCGAGACATCACGTATCGTCACGTTCTCACGATAGTACCTCTTCTAGGAATTTCTTCACGCGACGTCACTCGCAAGGCTAACATCTTCAGCATTGATACCTTACTAAGCTAGCTTTTCATGCACACGGAGACGTAGACTTTCAAAATTTCAGCTACATTAGACCATGCATTTCCATCCAAAGACCTTGGCCACACCACCACCATGTTTTCTTCTTCATGGACAACCATGGAATGAAGACCATTGACCCTACATTCCCTTCCACGTTCCTTCTTCGGTGGACAGCAAATGGAGGAGTTGGCCATGCAAAACCATGCAGCCACGTCCATTTGATGGTCAATTAAAGGGGCAGTGTTGACTGAAGGAGCAGCCACGTAGAATTCCCCTCCATGCGGCAATGTGAAGCCGACGTATATGGCCCACACGAATGAGGACCGTGAAACCGAGATGCTCTGTGCATATACTCCTCTTCGGGGGTCAACAATTAGAGGAAGTTGACCATTGCCGCCACGTCAATTGCATGCAGGAGAGGAGCTGGCTTTCTTCAGTCAAGTAGCCAGCCAGAGGTGTCAACCTACTGAAGACACGTAGCATGACTCTTGAGCTGGCAAGGGAAGGTCCTGATGATGGCCACGACATCCCCACCTGTCCTTCGCGCGAGTAGCTGCAAGAGTGCAAGGATTGTTGACTTGTATTGTCAACCAAGCAGCCGTAGAAGAGAGAAACAGTTCTCCTTGTTCCAATGAAGTTCCAATCGACCCACTTGCTCGACACACCCTCGTAACTTTGACTGAAAGTTCTCACTGTTTTACTCTTTCCCTGTGATTCACCAATGACCACCGCGTCACCAGCCTCTTGTTGTCTCGTAGCTCATCACCCGTCGCTCCTAGCCGACCCCACAGCACTGCGTTTCTGACCCTCTCGCCATTCCATAGCTAGTAGCCAGTCGCGTCCCAGCCCTACCGTTGCATCATCCCGCAAGCTTCCGGATTCACTTCGCCGCTGTCCAGCTCGTCTCGACTACACTCGTGATCCATAGCTCCCGGATTCGCCTTGCTGTTGAGCCCCAAACCAAAGGCAAGTCGATATCTACTAACCTATAAGACGTGAATTCTGTCGTTGCTTGGTGAAACCGTCCCATATATTAAGATTATTTTGATATACTCGCGTTGAATTGTGAACTCAGAGGTTATCGGGTTGATTATGAGCTATATGGGAAAGGATTTTATAACTATTGTGGTCGAGTTCGAATTGGAGGCCATGTACGTGTTGATTTCCGATATTTCGAAGCTCTAAGATTTTGTGTGTGAACTATGAAAACTTTAGGGTTGAAATTGAGATTATCGACTGCCAATGTGTCAATTCCAATATTTTGAGAAATGTTCACGGTTTTGATGAAAATTATTACGTATGAATGTTAAATCTTGAGGCACGAGTACGTCTTGAGTTTATACCCGTGAATTTCGAAAAACATTTGAGATTTAAACGTGAAAATGGATTTTATGGATTCGGTATCATGTTTTCGATTTTATGAGTTGATTTCATTCATATGAGATTGACCTATTTTTAAAGACTATTGTGGTTGTATTGTTGTGTCTTTGAAATCCCTATTTTGCAATACTTGATACCATAAATTATGATTTTTGAAAACCCAAGGGATTTTCTATGTTGGTGATTCGAAAATGTTTTGGCATTGAAATGATTTGATTACTACACCATGGTTGATGTGTTATTGCTGCTATCGGACCCTCGGGACGACGAAGCCCCGGGAGATGGGTTGCCTTGAGGATCGTAGTGGCGATGCATCTAGATGCCTGGGGACCGGTGAGCCCTAGAGGTTCCCGGGGAGAGTTGGGATGCCCGGATGTATGACGATACACGTTCTGGAGGGTAGGGACAATCATTCACATGGTGAGCCCGGCGATTCCTCATGACACTAGGTGAGGTGCAAGATGCCTGGAGGTGTAACGTAACATGCCCTGGATGCCCGGTGACTAAAATATGGAACCAGAGGCCTTCGTGATGCCAGATTGGGTGCGATATGCAAAGACTAGTCCTTCGAAGATGGAATCAAAAAATTCAAAGCTTGATTGTTCTGCTGGAGGGATGCAAACACCGGTCCTCCAGGCCCAATGGGCACGTATTACTACTATTATGCAACCTAATGATGGCTAATCACGATTTGGGGGAAGATGGTGGTAGTGAATCAAAATCTATTGAATTCTAAAGCTTGATTGTTCTGCTTTGTTATGCCATTTCATTAGTAAATCTTATTGGTTTGATGCATGTTTATTACTACTATTATGCATACTGATTTGGATTGCGTGGAATTCGGGTGACGATAGGCTCCGTAATATAGTTTAGTAGAATTTTGACTGCTAAGTAGTCGTACTCACCCCTCTTGGGGACTAACATATTACAGAGTGACAAAGATGCCACCGTCGCCAGAGGACAATGATGGAGGCTCGAGCGAAGTAGAGTGACTAAGAATGTGAGGTCAGCAGTGAATTTTTGGACACTGGCACTTGCTGATGGACGACATGTGAGTAGCTGATGGAAAATGTCGGTTTAGTTTTTGGATATAGCCAAGTATAGGAAACTTTGGCTTTTGATGTACCAAGGAACGATGTCCATCTAGTATATGTAAATAAAAGGTGCCTGGTTATTATCTGTTTGTATCTAGTGTGCATCATTTCAGTGTTTAGGAAGGGAGTTGTTGGATCTGCTTCCGCCATGTAAATTGCGTAAGGACCAATGAAAAATGCGATAAACCCCCAGACTCATGGATTCACCGAAATCCAAGGATATTAGAATAAAGGACATCCAGGATAAGGAAAGAAGTGTGGTGTCCCTAAAGGATTGGGGGCTATCAGGGGGCGTCACACCCAGCCCAGCCATAAGCTTCAAGGCCCGTTTTAGGCCCCTTCTGGGCCTTGTGGGGTGTCGCCGCTTAGAGGTTTGTCGCCTGTCTCCGCGTTGCTGTCATCGTGGACTCACCGGATCGCAAAACTAGTGAGTTTACTCACTAAAATCTGCTTAGGGAGTTAATGATGCTTAAGGGTTGATTAGTTTAGGCTAAGTATGGTTGAGGTGGTTAGTTAGAATGGATTAGCGATTTAATTATTCATTTTTGCATGTTAGGTGGTTAGAATGGCTTAATTCGAGACTAGATAAGTTGTACTATTTATCTAGATAGGTTCGGAAATTTTCTAGGCCTGTTTCGGTGTTTAGTTAGGTGTTTCCAACCTAAGTTGCTATTTTTGGTAATTAATTGCATTTATTTAATTATTTTTGGTTTTTATTTAATTATTTATTATTTTTCAAAAATTATATCGAGATAGCCGATGACCGGAATTTTGTGTTGATTACAATGGTATGCTTGGTTTATTTAATTGAGTGCTAAATTGTGTAAATTGAGTGGAAATTGTAATTTTGGTTATTTGTTCCAAAATTGTGGAATTTTGGTATTTTAATTAGAAAATACCGGGCATCCGTTTTCAACACCGAAAATGTGTTTATGCATTATATAATTAGTGGGATTTTCAAAAGAAAGATATTACGTTTTTGGCTCAAGCCAATCGTGTACCCACACATGATTATTTTTATCGGGTAACTTTAACACGGTGATATGTCAGCTTGTGAGATCATTATTTCACGTCAGCTTGTGAAAGCATTTATCATCAGCTTGTGAGAGCCCTTTTGCACATCATCTTGTGAGAGCAGTATACTATATCAGCCTATGAGCTTGATATGTCAGCTTGTGAGAGCAGTATACCTTATCAGCTTGTGTGAGCAACGATCATTTATATCAGCTTGTGCGAGCTACTATCTATCTATATTAGCTTGTGAGAGCTATGACCGTCTATATCAGCTTGTGAGAGCTATGACTATCTATTTCAGCTTGCGTGAACAGTAATTATATCAATCGAATTGATATATGGTGTTGATTTATAGATGGTACTGATTGATAGATAGTATTGATGGTATTGATGGTGTCAATTGAGTTGATTAACTGAGTTGATCGATGATTTGAATTGAATTGAGTTGATTGATTGAGTATATGAATTATACTAACGTGCAGGAAGAAACTAAGGCAAGGTAAGTCCTCTGTCTTGTGTGTGCATAGACTGCCTTTAGGCGTATTTCCTTCCTAGTCAAAGTTTAAGGGGTGAACTCGTTGAGACATTGTCTCACCCCATCGTGGGCTCAACATTTTCAGGTCCTTAGATGGCGGTTTCTCCAGAGTGTTTTGGCCAACCAAAGAGGGTCACCGAACAGGACTCCCAGATTCTTGTTCCCGGGGGCCAAGGGGTCTAGGCTTATGAACTTGTGAGGACCATCGTTTAGGTCAATGAGGGTCTACCTCGGAGGTTACCCCATCAATTTAGGGCATGGTATTGTCGTAGGCGCGATGAACCTAGAGAAGGTCCCCTACAGGATTCTAAGGTCCCTATGTCGGTGTTTGAATTAAGCCACGACCCAAGGGTCATTCATGGCATGAAGAATGTTCACACCCAAGCCTAGAGTTACCAAGGTTTGAATCGAGCCATGACCCAAGGGTCATTGTCAAGCTTGGGATTTTCATGAAAGTGAGGTGTACCCAAGCCTCAAGATCTTAGATCGGAATTGAGGCATACCGTTTATGAGCCTTGCTCAATGCGGAGATCAATGCTACATGTTCGGTTCAAGTCACGAACCAATGGTCGTTGTTCATGACATATTTATTAGAGTAATACTAGGATCGGATTGTATGATGCATATATCATCCAGAAAAAATAATCTAACTATACCATTGCAATCAACATAAAATTCCAGTCACCGACTACCCCGATCTAATTTCCGAAAAATACATAAATAATTAAATAATTACGGAAATTAATTATTAAATACCAAAAATAGCAACTTAGGCCGAAAAAGCCTAATTAAAAGCCGAGACGGGCCCGGAAAATTTCCGAACCACTCTAGATAAATACTAGAGCTTGTCTAGGCTCTAATTACACTACTCTAACCACCTAACATGCAATATCGAACGATTTATTCACTAATCTATTTTAACTATCCACCTAATCCATACTTGGTCTAAACTAATCAACCCTTAAACACCATTAAGTTACTAAGCAGGGATTATTGAGTTAAACTCACTTGATTAGTGATCCGATCGGTTCACTTCAACGGGGACGCGGAGACGGTCCACAAATCCCAAAGCGGGGATGCCTTTCGGGGTCGGGAAAGCCACAAAAACGGGCCAAATAGGGTTGTGAGATCCACACTATTGTTCGGTTTTGCTCTTGGCTGAGGAAGGGGTTGAACAATGCTGGCTTGGGGCTAAAATGGGTAGGGACGGCTTTGGAGCTGTTGCGGCTTGGATGGGCGGAGGCGGGCTTCCAAGCGGCTCCGACAATGGTGAGGAGGGTCCGAATGGCTCGGGGGATCACTTGGGCTCACAGCTGAAGTAGGACGACGGCTAGGGACGGCGGGGACGCGCGGCCTCGTAGCTGGGCGCACAATGGACAGCGACGGCGAGCGATGGCGTGCAGTGGTTCCGACAGGGCTGCTAGCTTGCTGGTTCGGTTTTTAGTGCTCTCAATTTTCAAATAGCATAGGGGAAGGAGGAGGATGGTTGACAGTAGCAATGGGAGAAAGAGAAGGAATTGGCTGAGCAAATGGGGCCCATAATGGTCTCTTCCTCATCTCTTTGTCCCCTTTGGTGTGTCCCACCTTGCTTGCTGTCCTTCACAATTGATTTCCAGCCACCAATTCCCCTTTTAGAAGCCTTAAAGTGGTCCAATTGTTGGGTCCATGTGGGCATACGAATTTGCATTGGAATTGGCTTAATTTCCATTCAATTCCTCCTCAAATTCAATCAATTCGGCTCCTAAAAATTCAATTATCAAGTCATCGATCACATTGGCATTTTTCCATGCCATTCGAACCTACTTGCATCCCAATTTCGCGATAAAAAACGGTCCTCAGAATTTCCCGATCGAAAACAGCCCTATGACGACCTTTTCCGCCAAAATCTCGATTTGTAGAAAAATCTTCGGAGACTGAGTCGACGTTTTTAAAATTACTCGTGACATGACAGAACTTTCAATTTCTGAAATCGAATTCAAATTTGCAGTTAATTTCAATATAGCGCGATTTTAGCGTGACCTAGGCTATTGGGTAGCTTTCAGAAATTTTTAGTGCAAATGACCCATGGTCGATTTTCTTCGAGCCATAATGAACCTCTTCAACACATTAGCGACTCTCGATTGTCGCGAAAATCTCGAGGTTTCAAATACGGACACAAAGTACCAAAACGACATAAAAAATCATACTAGTGCCGATCGATAAGAATTTTTCAATTTGGTGGAATCACCCACATTTAACCACACATCTCAGTCGAACCGACCTATCTTTGATTTCTAATTGATGTTTACTGTGCTGAAATGATCTCTGCATATCAACATGGTCGAGTAGTCGATTCCTAGTCGAATTCTCAAGTCTAATGCACTAAAATTCCGTAATGACTTCCCTAGATAGTCTAGTTATATTGAGAGTGATCAGCTCTGAGAATAGCCTTATAGGCGCGTCGATGAAAGGCCCGATCAATTTAATTGAAAGCATAACTAAAAATTTCAGGATGTCACAAAGGTAGACATCGCCAAGCATGTCGCCAAGTGTCTGACGTGTAGCAAGTGAAGGCACAGCATTCTAAGCCGGGAGGAATTTTGCAACCTCTTGAGATCCCAGAGTGGAAGTGGGAGCACATCACAATGGATTTTGTGATAGGCTTACCGAGGAGTCAATGGGGTAATGATTCCATTTCGGTAGTGGTCGATAGACTGACAAAGTAGGCTCACTTCATTGCAGTATGAAAAGATCTTGACTTAGATATGCACACAAAGTTGTATGTGCATTAGATCATTCGTCTACATGGAGTGCCGGTTACGATAACTTCAAACCAAGACCCGAGATTCATAGCTGATTTTTGGAAGAGTTTGCAGGCTACTTTAGGGACGAAGATGCAGTATAGTATGACATATCACCCTTAGACGGATGGCTAGTCTGAGAGGACAATTCAAACCCTCGAGGACATGCTGCAAGCTTGCATGCTAGATTTCAAGGGAAGCTGGGAGGAACAGCTTCATCTTGTCGAGTTTGCCTACAACAACAATTACTAGTAGAGCATTCAGATGGCTCCTTTCAAAGCATTGTATGGCAGAACGTGCAGAACGATAGTATGTTGGGATGAGGTCGGGGAAAGAAAGATCACAGGCCTAGAGTCGGTTCAGCAATCAATGGATGCAGTTGCAGTCATCAGAGACAGACTAAAGACCGCTCAGAGCCATCAGAAAAGCTACACAAATAAGCGTTGGAGACCATTGGAATTCCAAGTTGGTGATCACGTTTTTCTGAAGGTGCCACCAATGAGGGGTACTTCGCACTTTGGCAAGAAGGGAAACCTAAGTCCGAGGTACATAGGTCTATTTGAGATTCTAGAGAGAATCGGAATCCTAGCGTATCGTCTTGCTTTGCCGCCGAGACTGGCGCAAGTGCATGACGTCTTTCACGTGTCGATGTTGAGAAAGTATAAGCCTGACCCGACCCACGTGCTTAATTTCGAGGAATTGGACATGGATGATAGAGTGTCATATGTTGAAAGCCCGGTTCATTTTGTGGATCGAAAAGAATAAATTATGCATACCAAGACCATCCCATTGGTCAAAGTGGTCTGACAACACCACTGCACTAAAGGAGCAACTTGGGAGAGTGAAGAGTCGATGAGACGATTGTACCCCTATCTTTTTGCTTAAGGTATTGTAATGGTTTAAATTTTGAGGACGAAATTTTTATAAAAGGGGAAGAGTTGTGACATCTTGGATTTTCAGTTCTGTTTTCAATTAAATAAATCGGGCCTTTCATTGACGCGCCTAGAGTGCTATTCTCAGAGGTAATCACTCCTAAGATAACTAGACTATTTGGGAAAGCCATTAAGGAATTTTAATGCAATAGACTAGAGAATTCGACTAGGAATCGAATGCTCGATCGTGCTCATCTGCAAAGATCATTACGGCATAATTAAAAGTCGATAAGAGATCGAGATAGGTCAGATCGATAGAGATGTGTGGCTAAACGTGGGTGATTCCACTAAATTACAAAATTCTCGTCGACCGGTATTAGGCTGATTTTTCTCTCGTTTTGGTAGTCTGTGTCCGTATTTGGAACCTCGAGATTTTCATAACCACTGAGAGTTGCCAATGTGTCGAAGAGGTTCATTGTGGCTCGAAGAAAATCGACCACGGGTCATTTGCACTAAAAATTTCTGAAAGCTACTTGATAGACTAGACTAGGTCACGCTAAAATCGCGCCATATTGAAATTAACTGCAGATTTGAATCCGATTTCAGAAATTGAAAGTTCTGTCATGTCACGAGTCATTTTAGGAACGTCGGCTCATCCTTCGAAGATTTTTCTGCAAACCAAGATGTTGACGGAAAAAAGTCGATATAGGGCCATTTTCGACCGGAAAATTCAGAAGACCGTTTTCGATCACGAAATTGGGATGCAAGTTGGATCTATTGGTGAGGAAAAATGTCAATTTGATCAACCACACGTCGGTAGAATTTATGGGAGCCGAATGGATTTGATTCAAGTGGAATTTTGGTTCAATTTGAGGGAAATTATACCAAAATTCGTAGCTCCCCCATGGACACAACTTTTGCACCACTTCATTAGCTTCTAAAGGAAGCTTTAGGCTGGAAAATTGGCTTAGGAAACCAGCTGGCCTTGTGGGACCTCTTCTAGGAGACAAAGAGATGAGAGTGAAGTAAGGTGGCCCCTCAAGCCCAAGGCTGTCCCTCCCCCTCTTCTTCCTCCCATTCGGTCGACCACCTCCCCCATTCCAGCAAGGTTGAACCTTCCAAAAACCCTGAAGATCGAACAGAGCAGCCCCTTTCCCCCGTCGACACTGCCTACCGCCCGTTCGACCGCCGCTGTGCACTGTTGGGCCACCCGCTCGCCAACCGCGCCCCCTGCTTGCCACGTCTCCCTAGCCGTCGTTTTGCCTAGTTCGGAGCCCCTCTAGCCACGTTAGGCTCAACCGGAGCTCGTGCAACCCGCCTCCACCGCCATGAAGCTCCGCCGTTGGTCGCCCGACCCCGCTACAACCCGTCCGTTCGTCTCTGCCCATTTCCAGCTCAACCGATCCTCGAAGTAGCCCCTTTAGCCCTCTGTCCAGAACCGAAACCCAACAAAGGGTTTTGGGCTTCAAGGCCCATTTTTTAGCCTTTCCCGACCCCGCTTGGTGTGCCCGCTTTGGAGATTGTCGATAATCTCCGTATCCCCATCGAAGTGAACCCATCGGATCGTTAATCAAGTGAGTTTACTCACTAATCCATGCTTAGGTAGTTAATTATGCTTAAGGGTTGATTAGTTTAGACTAAGTATGGATTATGTGGTTATTTAGATTGGATTAGCAATTTAATTAACCGATATTGCATGTTAGGTGGCTAGAGTAGTGTAATTAGCAAGTAGATAAGTTGTAGTATTTATCTAACGAGTCTCGGTATTTTTCCGGGCCCGTCTCAGTATTTAATTAGGCTTTTTTGGCCAAAGTGTGCATTATTGGTATTTATTAATTAATTTTTGTATTTATTTAATTATTATTATTTTTCGAAAATTAGACCGGGATAGTCGGTGATCGGAATTTTGTGCTGATTTAAATGGTGTGTTTTGTTTATTTAATTGACTGTTATTTTGTGCAAATTGAGTGTGAATTGTAATTTTGGGGTATTTATCCCAAAATTTAATATTTTCAGTATTTAATTAGAAAATACCGGGCGTCGGTTTACAGCGCCAAAAATATGTTTATGGACTATTGGAAATGGTGGGATTTTTTAAAAGAGAAATATTGTATTTTGGCTAAGGCCGACCATGTACCCACACACGATTATTTTTATTATGAATGATAAAATGGTGGCATTCTCAATTGGTGAGAACAAGTATACTATATCAGCCTTCGGGCATTGATCTATCAACTTTGGGTGAGCAGTATATCGGTATACTATATCAGTCTACGGACTTTGATATGTGAGCTTTGGGTGAGCGGTATACCGTAGCAGCGTTCGGTGAGCATTATTAGTATACTATATCAGCCTAAGGGCTTTGATATGTCAGCTTTGGGTGAGTAGTATACTCTATTATCAACTTTAGGTGAGCTATACTATATATCTTCAGCTTAGGGTGAGCGGTTCTTGACGTGGTCAAACTTGATAGATAGCATTGAGTTGATGACATGGAATCGACTAAGTCGATTGATCAATGACTCGATCTGATTTGATGCTTGAGGTGTTGAAATGATTGGTTGAATATGCAAATTGTACTGACTTGTAGGAAGGAACAAAGGCAAAGGTAAGACCTCTGACTCATGGTTGTGCTTAGGCAGCCCTTGGGACGTATTTTCTTCCTAGTCGGGTCTTAAGGGGTGAACTCGCTAAGACGTCGTCTCACCCGTTGTGTGATAACATTTTCAGGTCCCTAGATGGTAGCTCCTCCCGAACCTTTTGGTCAACCAAAGAAGGTGATGGAGCAAAAGTGTTTTATCCCGCTACATGGGAACCCAAGGGGATGGATCTATGAGCTGGTGAGGTCCGAGGTCTGGATTGATGAGGCCTTACCCCATAAGGTACCCCATCAATACAGATCATGGTATCGTCAAGAGCGAAATGGACAGAGAGAGGGTCCTATACCCGAATTTGAGGTCCCCCTATATGTGCTGGAGGTTGCTTTTGGGAAAGGCACAGCAGATCCTCCTGGTGGTTCGGTGGTGGATCTAAATTTGTCGGATCCAGAGTCTCCTGTGTATTTTGAGGAGGACTCAAATACTTGAGGACCTATAGCATGTACCCCCCTTATTTTGCAGACGTTGTATATAGATCGGCTAGTATTGTATGTGACATAGTCTTGTATGTGTATATAAGTGTGTTTTGGTTTTCAAAAATCCGTGGCCCTACTTTTCTATCCCATCTTGTTGTTGTCTAGGGATTTAATTGTTCACTTCCGCATGTGCATTAAAATGAATGGGTCGGTGATGCATCCTGGGACGTTGGTGATGGATGCATTATGTTATTTTTTACGCTATTTAATCGACACCCATGCATTGTAATGATGGGTAATGATGAGGGAAAGAAAAATTAAGGGGGAAAGTGACCGGATTAAGGAAGAAAGAGAGGGAGGAGGTCGCACGGTGGAGAGAGAGAGAGAGTGCAATGAAAAAGAAAGGAGAGGAAGAGAAGGAAGAAGGGAAGAAAAAGGAGGAAGAAGAAGGAGAACGAAGAGGGATGGGCACGCATTTGCCTATTTAATCGACTGTGTTTTGAAAACTGTGCAATCTGTATATTTCGGACTTGAAAATGTTGACATGCATGGCCTATAATATTCTGTCAAAATTTCTCTTGGAGAAGTGTTCTTCAAGAGATATCTTCATCTATGTCTTGACTACAACATAGTTAAATTTCGTGATTTTTGAAGGTCATTTACATATTTAATCGAATGTGTTTTGAAAACTGTGCAATCTGTATATTTCGGACTTGAGGATCATGATACTTTGGGCGTGAAAAAGAGATGTATGAGAATATGGATACACATCCAATGGACCAATTCTAATTGAAAACAGTCATTGACAAGTTTAAGAAGGCTACCCAACTAGTCACCCTCATTTGGTCAAATTTAGTAAATTTTGGCATGAACCTCGATTCTTATAGAACCGTGAATTGTGTACAAAAATGAATGACTTCTCCAATTAGGCGACACCCTATGTTAGTCTTATGAATGTCTTCGATGAATTTTGGACATGGATTAAATAATGTGGGGATGAATCATTGGACAAGTGTCAAGAGGTAATTGGATTTTAGAATCTTCCATAACCTTTGACCATAGTCTATCCTTATCCATTACATGCCACATATCAATTGGGGGGAGAGAAAACTTGCTTCTCAAGTAGCTTGGCAAAAATATCTAGACACACATTTAAGGGCCTTGGACATTACTTCATTAATGACTTGGATGAATCATCAACTTAGGTGTCTTCTAGAATCTTAGGTGAATCTTAGGACATGGTGGCCTAGATAATAGCCTTGATGAACAACGCAAGAACCAACCAATTAGAAGAAGACATTAGGCATTAAAGGGGCTTATGTGTCCCTTAGGCACCATAGGCAATAATGAGCCTAAAGTGAGCCTTGGAGGATAAGCAAATAAGTGGACCAATCATAATTAAACACATATAAGCATAGGCACCAACTAAGGAGGCTAGATAGGCCAACTCATATCTTAGGCTTAATCATGAGTTTGCATAAAAATCTAAGAGGAAGAGGCCTATAAATAGGAGAAGGCATCCTCACATTTTAAGGGTTAGCCATTCTCTCCTTTCCTCTCCCCTTCGCTCCTCTCTTTCATGCCTTTCTCACCAAGCCGCCTTAGGAACCATCAGGTCACCAAAGAAGCATCTTGGAGCTAGGTCCAAAAAGTTGTAAGTAGACTTTCCTAACTCTTCATTAGGGCAATGTGCTACACGTATCGATTTAGGATCTTGTCATCACTTGCTTGTGTTTGCTTGTATGTTGTGCCTATTGCATGTTTTCAATTACTTGTCTTTGTGTCAAGTAAATCATGGTCTCGCGTGGGTGTTGAGCACACCCGGATGGCGAGGAAAGGTCTCGGCAAATTGGACGTGTATCAAGGTGGGTGCACGGCCCGCACTTGATCTCGAGACAACATTGAAATGTGTTGCTACTTGGGAGAAGCATTGGGTCAATGCTGAAGCCAAAGCAAATGATTCCAAGTCAAGAACACAAGCCTGAATCGCGTTCGGCATGAGTCTAGTTTAATAGGGAACAAAAGTCATTGATTCGATTTGTATGGCATGCCTTTGGGCCTTTCATTCAGCTAATAATTCAAGAAAAAAAATGATTGATTGATATTTGAATGCATGGATACACGATGGGCTTTTACTACCAACGTTGGGGTATGCTGGGTCGTTGTTTGGGGTAAAGCCCCGAATACCATCCCAATATTAAGGTAATGGACGATGCCAACCCAGGTGAGGCCGATGCCTAGGTGTCACCCTGGATGCCATTTTGATAATGAGATCAAGGATGATACCGGTTGCCAAGGGGAGGACCAATGCCTGGTTGAAACCAGAAAAGTTGATGGAATTTGACTAATTAAACCAACTAAAATAAATGGAAGTCTATGTGTGGTCCATGACTGATGCATGTATGATGCTTGAATTGATGCTTGCACCGATACTAGAATTGTGGCTTGCAAAAGTTGGATTTGTTTGATATGTTTTATTGAGTCCTTGCATCAATTTGAGCATTTGTTTACATCGGGTCACTTAGTGCTTGAATGAGTTTTATGTGAGGCATGCATCCATCTTAGTGATTGAAATGATTGTAAGCCACGGATGTTCGGAGGGCTTGTTTTTATGTACTAACTCTTTGTCTTTCATACTTGAAAGCACATAGCTGATTGAGAGCTCTTCATACGTATAAGCAAGGCAATGCACGAACCTTGCTATTGATTTACCATCGACAAGTGGATGGTGATCTTGTATCCGAGGATCGATGGCGAGACATCCTCCTATAGGAGAATTAGGGATTTCTACATACTAGTCATCGACTTACTCTTGTTGTTTTCACCATTTCAAGTGTGGGATGGGTGAACCAACCCCAACCGCTCGTCTGTCCCGGTCTTTCAATTGATATGGTTACTACCGTGATGGATATTGTAGACTTAGAAGAGGACGTCACTTACCGGAAGTATATTACCACTGTATGGGTCCAAGAAGGGGTAGACACCTTGGTTCTCCATATGTGGGAGGCTTGCTTCCTCATTTTTGATGGGGAAGTTTTAGGTCCCATTCAGGCCTCATCCATCTGATGGATCCTACATGAGCATCATAGAAGAGGGGCCTAGGATGGGGGCCATTTTTGGAGTAGCTAGGCTACCTTAGCCTTTTAATCGTCGATGTATGGTAATGAAGATAAGTAGCCTAGGACTAAGATGGGCATGTAATCATAATAACTTTTGATGTGTGTATATATGTATGAATATATGTTGCTTTTGTTTGCTTGGCTCATATAGATGTTGCCTGACTTCCATGTTTGTTTGTGTACGGGGATTGTTTTTAGTTCGCTTCCATATGTGCTTAATATTTTTGGGATGATCAACGTGCCTGGGACATCGATGCCGATTGACCGGGTCATGGTCTCGTACTAGAGTGGGGCAGGAGTGTGATAGACTTGGTCAAGCCAGGACGACGATAAAAGAATCATGTTATGAGTGTCGGTATATGTATAAGCATGATATGTTAATGTGTTCATTGATATGCTAAAGGTAAGCATGCATTGAAGTATGTAGTAATGAACATCTACATGTAATCAAGGAGTAGCAATACATTTGCCATTAATCTGCCATAAACACTATATTACGAGTGTTGTACCTGCTAGATTTTGACGATGAGATATCCTCCTAGTAGAAAATTAGGGGTTTTACTTGCTAAGTCCATGACTCACCTCATTGTTTTTCAGAATTGTAGGTATGGAGGAGTTGCAATTTTGATAGAGGAGTTAATGTTTACCTTGGCCTTTTTTAGATTAGAGCATGTAGTGATTGTAAATATAATGACTTGTGACAAAAGGGCTTGTGAATATAACTGATCTAATTGTGTGTTTGCAAGTGGTTGTTTTCCTAGCTTTTTGTTATTGTCTAGGTGTTGTATATATGATTCCACATGTGCTTAAATCAAAGATTGAAAAGAAATAGGATGGCGACACGCCTGAGACGTCGCGAAAATAACCTTTGTAGCTCGAGACCCTAAGGATTGAGTCGGGGTTGTTACCCAAGTACTACTCAACTAATACATAATAGTAGCCTTTGATTATCTCTATCATCGTAAAAAAACATATGGATTTTTCTGGCAAGGTCTATTTTGGCAATGTTTTGAGGAAACAGATTTATTTCGGGCCCTTATTTGAAAATTCCATAAGTTTAGGATATTGGTTTTACAATGTCATAGTTGAGATTTATCATGGAATTTTCCCTTAAATTTTCCCCATTTTCCTCCTCTTTCCCCTGGTATTGTCTAAATGTTTTTGTTGTTACCCCACGCTCTCTTGGTCAGAATGATATCAACTATGTACATTCTCGCGAAGAGCAATATATACCTTCAATACTCTCTCCACAATGATGTCTTGGATTCTTGAGTAAAGTTTCAAGCGTCACGTCCATTCAAACTGAAATATAAATCAACATAAGTAATACTTGTAAACCTTCAAAATATTATTATATTAGCATAAATCTTTCTTTTTGTTTGAATGTATATACTAGCATCAGACTTAAAGAGAATATTATAGGGATATATCTTCATTGATCATCATGCCCACAAATTATACAAAGCCTTTTCAAATAATCAATACATAAAATTTCCGTGAGAAACAGACAAAGGCTGGGTTGTTTGCTCTAGTTTGCTCACATGCATGGTGTGTCCAGTTTGCCTCTAAATCACTTAATTCTTTTGATGAAATATCTAACATTGCTCGGTAATAGGATTTATGTATCTTTATATACACGTGTCCTCCCTTTACTTAAACTTTTAGGTTAAACTTTCTAAAATGGTATCATAGCTAAGTTAACCATTTTTGTGTGTGTGTCCACCCCTATTAGTCAACTTTCATATGTCTCAAAACCGAATTGCACGTAAGCATTTGGATAGGACTTTTTGACACCCTTGGTAGACGTGTCGAGCAATTACTGAAGCAAATAACAAAGCATCCCGCTAGAAGAACATGCATTCAAGCTAGTCCTATGAGTAATAGACAAAATACCGAGTAGTTCGCTCTAGTTTACTAACATGCTTGGCGTGCCAATTTTGTCTTTACACTCACCTAATCCGCGCCACGCGTATTGAGCAATTATTAAAAGAAAACGAAGCATAACGCTAGAGGAACAAGCATTCGAGCTAATCCAACGAGAAACAGACGAGTACCTGTCAGAATCTAAAGACGTAATGATCTTAGCATCTAAATATTTAGAGAAGATAGGAGGAAGAAGACACGTTCGACACTTTGTTTTTAAAGGTTTTGTGGCCAGATACATGTGTTTAGGTTTGGGCTCGTTTGGACTATATATGTACTATATTGCAAATAATCCAAGAATTCTGGTCAATTCTTCTTCTTCTTCTTTTTCCTTTTTTATTCGTTATTGCAACTTGCACGACTCATTCATTGTTTACCTGTTTGATCTGTAACTTAAGTTACTTATTTTGCAAGCCAAAAAGGTGTCAACCGTCAACAAATCACCTATCAATGAATGTTGATCTAAGTTATACAAAGGTGTGAAAAATATGAGCTTTGACTTCTCTTATAGCTCTGGTTGATTGCAAGATTTGGGGATTGATGTAATGTTTCCCTCGTGGGTTTGAAATAGAATTACACCCTGCATATATCAGTTTATCTGGATAAATCACTTGTTAACCTAGCAATAGGAAAAAAAAAAATAAATCCTACATGATCGGTTTTCTTGCTTATGCATACATTGTTTATGTAGCGACCCCAACTCCATTTCTAGGGTCTTGAGCGGTAGGGGTTATTTCCACGACGTCCTAGGCTTTGTCGCCGTCTCGATTCTTTTATCTTGTCAATAAACACATGCGAAAGCGTAAACAAATAAACTCCATAGACAAATAATAGCCGGAAGACTGAGACATGTATCATATAGAACACATTTCTTTATATCATAACAGTATATTCACAACCCCTTATTCTACGGGCCTTTTTCCTATCTCCTCTAGTGTGACTGCAACTCTCAAAATTGACATGAGATTCCCATACCTACAAGTCTGAAAGATAAGGGAGTGAGTCGAGGAACTCAGTAAGTAAAATTCCTAGTTATCTAGTAGAAAAGCATCTCATCATCGAAGCCTAGCAAGTACAACACTCGCAAATAGTGTCGATGATAGATCAATACGTGATGTCCATGCAAAACTACCATCGGCTTAACAATGAGCACATCAACAAATCACACTTATGTATATACTGGCACACATAAAATGATTCTTTTACCATCGTCTTGGCTCAACAAGGCCCTTCCGGCTCGACTGGGGCTTCTAGCTTCTTGCTAGGCCTCTAGGCTCGACTGAGGCATCTCGGCTTGACTAAGGCTAGCTTCTTGAGGCTTCTAGGGTTCAAGACTTAGGCATCCTGGCTCAACTAGGGCATTCCATTCAATGGACGAGGCATCACTGCCAACATTATGTGACGATGGCACTTTTTCCTCTTTAAGTGCACACATAAGTGCATCACATAAGCGGGTTCTTATCTTTTCTTCTTAGCCGACTCATACATGGTCTGAAGGCATACTCATTCATTCATGTGTGCCATGAACCCTCGTATTACACTATATAACATGCCGAGAATGATCCTTGATCCGTGACTTGAACCGAACACTTTGATCCCGAATTGGACAAGGCTTGGAACCGGCATGCCTCGATGCCGATCCAAGACCTTGAGGCTTAGGTATACCTTGCTTTTATGTAGATCCTAACCTAAACTACCTTGGCCTCAACCCGACGTGAACATACTTTGTGCCATGGATGACCCTTGGTTTGTGGCTTGATTCAATGCCAAATAGAAGTCCTTGCACCAATTGAGACATAGGATTGGCACACCTCAATGCCGATCTAGGGTCTTATGGCCTGGGCAACCTTGCTTTGTGTTGAACTCAACCTAAGCGAACCTTGACCTCATTATGGGTATGAACAACTCAAGCACACGTTCAAGCACAATCATGAGCAAAAACCATACAAAAGCATCCAACATCCTACCCATGGCTTTATGGGTGAGTATCAAACTAGGTCCAACAATGGAGTCCACCATCCTAGAGGAGAAATAGGGATCTTACTTACCTAGATAGACCTCAAGAAAGCAAGGACGAGTGACTTTATGAGGGGCGATGGTGCAAGGCTGAGATAAAGAGAAGAATGGCGTGTAAAGGGCAAGGGAGCTCAAATGATGAAAGAAAATGGGCAGCTCATTTTGTTTATAGATACCATCCTCATTATTACTTGTCCAAATGGCCAATCACCTTTCTTGGAGTGGCACCACTATAAAGTCGAGGTGGCAAGTCTAAATTACAAGGTGTCACGTCTATTTGGAAAGGTGGCACACATAATGCCCTATAGGAATGCTTGAAGGCTTACTTGTTTTCCTCCTATTGGACCGCTTATATTATGTCATTATGACTTAGCCTACTTGTTCTCCAAGGAGAATCTTATGATAATGATGACTACATCTTCAATAAACACCTAAGACAATGACTCACCATTCTTATTGTTGGATAAATTCTCCTCAGAGATTTTGAAGTTGACAAAACATTTCTCTCGCCTAGTCGAAGACTTGCGTACTCTACGGCAAAGTCTGAAGATCAAAGTCTGACGCTAACAAGACTCAAGTTTCAAAGTCTATTCCCATGGACAGTTTCCAGACCGACAAGATAAAATCTTCTATTCTGATTCTATACAGTTTTTATCTCAACGGCTAAGGAATATCTTTCGACTGGATTCAGCACTACAAGATTTTATATTCGTATTCGAATTTATATAGATTCTCTAAAGATTCATAACTTATTTGGAAAGTTCTACTTATGGAAACCAATATCCTGATTGTATGGGCGAGCAGATTGATGGGCTATCTACACTTACCTTAAAGAGCTCGAGATCTCTCCAAATTGATTCTGTCCAACGGGTTGATTGGAAGAACTTCTTTGGAAGGTGCCAACGGTAATGAAGGCATGAAGAAGTGTATAAAGAGAGACGCTCAAGTTGTTGAAGGGTGCTTTGGATAGAAGAATTCCAAAGTCTCGAATCTCCATATTATGTTTGTGATCTTATTCTTCGAGCAATACATGTAATCAAAAGAGAGACCATAGTGTGGTGAGACCTTGAGGAAGTGTAGTAGAAGTTTCTACACTGTGGACTCAAGAGCGTGAGACTGTAAACACTCTTTTTGATTCTTAGTGAAATCCAAATGAAGGGCTGTCCGTGCGGGAGAGTGGACGTAGGCTTGGTTTAAGCCGAACCACTATAAATGAGTCTTGATTCTCTATCCCTAATCCTTTTATCTTTCATTACTTTTATTTGCTGCGATTGTTGTTTTTAATTCATTAATCTCTTATTCGAATTTAATTGTTAAAATCGCTTTAGTCACCTATTCAGCCCCCTCTAGGTGCTAATTCTAGTCCTAACAATTGGTATCAGAGCCTGTGTACTCGTTTATAAGAAGTGTCTTTACTTCTGAGTAAAAGATCTATGGCTAGTATGTTACCTACAGGGTTGGTTGAAGGTTAAAGCAATACCAGACCTCCATACTTTGATGGAAAAGACTACAGTATATGGAAAAACAAGATGAAAGCATTCCTAAGATCGAAAGATCCTTTGGAATGGGAAGTGGTAGACAAAGGAATCATTCTGCTGCGCATCGAGAATCGAGAGAGAGGAAAAGAAGTTGATGATCCCATTCAAATGACTCGGGAAGAAATCACCAAGAGACAGACTCTTGACGCTAAAGCCATTTACTCCTTATATTGTGCTTTATCCCCTGCGAATATAACAGAATATCTTCTTGTGGTACAAAGAAAAGAAGTCTGGGATAGACTTTACATTACCTATGAAGGAACCGATCGAGTGAAAGAGACAAGGATCAACATTCTTTTGGGACAATATGAAGTCTTTAAGATGAGATCAGGAGAATCAATAACTGACATGTTTAGTCGCTTTACTGAAATTGTGAATGGTCTTGAATATCAAGGACATCCAATCTCAGGACATATGAAGGTCAACAAACTCCTACGAGGACTCTCTAAAGACTGGAATCACATAAAAACCTCAATAAGAGAGACATAGAGGATTGCTCCACTCTCTGTAGACGAACTGGTTGGGACTCTTTAATCTTATGAAGTAGAGCAAACCAACGAAGAGGAAGACTCAAAAGGTAAGAAATCAATTGCCTTAAAGTCTAATGACTATTCGATGCTACTGATTAAGAAGATCTAGATGATGAAGAGCGGCACTCATGATAAAGAGATTTAGAAAGTTGAACGAAAAGGAAGAAAATTCAACTGGAAGAAACAAAGCTCACAAAGGTTTCAAAACAAATCAACAAAGGAAGATGACTCTAACAAAGAAGTGACTTGCTTTGAATGCAAGAAGAAAAGGGACACATCGTACCCAACTGTCCTCTCGTAAAGAAGAGAAAAATGAAAGACTAAGAAATACGGAAGGCACTCAAAGCGAGAGACACGAGTGATACGAATGTGAAGAAAGTGATGATGATTATGCAAATATCTGTTTAATGGCAAAATCGATTCGACTCGGACCTTGATTCGAGATACGGACTCGAGATAGTGAACTCGAGGTTAGTAATCTAAGAATTCCTATCAAAGTTTCGAAATACATTGATGAACTTTGTCTTGGTCTAAAACTTCTATTAAGAGGATCTCTCGAATTGAAAAAGGAAAATTCTACATTGAAGCAACAGGAAAAACTTTGGAAAGAGAAGTTTGAAAAGTTAGAAAACAACTTTACTTGTCTTGAAAGAAAATTCAGACTCGTTTCCAAAGAAAATAATTTTTTGAAAAATGATATTTCTAATATATCAAAAAGATTGTCAAATGGTTACGAAAAGTTGGATAAGATTCTTTCGATACAAAGACCCTACTTTGATAAGTTAGGTCTTGGTATGACTTCTCGAAACTATTCCTCGATTGATTTTCCAAAGGTGAAGGAAAGAATCAAACAAAGACCAACCAAAATTGTTTATAAAAATCATTTCAGAAAGTCTTTGTAAAACCTTTGGCGAAATGTTTTAAAATGTTCCAAGTGTCATAGCTCGAACATTTTGAGAAAGAATGTCCTTTGGTTTGGAGACTGTTAAAAGAATTGGGCAAAGACTGTTTATTGCTCTAACTCTTCTCGGACCCAAGATGATGTGGGTACCAAAGAAAGCTTGAATTCTTTTTAATTGCGGGTCACTATCAAAAAGAAGATTAAATGGTATCTAGATAGTGGCTGCTCAAGACATATGACAGGAGACTCAAGTTGCTTCATAAAACTTGACCAGAAAGAAGGAGGAAAAGTTTCCTTTGGAGGTAACAACAAAGGAAGAATCATTGGTCGTGGAACAGTAAAAATTGGAAATCTGTCAATCAAGAATGTTTCCTTAGTTGAAGGATTAAATTACAACTTGCTTAGCATAAGCCAGGTGTGTGATACTTGGATTCAAGATCAATTTCCGGAAGGAAAGTGCTCGGGAATCGCAAAGACTTTACTCAATCCTTTACGGACGAAGACATGGAAATATCTATCTTCTGGATGTAAATCATGAAAGATCACAATGCTTGATATCGGTACAAGATGAAGCTAATCTATGGCACGAAAACTTGGCCATATCAATATGAAGCAAATCAGCAAGATCTCCTCCAAGAAACTTGTTCGAGGATTGCCTACTCTCAATTACTTAAAGTCGATCTATGCACACCATGCGTCTTTGGGTAAATAGGTTAGAAACTCTTACAAACCAATAAGTAAAGTTTCTACTAATCGTGTACCGCAGCTTCGCATATGGATTTATTTGGACCTACTAGAACGCAAAGCATTGGTGGAAAAAGGTTCTGCCTAGTAATAGTGGATGATTATTCACGATTTACTTGGGTCTACTTTTTGTCAAGTAAGTCTCGAGACTTTCTCTCTTTTTCAAAGTTTGCTAAGAGGGTGCGAGAATGAGAAAGGTTACACTATCTCAAGCATTCGTACGGACCATGGAGGTGAGTTTGAAAATCAAGACTTTACTAAATTCTCGTGATGATTCTGGTTTTCAGCACAAATTCTCCTCTCCATATACACCCGAACAGAATGGGGTTGTGGAAAGGAAGAATAGGTCTTTACAAGAAATGGCAAGAACTCTTTTAATTGAAAGCAATATTTCTTCAAGGTTTTGGGCTGAAGTCATTTTTCGACCGCTTGTTATATTATTAACAGTATTTTTAAGACCAATTCTTGAGAAAACCCCTTATGAAATTTTTAAAGAAAAGAAACCAATTGTTTCTTATTTTCAAGTATTTGGTTGTAAATGCTTTATTATGAAGAATGCAAATGATCGTGTTGGTAAGTTTGAAGAAAAATCGATGAAGGATTTTTCTTGGATACTCAACTACAAGCAAAGCCTATAGAGTATTCAACAAAAGACTCGATCAGTGGAAGAATCAATGAACGTCAAATTTCAAGACTCTCCACAAGTTCGACAATACAGACCGAAGAATCAAAATCTGTTCCACTCGCTAGATCTATCTCCCATAAAGCAGTCCAAAATCCAGATGCGGTACAACAAGTTGTCGATGAAGAATCAACTCAAGAAAATGATCAACAACCTATCGAGACCATCCAAGAATCGGAAACACAAGTCCAGTCATCCCGAAGAACTCATTATTGGGAACATTAATGAGGGAATTCGTACAAGATCCAAAAGGCGAGAAGAGTCTAGTGCCGTTGCACTTATTTCTGAAATAGAACCCAAAAACATTGAAGAAGCCTTAGCTGATGAAAGCTGGATTGAAGCCATGCAAGAAGAGCTCAGACAATTCAGTATTAACGATGTTTGGGAATTAACTCCTAAACCAAAAGGTAAATCTGTTATTGGAACGAAATGGGTTTTCAAGAACAAAGTTGATGAAAAAGGCAAAGTGACAAGAAACAAAGCAAGACTCGTGGCTAAAGGATACACGCAAGAAGAAGGGATAGACTATGATGAAACTTATGCTCCAGTAGCAAGGTTAGAAGCAATCAGATTATTACTTGCTTTTGCATGTTATAAGAATTTCAGGTTATTTCAAATGGATGTCAAAAGCGCATTCCTGAATGGATTTATTCAAGAAGAAGTCTATGTGGAACAACCTCCTGGATTTGAAGACTCAAAGAAACCAGACTCGGTGTTCGGGATCGAAGAAAGCTTTATATGGATTAAAACAAGCTCCTCGAGCTTGGTATGAAAGGCTAAGTAATTTCTTAATTCAAAGTGGTTTCTCTAAACGAAAGGTAGACACTACTTTATTTATTAAAAAGGAAGGCAAAAGCTTTCTACTTGTTCAGATTTATGTTGATGACATTATATTCGGATCATCTAATGAGACTTTGTGCTAGAAATTCTCTAAGTCTATGCAGGATGAATTTGAGATGAGCATGATGGGTGAACTATCCTTCTTCCTTGGTCTACAAGTGAAACAACCGAAAGAATGAATCTTTATTCATCAAGAAAAATATGCAAAAGAACTTGTTAAAAAGTTTGGTTTGGAGAATTGCAAAAAGACCGACATTCCTATGTCAAGTTCTTTGAAGATAGACAAAGACGAAGCGGGGAAGAAAGTCGACCAAAAATTATACAGAGTATCATTGGTTCACTTCTTTATCTTACTTGCATCTAGACCTGACATATTATTTAGTGTTTGCATATGTGCTAGGTTTTAATCAGATCCTAAGGAATCTCATTTAAGTGCTGCTAAACATATCATTAAATATGTTGCAACTACTGCTAAGATTGGTCTATGGTATCCCAAAGTAGGAGACTTTACCCTTTTTGGTTATTCAGACGCAGATCTTGCAGGTTGTATAGTTGAAAGAAAAAGTACTTCAGGAACTTGTCAATTACTTGGTAACAGGGCGGTATCTTGGTTTTCAAGAAAACAAAGTACCGTGGCTCTCTCAACAAATGAAGCGAGAATACGTAGCACTTGGAAGTTGATGTTCTCAAATACTGTGGATAAAACAACAACTACGAGACTTTGGTATTGAAGACTCTTGCACAGAAATCAAATGTGACAATACCAAATCGTAATCAATCTTACAAATAATCCTATCCTACATTCAAGAGCAAAACATATTGAGATTCGACATCATTTTATAAGAGATCATGTTCAGAACAAAGAAGTCTTGATACAATTTATTGACTCAAAGAATCAACTGGCAGACATCTTCACAAAGCTGTGGCACCCCCAAAACCCGATAGGGTCGCCACAGATACTATGCGTTAAGAAACTAAGGCAAAAACAACTTATACGACGATAGAAGAAAGAATTGTAATTCAGGCCGAGGCTTAGGCGTAAAATTTTTTTTTTTTCTTTTTCTTTTTGAAAAGGCTTTAAGGATTTGCGCAGCTTACAGGCGAGAATAAGAGGCGAGTCTCACCATCACTCCGCTTCCCTCACGGCAGCACAATGCACACCCACTATTTTGATTAAAAGAAAGCACAAGGCCGAACCACTTTTATTTACATATATATATTTACGAGGGGTTTTCCACGGGTCGGTACTACAAAAGGTAGGCCAAGACTCTTCCATACGCTCGGCCTTCAACCCAAAAAGGAACACACGACCCACTAAAAACAGCGTGTAAAATCCTCCCCTCGGACTACTAGTGTCGGCCATATCCCAAAAAGTTACCAACTCCTACTCCTCACGCGCGGGCCGTCACACCCATCCCGGTGCGTCAGGCGGTGGGGGTGGCAGCATCCCCATCATCACTCCATCGCGGCGGATGTGGACAGACACGTACTCCTGAATGACCGGGCCCCCAGACAAGCCCACATCATACATCACAAACGTACGGATCCGTATAAACGTCAAACCAGGAACGGCGGGACAATCAATCTCCATCAACTCGACCTCCAAATCAGACGAAAGGCCGTAAAATACTCCCCGCGTGACGGTAGGGAGTGGCATCGTGCTAATCTGAAATGTTGGTCCCCGAAGGGGTGAGTACAACCACTCGGCAGGTAAAGGAATCCAATCACCACTCAATGCATTTAAACAATACGAACAATTACATTATACATGACATTCATGCATTCTAGCGTACTTACCTCGAAGCCATGTACATGCCATCATACATCATCATCACAATCAACATACATACATATCATAGGCCACAATTAATCATCATCATCATACCATATTATCCATGCATGACATCATCATACCTTATATACATGCCATCATACCATATTATCCATGCATGACATCATCATACCTTATATACATGCCATCATGCCATCATGTCATCATGTCATCATGTCATCATGTCGTTATATCATAGGTGATTATCATCATATCATGTCTCATGTACATGTCAACATGCCATATCATCCATGCATGTCATCATCATATCTTATATACATGCCATCATGCCATAGGTAATCATCATCATATCATGTCACATATGCATATCATCACGCCATAGGTAGTCATCATCATATCATGTCACATATGCATATCATCATGCCATAGGTAGTCATCATCATGCCATGTCGCATATGCATGATTTAATTTCCACTTTTAATTCTCAATTGATCATCACATCACCCTTTCTCGGGATCATCCATCCCATACTTTACACTCGCACCCTATACAGGCGTTGCGAGAAGAAACTCCGGCATTATGCCATTCATGGCCACCGGGCATCCGGCACCCCCACATCCCGGGCATCTCGCACCCCAACTGGCATCACGAGGCATCCCCTCGGGCAAAGACCTCCGAGGCTTCCGGCACCCAACCATTCCGGGCATCCTGATACTCCCAGGGCCATCCGGTCATGTATCTCTATACATTCCGGGCATCCGGTACCCCCCATCCTGGGCATTATCATCTTCCACAAACAACTTCCCCATTTACCATTACTCATGTTTGCCAATTTAGGTTTCAATATACCATGCACATGATGTAATGGTAAGACAAGATCACCTTCGTTCTTATACATGCATCATCAATACGTGCGGTAAAATGCAATCATTCATAGTAATTAAGTCCTTATGGAATATATGCCACTCATAACAATTTACTTACCAAATTCATTTAAAATTTATTTAAATTCTAACTTATCCTATTTTGCAATTATTTAAATTAAATAATCACACAAATCCCAAATTCATGAAATTAAAGCATAATATAATTTAATACAATAAAATAGTAATTTCTGCAGAAAACACATAGCCAATCCATTTCTACACAAAAGGTAATATTCCTAAAATTTCCGCATGAAATCTCGGACAAAGGCAGAATGTGCAGTTTTCTAAGTAATTCAATTAAAATGCCCAAACGACCTCTGAAAATTATGAAATTTTACCAGGTTATAGATAAGACACTAAATTAGATTTTTCATGAAGGAATTTAGACCAAATTCGTTTTAGATAAATTTCTATAGTCACACGAAGCCACTGGTCAGATTACCGAAACGTCCAGGGTCCTATGTCCGAAATATTGAGGTTTGACCTACCTATCCTTCTTCGTTTTCTCTGAAATTTGGATATGTTTTACTTCTAAGGATCCCCTACAACTTTCATGAAGGAACTTAAGCTATACGGGTCCATGAAGTCTCGGGTGTCCCGTACCGCGACTCCAGATTTATCATCTTTAAGATCAGGTCGATTTCCTAAGCTATACTTGTTCATTTTGCTTCAAATTTGAGTATGTTTATCCTTAAGATGTGCTCTACAAATTTCATGAAGAAGTCGAAGAGAGATTCCTGGTACAAACCAACATGCAGCCACAAATCTACCACAAGGTCAGCAAAATAGTTCTAGATCTAGAGTCTCCGAAGGATGGGGTTTTGACCCCTTAAATCTTCATCATTTTGCACGAAATTTTAGTATGTTATAGTTCAAGGTGTTGGATACAACTTTCATGAAGAGATCCAAGTCAAAATCGAACTCCAAACATGCATGCAGGCTCCCACAAGATTCTGACTCCAGTGAATTCATACGAAAACAGCAAGCATCTTCAAGAACAAACCACACTAGCTTCGGTTTCTCACCTTTTAACACCCAAAGATCCAACCAACATGCAAGACACACATGCAAGAGAAGAGATGGATCCTAACTTGCCTCAAACTCAAAAGAAATGGCGGCACACGGCGGACGAACGGTGGCGAGCGGCGGCGACGGACGGTTCCTCCTCCTCTCTCGGCTTCCTCCTCTCTCTCTCGCACGCACACTCTCTCTCCCTTTCTCTCCTTTGGGCGACACACTCTCCCTCTCTCTCTCTCCCAACCGGTCACCCTCTTCTTTAATTTCCCCAAGAGGCAATCATTAGATTGCCTCCCCCAAGAGCCAATGCATGGCAAGCCTTCTTGCCACTTGGCAAGGCTCCATGCATGGGCTTGGGCTTTTGGGCCCCTTGGGCCTCTTGGAAGAAGTGGGCCGGCCACTTCTTCCCCTCCTTGGGCCGACGACAGCCCTCCTTGTGGGCCTTAATGGGCCGGCCACTTGGCCCATTAGGGTCCACCCTTGGGTCCAAGGCCCAATCAAATTTTTCTCTTCTATTATTATTTTTTTTGAACTATCTTTTTAGGGACTTAATTACTAAATTTCACCTAATTAAATCCTATAATATTTTATCTAAGAGAACATAATCTATAAAATGCATGGCCAAGCATAGACTATTCTCATTAATTTACCTTATAATCCAATTCCAAAAATTTAAATAAAAAACACAAGCACAAAACACAAAGCCTTAAGAGAAAACTAAAGGCTAAAACACAACCCATAGGTAAATTCATTACCTATTTAAGAGCTTTAGGACACCTTAGGACTTGCCCCTAATTTCTGGGATGCCACAAAAGCCACTTGAGAAAAGCTCATTTGAGTCTATTCGTTCAAGACTCAATATTTTATCTCTTGAAGACTGTTGAAGCTCAGACTCAGAATCTAAAAGTCTGACAACGTATCAAACTCAAAAGGGTAGACTTGGAATACCAACCGACACGACTGTAAGTTCATTTACTTAAACTATTATCTCGAAAAGGTAAGTTTATCTGTTTATTTATGTATAATCATGTTTATTAAGGCAATTTATCTTAAAAGGGTGGTTATCGATTTATTAAGGCGATTATTTTTCAAAAGGAATTTCTTTTGCGACGATTCGCTATTACCACGATTCGATTACCTTTTATACTCCTTCTCCTTCTCCGTTTTACTTACCCGAAACCCTAGTTCAAAAGCTTTTCACTCTCTGAATTTCTCTCCTCGATTTCTACTTCTCAAGCTTTTGACTTTCTTGCGACACAAGTGTGAAAGTTCCATCCAAGAAAGCGACAATGTCTTTCCAAAGGAAATCTTCAAGAATAGCAAGCAGGGGACCACAGGGCTCTGGTGAGGGGCCTACGCATTTTGATCTCACAGAAGAAAGTGACTTTCCAAGAGAGCAGACGCACCAACAATCTCAACAGCGCACCTCCTTGACTAGATCACATGTTCGTCATCCTCAACATGCAGAAGAAATCATTGAAGATGCTGAACCTGTAAGATTCCTTAAGCCTGCATTTGTTTATAGGCTCTATTCTGCGTTGAAGGAAGGGGGTTCTGCAATGACCTTCATTGATGAATTTTTGAAAGAAAAGGGCTATAGAAATGAGACACATTTTCTCACCGTGATGGAACGATCGGTGTTGTTCCCGTTGAACCGCAAAGAAAGACATTTGCAAACTTTCCGAGTGACCCTCGATTTAGCAGTGTAAATCAACCTGAGGGGAAAGATGATGATGAGAATATGTTTATACATTTTAAGCCTAGGATGGGTGTGGCTGCAACTCTTAGAGGAAAGAAGGATGAATTGTTCCGATCGGAGGAACACAAGAAAGTGTATGGGAAATTGCTGAAGCGTGGGGTGATGAACCCACGAACGGTGGATTTTGATTTCCTAGATCTATTGAGCATCAGTCTGAGGGAGAAGTTTGAGAAACTTCAACTTCACAATTTCTGTACTAAGAGCGAGGTTGCTTATTCCGAATTAACTGCATACTTTTATTCAAATCTCAGTTTTCTTGATGCCAACAGCTTTTCTTTCAGTGTAAGAGACAGAGAATATGTGGTTGACACGGACACTCTGGCGGATGTAATTGGTGTGGAAAGAGGAGCTTTCCAATCAATTTCTATGTCTGTGAGTTCTGCAATTCTGGAACTTGCAAGAGACAGAATCGCAGAAGGTCGTCTCTCCTACTCCAGGATGAATGCTACGAACACTTTGCTTCACAAGATAGTAATCAACTGTCTTAGACCTAAATCAACTTCAAAGACATATGTGTCCATCTCAGAAGCAAAATTGATGTATGCAATCAAGATCGGTCTTAACTTCTCTCTACCACACACTATCATGTTTCACATGTACAGGTCTATGGTGAAGGACAAGGGAAAACTTCCTTATGCTGCTCTCATCACCAGTCTCTTCAGACATTTGAACATTCAGCCTCCCCACATTCTCTCTGTGAAGACTATTGATCAAATGGTCATCGGTTTGAGGATGATTACAAAGATGCGTCTGAAAGAACTCAGCAAGAAGCTGGAGCAGTTCAAGGAGCGAACCCCTGTTAAGACCAGACCAGACTCTTCTGCTGCAAAGAGGAAAGGAAAGGAACCTGTGACTGGTCCTGTCAAGAAGAGGCGAGCGATCATCTTGGAGGATGAAGATGATGAGGATGATCTGCCTATCTCTGCCCTTATTCCTCAGTTTTCTGCTCCTGTATCAGCTGTTCCAGAACAACAATTTGCAGAGGAAACTGAAAAAGGAAACCTGGAAAAGGAATCCTTAAAGGAAGAAGAAGAGGAAAAAGAGAAAGAGGAAGAAAAAGAGAAAGAGGAAGAAAAAGAGAAAGAGGAAGAAGAAGAAGAAGAGAAAGAGGAAGAAGAAAACGAAGAAAAAGATGAAGAGGAAGAGTCAGCAAAGACAGACTCTCAGCATCAACCAGCAGACTCACAAGCCCAAACAGATTCTTCAGCAGAAAATGAGGATCAACAACATCTTGTCACCGAGGAAACTCCTCGAAAGAAGAGTACTTCTCCCCTCCGAAGGCATTGAAACAGGGGAGATATCCAAAGAGAAAGTACTCCTCTTCTCTTGACATTCACCAAGCGTGCAAGTGTGAGTAGATCGCCACCCGATGCGAAGATGTTCATGCTGCTCATTTTCCCGAGGGAGAGGCATCATCTCCAAACATTAATATTCCTTCTGATATTCACACTGGCTTAACTCCACCGTCAGACCGAGTTGACGCAAGCACACGTTCGACAATTCAGGAGATTTCGAAGGTTGCTTGACATCATTTTGGAGCTAAAAGGCCAAATTTATGCTTTGGGGAGTGAATTTCAGACTCTTCAGAATGAGAATCATGCTATGTTCATCTCCTTGCATGATCAGATTAAAGATGGTCAACGTCATGTTCAGGACAATGCTAAAGGCACTGCTCTTGCTCAACTACAGGAAGACTTAAGGAAGCTGGAAGGAACTGTCAAGTCTATGGAGGACTTTCAACTTGTTCGCATTCCTCGTGCTCCTTGATTTTCTTACTTTTTAATGCTGACAAAAAGGGGGAGAAGACTTTGAGGCAGATTTTCATTCTATTTCAAACCCAAACCCAAACCTTCATTTCTAAATTTTTTTTTGGATTCTATAGTTTGTTTGTGATTAACATTTTGACTTTATCTTGAGTTTTTGAATGGTTGCTTACTACTGCATTACCTTAAGCTGTTAAAATTAGATAAAGATAGTAATGTCTGCACGTGACTAATAAGGTTTCTGTGGATGCAGATCTGTGTACAGGGTAAGTCTGTGTACAGGACATCTGTGTACAGGATATCTTATACTATTCTTTATCTAATCCTTTATGAGATATCTTTGCTAGCTTAAAAGTTGTTTTGCAAGGCAATAGTATTCAAATCTGCAGGAAAGTTTTGTCACCATCAAAAAGGGGGAGATTGTTGGATAAATTCTCCTCAGAGATTTTGAAGTTGACAAAACATTTCTCTCAGTCTAGTCTGAAGACTTGCAGACTCTACTAGCAAAGTCTGAAGATCAAAGTCTGACGCTAACAAGACTCAAGTTTCAAAGTCTATTCCCATGGACAGTTTCCAGACCGACAAGATAAAATCTTCTATTCTGATTCTATGCAGTTTTTATCTCAACGGCTAAGGAATATCTTTCGACTGGATTCAGCACTACAAGATTTTATATTCGTATTCGAATTTATATAGATTCTCTAAAGATTCATAACTTATTTGGAAAGTTCTACTTATGGAAACCAAGATCCCGATTGTATGGGCGAGCGGATTGATGGGCTATCTACACTTACCTTAAAGAGCTCGAGATCTCTCCAAATTGATTCTGTCCAACGGGTTGATTGGAAGAACTTCTTTGGAAGGTGCCAACGGTAATGAAGGCATGAAGAAGTGTATAAAAAGAGACGCTCAAGTTGTTGAAGGGTGCTGGATAGAAGAATTCCAAAGTCTGAATCTCCATATTATGTTTGTGATCTTATTCTTCGAGCAATACATGTAATCAAAAGAGAGACCATAGTGTGGTGAGACCTTGAGGAAGTGTAGTAGAAGTTTCTACACTGTGGACTCAAGAGCGTGAGATGTAAACACTCTTTTTGATTCTTAGTGAAATCCAGCCGAAGGGCTATCCGTGCGGGAGAGTGGACGTAGGCTTGGTTTAAGCCGAACCACTATAAATCTGAGTCTTGATTCTCTATCCCTAATCCTTTTATCTTTCATTACTTTTATTTGCTGCGATTGTTGTTTTTAATTCATTAATCTCTTATTCGAATTTAATTGTTAAAATCGCTTTAGTCACCTATTCACCCCCCTCTAGGTGCTAATTCTAGTCCTAACACTTATTAAATTCATAGATTTGGTTAATCATGAAGCTTGGATATTTAGCACATGCCTAAATTAAAGAACTTGCTTTCCAATTATTGGCTTTCTAGAATATTCTACCAAGTTCTCTTCCAATTGGTCCACCTAAGCTCTTGATCTATTCTTGGAGAACAAGCTACTTTGAATAGGTAGCACCCTACGGAGGGTTATTTGGCACCTAGGCCTTAGGATAGTAATAATTACCTATGGTGTCTCATTCTTGTTGGTACATTTGTCAAGAGTCCTTTACTTAATTCTCGTGGCAAATCTCTTGTAATGATTACCAAATCTAGAAGTGTCCTCCTAAGGTGATGAGTCATTGCCCCTCATGAATGGCCTAGGGAGTTCTAGAATGTTGCATTTTGTCCATTTCCAAAGAATCTAGCAAACATGGGAGGAGGACCATTGGAAGTGCAATCGGAACCGGGCAAATGCTTTTTGTGTATATCCCCTATCGATCATTCCGACATGCTTGTGGTTGTTAGAGGAAAAATTTGCCTTCTTAGATAGGTCAATGGCCTTGGGCATAGGCTTAATTGTTGGCCCTTGGAGCGATTCTAGCCAAGCGGACTGGCTCCTGGACAGGCCCTAAGCCTGGTCTAGGCTGACTTCCGATTGTCATATCATTATTTGGGATCAGTCAATTCGCAACCGACAAATGGTTGTACCGAGTCAACTCATGGCCATTCACAGTTGGTACATAACCGAGCAGAATCACCCGTGACTACAACATGACCATTCGGGATTGATTCTGATCGTCCATCAATCTGACCATCCCTCAATTAACCCTTATGTTTGGGCAGTCGTCCATTGCCCGAATGGCTCGAGTCCACTTGCATTGTCATTAGGTTGGTCCATGGCTAATCCCTTGATTAATCCATGACCTATACTTTGATCGGAACATGGTTAATCTCTCGATTACTCTTCTAGTCGGGCTGATTAGTCCATGGCCGATTTTCGGAATGACCCATGATCGATCCTTTACCACGAGCACACCAGACTCATTTTCTCATTGGTCAAGAATTCGGAAGTTACAGTTTATATAAGAAATTAATTTTCACATGAATCAATATGCAATACTAGGCCCCAAAAAAAAGAGATTCAAAAGCAACCCAATTTGTGAGAGCTTGCTACATGCATATTTAGAGAATAGAATCCAATGCATCTTGCATATGTGTAAGGTCCACTTTGCTGACGCTAAGGTGAACATTTAAAAAAAAAAATTTGGCACTTAAGTGATCGATTGAATGTTGTGGCACTTTAGTGAACTTAAGCGGTCGAAAAAATAGTTATGGTCTTCAACTGAGTGTCTTGTGAAAGTTATAAAATTTGTGATGTCTTTATTCCAAATATATGAATGCATCATTTTTCTTGTGATGGCAATCTATGTTGAATTATCAGTTATTAGTATCAGGTTATCTTGTCTTGTGCAAACGTAATTACAAAGTTTTTCCGAGTAAGAATGTGTCAAAATTTATATATTTCGAGTTACGTTGTATCGGATTTGGATTTTTGGCACTCAAAATTATACATTATTTTAATTTTATTTTAGTGGAATTCACTCTTCGAGGTCAATGGAGGCCATTACGCGACAGCCATCGCCCCCCCCCGCCCAAAAAAAAAAAAAAAAACCCCCTCCCCATGATAAATTCTCTTCGCCGTCGATTGATGAGAGACAAACTAAATTGTCCTTCAGTTCAGCAAAGCCACGAACTCTCAAGCACAAATTAAAATCAGAGAACATCTTCATGACTGATTTAAAGTACAAGCCGATGAAGAGGACGTTCGACCATGCACTCGAGCGGCCATCTGAGTCCACCCGTAATCCCCAGCAGACCTTCGACTCCGCCTTCCTCTTCTTCATGCATTTCACCAAACAGGCGGAGGAATTCGCTCCTGCTGCCAATACCATCACTGATGAGTTCCACAAGCTCACGGTGAAGAAGAAGGAGTCCATGCTGAAGGTGTTGGTTGATGAGACCGTGAAGAACCTGCTCATGGGGCTCCCCAGAGTAGGGAAGGTGGAGTTCCTCGACCGCTGCTTCACTGCCTTGTACATGAAGCTGCCTTGGAGGTCTCAGGCAATTGTGGCAAATCGTATGTTGGACGACAGCGAGGATGATCAGATTGTGGATGAGGACAAGGAAGACGAAGACGAAGAGGAAGAAGAGGAGGAGGAAGAGGAATAGGAAGAGGGCAGGGGTAATGAAATAAGCATGATCTCATGACGTCATGGTAGACTGAATTTAGACAAGATGTTGAATGGTCATTGCGTTGGTGAATCCGTGATGCTTTTCCTATTTTCGTTCTTCTCTCTCTTTCCAAGGATGCGGAATAAAATCTTGTGTGTAATTGGTCGCTGCTTGTACTCGTTTGGTTGGTTTGTTGTATTAGTCGTGGTTTCAGAAGTTTAATGGTATTGACACCTAAATTTTGACAATCCATTTAGTCATTTATTGCATAGAAAATTAAGGATTAATTCTTAATCCCTAAACAAACATATTAGAATTAAATTGCATAACATAGAGCTTGAGGAGCATTTATTATATAGTTTACATTAATTGTGTTAGCATTGGACTGGTAATGGATGGTTTTGAACTTAAAATTCCATAAATGACACCCGCAAAGGGACGCCGAAATTCAGCTAGGGATAGGGGACTAGGTTGCCAAAAATCATAACGTAAAAGGGCCTTAATTGGCCTAATTTGAGCTTAAATCAGCCCACTAAAAGTTTAATTAGGGACAGGCCTTAGGATATTAGAACCCATCAAATTAAAAGGCCGAAGCTCAAGCCTATGCAATCAAAGTTAAACCTAGGTTTGCATTATAAACATGAAGTTTTGCCTCACACATTAGAGGTCGACAACTCATATACTCAAAGCATAAAGAGATACATGTGAGGAATAGAGAGAAAAGAGAGGGAAAAAGTCCCTTCGGCCAATTGGCTAGGATGATCTGTGACGTCCCAGTCCGCCATATACTAATCCCTATTCCTTATTTATTTTGGGTTAGCACGCAAGCAGAAGTCTTTTATGATGGTTATCATTTATAACACGAATTATACACATTTCTAAAATCTAACTCCAATAGTAAAAGGAATTGTGCTTCATTGTTTACGATACTTCTATTTACATCGGATGGTTGACTACATAGCAAAAGGAAAAACCCAAAACTGGGAGGAATCAAAAAGGTCCTCATCTTCCTATCCTTGCCAAACTCCTCCTCTGCCAACCATCCACGCATCCGACCTGATCTACACGGTCCTCCAGTCCCATAAAGTTTCGATCATGTCAAAAAGCAAGCATGACTCCTCCACACCTCAACCTACACTTGCTACTAATTCTCCGCATCACGCCCACCACCACTACTTACATGAGGAGCATCAGGCGACCATCCGCCAACACAAAAATAGATACGAAGCGGTAGGAAATCAAGTCAGGCTACCCCATATCCACTAGCAACGAACTTGTATAACGAACAAAGACTGTGCTCGAAAAGTCCAAGTTCGTAAACTCGTGGTGTTCACCTTCTAACATGGCAGACACTCCATAGCATGAGATGGGGGAGATGGGAATCGGTGGCATTACTATTAATCTGAAAAATGTAACAATAGCACAAGCATGGGTCATTTATTGCTATGCTTATACTCATTTGGTTGGTTTGTTGTATTCATGGTGGTTTGAGAAGTTTAATGGTATTGACACCTAAATTTTGACAATCCATTTAGTCATTTATTACATAGAAAATTAAGGATTAATTCCTAATCCCTAAACAAACATATTAGAATTAAATTGCATCACATAGAGCTTTCGAGCATTTATTATATAGTTTACATTAATTGCGTTAGCATTGGACTGGTAATGGATGGTTTTGAACTTAAAATTCCATAAATGACACCCGCAAAGGGACGCCGAAATTCAGCTAGGGATAGGGGACTAGGTTGCCAAAAATCATAAGGTAAAAAGGCCTTAATTGGCCTAATTTGTGCTTAAATCAGCCCACTAAAAGTTTAATTAGGGACAGGCCTTAGGATATTAGAACCCATCAAATTAAAAGGCCGAAGCTCAAGCCTATGCAATCAAAGTTAAACCTAGGTTTGCATTATAAACATGAAGTTTTGCCTCACAAATTAGAGGTCGACAACTCATATACTCAAAGCGTAAAGACATACATGTGAGGAATAGAGAGAAAAGAGAGGGAAAGAGTCCCTTTGGCCAATTGGCTAGGATGATCTGTGATGTCCCAGTCCGCCATATACTAATCCCTATTCCTTATTTATTTTGGGTTAGCACGCAAGCAGAAGTCTTTTATGATGGTTATCATTTATAACACGAATTATACACATTTCTAAAATCTAACTCCAATGGTAAAAGGAATTGTGCTTCATTGTTTACGATACTTCTATTTACATCGGATGGTTGGCTACATAGCAAAAGGAAAAACCCAAAACTGGGAGGAATAAAAAAGGTCCTCATCTTCCTATCCTTGCCAAACTCCTCCTCTGCTAACCATCCATGCAACCGACCTGATCTACACGGTCCTCCAGTCCCATACAGTTTCGATCTTGTCAAAAAGCAAGCATGACTCCTCCACACCTCAACTTACACTTGCTCCTAATTCTCCGCATCACGCCCACCACCACTACTTACATGAGGAGCATCAGGCGACCATCCGCCAACACAAAAATAGCTACGAAGCGGTAGGAAATCAAGTCAGGCTACCCCATATCCACTAGCAACGAACTTGTATAACGAACAAAGACTGTGCTCGAAAAGTCCAAGTTCGTAAACTCGTGGTGTTCACCTTCTAACATGGCCGACACTCCATAGCATGAGATGGGGGAGATGGGAATCGGTGGCATTACTATTAATCTGAAAAATGTAACAATAGCACAAGCATGGGTCATTTATTGCTATGCTTATACTCATTTGGTTGGTTTGTTGTATTCATGGTGGTTTGAGAAGTTTAATGGTATTGACACCTAAATTTTGACAATCCATTTAGTCATTTATTAGATAGAAAATTAAGGATTAATTCCTAATCCCTAAACAAACATATTAGAATTAAATTGCATCACATAGAGCTTTCGGAGCATTTATTATATAGTTTACATTAATTGCATTAGCATTGGACTGGTAATGGATGGTTTTGAACTTAAAATTCCATAAATGACACCCGCAAAGGGACGCCGAAATTCAGCTAGGGATAGGGGACTAGGTTGCCAAAAATCATAAGGTAAAAGGGCCTTAATTGGCCTAATTTGAGCTTAAATCAGCCCACTAAAAGTTTAATTAGGGACAGGCCTTAGGATATTAGAACCCACCAAATTAAAAGGACGAAGCTCAAGCCTATGCAATCAAAGTTAAACCTAGGTTTGCATTATAAACATGAAGTTTTGCCTCACAAATTAGAGGTCAACAACTCATATACTCAAAGCATAAAGATATACATGTGAGGAATAGAGAGAAAAGAGAGGGAAAGAGTCCCTTCGGCCAATTGGCTAGGATGATCTGTGATGTCCCAGTCCGCCATATACTAATCCCTATTCCTTATTTATTTTGGGTTAGCACGCAAGCATAAGTCTTTTATGATGGTTATCATTTATAACACGAATTATACACATTTCTAAAATCTAACTCCAATAGTAAAAGGAATTGTGCTTCATTGTTTACGATACTTCTATTTACATCGGATGGTTGACTACATAGCAAAAGGGAAAACCCAAAACTGGGAGGAATCAAAAGGTCCTCATCTTCCTATCCTTGCCAAACTCCTCCTCTGCCAACCATCCATGCATCCGACCTGATCTACACGGTCCTCCAGTCCCATAAAGTTTCGATCATGTCAAAAGGCAAGCATGACTCCTCCACACCTCAACCTACACTCGCTCCTAAATCTCCGCATCACGCCCACCACCACTACTTACATGAGGAGCATCAGGCGACCATCCGCCAACACAAAAATAGATACGAAGCGGTAGGAAATCAAGTCAGGCTACCCCATATCCACTAGCAACGAACTTGTATAACGAACAAAGACTGTGCTCGAAAAGTCCAAGTTCGTAAACTCGTGGTGTTCACCTTCTAACATGGCAGACACTCCCTAGCATGAGATGGGGGAGATGGGAAGCGGCGGCATTACTATTAATCTGAAAAATGTAACAATAACACAAGCATGGGTCATTTATTGCTATGCTTATACCCATTTGGTTGGTTTGTTGTATTCATGGTGGTTTGAGAAGTTTAATGGTATTGACACCTAAATTTTGACAATCCATTTAGTCATTTATTACATAGAAAATTAAGGATTAATTCTTCATCCCTAAACAAACATATTAGAATTAAATTGCATCACATAGAGCTTTAGGAGCATTTATTATATAGTTTACATTAATTGCGTTAGCATTGGACTGGTAATGGATGGTTTTGAACTTAAAATTCCATAAATGACACCCGCAAAGGGACGCCGAAATTCAGCTAGGGATAGGGGACTAGGTTGCCAAAAATCATAAGGTAAAAGGGCCTTAATTGGCCTAATTTGAGCTTAAATCAGCCCACTAAAAGTTTAATTAGGGACAGGCCTTAGGATATTAGAACCCATCAAATTAAAAAGCCGAAGCTCAAGCCTATGCAATCAAAGTTAAACCTAGGTTTGCATTATAAACATCAAGTTTTGCCTCACAAATTAGAGGTCGACAACTCATATACTCAAAGCATAAAGAGATACATGTGAGGAATAGAGAGAAAAGAGAGGGAAAGAGTCCCTTCGGCCAATTGGCTAGGATGATCTGTGATGTCCCCGTCCGCCATATACTAATCCCTATTCCTTATTTATTTTGGGTTAGCACGCAAGCAGAAGTCTTTTATGATGGTTATCATTTATAACACGAATTATACACATTTCTAAAATCTAAGTCGAATAGTAAAAGGAATTGTGCTTCATTGTTTACGATACTTCTATTTACATCGGATGGTTGACTACATAGCAAAAGGAAAAACCCAAAACTGGGTGGAATCAAAAAGGTCCTCATCTTCCTATCCTTGCCAAACTCCCCCTCTGCTAACCATCCATGCATCCGGCCTGATCTACACGGTCCTCCAGCCCCATAAAGTTTCGATCATGTCAAAAAGCAAGCATGACTCCTCCACCCCTCAACCTACACTTGCTGCTAATTCTCCGCATCACGCCCACCACCACTACTAACATGAGGAGCATCAGGCGACCATCCGCCAACACAAAAATAGCTACGAAGCGGTAGGAAATCAAGTCAGGCTACCCCATATCCACTAGCAACGAACTTGTATAACGAACAAAGACTGTGCTCGAAAAGTCCAAGTTCGTAAACTCGTGGTGTTCACCTTCTAACATGGCAGACACTCCATAGCATGAGATGGGGGAGATGGGAATCGGCGGCATTACTATTAATCTGAAAAATGTAACAATAGCACAAGCATGGGTCATTTATTGCTATGCTTATACTCATTTGCTTGGTTTGTTGTATTCATGGTGGTTTGAGAAGTTTAATGGTATTGACACCTAAATTTTGACAATCCATTTAGTCATTTATTAGATAGAAAATTAAGGATTAATTCTTAATCCCTAAACAAACATATTAGAATTAAATTGCATAACATAGAGCTTTAGGAGCATTTATTATATAGTTTACATTAATTGCGTTAGCATTGGACTGGTAATGGATGGTTTTGAACTTAAAATTCCATAAATGACACCCGCAAAGGGACGCCGAAATTCAGCTAGGGATAGGGGACTAGGTTGCCAAAAATCATAACGTAAAAGGGCCGTAATTGGCCTAATTTGAGCTTAAATCAGCCCACTAAAAGTTTAATTAGGGACAGGCCTTAGGATATTAGAACCCATCAAATTAAAAGGCCGAAGCTCAAGCCTATGCAATCAAAGTTAAACCTAGGTTTGCATTATAAACATGAAGTTTTGCCTCACAAATTAGAGGTCGACAACTCATATACTCAAAGCATAAAGAGATACATGTGAGGAATAGAGAGAAAAGAGAGGGAAAGAGTCCCTTCGGCCAATTGGCTAGGATGATCTGTGATGTCCCAGTCCGCCATATACTAATCCCTATTCCTTATTTATTTTGGGTTAGCACGCAAGCAGAAGTTTTTATGATGGTTATCATTTATAACACGAATTATACACATTTCTAAAATCTAACTCCAATAGTAAAAGGAATTGTGCTTCATTGTTTACGATACTTCTATTTACATCGGATGGTTGACTACATAGCAAAAGGAAAAACCCAAAACTGGGAGGAATAAAAAAGGTCCTCATCTTCCTATCCTTGCCAAAGTCCTCCTCTGCTAACCATCCATGCAACCGACCTGATCTACACGGTCCTCCAGTCCCATAAAGTTTCGATCTTGTCAAAAAGCAAGCATGACTCCTCCACACCTCAACTTACACTTGCTCCTAATTCTCCGCATCACGCCCACTACCACTACTTACATGAGGAGCATCAGGCGACCATCCGCCAACACAAAAATAGCTACGAAGCGGTAGGAAATCAAGTCAGGCTACCCCATATCGACTAGCAACGAACTTGTATAACGAACAAAGACTGTGCTCGAAAAGTCCAAGTTCGTAAAGTCGTGGTGTTCACCTTCTAACATGGCCGACACTCCATAGCATGAGATGGGGGAGATGGGAATCGGTGGCATTACTATTAATCTGAAAAATGTAACAATAGCACAAGCATGGGTCATTTATTGCTATGCTTATACTCATTTGGTTGGTTTGTTGTATTCATGGTGGTTTGAGAAGTTTAATGGTATTGACACCTAAATTTTGACAATCCATTTAGTCATTTATTACATAGAAAATTAAGGATTAATTCCTAATCCCTAAACAAACATATTAGAATTAAATTGCATCACATAGAGCTTTAGGAGCATTTATTATATAGTTTACATTAATTGCGTTAGCATTGGACTGGTAATGGATGGTTTTGAACTTAAACTTCCATAAATGACACCCGCAAAGGGACGCCGAAATTCAGCTAGGGATAGGGGACTAGGTTGCCAAAAATCATAAGGTAAAAGGGCCTTAATTGGCCTAATTTGAGCTTAAATCAGCCCACTAAAAGTTTAATTAGGGACAGGCCTTAGGATATTAGAACCCATCAAATTAAAAGGCCGAAGCTCAAGCCTATGCAATCAAAGTTAAACCTAGGTTTGCATTGTAAACATGAAGTTTTGCCTCACAAATTAGAGGTCAACAACTCATATACTCAAAGCATAAAGATATACATGTGAGGAATAGGGAGAAAAAGAGGGAAAGAGTCCCTTCGGCCAATTGGCTAGGATGATCTGTGATGTCCCAGTCCGCCATATACTAATCCCTATTCCTTATTTATTTTGGGTTAGCACGCAAGCATAAGTCTTTTATGATGGTTATCATTTATAACACGAATTATACACATTTCTAAAATCTAACTCCAATAGTAAAAGGAATTGTGCTTCATTGTTTACGATACTTCTATTTACATCGGATGGTTGACTACATAGCAAAAGGAAAAACCCAAAACTGGGAGGAATCAAAAGGTCCTCATCTTCCTATCCTTGCCAAACTCCTCCTCTGCCAACCATCCATGCATCCGACCTGATCTACACGGTCCTCCAGTCCCATAAAGTTTCGATCATGTCAAAAGGCAAGCATGACTCCTCCACACCTCAACCCACACTTGCTCCTAATTCTCCGCATCACGCCCACCACCACTACTTACATGAGGAGCATCAGGCGACCATCCGCCAACACAAAAATAGCTACGAAGCGGTAGGAAATCAAGTCAGGCTACCTCATATCCACTAGCAACGAACTTGTATAACGAACAAAGACTCTGCTCGAAAAGTCCAAGTTCGTAAACTCGTGGTGTTCACCTTCTAACATGGCAGACACTCCCTAGCATGAGATGGGGGAGATGGGAAGCGGCGGCATTACTATTAATCTGAAAAATGTAACAATAACACAAGCATGGGTCATTTATTGCTATGCTTATACTCATTTGGTTGGTTTGTTGTATTCATGGTGGTTTGAGAAGTTTAATGGTATTGCCACCTAAATTTTGACAATCCATTTAGTCATTTATTACATAGAAAATTAAGGATTAATTCTTCATCCCCAAACAAACATATTAGAATTAAATTGCATCACATAGAGCTTTAGGAGCATTTATTATATAGTTTACATTAATTGCGTTAGCATTGGACTGGTAATGGATGGTTTTGAACTTAAAATTCCATAAATGACACCCGCAAAGGGACGCCGAAATTCAGCTAGGGATAGGGGACTAGGTTGCCAAAAATCATAAGGTAAAAGGGCCTTAATTGGTCTAATTTGAGCTTAAATCAGCCCACTAAAAGTTTAATTAGGGACAGGCCTTAGGATATTAGAACCCATCAAATTAAAAGGCCGAAGCTCAAGCCTATGCAATCAAAGTTATACCTAGGTTTGCATGATAAACATGAAGTTTTGCCTCACAAATTAGAGGTCAACAACTCATATACTCAAAGCATAAAGAGATACATGTGAGGAATAGAAAGAAAAGAGAGGGAAAGTGTCCCTTCGGCCAATTGGCTAGGATGATCTGTGATGTCCCAGTCCGCCATATAATAATCCCTATTCCTTATTTATTTTGGGTTAGCACGCAAGCATAAGTCTTTTATGATGGTTATCATTTATAACACGAATTATACACATTTCTAAAATCTAACTCCAATAGTAAAAGGAATTGTGCTTCATTGTTTACGATACTTCTATTTACATCGGATGGTTGACTACATAGCAAAAGGAAAAACCCAAAACTAGGAGGAATAAAAAAGGTCCTCATCTTCCTATCCTTGCCAAACTCCTCCTCTGCCAACCATCCATGCATCCGACCTTATCTACACGGTCCTCCAGTCCTATAAAGTTTCGATCATGTCAAAAAGCAAGCATGACTCCTCCACACGTCAACCTACACTTGCTCCTAATTCTCCGCATCACGCCCACCACCACTACTTACATGAGGAGCATCAGGCGACCATCCGCCAACACAAAAATAGCTACGAAGCGATAGGAAATCATGTCAGGCTACCCCATATCCACTAGCAATGAACTTGTATAACGAACAAAGACTGTGCTCGAAAAGTCCAAGTTCGTAAACTCGTGGTGTTCACCTTCTAACATGGCAGACACTCGATAGCATGAGATGGGGGAGATGGGAATCGGCGGCATTACTATTAATCTGAAAAATGTAACAATAGCACAAGCATCGGTCATTTATTGCTATGCTTATACTCATTTGGTTGGTTTGTTGTATTCATGGTGGTTTGAGAAGTTTAATGGTATTGACACCTAAATTATGACAATCCATTTAGTCATTTATAACATAGAAAATTAAGGATTAATTCTTAATCCCTAAACAAACATATTAGAATTAAATTGCATCACATAGAGCTTTAGGAGCATTTATTATATAGTTTACATTAATTGTGTTAGCATTGGACGGGTAATGGATGGTTTTGAACTTAAAATTCCATAAATGACACCCGCAAAGGGACGCCGAAATTCAGCTAGGGATAGGGGACTAGGTTGCCAAAAATCATAACGTAAAAGGGCCTTAATTGGCCTAATTTGAGCTTAAATCAGCCCACTAAAAGTTTAATTAGGGACAGGCCTTAGGATATTAGAACCCATCAAATTAAAAGGCCGAAGCTCAAGCCTATGCAATCAAAGTTAAACCTAGGTTTGCATTATAAACATGAAGTTTTGCCTCACAAATTAGAGGTCGACAACTCATATACTCAAAGCATAAAGAGATACATGTGAGGAATAGAGAGAAAAGAGAGGGAAAGAGTTCCTTCGGCCAATTGGCTAGGATGATCTGTGATGTCCCCGTCCGCCATATACTAATCCCTATTCCTTATTTATTTTGGGTTAGCACGCAAGCAGAAGTCTTTTATGATGGTTATCATTTATAACACGAATTATACACATTTCTAAAATCTAAGTCGAATAGTAAAAGGAATTGTGCTTCATTGTTTACGATACTTCTATTTACATCGGATGGTTGACTACATAGCAAAAGGAAAAACCCAAAACTGGGTGGAATCAAAAAGGTCCTCATCTTCCTATCCTTGCCAAACTCCTCCTCTGCTAACCATCCATGCATCCGACCTGATCTACACGGTCCTCCAGCCCCATAAAGTTTCGATGATGTCAAAAAGCAACCATGACTCCTCCACACCTCAACCTACACTTGCTGCTAATTCTCCGCATCACGCCCACCACCACTACTAACATGAGGAGCATCAGGCGACCATCCGCCAACACAAAAATAGCTACGAAGCGGTAGGAAATCAAGTCAGGCTACCCCATATCCACTAGCAACGAACTTGTATAACGAACAAAGACTGTGCTCGAAAAGTCCAAGTTCGTAAACTCGTGGTGTTCACCTTCTAACATGGCAGACACTCCACAGCATGAGATGGGGGAGATGGGAATCGGCGGCATTACTATTAATCTTAAAAATGTAACAATAGCACAAGCATGGGTCATTTATTGCTATGCTTATACTCATTTGCTTGGTTTGTTGTATTCATGGTGGTTTGAGAAGTTTATTGGTATTGACACCTAAATTTTGACAATCCATTTAGTCATTTATTAGATAGAAAATTAAGGATTAATTCTTAATCCCTAAACAAACATATTAGAATTAAATTGCATAACATAGAGCTTTAGGAGCATTTATTATATAGTTTACATTAATTGCGTTAGCATTGGACTGGTAATGGATGGTTTTGAACTTAAAATTCCATAAATGACACCCGCAAAGGGACGCCGAAATTCAGCTAGGGATAGGGGACTAGGTTGCCAAAAATCATAACGTAAAAGGGCCGTAATTGGCCTAATTTGAGCTTAAATCAGCCCACTAAAAGTTTAATTAGGGACAGGCCTTAGGATATTAGAACCCATCAAATTAAAAGGCCGAAGCTCAAGCCTATGCAATCAAAGTTAAACCTAGGTTTGCATGATAAACATGAAGTTTTGCCTCACAAATTAGAGGTCGACAACTCATATACTCAAAGCATAAAGAGATACATGTGAGGAATAGAGAGAAAAGAGAGGGAAAGAGTCCCTTCGGCCAATTGGCTAGGATGATCTGTGATGTCCCAGTCCGCCATATACTAATCCCTATTCCTTATTTATTTTGGGTTAGCACGCAAGCAGAAGTTTTTTATGATGGTTATCATTTATAACACGAATTATACACATTTCTAAAATCTAACTCCAATAGTAAAAGGAATTGTGCTTCATTGTTTACGATACTTCTATTTACATCGGATGGTTGACTACATAGCAAAAGGAAAAACCCAAAACTGGGAGGAATCAAAAAGGTCCTCATCTTCCTATCCTTGCCAAACTCCTCCTCTGCCAACCATCCATGCATCCGACCTGATCTACACGGTCCTCCAGTCCCATAAAGTTTCGATCATGTCAAGAAGCAAGCATGACTCCTCCACGCCTCAACCTACGCTTGCTCCTATTTCTCCGCATCACGCCCACCACCACTACTTACATGAGGAGCATCAGGCGACCATCCGCCAACACAAAAATAGCTACGAAGCGGTAGGAAATCAAGTCAGGCTACCGATATCCACTAGCAACGAACTTGTATAACGAACAAAGACTGTGCTCGAAAAGTCCAAGTTCGTAAACTCGTGGTGTTCACCTTCTAACATGGCCGACACTCCATAGCATGAGATGGGGGAGATGGGAATCGGCGGCATTACTATTAATCTGAAAAATGTAACAATAGCACAAGCATGGGTCATTTATTGCTATGGTTATACTCATTTGGTTGGTTTGTTGTATTCATGGTGGTTTGAGAAGTTTAATGGTATTGACACCTAAATTTTGACAATCCATTTAGTCATTTATTACATAGAAAATTAAGGATTAATTCCTAATCCCTAAACAAACATATTAGAATTAAATTGCATCACATAGAGCTTTAGGAGCATTTATTATATAGTTTACATTAATTGCGTTAGCATTGGACTGGTAATGGATGGTTTTGAACTTAAAATTCCATAAATGACACCCGCAAAGGGACGCCGAAATTCAGCTAGGGATAGGGGACTAGGTTGCCAAAAATCATAAGGTAAAAGGGCCTTAATTGGTCTAATTTGAGCTTAAATCAGCCCACTAAAAGTTTAATTAGGGACAGGCCTTAGGATATTAGAACCCATCAAATTAAAAGGCCGAAGCTCAAGCCTATGCAATCAAAGTTATACCTAGGTTTGCATGATAAACATGAAGTTTTGCCTCACAAATTAGAGGTCAACAACTCATATACTCAAAGCATAAAGAGATACATGTGAGGAATAGAAAGAAAAGAGAGGGAAAGTGTCCCTTCGGCCAATTGGCTAGGATGATCTGTGATGTCCCAGTCCGCCATATAATAATCCCTATTCCTTATTTATTTTGGGTTAGCACGCAAGCATAAGTCTTTTATGATGGTTATCATTTATAACACGAATTATACACATTTCTAAAATCTAACTCCAATAGTAAAAGGAATTGTGCTTCATTGTTTACGATACTTCTATTTACATCGGATGGTTGACTACATAGCAAAAGGAAAAACCCAAAACTAGGAGGAATCAAAAAGGTCCTCATCTTCCTATCCTTGCCAAACTCCTCCTCTGCCAACCATCCATGCATCCGACCTGATCTACACGGTCCTCCAGTCCCATAAAGTTTCGATCATGTCAAAAAGCAAGCATGACTCCTCCACACGTCAACCTACACTTGCTCCTAATTCTCCGCATCACGCCCACCACCACTACTTACATGAGGAGCATCAGGCGACCATCCGCCAACACAAAAATAGCTACGAAGCGATAGGAAATCATGTCAGGCTACCCCATATCCACTAGCAATGAACTTGTATAACGAACAAAGACTCTGCTCGAAAAGTCCAAGTTCGTAAACTCGTGGTGTTCACCTTCTAACATGGCAGACACTCCATAGCATGAGATGGGGGAGATGGGAATCGGCGGCATTACTATTAATCTGAAAAATGTAACAATAGCACAAGCATCGGTCATTTATTGCTATGCTTATACTCATTTGGTTGGTTTGTTGTATTCATGGTGGTTTGAGAAGTTTAATGGTATTGACACCTAAATTATGACAATCCATTTAGTCATTTATTACATAGAAAATTAAGGATTAATTCTTAATCCCTAAACAAACATATTAGAATTAAATTGCATCACATAGAGCTTTAGGAGCATTTATTATATAGTTTACATTAATTGTGTTAGCATTGGACTGGTAATGGATGGTTTTGAACTTAAAATTCCATAAATGACACCCGCAAAGGGACGCCGAAATTCAGCTAGGGATAGGGGACTAGGTTGCCAAAAATCATAACGTAAAAGGGCCTTAATTGGCCTAATTTGAGCTTAAATCAGCCCACTAAAAGTTTAATTAGGGACAGGCCTTAGGATATTAGAACCCATCAAATTAAAAGGCCGAAGCTCAAGCCTATGCAATCAAAGTTAAACCTAGGTTTGCATTATAAACATGAAGTTTTGCCTCACAAATTAGAGGTCGACAACTCATATACTCAAAGCATAAAGAGATACATGTGAGGAATAGAGAGAAAAGAGAGGGAAAGAGTCCCTTCGGCCAATTGGCTAGGATGATCTGTGATGTCCCAGTCCGCCATATACTAATCCCTATTCCTTATTTATTTTGGGTTAGCACGCAAGCAGAAGTCTTTTATGATGGTTATCATTTATAACACGAATTATACACATTTCTAAAATCTAACTCCAATAGTAAAAGGAATCGTGCTTCATTGTTTACGATACTTCTATTTACATCGGATGGTTGACTACATAGCAAAAGGGAAAACCCAAAACTGGGAGGAATCAAAAAGGTCCTCATCTTCCTATCCTTGCCAAAGTCCTCCTCTGCTAACCATCCATGCATCCGACCTGATCTACACGGTCCTCCAGTCCCATAAAGTTTCGATTATGTCAAAAAGGAAGCATGACTCCTCCACACCTCAACCTACACTTGCTCCTAATTCTCCGCATCACGCCCACCACCACTACTAACATGAGGAGCATCAGGCGACCATCCGCCAACACAAAAATAGCTACGAAGCGGTAGGAAATCAAGTCAGGCTACCCCATATCCACTAGCAACGAACTTGTATAACGAACAAAGACTGTGCTCGAAAAGTCCAAGTTCGTAAACTCGTGGTGTTCACCTTCTAACATGGCAGACACTCCATAGCATGAGATGGGGGAGATGGGAATCGGCGGCATTACTATTAATCTGAAAAATGTAACAATAGCACAAGCATGGGTCATTTATTGCTATGCTTCTACTCCTTTGGTTGGTTTGTTGTATTCATGGTGGTTTGAGAAGTTTAATGGTATTGACACCTAAATTTTGACAATCCATTTAGTCATTTATTACATAGAAAATTAAGGATTAATTCTTAATCCCTAAACAAACATATTAGAATTAAATTGCATCACATAGAGGTTTAGGAGCATTTATTATATAGTTTACATTAATTGCATTAGCATTGGACTGGTAATGGATGGTTTTGAACTTAAAATTCCATAAATGACACACCAAAGGGACGCCGAAATTCAGCTAGGGATAGGGGACTAGGTTGCCAAAAATCATAAGGTAAAAGGGCCTTAATTGGCCTAATTTGAGCTTAAATCAGCCCACTAAAAGTTTAATTAGGGACAGGCCTTAGGATATTAGAACCCATCAAATTAAAAGGCCGAAGCTCAAGCCTATGCAATCAAAGTTAAACCTAGGTTTGCATTATAAACATGAAGTTTGCCTCACAAATTAGAGGTCGACAACTCATATACTCAAAGCAAAAAGTTATACACGTGAGGAATAGAGAGAAAAGAGAGGGAAAGAGTCCCTTCGGCCAATTGGCTAAGATGATTTGTGTGACATGCTGGATTTTCAGTCCCGTTTTCAATTGAATAAATCGGGCCTTTCATCAACGCGCCTATTGTCGTATTCTCAGTGCCGATCACTTGTGAGATAACTGGACTATCTGGGGAAGTCATTAAGAGATTTTAATGCAATAGACTTGAGAATTTGACCAGAATCGACTGTTTGACCGTCCTAGTTTGCAAGGGTCATTATGGCATTGTCAAAATCGATCAGAGATTAGGGATATGTCGATTCGACTGAAATGTGTGATCAAAGTGTGGGTGATTCCACCTGATTGCAAAATTCTCGTCGATTGGCACTAGATCAATTTTCTATCGTTTTGGGTACCTTGTGCCTGTAATTGAAACCTTGAGATTTTCACGACCACCGAGAGTTGCTGATGTGTCGAAGTGGTACATTGTGGCTCGAAGAAAATCGACCACGGGTCAATTGCACTAAAAATTCCTGAAAGCTACCCGGTAGCCTAGGTCACGCTAAAATTGTGCCAGATTGATTAATCGTGAATTTGAGTCCGATTTCAAAAGTTGAAAGTTCTGTCATGTCACAATAAATTATAGGAGTGTCGACTCAGTCTTAGAAGAATTTATGACGATTCCGGGATTTTTTAGAAAATCGATTTGGATGATTCGAAAACCAACGAAAATTTAGATTGGCCGAATTGAAGGGAGTTTTGACTTCCAAGCCGAGCCACTTGGCAAAAGGGAATTGTAGAAATTATGTTCGCTTTTTCTACATTAAAATTGGACATCGATTGGGAAATTTGATAAAGAAATGGAATCCAAAAATTGAAGAAATTCGTATGCAAATATGAGGCCTGCAATTTTGGCATCATATTGTTTATTTGTGAGATTAAAGTGTTGAGAAAGTAATTGGGACATTAGGGATATGTGTGTGGGCTTTGGGGGAACCAAGCATTCAATGGAATGGATTGCTTTTGGTAGACTTTGGGCCCCCTCTCAAACTTCTCACGCACACCCCTCCCCCTGCGTCTTCTTCCTCATTCGATCAACTCCATCTCCTTTAGCTTATGTTTTTGCTTTCATTTTCTCTTCCTTCGATCAACCAACGCCTCTGCCTCCATCAATTTCCCTTTACCATGCGTCTTCCCCACGGCTGAAGCCCAAGCTGCCGCGCATCCTTCACCTCGCCAACACACTCCTTCAGTCAACACCCCCACCGAAATCCCCTCATGTTGACTCGCTGCACGGCCCCACAATCTCCTCCTTCGTCTGCAGCACCCCACCAGCAAAGCAGCATCATCGTTCGAAGCCACAAGTCCACTGAAGCAAGCAGCCCATTGCCAGCATCTGCGCTTCAACCTTCGCAAGCTTAGCCCAACATTCGGTCCAGCTTGTGTCTTCAGCTCACCCAAAAACCAGCAAGCTTGAAGTCAAGCACATTCAGCCCAACAGAGTCCCGGAGTCCTTTTCCTGTGGTCGTCGGACCTTCTTGCACCACCAAACCGCCATCGTGTAGCTGCCGTGAGGCCTGTTGAACGTTGCTGCAGCTTCGCCAGTTTTGCCTCGCCAAACCAGCCTCGTTTTCTCTCTTTTGCAGCCACCAAATGTGAGGGTTTCCAGCAGCACCTTGGGTCTGTTTTAAGGTCATTCTCGACTCGAAAGCTAGGCCCACTTTGGAGAGAATCGAGCCCCATTGCATCCCCATCATTTGCACCGATCGGATCGCCAAACAAGTGAGTTTAGCTCACTAATCTTCACTTAGTAGATTAATCATGCTTAGGGGTTTGATTAGATTAAGTTAAGTATGATTAGGTGGTTAGTTAGATTAGATTAGTGAAATTTAATGATTTGCTAACGCATGTTAGGTGGGTAGTTAGTGCAATTAGGGCCTAGACAAGCTCTAGTATTTATCTAGAGTAACTTGGAAATTTTCAGCTCCGTTTCGGCATTCAATTAGGCATTACGGGCCTAAATTTGATTTATTACTATTTAATAATTAATTTTCGTAATATTTAATTAACTAATTATTTTTCAAAAATTAGACCGGGATAGTCAATGACCGAAATTTTATGCTGATTATTGTGGTGCAACTTGTTTATTTATTTGAACTTTAATATGTGCTAATTTTGTATAATTGTGATTTTAGGATATATTACTAAATTTAATTATTTTTAGTAATTGATTGAAAAATAACTAAGCATCAATTTACAACGCCAAAAATATTTTGGTGGACTATATAAAATAGTGGGAATTGTGCAAAGGAAATTATTATATTTTGGCTAAGGCCAACCGTATACTCATACACGGCTATTTTATTGGGTATGATAAAAAGTGAGAAATTGTTGGAGAACGAACGTCGGCTCAATGACTCGGCATGTCATCTCGTAGAAAGATGTATATTATGTTCGGCTCGATGACTCGGTATGTCATCTCGGAGAAAGAACGCTATACTAGTTCGGCTCGATGACTCGGTATGTCATCTTGGAGAAAGAACACTATATTATGTTGGCTCAATGACTAAGTATGTCATCTCGAAGAAAGACATTATATTATATTGGCTCGGTGACTTGGTATGTCATCTTAGAGAATGAACGTTGGCTCGGTGACTTGATATGTCATCTTGGAGAATGGATAGTATTGATTAGAATAACCGGGGAATGGTCTAATTGACATGTAATTGGCTAGGTCGATTGATCGATGAGTCGATCTGAGTGAATGATTTGATGTGTTGATGTGACTCGATGAGATTATGAGTTGTGTTGAATTGCAGGGAGGAACTGAGGCTAAGGTAAGTCCTTTGACTCGTGGTTGTGATTAGGCAGCCCTTAGGGCATATTTGTTTCCTAATCAAGTCTTAGGGGTTGAACTTGCTAAGATGTAGTCGCATTGGTTATTGTATAACCATTTTTAGGTCCTTAGATGATGTTGGTGGAGGACCGGAAGCCCCGAAGTTTGGAAAGGTGGATAAACCAAAATCGACGAACGGGTTTGACTAGTAGGTCATAGGACCGTTCCTTTTGGAAGGAGCCGACCTTTTTTAAATAGTTTGGTCTTGTAAATAAACCTAGTTGTTTATAAAAGGGTTGTTTTGGTTTGAAAAAGTGGCCCTACTTTCCTATCCCATTGTTTTATTGTCTAGGGATTATTTATATGCTTCCAAATGCGTATTAAAATGAATGGGTCGACGATGCATCATAGGATGTCACTATTTAATTGACCAAGTCGGGATGGGCGCGTGCTCGAGGATCGGGCGTGACAATTTGTGATGTCCCAGTCTACCATATACTAATCCCTATGCCTTATTTATTTTGGGTTACCACACAAGCATAAGTCTTTTATGAAGGTTATCATTTATAACATGAATTATACACGTTTCTAAAATCTAACTCCAATAGTAAAAGGAGTCATGCTTCATTATTTACGATACTTCTATTTACATCAGGTGGTGGACTACATAGCAAAAGGAAAGACCCAAAACTGGAAGGAATCAAAAAGGCACTCGTCTTCCTATCCTTGCTAAACTCCTCCCCTACCAACCATCCATCCATCCTACCTAATCTACATGGTTCTACAATCCCATAAAGTTTTGATCATGTCAAAAAGCAAGCATGACTCCTCCACACTTCAACCTACACTTGCTCCTAATTCTCCACATCACTCCCACCACCACTACTTGCGTAAGGAGCATCAGGCGACCATCCGCCAACATAAAAATAGCTATAAAATGGTAGAAAATCAAGTTAGGCTGCCCTATATCCGCTCGCAATGCATTTAAATAATGAACAAAGATCATGCCTGAAATGTGACATCCTTGTTTTGACCTGGTTTTTCAGAACAATTGTTCAACAAGCGATTGTCGGACAAGATCATCTTGAGGATTGATAAACCACGAGGACATCGGAAAGGGCACTTTAGGGCGAAAACTCAATTTTTCATCAGCAATGACGTATAAGTATGGAAAAGTATAAGCGGGCCAAGGGTGAGGACCCAATGGGCCTGAGCCAAAGTGAGGGCCCCAAGGCCCACACGCCCAAGGGGTGGCCAAGCCAAGGGAGGCCCATGGGCCCTCCAAGCCCATGAGGTCCTCTTTAGGCAACATCTTGGTATTTAATGCAACCAAGTATGTGAATAGTGCATAAATAGTGCACAATCATAGTGAAAGGACCAAAATGCCATTCTATTGGACTAAGGACAAAAGGGGTGAGTTGGAAGAAGGGCAAGGCAAGGGCGGTACTTGCTTTGGGCAGCAAAGGAGGGGGATTTGAAGACCTATCTAGCCACCTAGCCTAGTCTAATCTAAACTTAGTCACTTGAGTGCAATCTATCCCTCATTAATGCTTAGATATTTATTCTTTGATAAGCCACCTTTGATTGACATGAACGCAAGAAATTGATGGGCATTAATGGGACTTGACCTCACACTCTCTCTCCTCTCTTCCTCTCCCCATTGCTAGCTCTCTCTCTCTCTCTCTCTCTCTCTCTCTCTCTCTCTCTCTCTGACATCCTGAATTTTCAACCCGTCCCGATAAAATGAAATGGGCCTTTCACCGACGCGCCTATGGTCCTTTTTCTCTAAGCTGATCACTCACGAGTTAACCAACCTATTAGGTGAAGCCGTTAAAGGATATAACCGTGATGAAATCCCTAAAAGCTACCTAGTAGGTTGGATTGGACTAAAATCACGTTCGATTGATTTTGACCACGAAAATCGAATTCGGTTTTTGGGAATCAAATGTTTGAGCATGTCATGATTTATTTTTAGGACCTCGTCTCATCTTTTGAAGAAATTCCATCGAGCTGGGAATTTTTACAGAAAATCGAAATTGGCAAATTTAAATCAAGGAAATTCGGAGGGGCATTTTCAAGTGAAGTTTTGGCCTTCTAAAGGGATTGTTTGGTGAAGTAAATTATGGATTTTGGTATGGGCACCTTAGTTGGTATTTTTGGAGGCCAATTTGGTTTAAGTGGTGAGAATTTGGAAGGGAAAGGGGTTCAAATTCGTATGGACAGCAGGGGGATATTTTTGGCCTTCAATTTGGGTTGTTTTGTGAAGCTTTGGGAGAGAAATTAACAATTGGGTGGCATAGTAACTTCCTTGGGCTGAATTAGAGAATTTGTGGCCACCAAATTGGATTAAATTGTGAGAATTTGGATGGAAATTCGTAGGGGCAACAAGAGAGGCATTTTTGGGTTGTTAATTGAAGATAAATGGTGAAGAAAATGGAGGAAATTGGGCATTGGAGGATGCATGGACTTGGAGGGCAGTTGAAGACTTTGTGGCCATACTCAACTGCTTGGATATTTCAAGGGGAAGGCCATTGGTTGCAGCAAGGACTTCTTGGCCCCCTTGTTCCCCCCTTCTCTCTCTCTTCTCCTTGGTACTCCTCCCCTACGTGAGCCACTCCAGCAGACCGGCTTCTGCTTCTATTTCAACTTCTTCTTCTTTTGCTTCTCCCTTAAACCTCCATTGTTGAAGTTGCAAGCCCAACCGGAACCAACCAGCCACCGTCCCTCAACCGCTCGACTCCATAGGAGCCTCGCAAGCCATCAAACTACGCCCGGACTAGTAGCTCACTGGTGTCATCGTCCACCAGCCGTGATGCCAAGGCTGCCTACTCCACCTCCTTAGTCACCGCCTCACGCCCTTAGTCGACCAGCAGCAACCGTCCACCCGTCCCAGCTCCGATCAGCCGTCGAGACCAGCTCAGCCTAAGCCAGAACATAACCGAAACCAGTAGTTTCAAAACCTATTTTCCAGCAGCACGTAGAGACTTGCGAGGTCATTTTTAGCCTCATCCAGGCCTTCCTTGGAGCCGCCATAGACACGGGATCTCACCACCGTTGTGCCGTCGTCTCTATGGACCCGTTTATTTGCTAATCCGATAAGTTAACTTCCTAACCCTTTATTAGGTTGTTAATTGCACTTAGGGGGTTAGATTAGTGCTAATTAGATTAGTTAAATTAGTACTAAGTGAGATTAGCCCTAAGATGGATTAGTGTTAATCTAGCTTGGTTAGATTATCCTTAAGATGGATTAGTGTTAATCTAATTGGTGAGATTAACACTAATGAGGTTGGATTAGTCCAATTCAGTGGACTTTCTTCAGTTCTAATTTATGGACCCTTGCCATTGGCCATTTTTGTGGATTGAAATGTGTTAAGATTTTGAAGTCAATTCATTCTTGAGAAATGTTTTAGACATCTGTAGATATAACATATATTTCACTCAAGATTTTTAGGGATTTAAAAGAATGAGATATTAGCTTCGTCATTTGCAAACGGAACCTTTGTTTGTGCTGAAACTAGTGACCTTTTGGGATTCAATGGATTTTTATCAACTCTTAGAGTTCGAATTTCAGAAAGGTTTCTTCACAAAAGTTGTTTTTCATATCTTGTAGTTTAATATAGTCAAATTTAAGATCAAATGGACAAGTTTTGGATCTCGAACCAAACTGATTTTGGAAAACAAATTTTCTGGAAATGGACACAGTTTTTGTACAGGATTGAGCGATTTACTGGGCTTAATCTAGAAAGATCTGGATTAAGTTGTCTTTATGAAAAATGTTTTTTGATGTGTCCTTTACAATAAATTCAAATTTGAGAATTTTTCGAACTCATTTGATTAGGTTTTTGGATTTAAACTCGGAGACACGCAAGTGGACCATTTTGCTGGTTAGGACCGGTTATGGTTTTGTGGTGTTCTTGGTGCAATGTTTGCTGGTTTGTGCATATTTGATGATATGGTTGGTTTGTGACATGCTTGGAACCTGTGCATGATGATGTGTGGATGGTTGTGCCATGGCAATGGTTTATAGTCATGGCAAAAGATGGTTGTTTAAGGGCAATATGTGAATATGTGAATATGTGATTATGTGATGACTATTGAAAGGTGAGGTTATGTGCTGAGGCAATCACATGTGTTGAGTGGAGGAAACCGATTGGGTTGTGAGTAGGTAAAGGACTAAGTGCTACACGATAACAAAACTTCATGTGAGCCACCTCTAGAGCCTTGTATCATTGCTTATTGTAATCAAGAGCTAAGTGCTACATGGTGAACTGAGTCACGTGGGAGCCACCTCTAGAACTTTGTATTACTATCTTGCATAGTCAAGGGATAAGTGCTACACAATAGCGTGACTTCGTGGGAGCCAACTCTAGAACCTTATACTGTTGCTATATGTGGAAAACGACTAAATGCTAGTCACCTCTACAACCTTGAGCATGACTTCGTGTGGTCACCTCTGCCACAAACTTGAGCTCATCTCTAGAACCTTGTCGCGACCAAAATTTCGGGTGCACCACCTAAAATTAGGCTAATGGATGCCACTCGATAATACCAACTTGTGGGGGTCAAATATCTAGCATGCAAAAGAACTAATCTTGGTAGATCGATTAGACACCTAAGTAAAATAATGGGAAAATTATTTCACTTCTACGAACCAGAGACTTTGGGTACGAGGACTTAGTTACACTAGACTATCCTAGTGCCCTTTCAGTACCTTTCTCTTTCATTTTTAAAAAAATGTTTGGCAATTCAATTGATTTTAATTTAGCTCCCTAACATGTGAGGTGATCATACAGGTGCGCAAACCACCAATTTAACACCGAAGAAAGCAATGAATAAATTGCAAGACTTACCTCATAGCAACGAAAGCATCTACATTTGTTAGATCAGAATTCACATCAACAATCCTAGATATGATTTCTAATTAACACACAATTTCCTTTTTTCGTTTTCACTTAATTAATGAGAATATAATCCATATGCAATGCAATGCTTCTATTCTAACATGAAATGATATAACATGGCAATATAATCTAAATTATATGACATGAGTAAAAAAGTGCAATAATTAAATATGCAATCTAAATTAATCTAATGACTTAACTCTAATGACGAGCAATTTCTAATTAAATGGACCTAACAACAGTCACTAAATGACGAGCATTTTCATGAATCTAATTCTATATGACGTGCACATGATTTTTTTTTTATTTTCTTAATAAGCACGCAATCTATCCTAATATGCAATGACGTGCAAAGAATGCCCTAATTCTAGTTATTTTTTTCCTTTTTTTATGAAATTCGAAATTAAAATTGTCAAATAATTAAACGTGCAATTTAAATTAATGAAACGAAAATCTAACACCCTAAATCAATGTTTTTGGTATTTTTATTTAAGAAATTCGAAATAAATAAATTTCCTATTCTAAACATGCAAAGTAATCCTAGAACACGCAATATTCTAACATGAACTTAATCTAACTCTAATATATTTTTTGTTTTTTTTTTTTTTTTTTACGGGAGCAATCAAAATAAGACATCAAAAACAGCATGGCAACAAATCAAGCAAGATATCATCCATGTCCATTTTGGAAATAAATTGACGAATTGTATTTCGCGCATGAAATCGGATTGGCCAATTTCAAATAAAATCGCGAATCATATCTCGAGCGTGAGATCGGATTGGCGATTTTTCCATGCGATTGTGAGTCATATTTCGAGCGTGAAATCAGACTATCAATCATATGCAAGTTGCGAAATTAGGAAAATTTCCTAATTTATGAGGGATCAAGAAATCTCTTGGATATGGCAATATCGATCAAATATTCAAACAACATCATAATTCTACAAATTGGGAAACAATAACGAATTAATCAAAATTCTTACCTGATTCACAATATCAGGCGGATAACGCTTCCAAGTTAGAACGCGTTGGATGGTGGCTGGATAGGACCACAAACCATGGGACAATGGCAACTTCGACAGGAACCCGTAACCTTCAAGGAGACTCGCCAAGGACGTTGGAAACTTGTTAGCTGACGCTTGGGACTGGAAGACCATGCTGCATTCAGCGGTGGATCGTCACAATGGGCTCTAATTCAAATATCAGCTTTCAAATTTAGCAACCCGTGAACCATAATCAACGGGTGGTAGATCGGTAATGGGTTAGCTTGCGATGAATAATGATGATGGACATCCACCGTCAATGAATTTTGGCTCTAGGAACTTTGTACTTCTCAACAAAATTAAAGAAGTCTGCAAATAATCCAAATTGGACCCAACGAATTATGTTGACTTCGTTGGATCCAATGAAGAGGAAAGTAAAGCAAACTCGACCAGCAGTGGATTCAGAACTGGTCGAACCTCGGCAGCGAAACAAATGATAGCATGTCGCCGAGCAGCAGTTGAGTGATCGGCACCGTACAAAGAGCAACTCGTTGCGATGGATCAGCAGCAACGTCATTGGGAAGGTGACCCACGTCAAAACTCGAGTAGTGTTTCGCAAGGTCCCTCCAAGGGTCGATTGAGACCTTCCCTCTCTATCTCTCTAATCCTCTCGTGTGTGTATTATGCATGGGAAGACTCTAGTCGCTGACCAAAAGAATCCTATAGGAATAGTAAAAATCAGGACTTCATAGGATCGGTCTCCATTGTATGAAACCAAACATGTTGCCGCAAATTGATGTGACCCGACCAAAGTCGCTCATTGCGGGAAACTTGCTGGATCTTCTAGTATGAGGGTCAAGAACGCTTGACTTCACTTGCAGCTCGGTCTTCTCTCCGACCTCTTCGGCGAGCCACATTGAACGCAGCGGGAAGACACGCCAACATGGGGTGGAAACAAAACAAAAAAGATATGGGCAGATTAAATCTCGGCAACAACGAAATTTGACTGAAATCTTGGTCAGCAATCAATGTGCACTCAAAATAATCCAACAATCAGAAACAAATCTATGCCAATTCAGTTTTAAGAATTTCTTGCCGAACATATGCTGGCAAATTTGACTTTAGATACCAACGTTCAAGCTAAACCATCAGAGAAACAATCTCAAATAGATCGCGTCAATGGAGGATTCAATATCTGAGCTACGGTGAGGCTAGAGGATCGAGATCAGCACGGCAGTAGCTTCGTCCATGGGGAATCCGTGGTGGTGGTGTCACGTATGGACCGACGATGGGACTCTCAATACGAGCTGCTTGGTGAAGCCTGCCGGTTCAATAATTCTTGGCCAGGGAAGGAGCAACTCACTGGGTGGACTTCTTGATGGAGGTGGTGACCACGCACAAGCATGGGCTGACGGTGAGGAGGATGCTCAGATGTTCACCGAGATAGTCTCACAGCAAAACTGCAAAATAGAGAACGATTTTGTTGCGGGAAGGCACCAAACTGGTCTCAGCTTGACAACGGCAGTGATGCCACGGCTCATGGCATGGTAAAAACTCAGTGCTGCTCATTCGAGAACAGCGTGGATGTCTAGCAGCAACAATGATGGCTAGTGGATCTCGGAGGCGGTGATAAAGCGATCTCAGAATTGGGACCCAAAGAGCAGAAAGAACTTTGGTTTTTATTCTCTATTGGATCCTCCACTCTATCTATTCTCTCAACGTGTGGCCATATGTTCAATGTGTGCCCCCTCCTTGAAACCCTACGCCTTTTTTATATAGGCAACCGGTTAAGGTTTTTAATTTTTTCCAAATCGATATCCACGAAGATCTTTTTTTTTTTTCAAATGCAATATTCACTTTTCCGAACGCAATATTCGTTTACACTTGCCCTATCCGAAAAAAATTCCATCATATCTCGAAAAATTTCAAATTCCTATTTTCACAAGATAATTTCCGATTATCATAAAAACAGGTTTGGGCCAATTCGCTCGCTTCGTGGGCTTAGTACGGCCCTGTTAAGTTAAAACTCAGAACCACCAAATCAAACCCATCTGTCATCGACCCAATGTAAATGCAAATCAAAATAAATGAACCTAAAACTATATGCTATGCAATTAATTAATTAACTAATATTTTTTTTTAAGGGTTAAAATTAATCCCTAATTTTTTAATGTGATAAATGACTAAACGGGTCGCCAAAATTTAGGTGTTAACAAACCTTGAGTTTGAATATTGGATATGGAATTTGGATATTGAGTTTGAGTAATGAGTTGGAATTTGGAGTTAGGATATTGAGAGTGAATATCGGGTGTGGATTGAACCACCGATATGAGTTATCCGCGCCTGATTATGGGACGAAATTGTGTGACAAAATGGGACGTGTCATAACGATTTGGCCTTATAATCGAGACTTCTGTGAATGTTTGATGAGTGATGTGATGGGTTCTAGTCAATGATTGCATTTACTATATGCATGTGTTTTATGAGATGCACTAATGTGCAGGAAGGTGCTGAGGCAAGGTAAATCCTGAATGGTGCATGTTTAGGACACTTTTGAGTGAATTCTCATCCTAATCGGGGTTTAGAGTGTTGACTCACTGAGATTTATTCTCATCCCTTCGTGGTTTACCATTTTTCAAATCCCTATAATGGAGGATCCAGAGTCCGAGGTGGAAGGTCTGGAGTTTAGGTGGCCTGGTAGTTTCTTTTGAGATGAGACTTATGTTTATAGACTGGTAGGACCAACTTGCTATGTTTTTAAAGTTTGGTTCATGAAAAATGGTTGTCCTACTTTTACTATCCCATGTTTGATTGTTGTCCGGGGTTTGTGTGATTCGCTTCTGCATGTGCATAAAATAAAAAGGTTGGCGACGCATCCTTGGAATGTTGCAAATTTTAAGTCGACCGCCGAGGGAAGTGTGCATGCCTAGGGTTCGGGGTGTGACACTCTCTCTCTCTCACCCTCATTCTCTGTCATTTCCTCACTTGATTTCAAACACTCTCTCTCTCTCCCCTCACCACCAGCTGAACCCCACACTTCCATTTCTCTCTTTTGCAAGCTTGTTCTTCATTTTTCCTTTGGTTTTTACCTTACTGGCAATCGTCTTTTGCACCTCGACATCGCACCGCCTTCCGCATGTCATTTTGATCGCCGTAGCCGAGTTTTGAAGCTATGTAGACTGCTGTCTAGCCCTCATAGTAGCTCCATCTCCTTCATTTCTTCTTCAGTTTGGTCCCCTGCAAAGCCCGAAGGCGGACAGCTTCTGTGCCACCGCCGTTCAGCCATTGTCCTCCTCACTCGTATGCACACTGTTGATGTGCGACAAGCAGTCCTCAGTTGTTGTCCGGCCTTGTCACCTTCCTCCAACACTTTACAAAGCTTGGATTGTGTGTGAGTGGCTTTCTAGCCCTTGGTTAGGGTTATCGCACTTCGGGAGTAGTTTAGGGCTTGATTATGGTAAAGTGGTGATTTATTAATGTGATATGTGAATGTTGTCTCGCCCCGATCCTCCGAGCGCATACCCATCCCTCGGTGGTTGATTAAATAGTGACGTCTCAGGACTCGTCGCCGACCCATTCATTTTAATGCGCATGCGGGAGCAAATTACTAAACCCTTGACAATAACAAACGTGGGATAGAAAAGTAGGGCCACAATTTTCAAATCAATTAACACAACTTTTACAAATGATATGGTTTACAAATAGAGGTGAACTCTAGGGTTTAAGTATAGGGAGTCTATCTTCAAAAAGAACTTCTGAGCCATCCATGCTCCTGACCCTTCTACCTCAAGCTTCGAGATTCTTCACCATAGGGACCTAAAAATGTTATCACACAACGGGGTGAGACGACATCTTAGCAAGTTCACTCCCTAAGACCCGACTAAGAAGAAAATATGCCCTAAGGGCTGCCTAAGCACAAGCACAGGTCAGAGGACTTACCTTGGCCTTAGTTCCTTCCTGCAAATCAATATAATTTAAATAACCATCCAATCAATTCAATCAATCAGATCGAATCATCAATCAATCAACTCAATCGATTCCATGTCATCAAGACCATCTCCCGGCCATCTCAATCAATACTATCTATAAAGTTTGATCATAATCAGGACTGCTCACTCTAAGCTGATAATAGATAGTATAGCACACACTAAGCTGATAAATAGATAGTATAGCTCACTCTAAGCTGATAAATAGTATACTACTCGCTCTAAGCTGATATATCGAGGCTCGCGGGCTGATATAGTATACTAATAATGCTCACCAAAAGTTGCTAGGTATACTGCTCATACTAAGCTAACATATCGAAGCCCGCAAACTGATATAATATACCGGTATACTACTCGCTCTAAGTTGACATATTGCCCGCAGGCTAATATAGTATACCATCCTAATCATCTAATCATTTCACCACTTTTATCATTCCCAATAAAAATAATCGTGTGTGGGTACACGGTCGGTATTAGCCAAAATACAATATTTTCCTCCTTTGAAAATCCCACTAATTTCCACAGTTCAAAAACCCATTTTTTTTGGTGTTGTAAATCGACGCCCGGTGATTTTCTAATTAATTATTGAAATTAAATAAATTTGGGATAAATACCGAAAATCACAAATCACACTCAAATTGCACAAAGTAATAGTCAATTAAATAAATAGATCACACCACTACAATCAGCACGAAAAATTCCGATCACCGGCTATCCCGGTATAATTTTGGAAAATAAATAAATAATTAAATAATTACAAAAATAAGTATTAAATGTAAATAATTCGCACTTAGGCCTATAACGCATAATTAAATGCTAAAACAGGGCCCAAAAAAAATTCCAAGACTGATTAAATAAATACTAGAGCTTATATAGTTGCTAATTGTATTAAACTAACCACCTAACATGCAAGAATGATTAATTAAATCACTAATCCATTCTAACTATCCACCTAATCTATACTTAGTCTAAACTAATCAACCCTTCAACGTCATTAACTTACTAAGCAGGGATTAGTGAGTTAAACTCATTGGATTTGAGATCCGATTGAACCACGATGATGGCGACACAACGGCGGGCGATAGACTCCAAACCGGTGACACCAATGGGAGCTCGGTTTGGCCAAAATCGGCCACACAAGCCCACGGTTGGGTTGGTCTTGTTGCTCTAATTTGCGGAGGTGAAATCAGCAGCTGAACGGGCGCGGTTTGGGTTGGATTCGGCGGCCGCGGGTGGAGGTGCAGGCTTGGTTTGACGAGCTGAAGTTCTCGGGCTCCGCGGTGAGGGATGGCCGGCGTCGGCTTCGAGCAGATGAAGCCAGCAGCTTCGGTGGAGGGAGCAACATATTTTGGTTGTTGTTGCTAGGAGAGATGCTATAGTCAACGCTTGATGGAGGAGATGGATGAAGGAAAGAACATGCTCGGTTGGCTGCTGGATGTGTGGCAAAAGGGAGCAAATTCGGTGGAGCTGCACCAAGGAAAGGGAGCAGCAAGTTTGGAGGGGAGCTCGGTGGGGTGAGAACGTGCAGGGAAAGCTGAAAAAAAATGAAGGAAAAGCATAAGGGTTGGGGGAGCTACACGTGAAGGGAAAGAGGGGGAAAGAGATAAGGGAGTGTCGGTAGGTGGTGGGGTCCCTCATGTGTGAGTTGTGAGAGAAGAGAGAGAGGAAAGAGACGTCGGCAGAGGGGGAAAAAAAGAACGTGCGGAATAAGGGGGAGGAAAGAGAGACGTGCGAGAGTGAGGGTCTTATGGGAAAGAAAAGGTAATTGAACACAATCATCCTAAGACACTTTGGTGTTTAATTACCCTCAACTTCAGCTCATCTTCAACCTACATTAACAATTGGTCATCCAAGGCCAATTTCCACACCAACTTGTCCCAATTGAAGTCCAATTGAAGATCAAAATGTGACAGTCCCTCAAGCCTACGAATATCCCTCAAATCCGAATTCTATTCCTTTTTTCCCTGGAATCCGATTTCATAACAAATATCTCCGATTGATGTCCAATTTTGTTGAAGAAAAGCCCATGAAATTTCCTTTCACCAAATAGCTCACACAGAAGGCCAAAAATCCTTTCAAATTGGCCCATCCGAATTTTCGTTCTTTTCCGAATCGTTTGAACCGATTTTTCGTAAAAATCTCGAACCCATCGAAAATTCCTCAAAAGGTGGGTCGATGTTCCTAAAATAAATCATGACATGACAGAACTTTCAATTTCTAAAATCGAGTTAAAATTTGCGGTTAATTTCAATCGGACACGATTTTAGCGTGACCTAACCTATCGCGTAGCTTTTAGGAATTTCTGGTGCAATTGACCCGTGGTCGATTTTCTTCAAGCCACGCGTACCTCTTCGGCACTTTGGCGACTCTCAGTTGTCATGGAAATCTCAAGGTTTTAAATACGGGTATAATGTACCAAAACGACAGAAAAATCGGTCTAGTGCCGATCGACTAGAATTTTGCAATATGGTGGAATCACCCACACTTTGATCACCTATCTCAATCGTATCAACCTACTTCCGGTCTCTGATAGATTTTCGACTATGCCATAATGACCCTTGTAGACTAGCACGGTTGAGCAGTCGATTCCTAATCGAATTCTCAAGTCTATTGCATTAAAATCCCTTACCGGCTTCACTTGATAGGCTAGTTATCTCGTGAGTGGCCATCCTAGAGAATATCGCTTATAAGTTTTTGCTTAGGGCGATCGGTTACCGAACTTTTGACAATAGGTTATCGATTTTTGGTTATAAGTTTTTGGGTTTTGATATGTGATATAGGGATTATTTGTTAGATGTATTATATGGTTTATATGTTAGATGTATTATTTGGGTTATGTGTTATAAGGATTTTGTGTTAAACGTGTTATATGGTTTGTGTGTAAATGTGCTATATTGACTATGTGTTATATGCGCTATATGGGTTAGGTATCATATGTTATATGTGTCTCATGTGTCTCTACGGAGTGATGTTGTGATATGGCTCATTACTAGAATATATTATGGTAGGGTAGTATGTTATATAAATAAAGGATGAGTAATTGGTAGTTTGTAATGGCACGTGATAAATAATTTTGGAATATTATGATGACCTTACTCTATTGTGATAAGTGATCTATATGCCATGGATTCTTTATGAATTAAATGATGCATTTATATAATGTAATATGATGCACGTGTGTAACATGATGGCATTTGACTAATGATGTGGCATATCGGATGAGTTTCACATGGATTAATGAAAAAGATATGAAAGAATTTTGTGATGGTATGCCCGTGTGATCACCTAAGACATTGACATGTCTTACGAAGGGTGTGAACCCGTTTTGATGCGTTTTACACAGAACAATGCCCATTTAGTTTGGATGCCCCCAAGTCAACGAGGTGCCATTCACAAATTGAAATGAAGTTCTTTATAAGAATGACCATCCTGATGCATTTTATGGGGGACGAAGCTCGATGGGGCAAGACGACGCCCGGTTACACCGGATGATTGCAAACTTTCGGCTTGGCCTTGAGTCCTAAGTGGCTGTAATAATTTGGACATATTTGTATAGAAAGTGCGTGAGATTTGTATGTGTTCAGGACCAGATTATTGCATGGCATGAGTGCATGTTTATGTAACATCCTCGATTTCAACATTTCTTTTGGTCCAATTAGAAGGCTAAGTTAGATAGGCCAATTTTCTTGAAGAACAAGAGTCAAATGCATTAAATGGGGTGATGAGTATGGAGGCTTAGGTGTCTTAAGTAATTAATGAAAAAGATGACTCATAAGCTTAGGTGTATAGTCATCATGACCAGCCACTAATAAATGGGGTGAATCACATGTCCATGTGTCCCTATTAGATTAGGGTCATCATTTCCTCTACTTTGAGACTTCAAAGACAAGTTATTTCCAACTTTAAATGCTTGATGAATCATCAACCAAGTAATTAATGAAGGATGGTCTTGGAAGACCATTAGGGGCACCATCTCTCCTCCATAGACTTGGCACTTTGAGTTTCATAGGTTTTGACTTCCTAGTTTTTCGAAACTACTTGACCTTTCCTACTTTCCAATTTTATAGAGCTCTTTGTACTTCAAATTTATAAAAACTTCCTTCAAAAAAGTTGTTCTGAACATCTTATTATATAACATACTTAAATTTCAGATTTTTCTTAGTCCAAATGGTTGGGACGAAAGCCCAATAATTTACTATTTGGAATCTACTCAGTATAGTAAAAACAATGACCAAGTTGATTTCTTGAATTCTTATAAAATCTTCCATTTCTTATTTGGATATGCTTCCTTTAAAAAGTTTTAAATGGCATCCATATCTACAATATATTAAAATTTCAAAGAGTTTTGTGAAGATTTGGATTTCAAAATGAGTCTCCTTCTCTGACCGTTGAATCTGCTCGATGGACGAATTTTTGGGTTGTGTTCATTGAATTTTTGCTCTTTTGCACAACACAAATTTCGCTAAGTTTTCTTCATGAAAAATGTTTTTTGAGTTCTTCTTTACAACATATCAAGATTTTATAATTTTTTGATCCCATTTGATAAGGTAATGATGCCGATCTTGGAAATTGCTTGAAACTGTCTTTCACCCTGGGATAAGAAGGTCACATGCCCAACTTGGAAGGGAAATGAGCCGCACGCCCAACTTGAGGAGCAAACCATCTATAGTCTTCCTGGATTGGGATAGAGATACATTAAATGCTCTTGGACCATAGTGCATTAATGCTAGGTTAAGTCATAAGGCTTAGGTGTCCCATAATTAATATAGTCATCATTAAAAAGATGACTCAAACCCCAAATGGCCCAATAAGAGAAGGAACAAGTGTGGCCCTAGGGATTAGGCTAGCCACATCTTTCTCCTTAGCCTTGCCATGTGATATCCGAATTTTGCCGGACCTCGAGTACGTAACGGTCCATGACAGGTCAACGAGTTTGTCGTCGAACAATGTTGATGGCACCACTTGCGGCCGCCATTTCATCACTACCATCATCGGACCGAGATGTCACGTGTCATAATGTTCTTATGACGTACCCTCATAGTCACGCCTTTGACGCGTTGTGACGATCCGATCACCGTATGACTTATTGTCTCATCAAAAATTTCCTTACGAAACGCCACAAATGGGACCAACATCCACCCACATTTGTACCTTGTTAAACGAACCTTTCGTGCAAGTCATCTTCAACCCCATGCGCACGTGAAAGTTGACGACGAAAAATGTCGAAGACTCCCCTATTTACCTCATGTTGACTCTCAACCATCCCCAGCCAAAGACTGCTGACTACCACAGCCTCATGCATGCCTTTTTCTCCATTGAACGGCCATGCAGCCACGTCCAATTAGAAATGGCCGCGCCACAGCCGCATCCTCCTTCCCTTCAGCCGGTCAACAAATGGCCATATTGACCATGCACGAGGGACACGTCCGTGCATGAGGAGGGGCAAGTGTCGGCAAGAGTTCTCGGTGGAAGGCCACGTCTCCCCCACCCATCTCCGCCTCCTGTTGCAACCGAACCTACACTTGTTGACTGAGGAAGTCAACAAAGAGGAAAACGGGTGGAACTTACAAAGAAGAGCAAGTAAAGAGAGAGAGAGATCGCTTATTCTTCACTTCATCACTGCCGGCCTCACTTCTCACCTCTCGCGCGCGCCTTGCTGCCGTCGACCACCTTGTCACCGGCCTCATCACCGCGCCCCAACCTCCCTCACCGTTGTTGTGTCGATCACAACTGACCATGTAGTTCTTTCAGCTGGTACGTCCATGATGGGGTGCGATTGGACGCACCGTTTCAAGTTGAAATGTTACCATGGAAAGACGCTAATGGAGGGGTACGAAGGGAGACGTATATAATCCTCCCGAACACAACCGTTGGAAAGGTTGTCGATCATTTGTACCAAAATCTCTCTACATTTCCATCGTCAAAGGAAGAAGGCGTTCCATCTCAATTTGGCAAGAACGGTTTGCATTTACGCCGTGGAAATCGGGTGCTTTCCTCGTGATCACATCCAGACCAACGTGAGATAGTATTGTTCGTGATTGATTCGCAATTCAACGTTTGATCCGGGGCTATTTGCTGTTTGCGCATTGGAATCAAGTAAGTCGTCTTCCGCCGACTAGAATTCCATCAGACCACAGCACCGTCCAGCCAACCACCACACCACGGCCAGCTACCGATGCCGTAGCTCGTGCTTCACCACCGTCCCTTAGTTGTTGCCAAACTGAGAGACCCGCAACTCGCGCCTCACCACATGCTACCGTTGCCATCGCCTCACCACAGCCGCGCCCACCGCTCACGCCTTGAGGACCCGAGGCAAGTGGTAGCTCTGTCACTCTATATTGTGCGAGAATACCCTGCTCATGTGTCCGGGTTAGGATGGATGTTATGGAATTAGCGTTAGTCAATCATGTAGGTGATTCGGTCAAAATCATTGATGTTGGATGCTTGAAAGGTACAATGTTTAGATGGTACGGAGTTGTCCTCGGCGAGATGAGCCTGTTGTGCGCGTGACGACCATCGATAGGGTCGGCACGGGTTCAGATATGAGTCTATGAATTCCTATAGTCGTAGGATCGTTATACAACATTTTAGTGGAATCGGTCTCGCTTATTGTGGTTGGGCGCAGGCTTAAAGTAAGCTATATATATATGTGGCACCCCCAAACACGATTGGGTCGCCACAGATACTAAGCGTTTAAATCTAAAGCAAAAATAACTTATTTGACGTTAGTACAAAGGGAGTTGTAATTTAGGCCGAAGTTTAGGCGTAAATTTTTTTTTTTAAATGACTTAGGGATTAGCGCAGCTCACGCAGGCGGAGAGGGCGAGTCTCACCCTCTCTCCACTTCCTTAGCGATAGCACAATGCACACCAACTACATAAAGAAAGAAAACACAAGGCCGAACCACTTTTATTTACATTTTAAGATGGACATCTTTGGGTCGGTATAGCCAAAAAGGAAAACCGAGACTTTTCACTAAACTCGGTGGTATCTCTAGTGAGATCGTCGACCCCCTATACTAAAACATGAAAACCTTCCATCTAAGTGCCGGCTCTAACTCCCAAAAAGTGTCATCCTCCTACTCTTCACGCGCGGGCCATCACACCCATCCCGGTGCGTCAGGCGGTGGGGGTGGCAGCATCCCCATCATCACTCCATGTCGGCGAACGTGGACAGATACGAACTCCTGTACAACCGGGCCCCCAGACAAGCCCACATCATACATCACAAACGTACGGATCCGTATAAACGTCAGACCAGGGACGGCGGGACAGTCAATCTCCGTCACCTCGACCTCCACGTCAGAAGGAAGGCCGTAAAAGACACCCCGCGCGACGGTAGGAAGCGGCATCGTACTAATCTGAAATGTTGGTCCTCGAAGGGGTGAGTACAACCACTCAACAAGTAAAGGTCAATGACCACTCAAGCATCAAACAATACAATCATAGCATGGCATGTCATCCAAATATACATATACACCTTACCTTGACATCATACACACGTCATCATATCTCATATACATACATCATCATATAGTCATCAACCTTACCTTGACATCATACACATGTCATCATATCTCATACACATGCACCATCATATAGTCATCATCCTCATCATTATCACATCACATGTCATCATACTATAAGTGTACTCACATATATGCGCCATTATATGGCCATCATCCCCATCATGCATACATGCATTCATCATTATCACATCACATATCATCATGCCAAAAGTGCACATATATTGTACACTTCATCATCCATGCTATCAAGCATACACCACCATGAGATCCATAGCATGTCATTTAAGTATGCATACATAACTTATCTTGATGTCATACACATGTCATCATATCTCACATACTTGCATCCATTTACATGCAATATGCCACATGCATACATCCATGCACATGATTCACTTTCAATTCTTAGCTTTCACAAGGATCTCATCAATTTTCTTCTTAGGGACCAATGTTTGCATCCCAAAATTATCGCTCGCACCCAACCTGGCATCGTGAGGAACCTCCGGCACACACCTCCGGGCATCCGGCACGCACCTCCGGGCATCTCGAAACTCCCGAGGACATCCGGCACACACCTCCGGGCATCCGGCTCACACCTCCGGGCATCCCGACACTCCCGGAGCATCGTCGGCTCACACCTCCGACGGTCATTCATATCCTCATACCTTTCTTTTCCAATTCCATTCTTGAAAATCTCTAATGCAATTGATGCAAATTGTACTTTTGAAACCATGTAGTATGCATAAAAAAAATTCCCTTTTTTTTTTTGATTAAATAAAACCCTTTTTGAAATTATGTAAAATTTTTCCTTTTCTTGAATAACATATGAAATGCATGAAAGTTATCACACCATTACATGAAAACAAATCCAAAGTCTCATAATTTGCATGACATTTCATATGGACCACACATCACAGCATAGAAGTGACCATACAACTCAATACCATAAATTTCGGAATTGTACAGCATGCATAGTTTTCATATCATAGTTAATTAAATAGGCAAACGACCTTCAAAAATCATGAAATTTAACTATGTTGCAGTCAAGACATAGACAAAGATATCATATGCAGGAAATTTCTCTAAAAGTAAATTGCACAGAAAGTTATAGGTCATGCATATCTAAGTTCTCATATCCGAAACACACAGTTTGCACGGTTATCACATCACAGTCCATTAAATAGGCAAATGGCATTCAAAAATCATGAAATTTAAAGCATATGATAATCAAGGCAATACGATAGTGATTTCATGAAAAACAAATGGCCAATAAAGTTCCACACAAAAATATCATTCACACAATCACCGCATGAAATTTCGGATAAAGACAGAATGTGCAAGTTTTGAAGTAATTCAATTAAAATGCCCAAACGACCTCCGAAAATTATGAAATTTTACCAGGTTATCGTTAAGACACTAAATTAGATTTTCATGAAGGATTCTAGGCCAGATTCGTTTTAGATAGTTTCCTATTGTCGTTCGAAACTTCTGGTCCTCATACCGAAACGTCCAGTGTACCTATGTCCGAAATATCGAGTTTTTACCTACCTATCCTTCTTCGTTTTCTCTGAAATTTGGATATGTTTTACTTCAAGAGGTCCCCTACAACTTTCATGAAGGGATCTAAGTCAAATTGCCAAAGAATAGCTTCCATATGGGTCCATGAAGTCTCGGGTGCCCAGTACCGCGTCTCCAGATTTACCATCTTCAAGAGTAGGTCGATTCCCTAGGCTATACTTGTTCATTTTTCTTCAAATCTGAGTATGTTGGTCTTTAAGATGTGCTCTACAAGTTTCATGCAGGGGTCGAAGAGAGATTCTTGATAAAAATCAACATGCAACCACAAATCTACCACAAGGCCAGCAAAGTGGTTCCAGATCTAGTGTCTCCGTAGGATGAGGGTTTGACCCCTTAAATCGTCATCATTTTACACGAAATTTTATTATGTTGTAGTTTAAGATGTTGGCTACAACTTTCATGAAGAAAACAAAGTCAAAATCGAACTCAAAACATGCATGCAAGCTCTCACAAGATTCTGACTCAAGCAATTCATGCGAAAACAGCAACATCACTCAAGAACAAGACATCCTAGCTTCAATTTCTTGGACTCTAAACACCTCAAAACACACATGCAAGAGCACCCAAGGATCCTAACTTGCCTCAAGAGATCGAGCTATGGACGGCACACGGACTGCACGCACGAACCTCCTTCTCCTTCCTCCTTTTCTTCCTTTCTTCCTTCTCTTCTCCTCCTTTCTTTCTCTCGGATTTCCTCCTCTCTCTCTCTCACACCGTGCGACACACTCCCCCCTCTCTCCTCCTTAATCCGGTTGCCTTTTCTCTCTTTTCTTCCCCCTAATGATTGCTTATTTGACCTCTAAGTATGAATGCCAAGTGGCCAATACACTAGGACACATGGGGGGGCATGCATTTCAAATTTTCCCTCCCCACCATGCTTGTCCGTACGGCCCAATGGGCCTCATGGGCCTGGCAAAATGGCCCACTTTAGGCCCTCTATCCATGGGCCTAAAGTCCAAGCTATTGGGCCTAAGGCCCAAGTCCAAATGGTCCCTAACTTGCTTTAATAAATCCCTTGATTCTTTCCTTATAGATTTTCGAATTTTTAATTTTTATATGGCCAAAAATCTTGCGACATTTAACTTATAGGAAGACAAGTCTAAGAGAAACAAAGCCAAGAATAAATTGTGTGTTAAAAAAAAAAAAACTTATAGTACAAATCTTAAGAAAATTCAAGAACATAGGCGTGTAACAGTTAGTTTTAACGGTTAATAACTAAAACATAAGCCAAAGGTAATTTCATTACCTAATTACGAGCTTTAGGACATTCTAGGGCTTATCTCAAATATTTGGGATGCCACAATTCTCCCCTCCTTAGAGAATTTCGTCCTCGAAATTAAGCGTTACTTACGTCCTTGGAACAAGTAGGGGGTATTTTTCCTTCATCTGGTCTTCACTCTCCCATGTGGGTTCCTCCATATCGTGATGTTGCCATAATACTTTTACCAAGGGGATCTTCTTAGTCCTGAGAACTTGTTCCTTTCGATCCAGTATTTGCACAGGCTCCTCGATGTACTTCGCTTTCTCATCCACTTTGATGGCTTCATGATCGAGTATGTGACCAGGATCTGGCTGATACTTTCTTAGCATCGACACATGAAACACATCATGTAAATTTCCCAAATTAGGGGGCAGCGCCAAACGATAAGCTGCCTCTCCTATTCTTTCAAGTATCTCAAAAGGTCCAACAAATCTGGGACCCAACTTTCCTTTCATTCCGAAGCGAGATACTCAAAAATCACAAAATTTCACTATGTTATAGTCAAGAGGGAGATAAAGATGTTTCATGCAGAACACTTCTCCAAAAGAAATTTGTACAGAAAGATATAAGTCATGCATGTCATTATTTCCAAGTCCGAAACACATACATTGCACATTTTCCACATCACGGTCGATTTAATATACAAATGACCTTCAAAAATCACCAAATCAGAGCATGTACTAGATAAGACTTAAAGGTAACAATTTCGTGAAGGACACATGTCCAAAAGAAATTCACACAAAAAGATATAGCTCACACATTACAACATGTACAATTCGGGCAAGGTCAGATTGCACAGTTTTTAGAACAATTCAATTAAAATACCCAAAAGATCTTCAAAACTTCTGAAATTTTACCAGGTTATCGTCAAGACCCTAAAGTAGCTTTTTCATGCAGACATCTAGGCCCAATTCGTTCTCAATAATTTTCTACAGTCGTACTAAGTTCCTGACTCTATCACCGAAATGTCCAGTATACTTTACTCCGAAATAATGAGTTCTTACCTACCTATCATTCTTTGCTTCCTCTGAAATTTTGATATGTTTTGTCCCAAGAGATCCCCTACAACTTTCATTAAGGTATCCAAGTGAAATTTCTAAAGTATAACCACCATATGGGTCCAAGAAGTCTCGGACGTCCTAGTACAGTATTTCCAGATTTACCATTTTCAAGAGAAAATTGGTTCACTAGACTACACTTGCTCATTTTACCTCAAATTTGAGTATGTTAATATTTAGTATGTTCTCTACAAGTTTCATGAAGGAGTCGAAGTGAAATTCTTGATAAAAAGTGACATGCAACACTCAAATCCACCAAGAGACCACAAAACAATTTCAGATCTAGCATTTTTCGTAGAGGGAGGGTTTTACCCCTCAAAACTCAACCATTTTAGGTCAAATTTTAGTATGTTGTAGTTTAAGATGTTGTCTACAACTTTCGTGCAGAAGTCGAAGCAAGAATCCAAATCAAAACACACATGCAAGCCTCTACAACGTTCGGGGTCAGGAGGTATACTCGAAAAACAGAACACATCTTCAAAAGAAACACCTTCCAGCTTCGGTTCCTTAGACCCTAAACACCCAAAATCCAACACCATTCCAAAACACACATGCAAGAGCAGCAAAAGGATCCCAACTTGCCTCTAAAGATCACGCAAACGGCGGCACACGGACAGCACACGGACGGCGACGGTGGGACGGACGACGGGCGGCGAGCGGCTCCTTCCTCCTCTCTCGGTTCCTCTCTCTTTCTCTCGAAATCTCTCTCTCTCCCTTTGGCTTGGACGAAGCCCTCTCTCTCTTACTCTCCTTAACCGGTTGTTTCCCCCCCCTAATGGTCTTCCTTTCATCATTAGCACTGATTGCTAATTGCATGATCTACACTTGGCAATTTTGAAGGGACACATGGCCTTCTTCATGCACAAATGGGCTTCAATCTCGGCTGGGCTTTGGGCCAGCAAGTGGGCCGGCAACAGCCCTCCTTGGGCCCCAATGGGCCGGCCATTTGGCCCACCAAAAGTCCAAACTATTGGGCCTAAGGCCCAAGCCTAATTGAACCCCAACTTTTCCTTTAATAATTCACTTTTAATTCTTTCCTTTATAGATTTCAAGTTTTAAATTTCATATGGCCAAAATCTTGTAACATGTAGTCTATAGGGATTAAATCTATGAGGTGCAAAGCCAAAAATAAATTCTTCTTACTAAGTTAACCTATAGTACTAATTTAAAAACTCAAGAACACAAGCGTATAACACTTAGTCTTAAGGGAAAAATTAATAGGTAAAGCATAAACCATAGGTAATTTCATTACCTAATCATGGCTTTAATACATCTTAGAGCTTGTCTTGAATTTTTGGGGTGCCACAATTCTCCCCTCCTTAGAGAATTTCGTCCTCGAAATTAAACGTTACTCATGTCCTTTTGAAACAAGCAGGGGTACTTTTCCTTCATCTGATCTTCACTCTCCCATGTGGCTTCTTCCATATCATGATGTCGCCATAAAACCTTAACCAATGGGATTCTCTTGGTCCTGAGAATTCGCTCCTTTCGATCCAATAATTGCACAGGCTCTTCGACATACCTCACTTTCTCATCCACTTTGATGGCTTCATGATTGAGTATGTGACCAGGATCCGGCTGATACTTTCTTAGCATCGATACATGAAACACATCATGTAAATTTCCCAAATTAGGAGGCAGCGCCAAACGATAAGCTGCACCTCCTATTCTTTCAAGTATCTCAAAAGGTCCAACGAATCTGGGACCCAACTTTCCTTTCATTTCGAAACGAGATACTCCTTTTAACGGGGATACTTTAAGAAATACGTGATCCCCCACACTAAACTCTAAGGGCCTTCTACGCTTGTCCGCATAGCCCTTTTGTCTACTCGGGCTGTCTTAAGTCTTTAGCTGATAATTTCAACAGCCTCAGTGGTGTCTTGTATCAATTCAGGTCCTGTCAATCTTCTTTCACCTACCTCGTCCCAACAGATAGGGGTTCTGCATCTTCTCCCATATAATGCTTCATATGGGGCCATGCTTATACTTTTTCTGAAAGCTGTTGTTATAAGCAAACTCTATCAAATGCAAGTTCTCATCCCATCTTCCTCTAAAGTCAATAATACAGGCTCTCGGCATATCCTCTAGAGTTTGTATCACTCTCTCTCGTTTGTCCATCCGTTTGAGGGTGATAAGCAAGATCTTGAATTGAAGTTTTGTCCCTAAAGCATTTTGCAGGCTTCGCCAAAAATTTGAGGTAAATCTAGAGTCTCGATCTCGAGGTGATCGTTACGGGTATACCATGTAAGCGTACTATCGGCTTACATAAAGCTCAGCAAGTCTACTCATTGAATAGTTCACACGGACTGCTAAGGAATGGGCAGACTTAGTTAAACGATCCACTACTACCCAAATTGAATCGTGACCACTTGATGTCTTTGGCAATCCTTGCACAAAATCCATCGTTACATGCTCCCACTTCCACTCTGGTATGTCTAACGGTCTCAAAAGTCCTGCTGGTTTGTGATGTTCCGCCTTCACTTGTTGGCACGTTAAACATTGAGAAACATACTTAGCCGTATCCGTTTTCATACCATTCCACCAAAATTGCTGACGCAAATTTCTGTACATTTTTGTACTACCTGGATGAATACTGTATCTACTCTTATGTGCATCCGACAAAATCTCTTTCTTTACTTCTTCGTTGTCGGGTACACAAAGTCGTCCTTGACATCTTACCGCTCCATCTTCGGAAATTTGAAATTCTGGTCTCTTCCCTAAAGACACTGCCTCTTTTACTTTCATAATCTCCGGATCAGACTTTTGCAGGGTCTTAACTTTCTGAATGATTTCCGGTTCGATCCTTAGAGCTCTAAGCATACCAGTAAGACCATCCACTTTTAATTTAAATTCCGAGTCCGCTACGGACTTTAATAAACTCCATTCTGCCATTCTTAAACTAGCCATCTCCATGGCCGACTTACGACTAAGAGCATCTGCTACCTTATTTGCCTTCCCTGGATGGTATCGTATCTCACAATCATAATCTTTTAACAACTCCATCCACCTCCTTTGTCTCATGTTCAACTCTTTTTGTGAGAACAGATATTTCAGGCTCTTATGATCCGTATAAATCTCAAACTTTTCCCCATACAAATAATGCCTCCATATCTTCAAGGCGAACACTATAGCTGCCAATTCTAGATCATGCGTCGGATAATTCAGTTCATGGGGTTTTAATTGCCTAGATGCGTAGGCTATGACTTTGCCATGTTGCATCAAAACACATCCCAATCCTTTGTGAGATGCATCACTATATACAGTAAAACCATCAGGTCTAGATGGTATAGTCAAGATTGGGGCCGTGGTTAACTTCCTTTTAAGTTCTTGAAAGCTCCTTTCACATTCCCCACTCCATTCAAATTTCGCATTCTTCCGAGTTAAGTTGGTTAAAGGACATGCCAATCGTGAAAATCCTTCAATAAATCTCCGGTAATAACCGGCCAGTCCTAAGAAACTCCGTACTTCAGTGGGTGTGGTCGGTCTTGGCCAATTTATTACCATCTCAATTTTCGCCGGATCTACCGCAATTCCTCCTCCTGACACCATGTGTCCTAAACATATTATCCGGTCTAACCAAAATTCACACTTGCTGAATTTGGCATATAACTTGTGATCCCTCAGAGTTTGCAAAACTAACCTCAAGTGTTGCTCATGTTCCTTTGGCCTTTTCGAATAAACCAGGATATCGTCGATAAAAACAATCACAAACTGATCTAAATAGGGCTTAAATACCCTATTCATTAGATCCATAAATGCAGCTGGTGCATTTGTCAATCCAAATGGCATGACAAGGAACTCGTAATGTCCATAACGAGTCCTAAATGCAGTCTTAGGAATACCTTAAGAAATACATGATCCCCCACACTAAACTCCAATGGCCTTCTACGCCTATCCGCATAGCCCTTTTGTCTACTCTGGGCTGTCTTGAGTCTTTTCCTAATAATCTCAACAGCCTCAGTGGTATCTTGTATCAATTCAAGTCCTGTCAATCTTCTTTCACCTACCTCATCCCAACGAGATAGGGGTTACGCATCTCCTCCCATATAATGCTTCATATGGGGCCATGCCTATACTTTTCGAAAAACCGTTGTTATAGGCAAATTCTACCAAATGCAAGTTCTCATCCCATTTCCCTCTAAAGTCGATGATACGAGCTCTTAGCATATCCTCTAGAGTTTGTATCACTCTTTCGTTTGTCCATCCGTTTAAGGGTGATATGCGTGCGAATTGAAGTTTTGTCCCTAAAGCATTTTGCGAGACTTCGCCAAAAATTCGAAGTAAATCTAGAGTCTCGATCCGAGGTGATCGTTACGGTATACCATGTAAGCGTACTATCGGCTTACATAGATCTCAGCAAGTCTATTCATTGAATAGTTCATACGGGACTGCTAAGAAATGGGCGACTTAGTTAAACGGTCCACCACTACCCAAATTGAATCGTGACCACTTGATGTTCTTGGCAGTCCTTGTACGAAATCCATCGTTACATGCTCCCACTTCCACTCTGGTATGTCTAGCGGTCTCAAAAGTCCCGCCGGTTTGCGATGTTCCGCCTTTACTTGTTGGCATGTTAAACATTGAGAAACATACTTAGCCGTATCCGTTTTCATACCATTCCACCAAAATTGCTGACGCAAATTTCTGTACATTTTTGTACTACCTGGATGAATACCGTACCGCTCTTATGTGCTTCCGACAAAATCTCCTTCTTTACTTCTTCGTTGTCGGTACACAAAGTCGTCCCTTGGCACCTTACTGCTCCATCTTCGGAAATTTGGAATTCTGGTCTCTTCCCTAAGGACACCGCCTCTTTGACTTTCATAATTTCCGGATCAGACTTTTGCAAGGTCTTAACTTTCTGGATGATTTCCGGTTCAATCCTTAGAGCTTTAAGCATACCAGTAAGATCATCCACTTTTAACTTAAATTCCGAGTCTGCTACGGATTTTAATAAACTCCATTCTGCTATTCTTATACTAGCCATCTCCATGGCTGTCTTACGGCTAAGGGCATCTGCTACCTTGTTTGCCTTCCCTGGATGGTACCGTATCTCGCAGTCATAATCTTTTAACAACTCCATCCACCTCCTTTGTCTCATGTTCAACTCTTTTTGTGAGAACAAATATTTCAGGCTCTTATGATCCGTATAAATCTCAAACTTCTCCCCATACAAATAATGCCTCCATATCTTCAAGGCGAATACTATAGCCGCCAATTCTAGATCATGCGTGGGGTAGTTTAGTTCATGGGGTTTCAGTTGTCTAGATGCATAGGCTATGACCTTGCCATGTTGCATCAAAACACATCCCAATCCTTTGTGAGATGCATCACTATATACTGTAAAACCATCCGGTCCAAAGGGTATGGTCAAAATTGGAGCCGTGTTAACTTTCTTTTAAGTTATTGAAAGCTCCTTTCACATTCCCCACTCCATTCAAATTTCGCATTATTCCGAGTTAACTTGGTTAAAGGGCCTGCTAATCGGGAAAATCCTTCAATAAATCTCCGGTAATAACCGGCCAGTCCTAAGAAACTTCGTATTTCAGTGGGTGTGGTCGGTCTCGACCAATTTATTACCATCTCAACTTTTGCCGGATCTACTGCAATTCCTCCTCCTGACACCACGTGTCCTAAAAATATTATCCGGTCCAACCAAAATTCACACTTACTGAATTTGGCATATGACTTGTGGTCCCTCAGAGTTTGCAGAACTAACCTCAAGTGTTGCTCATGTTCCTTTGGTCCTTTCGAATAAACCAAGATATCATCGATAAAAACAATCACAAATTGATCTAAATAGGGCTTAAATACCCTATTCATTACATCCATAAATGCAGCTGGTGCATTTGTCAATCCAAATGGCATGACAAGGAACTCGTAATGTCCATAACGAGTCCTAAATGCAGTCTTAGGAATGTCTTCTTTCTTAATTCTTAGCTGATGGTATCCCGATCTTAAATCAATCTTAGAGAAAACCGAACTCCCCTGGAGTTGGTCAAATAGGTCATCAATTCTAGGCAAGGGATACATATTTTTAACGGTCACTTGATTCAATTGCCTATAGTCAATGCATAAGCGCATCGACCCATCTTTCTTTTTCACAAACAGAACCGGTGCACCCCAAGGTGAAGCACTTGGCCTAATGAATCCCTTATCAAGCAACTCCTGGAGTTGCACTTTCAACTCCTTTAGTTCCATTAGGGCCATCCTGTATGGAGCTTTCGATATAGGTCCTATTCCAGGCATTAACTCAATTTCAAATTCAATTTCTCTTTCCGGGGGCAATCCAGGCAACTCTTCAGGAAATACGTCTTGAAATTCACTCACTACTCGAATTTCATCAAGTTTAGGTTCTTCCTTGGTACAATCTCTAATCATTGCTAAGTACCCCTGACATCCTTCGTCAAGTAACGTATCAGCCTCTACTGCTGAAATAAGTGCTATCGATAGGTCAGTCTGGCCTCCCAGAAATCTACAGTCCGACCCATCAGGTAGGACAAACTGGATTACTTTTCCATAACAATCCATTTTGGCCCGATATTTATGAAGCCAATCCATCCCTATGATAACATCAAAATCGTACATGGCCATCACAACTAAATCTATTTCCATATCTCTTCCTCCTATGGCTATTTTACAATTTTCACACACCAGCATGGACAACACCGCATCCTTTAAGGGTGTAGAAACGCAAAGAGGATTCTCAAGAAAACTCGTTTCGATTTTTCTCAACAATCTATATTTTTCAGACACAAAAGAATGCGTAGCACCCGTATCAAATAATGCATAAGCCTTCTTGCCATTTATGTAAATTGTACCTGAGATGACGTTCTTGGAAGCTTTCGCTTCCTCTTGGGTGACCGCATACACTTTTCCTTGAGCCGGTGGCCTTTGTGGGTTCCTCTGAGAATATGGCCCAGTAGCACGCGGAGGTACTTGTTGCAGTGAGTTGATAGTGCGGGGCCTCTCCTGTGGACAGTCCTTCTTAAGATGTCCTATCTTTCCACAGCCATAACACTTCAACCGTCCATTACAAGGTCCGGGGCCATGCCGTCCATCACACCTTCTACACTCTTCATTCCGATAAGGTGTTTTCCTAAATTCGGACCATTCCTAGCCTTCCCAAAACTCCCCGAAATTGCCCTTCTTCCGGATTCCCAGTCTCGACCCGACCCGTATAGGGTCTCTTTCCCCGCCCGTTATCACCAAAAGACGATTGTCTCTTATTTTCCGACCGCTCCCTTACTAACTCTGCTCCACCAACCGTGCCCTTTCATAGATCTCATTATAATCTCTTATGTTCAAAGGCACCGTTGTTTCCTTATACTAGTCCTCAATCCCTTCAAAAACCTCTTAGCTTTATCGTCCTGATCTTCAATCAATCTAGGAGCATATCTAGACAGCTCAGAGAATCTTGCCTCATACTGATCCACTGTCAGATCTTTTTGTTCTAGTTGAACAAATTCTGTGATTTTCTTATCCCTAGCACGTCAGAAAATGTTTCCTATTGAAAGCCCTGACAAACTCCTCCCAATTAACATCGGTACCTGGTGGAAAGATCGTGTCCCTTGAAGCTCTCCACCAAAACTTCACATTTCCCTCCAGCTGGTACTCTGCTAAAGTTATTTTCTTAGCATCATTGCAGTCCAACAACCGGAAATTTCGCTCCATCCCATCAATCCAATGCTCCGCCTCCTCAGGACTTCCCATCCCACTGAATTTGGGTGGCTTCAACTTCGAAAATTGTTCCACCAGTCCCTGAGTACGGCGTTCTGCTCCGGGTTGTTGCTGCACTTACCTTTCCATCAGATTTCCAATATTGGCCAATGCCTGCAGGATATCTTCCATTCGGGGTTCAGCCCTTGATGAAGAGGCTTCAGCCCTAGGTGGGCGATGACTTCCATACTGTACCATGATTTTCCTGCAGTTTCCAAGCATTTGCCTCAGGAAATATCTGAGACTTAGAGTCTTCAAGAATAGTAATAACACCAAGAAGGTAAGTAACATAACCATGTTACTAGCAGCCGAGAGAAATCTCAAAACACAAACCAGAGATCTACGGGCGAATACACCTCACCCATTGTTCAAAGTTAGCCAACCTATCATAGTCAGTATCATATGGTGTGCATTGTCAAAACTTTCCTCATTTTCCAAATGAGGCTCCTTATCACTCCAAACATAAACCTTTGGCTCTGATACCAACCGCTGTGGCACCCCCAAACCCGATAGGGTCGCCACAGATACTAAGCGTTTAAATCTAAAGCAAAAACAACTTATTTGATGTTAGTACAAAGGGAGTTGTAATTTAGGCCGAAGTTTAGGCGTAAAATTTTTTTTTTGAAATGACTTAGGGATTAGCGTAGCTCACAGCGGAAATTAGAGGTGAGTCTCACCCTCTCTCCACTTCCATAGCGATAGCACAATGCACACCAACTACATAAAGAAAGAAAACACAAGGCCGAACCACTTTTATTTACATTTTAAGATGGACATCTTTGGGTCGGTATAGCCAAAAGGAAAACCGAGACTTTTCACTAAACTCGGTGGTATCTCTAGTGAGATCGTCGACCCCCTATACTAAAACATGAAAACCTTCCATCTAAGTGCCGGCTCTAACTCCCAAAAAGTGTCATCCTCCTACTCTTCACGCGCGGGCCATCACACCCATCCCGGTGCGTCGGGCGGTGGGGGTGGCGGCATCCCCATCATCACTCCATGTCGGCGAACGTGGACAGATACGAACTCCTGTACAACCGGGCCCCCAGACAAGCCCACGTCATACATCACAAACGTACGGATCCGTATAAACGTCAGACCAGGGACAGCGGGACAGTCAATCTCCGTCACCTCGACCTCCACGTCAGAAGGAAGGCCGTAAAAGACACCCCGCGCGACGGTAGGAAGCGGCATCGTACTAATCTGAAATGTTGGTCCCCCGAAGGTGAGTACAACCACTCAACAAGTAAAGGTCCAATGACCACTGAAGCATCAAACAATACAATCATAGCATGGCATGTCATCCAAATATACATATACATCTTACCTTGACATCATACACACGTCATCATATCTCATATACATACATCATCATATAGTCATCAACCTTACCTTGACATCATACACATGTCATCATATCTCATACACACGCACCATCATATAGTCATCATCCTCATCATTATCACATCACATGTCATCATACTATAAGTGTACTCACATACATGCGCCATTATATGGTCATCATCCCCATCATGCATACATGCATTCATCATTATCACATCACATATCATCATGCCAAAAGTGCACATATATTGTACACTTCATCATCCATGCTATCAAGCATACACCACCATGAGATCCATAGCATGTCATTTAAGTATGCATACATAACTTATCTTGATGTCGTACACATGCCATCATATCTCACATATTTGCATCCATTTACATGCAATATGCCACATGCATACATCCATGCACATGATTCACTTTCAATTCTTAGCTTTCACAAGGATCTCATCAATTTTCTTCTTAGGGACCACTGTTTGCATCCAAAAATTATCGCACGCACCCAACCTGGCATCGCGAGGAACCTCCGGCACACACCTCCGGGCATCCGGCACGCACCTCCGGGCATCTCGAAACTCCCGAGGACATCCGGCACACACCTCCGAGCATCCGGCTCACACCTCCGGGCATCTCGACGATCCCGGGGCATCGTCGGCTCACACCTCCGACGGTCATTCATATCCTCATACCTTTCTTTTCCAATTCCATTCTTGAAAATCTCTAATGCAATTGATGCAAATTGTACTTTTGAAATCATGTAGTATGCATAAAAAAAATTCCCTTTTTTTTTCATTAAATAAAACCCTTTTTGAAATTATGTAAAATTTTTCCTTTTCTTGAATAACATATGAAATGCATGAAAGTTATCACACCATTACATGAAAACAAATCCAAAGTCTCATAATTTGCATGACATTTCATATGGACCACACATCACAGCATAGAAGTGACCATACAACTCAATACCATAAATTTCGGAATTGTACAGCATGCATAGTTTTCATATCATAGTTAATTAAATAGGCAAACGACCTTCAAAAATCATGAAATTTAACTATGTTGCAGTTAAGACATAGACAAAGATATCATATGCAGGAAATTTCTCCAAAAGTAAATTGCACAGAAAGTTATAGGTCATGCATATCTAAGTTCTCATATCCGAAACACACAGTTTGCACGGTTATCACATCACAGTCCATTGAATAGGCAAATGGCATTCAAAAATCATGAAATTTAAAGCATATGATAATCAAGGCAATACGATAGTGATTTCATGAAAAACAAATGGCCAATAAAGTTCCACACAAAAATATCATTCACACAATCACCGCATGAAATTTCGGATAAAGACAGAATGTGCAAGTTTTGAAGTAATTCAATTAAAATGCCCAAACGACCTCCGAAAATTATGAAATTTTACCAGGTTATCGTTAAGACACTAAATTAGATTTTTCATGAAGGATTCTAGGCCAGATTCGTTTTAGATAGTTTCCTATAGTCGTTCGAAACTTCTGGTCCTCATACCGAAACGTCCAGTGTACCTATGTCCGAAATATCGAGTTTTTACCTACCTATCCTTCTTCGTTTTCTCTGAAATTTGGATATGTTTTACATCAAGAGGTCCCCTACAACTTTCATGAAGGGATCTAAGTCAAATTGCCAAAGAATAGCTTCCATATGGGTCCATGAAGTCTCGGGTGCCCAGTACCGCGTCTCCAGATTTACCATCTTCAAGAGTAGGTCGATTCCCTAGGCTATACTTGTTCATTTTTCTTCAAATTTGAGTATGTTGGTCTTGAAGATGTGCTCTACAAGTTTCATGCAGGGGTCGAAGAGAGATTCTTGATAAAAATAAACATGCAACCACAAATCTACCACAAGGCCAGCAAAGTGGTTCCAGATCTAGTGTCTCCGTAGGATGAGGGTTTGACCTCTTAAATCTGCATCATTTTGCACGAAATTTTAGTATGTTGTAGTTTAAGATGTTGGATACAACTTTCATGAAGAAAACAAAGTCAAAATCGAACTCAAAACATGCATGCAAGCTCTCACAAGATTCTGACTCAAGCGGTTCATGCGAAAACAGCAACATCACTCAAGAACAAGACATCCTAGCTTCAATTTCTTGGACTCTAAACACCTCAAAACACACATGCAAGAGCACCCAAGGATCCTAACTTGCCTCAAGAGATCGAGCTATGGACGGCACACGGACTGCACGCACGAACCTCCTTCTCCTTCCTCCTTTTCTTCCTTTCTTCCTTCTCTTCTCCTCCTTTCTTTCTCTCGGATTTCCTCCTCTCTCTCTCTCACACCGTGCGACACACTCCCCCCTCTCTCCTCCTTAATTCGGTTGCCTTTTCTCTCTTTTCTTCCCCCTAATGATTGCTTATTTGACCTCTAAGTATGAATGCCAAGTGGCCAATACACTAGGACACATGGGGGGGGCATGCATTTCGAATTTTCCCTCCCCACCATGCTTGTCCGTACGGCCCAATGGGCCTCATGGGCCTGGCCAAAATGGCCCACTTTAGGCCCTCTATCCATGGGCCTAAAGTCCAAGCTATTGGGCCTAAGGCCCAAGTCCAAATGGTCCCTAACTTGCTTTAATGAATCCCTTGATTCTTTCCTTATAGATTTTCAAATTTTTAATTTTTATATGGCCAAAAATCTTGCAACATTTAATTTATAGGAAGACAAGTCTACGAGAAACAAAGCCAAGAATAAATTGTGTGTTAAAAAAAAAAAAACTTATAGTACAAATCTTAAGAAAATTCAAGAACATAGGCGTGTAACACTTAGTTTTAACGGTTAATAACTAAAGCATAAGCCAAAGGTAATTTCATTACCTAATTACGAGCTTTAGGACATTCTAGGGCTGATCTCAAATATTTGGGATGCCACAATATATATATATATATATATATATATATATATATGTCGTTTAGGGTCAAGTGCTAGAAGACCTTAGGCGAGTCGTCAGAATTAAGTCGAATAGAATAAAAAGAGGTACGAACCTCAGGTAAACATGTGTGTTGATTTTAATAAAACCTCCTAGGTGCTGCATCATGGTTGAAACATTATCAATGCTGTCAAATCCCTGGGACGACGATGCCCTGGGTGTCGAGTTGCTAAAGGGTCGTGATGGCGATGCCTCTAGATGCGTGGGGACTGGTGAGCCTCGGAGGTACCTCAGAAGTCAGGATACCTAGAAGTGTGACGTAACATGTTCTAGATGCCTGGAGACATCAGACATGATGAGCCCCAAAGGTCCTCGTGATGCCAGGTAGGGTGCAAGATGCCTAGAGGTGTGACATACGATGCTCTAAATGCCCGGTGACTAAAATATGCAATCGAAGGTCCTCGTGATGCCAGGTAGGGTGCAAGATGCCTGGAGGGATGTAAACACAGATTCCTCTGGAAGATTACGGTAGTTAGAATTAACATTGACTTGACTTATGAACTGTTCCGACTGTTTAATTGTTTTCTTAATGCTTCGCTTGAATTGTCCTTATAGCATTACAGTACCCTGAGTTATTATGTCTTACGTGTTGCATGCTAGAATGTCATAGGTAGAGTAGTGGTAGACTTGTATAATATGGTTTGACAGGCTTCTATATGCTAAGTAGTCGTACTCACCCCTTGTGGGACCATCATATTTCAGAGACGTAGATATGCCGCTGCAACCCGCATCCTCTAGCGTGTTCTATGGCATCCCCATCGACCTCAGATTGGAGCAGACCGAGCACCTTGACCCCGGCTTGCCGGAGATCATATTCATCCGGATTAGGGTGATCCTCACCATGGATGCCGGACTTACCACAGGCCCTGTGCTTATGGGGTTTGTTGTCCAGTAAGCCTGAGTCAACGGGTGCACGGTAGGACCACTACCGCTGCCGAAGGATGATGATGATGGCTCGAGTGGGGTCGAGTCGGACGAGGACCCGGGAGATGGCAGCATTTTTCGAAGCCAGGACGTGTCACCAGGACGATGATGTGGATAAACAGCTAGATAGTCGGTCCAATTTTGGTTTAGCCAAAAATAAGAACTTTTTGGCCTATGTGTATCGACTAACGTCGTTCGAAATATATAAATAAATAAAGTGCCTGGTTGATATATCGTGTGCATCATTCTAAGTTTGAATGGGGTATGTATTCGCTTCCGCCATAGTTTAGCACAGGGACCAATGAAAGTCGCGGTGAACCTTAAGGGTCGAGGGTCATTCAAACAAAGCCGTTGCCGCGGAAGGATACCACCGCAACAGAGTGGTATCCAAGCAAAGGATAGCCAAGGCAGTGAAACAGCGTGGCGACCCCAATGGGTCAAGGGCTGTCACCGCCAAGAATGTTATCAAAGTTTAAGCTTTGTCTGGAGTGATAAGGCACATTAGTAGAAAATGAGGTCATAATGATTGCACATGATAAGGCACTAACTGTGGGTAGATGACTAACTCTGAACAATGGGTGATTGATTTTCACTCATAAAATACCGGTAACACTTGTAAGTTACCTATGCGTGCGAGTAACATTTTTATGTTACTTATGTGATTCTAGTAACATGAGAACGTTACTTTTCTTTCTTAGTTGATTAGTGACATTGAGTCACTAATTGTTCCCGAGGCAAATGCTTGATGACCTGTAGGAAACCATGGTACGAACCGGGAGTTCTCCTGTCATGCCCTGAAGCTCGAGCGCATGCACATCCCCGCCCGAAGTGGTATTAGAGCTGGTTAGTGGTTGGAGTGATAAGGTGCGATGGGTTATGGGATAGTTAGTAGGAACAACCTTTATTTTATGCTGATGCATATGATTGCTAACTGATTGGTAGCTTGTTTGTGTGGTCGCTCAATTTCTAATTCTATGGGGAATCGGAAAGCAGGTTTCTATAAGGAATTTACAAGATGAGTGATCAAGAGTAGAGGACTCCTAGAAAGAGGACCATTGGACCAGTGACTCGAGGTAGGACGCCAACAAGGGTCGGTACCTAAGGTGGTCGTGGTAGAGTGTAGGCTTAGGCCAATGCAAGTGGAGTAGTACCACCTCCAGTCGGTGCTGAGGTAGCAGCCCCTGCCGATCCCAAAATCGATGGGATCGTACAGGTGCTTGAGACACTTGGGAAACTAATGGGGCAGCAGCCCTAGACTTGGAGAAGGCCTTTGCAGTACTAATGTGCACCGAGGCAGAAAAAGTTGTCCTTGTAGTGTACTAGTTGCAGGGAAACACAAATACTTGGTGGAGAGCCACCAGAGGGAGTGTGACCCCAGAAGGCGAGGTTCCAATATGGACCGCCTTCCTTGAAGCCTTTAATGGCAAGTATTTTTCCAATAGCGCCCGAGAGCAGAAGATGGAGGAATTCTAGCGCCTCCATCAAGGGATGATGACAGTGGACCAATATGAGGCTAAATTTACAGAGCTGTCACAATACGCTCCCAGACTGTTAGAAGATCCTGAAGACAGAGCTCGGAGGTTGAGGAATGACCTCATACCAAAGCTGAAGAATCCACTGGTGCCGTTCGATCTGAAAGATTATAATGAGCTTTATGGTCAGGCCCAGTTGATAGAGAGGAACTTGATCGAGCAAGAAGCTGTATCCGGATCTAGGTTCAGTTCGAAATGAGATGGAAATAGGTTTGGGAAGAAAACTATGATAAGGGGAAGGTACCCTGTTCTGCCCAACAGGAAGGGTGGGATAGGTAAGTCAACGTCGACCCAGATGGGCGTGTGTCGCTTCTGTGGAAGACGACATGGATCAGCCCCATGCCATTCGTGACATCATAGAAATTCACCGACCTTATTAGTATAATCGGATCGTTAAGGGCTTGGATTATTTTAAATCGGGCCAAAAGATAAACCCGATGGACCGTGAGGAATGTGTGGGCTTAAGAAGTTGGCGGGCCACACGAGTCATCAAGTTGAGCTAGATTAGCCGAATGATAGATTATGGATTTGGGCTTGGCTTGAAGCGGGCCAAGAATCGGACTTGTTAGAATAGTAAATTAAGTTTAGTGGGCTGAGTTGTCGTAGAATGAGCCTGGTGGGCTAGAGACGGGTACTTAGGCCCGAGTAATTTCATTTCCGATTAAGTTTATAGATTATAGTTATGATGATTTAATTAGTGATTGTAATGCTAATGTCGATTTCTAACTTTAGCATTTCTTGTGATAAATCCTTTGTAGATTAACGCCGAGTTGCTAATATGTCATATGATTTCATAAATTTACATAATTACAAGAGAAATGAAAGTAATTGAAAGGTATTAGAAACTAATAAACCGACTAACGACACGGATTAGAGACTAATCGGTATCGAACGCTAGATGTCGGAAGGAATCGTGCATGAAGGCCACAACCCCCTCCTCCCTTCTCCCTTCTCTCTCTCTCCCTCCTCCCACGGTTTTCTCAAAACCGAAACAGCAGAAGGGGAGACACATTAGATTTGCTAATGATTAAGCTACTCTACGGATTTGACTTGTAGTAAGCTGCTCTATGGAAAACAGTTTGACCTCTAGTGATTCCGCAAATTGTAGGTAAATATCTAGTTGAAATCTCACTTCATGTCCTTGATGAAAGTTGTAGAGGACTTCTTGGAGAGTGACATATCAAAATTTTAGAAGAAATGGACAAGTATTTGTTGGTGAAACCATTTTTCTTCAAAGACACTAGATCTGGAAACTGTTATGTTGATCTCTTGCGGATCTGTGAATTTTATGCAATTATCCAGTCCGAATTTGATCTTGTGTTCTTGATAAAAGTTGTAGATGAAATATTGAGGAGTAACATACTAAAATTTGAGAATAAACAGACAAGTATTGATCGGGGAAATGATTTTTCTTTGAAAGGGATAAATCTGGAAATTGAGCCGAGGGTTAGGGTGAGTTATAATACTTATCGTGTTTAATCCATAATGAATTAGACTTCGATTTATTCATGGAACTTTTACCTCTAGGTCTTAATTATAACATAGTAAAATATCAGAATTTTTAGAGTTGATTTACTGGCTTAATCAAAATTATTTCCGAAACTGTGCAAAAGTGGTGTTGGAATTTCTTTTGCTATGATGTATCGACCTATGCGATTCATATGAGACTTTTTTTGACACGGTGTTCTTCATGAAACCTCTTTCTCTAGGTCTTGTTTACATCATGTTAAATTTTTAGAATTTATTAATATCGTTTACTAATTTTTCCAGAATTTGAATTAAAGGAATGCATTTTGTTTTATCCGAAAATGGTCTTATTTTTTTTAAGAACAAATAAATTACTCTATGAGATGTGGTATTCTGAGTTGCTATCTATTTAGCATGCGTGGTGACATTTATGCATTTCATATGTGTGGCACCCCTCGACGGCCCCCGATCCGTTAGGGTCGCCACAGTTCGCTTACCTTTCCCTTTCCCTAATAACATGTCACTCTGATACCATTTCAATTGCAGCGGGTCCATACAATCTGGGGTTTACATCTTTTAGATCGGTCCCTTGCGCAATTCATATAATGGAAGCATAACCAACAACTCCCTTCCCTATATTCAGAAATCAGTGCACACCAACTAAACATCTTCGATAAGTTAAAGCCGAACACTTTTATATACATAAAGCAGATGGACATCTTTAGTCGGTACATCGAAATGCCATGGTTTTCTGTACTTGGCTATACTTCAAAAGATGACCGACATCTCCTCCAACAGTCGTATACTTAAAGTCCATCGAATCAGTGTCGGCGTCCAAAAGTTCCTTCCTTTGCTATCCTCCTCCTCGCGGTCATATCCAACCACTTGATCCATCTACGGGTGGCGGTGGCAGCGAGAGGAATCTTATCTAGTCTGAAATGTTAATCCCCAAAACGGGTGAGTACAACCACTCGCGGTAAAGATCCACCAAACTACTCAATGCGTCAAACAGAACAATCAAGGTATCATGAACAAAGCACATATCATCCATGCATTTAAGCATACCTTACCTTGCAGCCATGCATATATCGCCATGCCATATGTGCATATATCACCATGCACTTATCATCAAGCATTCATGCATATGTCTCCATGCCATATGTGCATATACCACCTTGATTTATATCATCCATGCTATCAAGCATACATCACCATGAGATCCATTCATACCTTCGTGATTGCATCTTCAATATCAAATAGCATCTATTTACTTTCATAAGCAGATCATGCATCATGCCATATGCATACACCCATGCACATGATTCACTTTCAATTATTATCTTTCACAAGGATCTCATCAATTTTCCTTCCCAGGGACCAATGTTTGCATCCCACAATTTATTGCTCGCACCCAACCTGGCATCACGAGGAACCTCCGGCACACACCTCCGGGCATCCGGTACACACCTCCGGGCATCTCGTACCCCAACTGGCATCACGAGGAATCCCCCGGCACACACCTCCGGGCTTCCGAGATTACGTACCGACATACCACCAGGCATTCCCCCGGAATTACGTACCGTATACCACCGGGCATCTCGAAACTCCCGAGGACATCCGGCACACACCTCCAGGCATCCCGACACTCCCGGGGCATCGTCGGCTCACACCTCCGACGGTATCCTCATTACAATGCATATTCTCATATATCTCATTTTTCAAATTCACATTTGATTGCAAAAATGCCAAGGGTTGAAATCAGCCTTTTCAAAATCATATGATATGCATTGGAAAGATATCATTTGATGCAATAGTTTGAAAACTTCATTGAATTCATAAAAATCCATCAATCTTTTGATGTCATATGATATGCATGAATGTCACCACATTATTGCACGAATAACAACCCAAAATATCACAATTTATATAACAAATCAAATAATCTTTAAATAAAACAGTTTTCAGCTTTAAACAGAATGTGTTCTGCTTGTGAAAAATTCTGGAAAATTTGTAAACGATGAAAATAAGTTCTGAAAATTTAAGACATTGTAGATAAGGTCTAAAGAAACACTTTTCGTGAAGAATACCCTATCAAACAAAGCTTCACAGAAAACGTATAAGTCCATGCATCACAGAAAAGGGATTTTTAGCCTTACTCATGCACAGTTTTCGAAACATTTTCGATTAAATACCTAAATGACCTTCAAAAATTATGAAATCTGAACATGTGATAATTAAGACATAGATAAAGATATCACATGAAGGAAATTTCTCAAAAGAAATTTGTACAGAATAGTATTGGCCATGCATTCCCACATCATCAAGTCCGAAATACACAGATTGCACAATTTTGGAAAACAATTAAATTAAATATTCATATGGTCCTCGAAAATCACCAAATCAGAGCATGTGCTAGATAAGACTTAAAGATAACAATTTCATGAAGAACACATGCCCAAAAGAGATTCACACAAAAAGATATAGCTCACACATTACAATATCCAAAATTCGGACAAGGTCAGATTGCGCCGTTTTTTAAATATTTCGATTATAATACCCGAATGATCTTAAAAAATTCTGGAATTTTACCAGGTTATAGTCAAGACCCTAAAGTAGATTTTTCATGCAGACATCTAGGCCAGATTCGTTCTAGATAATTTTCTGTAGACGTCCGAAGCTCCTGGCTCTAGCACCGAAACGTCCAGTATACCTATCTCCGAAATATCGAGTTTTTACCTACTTATCCTTCTTCGTTTCCTCTGAAATTTTGATATGTTTTGCCTCAAGAGGTCCCCTACAACTTTCATTAAGGGATCTAAGTGAAATTTCCAAAGAATAGTCGCCATATGGATGCAAGAAGTCTCGGGTGTCCAGTACCGTATTTCCAGATTTACCGTCTTCAAGAGAAAGTCGATTCACTAGGCTACACTTGCTCATTTTACCTCAAATTTGAGTATGTTAGTATTTAGGATGTTCTCTACAAGTTGCATGAAGAAGTCAAAGGGAAATTCTCGGTATAAAGCAACATGCAACCCACAAAACTACCCAAAGGTCAGCAAAACAATTCCAGATCTAGTGTCTTCGTAGGAAGAGGGTTTTACCCTTCAAAACTCAGCCATTTTGTCTCAAATTTTAGTATGTTGTTCTTCAAGGTGTTCTCTACAACTTTCGTGAAGAAATCAAAACAAGATTCCAACTAAAAAGTCACATGCAACACACAAACTCAAAGATGGTCAAACTGGTCTTTCCAGAAACAGCATGCATGACCAACGAATCCCTCTCCATAGCTCCGAAATTTCATCCCATTTACCACAACCAAGACTTACCATCTACTACACATACACACAGCAATACAAAGAGTAGGTTTTAGGACTTCACTTGCCTCTACTCCTAGCTTGATTGGCCAAAAAAAACAGAAACTTGCGACTTCGAACGCTGGTCAATCGGTGGCGAAGATGGGCAGCGTCGACGGCGGCAGCAAGGTGTACGGACGGGCGACCTCCTTTCTCTCCCTCTGTCCGAATTCTTTTCTCTCTGGTTAGTACAAGTGAGCTGATTAGTCGCTGGTTTTTCACCAAAACTAGTCAACTAAGAGAACATTTTTCCATGGTTTGGCTGCATGAAGGGCAGCTGGATCCGCACGTGTCCAGCATGCTTCTCTTCCTTCGACACCTTGCTCCTCTCTTGCAACTTGTCTTCAGCCATTTAACTAATTCTTTTCTTAATCCCAATTTGCTGGCCGACCGACAGAAAGCAACGTGGCATCATCGGTCCATTATTGAAATAAAACGGTGTTCACACATGATGCCAACGACACCATTCGACTGCATTTCCATAATCAGTCACGGTCATCACATATCTGAGGGTTGTCGAAATTGTCGGGTGCCACAATATGACCCCATAATTAACGGAATTTTATAAATTAAATTATACTCTTGGCATTATTGCATCAAATGGCATTTTTTTTTCAGGGTGAGATATATCCATGTGCAATGAAAATGATGACACCGTCGGACGGCTAAGTCGACGATGCCCCGGGAGTGTCGGGATGCCCAAAGGTGTGTGCCAGATGCCCTCGGGAGTTTCGAGTTGCTCGGAGGTGTGTGCCGGATGCCCAGAGGTGTGTGCCGGAGGTTCCTCGTGACACCAATTGGGGTGCGAGACGCCCAGTGGTGTGTGCTGGACGCCCGGAGGTGTGTGCTGGAGGTTCCTCACGTTGCCAGGTTGGGTGCGAGAGATATGAGGGATGCAAACACTAGTCCCTGGAAAAAAAATGAGATCCTTTTGAAAAGAATCAATATGGGAATTGAATCATGCGCATGTCTGTGCATATGGCCAGGTGTATAAATTGCCTATGAACTTGAATTGCTATTGTTTGATTTTTGGAAGTGTGATCACCAAGGCATTGAATGGATCTCATGGAGATATATGCATGACTGCATGGTGATTTATGCACGGCTGCATGGAGATATATGCACGAATGCATGGAGATATATGCATGACTGCATGGTGATGTATCCTTGATTGCATGGATGATATGTGCTTTACTCGTGATACCTTGGTTGTCTTGCTTGTTGCACTATGTAGTTTGATGGATCTTTACTGCTGAGTGGTTGTACTCACCCCTTTTTGGGGACTAACATTTCAGATTGAGAGATGCCTCTGTTACCCGTCACTCGTGGCTCATTTTTTGGCGTTCCCGTTGATGTTGAGTGCTCATGTTTGGAGCACGTTTGTGTGGGTGTCCGTGGACTAGTGTTCATCCGTGTCCGAGTCTTAGTCATGTACGACGTGGGTCTACCTTATGGTCCCGTGGTACAGGAGTTTCTATCTGTGCATGTTCATCGAGACGGGATCATGATAGGGATGCTGCCACCGTCGCCAGCCGATGGACCGGGCTGGGTGTGATGATGCTGGTGATGGGTAATGGAAGACATTTTTTGGATGGTCGACACTGATGATGGATCGTTGATCATGACCACTATAGAGTCGGGTACTTTTGATTATAGCCGAGCTTAGTGAAGCCTTGGCCTTTTGATGTACCGACTCATGATATCCATCAATGTTATGTAAATAGAAGTGGTTCGGCCCTATCTTTTATATGATGTGTAGTTGGTGTGCATTGCATTTCGTTGTTGGAGTACGGAATGGGGAAATTTGATTATGCTTCCGTTATATGAACTACGCTGGGACCAATTCGAATAATTTAACCCCTAGGACTTATGGACCCGCTATAGTTAAATGGTATCAGAGTGATATGTTAATAGGACAAGTGAAAGGTAATCGAACTATGGCGACCCTAACGGATCGGGGGCCATCGAGGGGGTGCCACAGCGGGTGGTATCAGAGCGAATGGTTATATGTGGAGTGATAAGGAGCCTCATTTGGAAATTGAGGAATATAATGTCAATGCACACCATAGGATACTAACTAAGAATGGTTGGCTAACGTGAACAACGGGTGATGGGTATTGACTCGTAGATCCCTAGTCTTTTTTTTTATGAGTTGCTTTTTAGGTGCCAGTAACATGTTTATGTTACTTATTTTATTGTTGCAGTTGCTTTAAATGGAGACATTGAGTCACAGATTATTCCTGAGGGAAATGCTTGGAAACTGTAGGAAAATCATGGTACGAACTGGAGGTTATCATCCATCGAGGGCTGAAGCCTCTACTGCAAGGGCTGAACCCCGAATGGAAGACATCCTGCAGGCATTGGCCAATATAGGAAATCTGATGGAAAGACAAGCGCAGCAACAACCCGGAGTGGAATGTCGTCCTCATGGGCTGGTGGAGCAATTCCTGAAATTGAAACCACGCAAGTTTAGTGGAATGGGAAGTCCTGAGGAGGCGGAGCATTGGATTGATGGGATGGAGCAAATTTTCTGGTTGTTGAATTGCAATGATACTGAGAAGATAACTTTGGCAGAGTACCAGCTGGAGGGAAATGCAAAGTTTTGGTGGAGAGCTTCGAGGGACACGATCTTTCCACGAAGTACTGATATAAATTGGGACGAATTTGTTAGAGCTTTCAATAGAAAGCATTTTTCTGATTGTGCCAGGGATAAGAAGATTACTGAATTTGTTTAGTTGGAACAAAGGGAGCTGACAGTAGACCAGTATGAGGCAAAATTTTCTGAATTGTCTAGGTATGCTCCTAGGCTGATTGAGGATAGAGAGGAAAAGGCTAAGAGATTCTTGAAAGGGTTGAGAACTGATATCAGAAAGCAACTGGTGCCTTTGAATATAAGAGATTATAATGAGATTTATGAAACGACACAGTTGGTGGAGCAGGAATTGGTAAGAGAGCAATAAGAGTATAAGAGGCAGTTGACTTTTGGTTATATCAGACGGGGTAAGAGACCCTATACAGGTCAAGGTCAGACTTGGGAATCTAAGAAGAAGAGCAATTTCGGGAATTTTGGAAAAGCCAGGGATGGCCTGAATCTAGGAAAAGCACCTTATCGGAGTAATGATTGTCGAAGGTGTGATGGGCGACATGGCCTAGGACCTTATAATGGACGGCTGAAATGCTATGGTTGTGGACAGGTAGGACACCTTAAGAAGGATTGTCCACAAGAGAGGTCGCGGCCGAGTATCAACCCAATGCGACGAATACATCAACGTGCTGCTGGACCATATCCACAAAGGAATCCACAGAGACCACCAACACAAGGAAGGGTGTATGCGGTCACCCAAGAGGAAGCAGAAGCTTCCAAATACATTATCTCAAGTACAATTTTCATAAATGGCAAGAAGGCATATGCATTGTTTGATATAGGTACTACGCATTCATTTGTGTCTGAAAGATATAGACAGTTGAGTAAAATAGAAACTACGTCTCTTGAGACACTTCTTTGTGTTTCTACGCCTTTAAAGAATATGGTGTTATCTACGCTGGTGTGTGGAAAATGTAAGATAACAATAGGAGGAAGGGATACGGAAATAGACCTAGTCGTAATGGCTATGTATGACTTTCATGTTATCATAGGAATGGACTGGCTCCATAAGTATCGGGCTAAAATGGATTGTTATAGGAAAGTGATCAAATTTGTTTTAACTGATCAGTCTAGTTGTGAATTTTTCGGAGGTCAGACCAACCTATCTATAGCACTTATTTCAGCAATAGAAGCCCATGCATTACTTGACGAAGGATGTCAAGGGTACCTGGCAGTGGTTAAGGATTATACTAAGGAAGAGTCTAAGCTCAATGAAATCCGAGTAGTCGGTGAATTTCAAGATGTATTTCCTGAGGAATTGCCTGGATTACCACCAGATCGAGAAATTGAGTTTGAAATTCAACTAATGCCTAGAACAAGACCAATATCAAAAGCCCTGTATAGGATGGCCCTAATGGAATTGAAGGAATTGAAGGTGCAACTACAAGAGTTGCTTGATAAAGCATTTATTAGGCCAAGTGCTTCTCCTTGGGGTGCACTAGTCTTGTTTGTGAAAAAAAAGGATGGGTCAATGCGTTTATGTATTGACTATAGGCAACTGAATCAAGTGACCATTAAAAATAAATATCCATTGCCTAGAATTAATGATCTATTTGACCAACTACAAGGAAGTTCGGTATTTTCTAGGATTGACTTGAGATCGAGATACCATCAGCTAAGGATTAAGAAAGAAGACATTCCTAAGACTACATTTAGGACTCGCTATGGACACTACGAGTTCCTAGTTATGCCTTTTGGATTGACGAATGCACCAGCCGCATTCATGGATCTAATGAATAGGATATTTAAGCCCTATTTGGATCAGTTTGTGATTGTCTTGATTGATGATATACTGATATATTCTAGAGGACTTGAAGAGCATGAGCGACACCTGAGGATAGTATTGCAAACTTTGAGAGATCATAAGTTGTATGCCAAATTCAGCAAGTGTGAATTTTGGCTGGACCGGATAATATTTTTGGGACACGTGGTGTCAGGAGGAGGAATTGCAGTAGACCTGGCGAAAGTTGAGATGGTAATAAATTGGCCAAGACTGACAACACCCACTGAAATACAAAGTTTCTTAGGACTGGCTAGTTATTATAGGAGATTTATTGAAGGGTTCTCGCGACTGGTAGGCCCTTTAACGAAATTGACTCGGAAGAATGTAAAGTTTGAATGGAGTGGAGAATGTGAAAGGAGCTTTCAGGAACTTAAAATGAAATTAACCATGGCTCCAATCCTAACTATACCATCTGGGTCTGATGGATTTACAGTATATAATGATGCGTCTCACAAAGGACTAAGATGTGTTTTGATGCAACATGGTAGGGTCATAGCCTACGCATCAAGGCAGCTGAAACCTCATGAATTAAACTACCCAACCCATGATTTAGAATTGGCAGCTATAGTGTTTGCTTTGAAAATATGGAGACATGATCTGTATAGAGAGAAGTTTGAAATCTATACAGATCATAAGAGCTTGAAGTATTTGTTTTTGCAAAAAGAGTTGAACATGAGACAGAGAAGGTGGATGGAATTATTAAAAGATTATGACTGTGAAATACGGTATCACCCAGGAAAGGCAAAATGAGGTGGCAGATGCCCTTAGTCGAAAGTCGGCTATGGACATGGCTAGCCTAAGGATAACGGAATGGAATCTGTTAAAATCAGTAGTAGATTCAGACTTCAAGTTGGAAATAGACCACCTTACCGGTATGCTCACTACATTAAGGATTGAGCTCGAGATTATTCAGAAAGTTAAGATTCTGCAAGAATCTGATCCGGAGACTGTGAAAATATGAAACGCTGTGTCTTTAGGGAAAAGATCAGAGTTTCAAGTCTCTGAAGGTGGGATAGTAAGGTGTCTGTGACGACTCTGTGTTCCCGATAATGAAGAAGTGAGAAAGGAAATCTTATCGGAAGCACATAGGAGTAAATATAGTATTCATCCAGGTAGTACAAAGATGTATAGAAATTTGCGCCAGCAGTTTTGGTGGAATGGCGTGAAGACGGATGTAGCTAAACACATTTCACAATGTTTAACATGCCAGCAAGTGAAAGCGGAACACCGCAAACCCGCAGGGCTATTGAGACCATTAGACATACCGGAGTGGAAATGGGAGCATGTGACGATGGACTTTGTGCAAGGACTGCCAAGGACATCAAGTGGTCATGATTCGATCTGGGTGATAGTAGATCGCTTGACTAAGTCTACCCATTTCCTAGCGGTTTGCGTAAACTATCTGATGGATAAACTTGCTGAAATTTATGTAAGCCAGGTCATACGCTTACATGGTATTCCTGTAACGATCACATCTGATCGAGACTCTAGGTTTACTTCAAATTTTTGGCAAAGTCTTCAAAATGCCTTAGGGACAAAGCTTCAATTTAGTACTGCTTTTCATCCTCAAACAGATGGGCAAACGGAAAGAGTGATCCAGACTCTGGAAGATATGTTGAGAGCCTGTGTTATTGATTTTAAGGGAAGTTGGGATGAAAAATTGCACTTAGTAGAGTTTGTCTATAACAATAGTTTTCAGAAAAGTATAGGCATGGCTCCATATGAAGCAATACATGGAAGAAGGTGCAGGACTCCTGTTTGTTGGAATGAAGTAGGTGAAAGGAGATTGACATGACCTGAACTGGTACAAGTTACTACAAAAGCTGTTGAAATTATCAGGAAAAGACTTAAAACAGCCCAGAGTAGGCAGAAAGACTACGCAGATAAGCATAGAAGGCCTTTGGAATTTAATATAGGAGATCATGTATTCCTTAAGGTATCCCCTATGAGAGGAATATCTCGATTTGGAATAAAAGGTAAGTTGAGCCCTAGGTTTGTTGGACCTTTTGAGATACTTGAAAGGATAGGGGATGTAGCCTATCGACTAGCTTTACATCCTAAGCTAGAAAACTTGCATGATGTGTTCCATGTATCGATGTTGAGGAAGTACCAGCCGGATCCTGGACACATACTCGATCATGAAGCCATCAAAGTGGATAAGAAAGTGAGGTACATAGAAGAGCCAGTGCAAGTGTTAGATCGAAAAGAACAAGTCCTACGGACGAAGAAAATACCATTGGTTAAGATATTATGGCGACATCATGATGTAGAGGAAGCCACATGGGAAAGCGAAAATGAAATGAGGGAAAGGTACCCTCACTTGTTTAAAGAGACACAAGTAATGTCTAATTTCGAGGACGAAATTCTCTAAGGAGGGGAGAATTGTGGCATCCTAAAATTTTATAATAATCCCTAGATACACTGCGACCCATGAATAGGTATCGAAAGCACCACTGGACTATATTATAGTCATTAGACCAACGGATTTCAATTAAATAAGGCCGAACATTGAATGGACTATTGCTTTAATTGGAAATGTACTCTATATCTAAGTGTGATCAAGGATTGTACTAAAGGATAAATTGACAAGGAATTTTCTGTTCTTGGCTGTGTACTCTATAAGTCGGATTTTCATCGATTAATGTTGTAATTTTATATGGCCATGTGAGTATTTGAGATTATGAAATTAAGTGGGGATTAAGGTGAATTAAGGAGCAAATATGGGTTGATTTGATTAAGGCCTAGGATGGCCCAAAAGAGGCCCACAACCCCCACCATTCGGCCGACCAAGGCCCGGCCTAAGAAGCCCACAAGCCGTCGACCGAAGGAGGGAGGGAAACCGGTTGAAGCAGCCCATGCCATCTCCTCCACTTGTCATCCCCTTAGTGCCAAGTGTCCTAGCATGCAAACCCAATGATTGCTAGCCTTGAAGCAACCGAAGGAAGAGGGATAGAGAGAGGCGGATTGATCGAGGGAGGGAGAGAGTGAAACCGAGAGAGTTTTGTGAGGGTTCATCAGCGAGAGGAGAAAGAAGACCGGCCCGCCGTGCATGCGCCTAGTTTCGCCGTCAATCAAGCTTGCCAAAATCCTCAAGTTGCCGTTAGCTTGCTGTGAACTTAAGGTAAGTGAAGTCCCTCGATCTACATGATGCATGCTGTGGTTGTGTGTGAAGTAGATTTCGGATGAGCTAAGTGTTAGAATTTTCGAAATTTGGGAGTAGTACCTTAAGCTAGTAAGCTGTTCTATGGAAAACAGTTTGACCCCTAGTGATTCCGCAAATTGTAGGTAAATAGCTAGTTGAAATCTCACTTTGTGTCCTTGATGAAAATTGTAGAGGACTTCTTGGAGAGTAACATACCAAAATTTGAGAAGAAATGGACAAGTATTTGTTGGTGAAACCATTTTTCTTCAAAGACACTAGATCTGGAAACTGTTATGTTGATCTCTTGCGGTTCGGTGAATTTTGTGCAATTATCCAGTCCGAATTTGATCTTGTCCTCTTGATAAAAGTTGTAGATGATATATTGAGGACTAACATACTACAATTTGAGAATAAACGGACAAGTATTGATCAGGGAAATGATTTTTCTTTGAAAGGGATAAATCTGAAAATTGAGCCGAGGGTTAGGGTGAGTTATAGTAATTATAGCTTTTAATCCAGAATAAATTAGACTTCGATTTATTCACGGAACATTTACCTCTAGGTCTTAATTATAATATATTAAAATCTCAGAGTTTTCGGTGTTCATTTAAGGGCTTAATCGAAATTATTTCCAAAACTGTGCAAAAGTGGTGTTGGAATTTCTTTTGCTGTGATGTATGGACCTATGCGATTTATATGAGACTTTTTTTGACATGGTGTTCTTCTTGAAACCTATTTCTCTAGGTCTTGTTTACATCATGTTAAATTTTTAGAATTTATTAATATCTTTTACTAATTTTTCCAGAATTTGAATTAAAGGAATGCATTCTGTTTTATTTGAAAATGGTCTTTTTTTTTTTAAGAACAAATAAATTACTCTATGAGATGTGGTATTCTGAGTTGCTATCTATTTAGCATGCGTGGTGACATTTATGCATCTCACATGACCCTAGAATTAATGGAATTTTATAAATTAAATAAAACTCTTGGTATTATTGCATCAAATGGCATTTTTTTTAAAAAGTGAGATATATCCATGTGTAATGAAAATGATGACACCGTCGGACGGCTAAGTCGATGATGCCCCGGGAGTGTCGGGATGCCTGGAGGTGTGTGCCGGATGCCCGAAGGTGTGTGCCGGATGTCCTCGAGAGTTTCAAGATGCCCAGAGGTGTGCGTCGGATGCCCGGAGGTGAGTGTCGGAGGTTCCTCGTGATGCCTGGTGTATAAATTGCCTATGAACTTGAATTGGTATTGTTTGATTTTTGGAAGTGTGATCACCAAGGCATTAAATGGATCTCATGGAGATATATGCATGACTGCATGGTGATTTATGCACGACTGCATGGAGATATATGCACGAATGCATGGAGATATATGCATGACTGCATGGTGATGTATCCTTGATTGCATGGATGATATGTGCTTTACTCGTGATACCTTCGTTGTCTTGCTTGTTGCACTATGTAGTTTGATGGATCTTTACTGCTGAGTGGTTGTACTCACCCCTTTTTGGGGACTAACATTTCAGATTGAGAGATGCCTCTGTTACCCGTCACTCGTGGCTCATTATATGGCGTTCGCGTTGATGTTGAGTGCTCATGTTCGGAGCACGTCTATGTGGGTCTCCGTGGACTAGTGTTCATCCGTGTCCGAGTCTTATTCATGTACGACGTGGGTCTGCTTAATGGTCCCTTGGTACAGGAGTTTCTATCTGTGCATGTTCGTCGAGACGGGATCATGATGGGGATGCTGCTACCACCGCCAGCCAATGGACCGGGCTGGGTGTGATGATGCTGGTGATGGGTAATGGAAGACATTTTTTGGATGGTCGACACTGATAATGGATCGTTGGTCATGACTGCTGTAGAGTCGGGTACTTTTGATTATAGTCGAGCTCAGTGAAGCCTTGGCCTTTTGATGTACCGACTCATGATATCCATCAAAGTTATGTAAATAAAAGTGGTTCGGCCCTATCTTTTATATGATGTGTAGTTGGTGTGCATTGCATTATGTTGTTGGAGTACGGGAAGGGGAAATTTGATTATGCTTCCGTTATATGAACTGCGTTGGGACCAATTCGAATAATTTAACCCCCAAGACTTATGGACCCACTATAATTAAATGTTATCAGAGTGATATGTTAATATGACAAGTGAAAGGTAATCGAACTGTAGCAACCCTAACGGATCGGGGGCCGTCGAGGGGGTGCCACAGGATATGGGATTCCAGAAGTGACTCGGTCGGGCCGGCGGTGTTTAGGTGGGTAAACTGATCGAGGGTGGACTTGATATTCACACTATAATATAAATTCCACTTGACGTGTGAGTTCATCCGCTGTTATTGCATTATATCTTGGCAACGAGCCAATATGGATCCTAAATTGTTAGAAGTGCCCCTTAGTGTTTCTACTCCGTTAAAGGATGTTGTTTTATCTACCTCGATGTGTAAGGATAGTAGAATTCTTATAAGTGGACAAAATCTATTAGCTGATTTGATCGTATTAGTTATTTATGACTTTGATGTAATTCTAGGAATGGATTGGCTACATAGACAACGAGCCAATGTGGATAGTTATAGGAAAATGATTTGATTCGATCCACCGGATAGGCCAAGTTTTGAATTTTACGGGGGAAGGACAACCCCTTTTGTGCCTCTTATTATTGCGATAGAAGCCCATCGACTTCTTATAAATGGTTGCCAAGGATATCTGGCATATGCGAGTAAGCAAACCAAGAAGGAGGTATGACTTGAAGATATTCCTATAGTTCAAGAATTTTTTGATGTATTTCCCGAGGAATTGCCAAGATTACCCCTAGAGCGAGAAGTTGAGTTTACCATTGAATTGGCACCTGGTACGGAACCCATATCGAAAGCCCCATCTAGGATGGCGTTGATAGAATTTAAGGAATTGAAGGTGCAGTTACAAGAACTACTTGACAAAGGATTCATTAGACCAAGTGTATCCCCATGGGGCGCACCGGTGTTATTTGTTAGAAAGAAAGATGGATCACTATGCCTGTGTTTTGATTATAGACAATTGAACCAAGTGACAGTTAAAAATAAGTATCCGCTACCATGGATTGATGATCTATTTGATCAGTTGCAAGGAGCGTCAATTTTCTAAAAAATTGACATAAGGTCAGGGTATCATCAATTACGGGTAAGGAAGGTGGATATTCCTAAAACAACTTTTCGAACTAGATATGGACACTATGAATTTTTGGTTATGCCATTTGGACTAACAAATGCCCTAGCAGCTTTTATGGACCTTATGAACAAAGTATTTAAGCATTTTCTGGACCAATTTGTGATAGTCTTTATAGATAATATTCTGGTGTATTCAAAACGACAAGGTGATCATAAAGAGCACTTAAGGATTGTACTGCAAATCCTTAAAGAACACTAGCTTTATGCCAAATTTAGTAAATGCGAATTTTGGTTGGACCAAGTGACTTTTCTAGGACATGTGGTGACTGGTGAAGGGATATCGGTAGACCCAGTTAAAGTTGAGGCTGTGATAAACTAGCCTAGACCTTCGACGGTGATAGAAGTGCAAAGTTTTCTAGGTTTTGTTGGATATTATCGAAGATTTGTGGAAGGATTCTCTCGAATTGCAAGACCGTTAACACAATTGACTTGGAAGAATTCAATTTTCAAATGGTCAGAGGAATGTGAGCAAAGTTTCCAAGAACTCAAAAAGAGGTTGACGACAGCGCTAGTGTTGACAATACCTTTAGGATCTGGAGGTTTTGTAGTGTATAGCGATGCATCCCGTAAGGGATTAGGTTGTGTTCTAATGCAACACGGGAAAGTTATTGCATATGCATCGAGACAACTGAAATCATATGAATTGAATTACCCTACTCATGACTTAGAATTGGCTGCCATTATTTTTGCTTTAAAGATTTGGAGGCATTATCTTTGTGGAGAAAAGTTTGAGATTTATACAGACCACGAGAGTTTAAAGTACATAGTCTCCCAAAAGGAATTGACTATGAGACAAAGGAGATGGATGGAATTACTTAAGGACTATAACTATGAAATTCTATATCACCCGGGAAAGGCCAACAAAGTGGCGGATGCACTTAGTCGGAATTCGGCAATGAGAATAGCCAATTTGATGGTTAAGGAATGGAACTTGCTGGAAGCAGTTTCAAATTCTGAATTCAAAGTGGAGGTGAGTGAGTCTATTGGTATAATAGCTACGCTTAGAGTTGAACCTGAAGTTATATAACGAATTAAGACCATACAATAGTCAGACCCAGAAATATGGAAAATTCGAGATGAAGCTTTAAAAGGGAAGAGGCCGGATTTTCAAGTTTCGGATGATGGAATAGTTAAATTCCATGGGCGTTTTTGTGTGCCTAATAATGATAAGATAAAGAGGGAAATTCTAACTGAAGCTCATTGTAGTAGTTATAGTATCCACCCAGGAAGTACAAAGATGTATAGAAATCTTCGTCAATATTTTTGGTGGAATGGGATGAAGACGGATATTGCTAAGTACGTCACAAGATGCTTGACGTGTCAAGATGTGAAAGTTAAACATCGAAAACCTGCAGGATTGTTAAAGCCATTAGAGATTACAGAATGGAAATGGGAACATATAACCATGGACTTTGTACAAGGGTTACCAAGGACTTCAAGTAGACCGGTTAACGAAATCAGCTCACTTTTTGGCTGTAAGGATAGACTATTCGCTAGAGAAGTATGCCACTTTATATGTCAAGCAAATAGTATGGCTACATGGTGTCCCTATAACCATAACATCAGATCGAGACCCGTGATTCACGTCGAATTTTTTGAAGAGTCTTCAAGTTGCCTTAGGGACCAAGCTCCAATATAGTACTGCCTTTCATCCACAAATAGACGGACAATCAGAGAGAACTATACAAACATTGGAAGACATGCTTCAAGCCTGCGTCATTGATTTCAAAGGAAATTGGGATGAGAAATTATCCCTAGTGAAATTTGCTTACAACAATAGCTTCCAACAAAGTATTGGTATGGCTCCATTTGAAGCTTTATACGGTAGGAATTTTAGAACTCCTATTTGCTGGAATGAAGTAGGAGAACAAAAGTTGACAGGGCCAGGATTAGTTCAAGTTACTCTAGAAGCAGTAAAGACAATACGAGAACGAATCAGGAGAACTCAAAGTCGACAAAAGAGCTATGCAGATAAATGCTGTAGGCCTTTGGAATTCAATGTAGGTGATCATGTGTTTCTAAAAGTGTCACCTATGAAGAATGTGTCAAGGTTTGGAAAGAAAGGAAAATTGAGTCTAAGGTTTTATAGGACATTTTACACTACTAGAAAGGATTGGGGAATTGGCATATAGAATTGCCTTACCACCAAAGCTATCTAGTATACACGATGTTTTTCATGTGTCTATGTTAAGGAAATATGAGCCGGATCCAACTCATGTGCTAGACTTTGAGGTACTTGAAATAGATTAAAGAATAAGATATGTGGAAGAGCCTGTACAAATTTTGGATCGAAGAGAACAAGTGTTAAGGAACAAGACTATACCTTTGGTTAAAGTTTTATGGCGATACCATGATTCAGAGGAAGCAACCTGGGAAAGCAAGGAAGAAATCAAACATAAGTATCCTCAACTCTTCAAATGAGTGAGGTAAGGTTCCAAATTTCGAGGACGAAATTTTTGTAAGTAGGGGAGAGTTGTGACATCCTAGAAATTCACCGACCCTATTAGTATAATCGGATCATTAAGGGCTTGTGTTATTTTAAATCGGGCTAGAAGATAAGCCCGATGGACCGTGAGGAATGTGTGGGCTTAAGAAGTTGGTGGGCCACACGAGTAATCAAATTGGGCTCGATTAGCCGAAGGATAGATTATGGATTTGGGCTTGGCTTGGAGCAGGCCAAGAATTGGATTTGTTAGTATAGTAAATTAAATTTAGTGGGCCGAGTTGTTGTAGAATGAGCTTGGTGGGCTAGAGACGAGTATTTAGGCCCGAGTAATTTCATTTCCGATTAAGTTTATAGATTATAGTTATGATGATTTAATTAGTGATTGTAATGCTAATGTCGATTTCTAACTTTAGCATTTCTTGCGATAAATCCTTCGTAGATTAACGCCGAGTTGCTAATATGTCATCTGATTTCATAAATTTGCATAATTACAAGAGAAACGAAAGTAATTGAAAGGTATTAGAAACTAATAAACCAACTAATGACACGGATTAGAGACTAATCGGTATCGAATGCTAGATGTCGGAAGGAATCATGCATGAAGGCCACGACCCCCTCGTCCCTTCTCCCTCCTCTCTCTCTCTCTTCTCCCACGGTTTTCTCAAAACCGAAACAGCTGAAGGGGAGACACAATCATTAGATTTGCTAATGATTAAGCTACTCTAGGGATTTGACTTGTAGTTCTATCTCCCTCATAACTCACGCCCATTTCTCTCTCTCTCAAAGACCACCGAAAGCTTTCTTCTTCCCCCTTCTCTCTCTCTCTCTCAGTCGAGCAAAATAAAACCAGCAACAACTCCAGCAATTCTTCTTCTTCTTGAACGAGTTTAGGTGCTGATTTTCGAAGAGCCTTGAGTCATCAACAAGCTAAGCAATGGTAAGGAAAAGATAAGCCTCTAAACTAGAAGTTATCCGCTGATTTTGTGGAGGGAACTTGCGGAACTAGCCGAATGGTGGAGGATTAGGTGTAATGTTGCTGTTTTATGTTGGATTGAGCTAGATGAACTCTAGGTTGAAGCTGTGAGTCCTTGCATATTATGTTAGAGTCTTGCATGTTTAGGAAATAGAGTGTGAGTAAGCAGTGTTAGTCGAGCAAGGTGGAGAGGTGATTGCCGAGTGAGGAAAAGTGATGCATGTTGTGGTAGATGAGTCGAGGTGCGAGTATTTTCTTTGAACCGAGCTGTGGAAGGTTCTATGTAAGTGAAGACCTACTGTGATTACCCTTAGATGCTGTGGAGGAGTGTTGAGATACTAAAAGAGGAATTTGTGGAGGAATTAAACGGTTAGTTGAACTGAAGATGAAGAAGACGGTGCAAAGCTTTCTGTTCTAGAGAAATAGAAATAGAAAAACCTTTTGTCATGTGTCGCCTTGAATTTTAATGATGCAGTTAAGGAAAAATAACAAGTTACTTAAGAATATACTAATTAGTTCAGTTTCTATTTCTAGTTACATTGCGATTCATGCGAAAATGTATTAGCGAGAGTTATTCTCCTTGAAACAGTAAGTTGTTCTGCTGAAGACAGCAAAACCTTCGATAGTTTACGAATTTTCTGTAATTTTCTAGAAAGAATTGGAACTTAAACCCTTCATGAAAGTTGTAGGACACATCTTTAGGAATAACATATCAAAATTTGAGAACAAATGGACAAGGTTCGAGTAGTGAAATGATCTTTCTTCTATAGGTACTGCTCTTAATACATTGAGATATAGACTTAGGTTTCTTCATGGAAAATGTTAATCGATGTCTCTTCTATAACATACTAAAATTTCGTAACATTCCAATAAGATTAGATGTACTTTCTTTGTCTATGTTCAAAACTACCCACAATTGCTCATATACTGCCTTGATCTGAGAATGTGCATTAGTTGTTGTGTCTTTTGTACTTGACTTTCATGACATATATGGAGTCTAATGACCTCATGATAGTGGTTAATTCAAGCATGAGCATGTCTCTTCCATCATTTGAAGTGAAGTCATTGTCTAGTTACCAAGAGTGACATGCGCGTGCAATGAATGCGATGCGTTGTGCTTGATTATGGGGCAAAACTATAGGCATGGAATGGGACATACCAAAATGGTTTTACTTTATAATGAAGATTTGTGTGATGTTCGGCGTACAAGAGTGATATGTTTTGATTATTGATTATGCTTGAGTGAATTGTGTGTTCTTGAGGTCTTGTGCATGATGTGATGACATTAATCAAATGTATGATGTGTGAAATGTGCACTTGAATGAGTAAGAGATTTCCATCGGTACTGAGATGCCAGTGATGCCCCAGGGAGTGGGATGCCCATGCTATGTGTTCTTGGATGCCTCGGTTGAACACGACGCCGGGATGCCTTGGAGTGAGATGCCCCATACTGTGTGTTCTTGGGATGCCTCAGAGTGACATGCCCATGATAGCAATATTGTGGAAGTCCGGATGTAGGATTCCGGAAGTGACTCAATCGGGCCGGCGGTGTTCCGGTGGGTAAACTGATCGAGGGTGGACTCGATCTAGCTAGCGGTGTTCCGATTGGGATGCCTCGGTTATGTTTCTCTTGTCTTCTTTGGCAGCTGTGGATTGTCTAGGTTAGAGTCTTATTATTTCTTTACTAGGCATTGCTCATTCCTTATTTTTTATTTTTTTTCAGATTGTTAGTATGGACGTGCCTCCGATTGCTCGTTACGGGGTGATAGCACGTATCGAGGTTTCTTTTCATGATGTGTTTGATCCGGATGTCTAGATGACATTTTCGAAGTATGAGGCTACTTTGTGGATGGACGATGGTAGAGCGGATATGATTCCGATGAGGTTTGTTGCGTGGTTCATAAACCACGAAGGGGAGATGTTTGGCCCTCTTCCTTTTGGTGCTGGAGGACCTGGAGCTAGGACGGATGGCGGTTAGGAGTCCAGATCGTGTAGAAGTTGGAGGAACATCTTTTGTTTTTTGATGGACGTGGGCTTGTGTGGGATAGTGGAGTTAGAAACCCCCCACCCTTTTTCCCTGGCTATTTACTTACACATTTGCTTTTGAACTTGTAAGTATGTTGTACATAGGTGGAAAAACTCGTAAGTAATGTAGGTTGATTTTTGTAAGCCTGAATGTTGTTAACAGGAAAGTAATGAAGCTTCTCATGATCTTTATCTATGATCCTGGTCGAATTGTCTAATGTTAGTTGACAGGACTATTGCAGGATAACTTTGTTATATAAAATTTAGATCTCAAAATATTCATGTTATACATGCTAACCTTTAAAGGTGGACGTTGTAGTCCGACAATTGAGATTAATAAGTCATGTAAGATGATAATCCATGTAATTTTTTATTGTGCTTAGTACATGATGCTACTGGGACGTCACACCATTCCAAGTTGGGTGCTTGTTATGAGTGTGGCCAACATGGTCACTTGGCCAGAAATTGTCCCAGAAGATAGATGGGACCGCAGTTGCCGCCACCGCCACCGATGGGATAGTATAAGGAGTTTGCGCCATAGAACACACCACAAGGTGGACTAAACAGACCTCCAACGCAAGGAAGGGTGTACGCCGTCACCAGAGGATAGGCAGAGGACTCGCCTAATGTGATCACAGGTACAATCTCACTAAACGATTATGCTGCCTATGCTTTATTTGACCCTAGCGCAACTCATTTGTTTATAGTTGAGCAATTTGTTAAGCTGGTAGGATTAAGTCCTAAAATGTTGGAGTTAGTGGTTAGTATATCTACACCGTTAAAGGGTAAGGTGTTAGCTGCCATAGGCTATCCTGGTTGCAAGTTAGTGATTGGTGAGCAAGAGGGGAGGATAGATTTGATAGTCTTAGCCATGTATGATTTTGATGTAATAATTGGCATGGACTAGCTCACCAAGCAACGAGCTAAGATGGACTGCTATCGTAAAACGATTCAGTTTAACTCGTTAGTAGGTGAAAGTTTCGAGTTTATTGGGAGTCGACGAGGACCCTCGATTACCTTAATCTCGTCACTTGAGGCAACCCGTTTGTTAGACGTGGGTTGTCAAGGTTATTTGGCGATTGTCATGGATATGATAGTTGAGGAGCTGAAGATCAAGGATATCACAGTGGTGCAAGAGTTTCCAGACGTGTTCCGAAAGAATTGCTAGGTCTTCCTCCAAAAAGGGAGATTGAGTTTGTGATTGAGTTAGCCCTCGGGACAAAGCCAATCTCTAAGGCTCCTTACCACATGGCATTGTCCGAGTTCAAAGAACTAAAAATGCAGATGCAAGAGTTGTTGGATAAGGGATTCATACACCCTAGTGAATCACCTTAGGGAGCACCAGTTATGTTCGTGAAGAAGAAAGATGGTTCGTTGCGTCTGTGCATCGACTATCATCAACTCAATCAAGTGATGATCAAGAATAAGTACCCGTTGTCGAGGATAGACAACTTGTTTGACCAGTTGCAAGGGGCGTCGATATTCTCTAAGATCGACCTAAGGACAAGATATCATTAGCTGAGGATCAAAAAGGAGGACATACCGAAGTCAGCATTTCGTACTCGATACGGCCATTATGAGTTCACTGTAATGCCATTTGGTTTGACGAACGCCCCAGCTGCCTTCATGGATTTGATGAATCGAGTGTTCAAAGAGTATCTGGATCAGTTTGTGATCGTGTTCATCGATGATATCCTGGTATACTCAAGAAGTCTAGAAGAGAACGAAAGACGATTGAAGATGGTGCTTCAGACACTAAGGAACCATGAACTATATGCCAAGTTTAGCAAGTGCGAGTTTTGGTTGACTCGTGTGGCATTCCTAAGTCAAGTGATTTTAGGCGAAGGAATCTCTATGGACCCGACCAAGATTGAAGTAGTTATCGATTGGCTAAGACCGACAATAGTAATAGAGATCATAAACTTTTTGGGTTTGGCAGGTTACTACAAAAGATTCGTGGAAGGATTCTCAACATTAGCTTCGCCTTTGACTCGATTGCTAAAGAAGGAAGAGAAATTTGTGTGGATTAATAAGTGCAAGCGTAGTTTCCAAGAGCTCAAGCATAAGTTGACTACTACACTAGTGTTGACCATACCATTTTGTCCTGGAGGATATGAGATCTAGTGATGCGTCATTCGAGGGATTGGGTTGCGTGTTAATGAAGCATGGCAGAGTGGTTGCATACGCTTTTTGTCAGTTGAGACCTCATGAGCTGAATTATCTGACGCATGACTTAGAACTCGCAGCGATTATTTTCGCTCTGAAGATTTGGAGACATTATTTGTGTGGGGAAAGATTCTAGATCTTTACAAACCATCAAAGTCTCAAGTACCTGTTCTCTCAGAAGGAGTTGAATATGAGATAGCGTCGCTAGATGGACTTCTCAAGGACAATGATTGCGACATCTTGTATCACCTTGGAAAGGCTAATAAGGTAAATGTGTTGAGTCGGAAGTCTTCAGTTGCGCAGATGGTGATTAAAGAGTGGATCTCACTCGAGGGAGCTCGAGATTCGGTTTTCAAATTTGAGGTAGGCCACCTTTCAAATTTTATGGCCACCCTCAAAATTGAACCGGAAGTACGGATAAGGATCAAGCTACTTCAGCTGACATACCCAGAGATTCAAAAGATCCCGCAGGAGGATACCGAAAAGAGAAAGGCTGACTTTTAGATTTTTGAAGATGGAATAGTAAGTTTCCAAAGACAATTGTGTGTACCTGACGATGCAGAGCTTAACGAGGAGATCCTGTCAAAAGCACATCATGGCAGTTACAACATTCATCCAGGCAATATGAATATGTATCAGAATCTGCGTCAACACTATTGTTGGATTGGTATAAAGGCGGATATCGCTAAGCATGTCGCCAAATGTCTAACGTGTCAGCAAGTGAAGGCACAGCACTGTAAGCCGGGAGGACTTCTGCAACCTCTCGAGATTCTCGAGTGGAAATGGGAACACATCACAATGGATTTTGTGATGGGCTTATCGAGGAGTTAGAGGGGTAATGATTCCATTTGGGTTGTGGTCGACAGACTAATGAAGTCGGCTCACTTTATCGTCGTATAGAGGGACCTTGCATTGGACAGATATGCAAAATTGTACGCGTGTCAGATTGTTCGTTTACATGGAGTGCTGGTGACGATTACATTTGATCGAGACTCGAGATTTACAGCTGCCTTTTGGAAAAGCTTGCAGATCGCCTTGGGAACAAAGCTGCAATTCAGTACGGCTTACCATCCGCAGACAGATCGCCAGTCTAAAAGGACGATTTAGACTCTCGAGGACATGTTGAGAGCATGTGTGCAAGACTTCAAAGGGAGCTGGGAGGAACAGCTTCATCTTGTCGAGTTGGCCTACAACAATAGCTACTAGCAGAGTATTCATATAGCACCTTTTGAAGCGTTGTATGGCAGAGCGTGCAGAACGCCGGTGTGTTGGAATGAAGTCAGAGAACGGAAGATCACAAGCCCAGAGTTGGCTCAATAGTCAGTCGATGTAGTTGCAGTCATCAGGAACAAATTAAAGACCGCTCAGAGATGCTAGAAAAGCTACACGGATAAGCGTCGAAGACCTTTGGAATTCCAAGTTGGTGAGCACATCTTTTTGAAGGTGTCACCAATGAGGGGTGCTTCGTGCTTTGGCAAGAAAGGGAAGCTAAGTCCGAGGTATATAGGTCCCTTTGAGATCTTGGAAAGAATAGGGACCCTAGCATATCGTCTTGCATTGCCGCCGAGACTAGTGCAAGTGCATGACGTCTTCCACGTGTCGATGTTGAGAAAATATGAACTTGACCCGACCAACGTGCTGAATTTTGAAGAGTTAGATGTGGACGACAAAGTGTCGTACGTGGAGAGACCAGTTCAGATTGTAGATCAGAAGGAGCAGGTTCTGCGCACCAAGACAATCCCGTTAGTTAAGGTGGTCTGGCAACGCTACGGGACAAAGGGAGCAACTTGGGAAAGTGAAGATTCGATGAGACGACAATACCCCCACCTATTTGTTTAAGATTTGTAATAGGTTATATTTCGAGGAAGAAATTTTTATAAGAGGGGAAGAGTTGTGACATCCTGAATTTCTGATTCTATTTTCGATTGAATAAGTTGGGCTTTTCATCGACGCGCCTATAGTTCTTTTCTACGAGCTGATCACTCATGGGATAACTAGTCTATCTAGTGAAGCCGTTAAGGATTTTAAATGCAATAGACTTGAGAATTCGATCAGAAATTGACTGCTCGACCATGCTAATCTTCAAAGGTCAATACAACACTGTCAAAATCGATAAGAGATTGGAGGTAGGTCGGTTCGATAGAGGCATGTGATTAAAGTGTGGGTGATTCCACCTAATTGTAAAATTCTCATCAAACGGCACTAAACTGATTTTTCTGTCATTTATGTACCTTGTGCCCATATTTGAAATCTCGAGATTTTCACGACAACTGAGATTCGCCAATGAGTCGAAGATGTACAATGTGGCTCGAAAATAATCGACCACAGGTCAATTGCACAAAAAAAAACCTAAAAGCTACCATGTAGGTTAGGTCACGCTAAAATCGCACCTGAATGAAATTAACCGTGAATTTGAACCTAATTACAGAAATTGAAAGTTATGTCATGTCACGATTCATTTTAGGAACATTGACTTGTCCTCCGAAGGTTTTTCTACAAACCCGAGTTTTTGGTGAAAAATCAAATTTAGGCATTTTTGGACCGGGAAAATTAGAGGGCCGTTTTTTGTTGCACTTTTGGCCGTCAAGTTGGACTAATTGGCAAGGTAAAATGTGGAATGTGATGTGGGCACCTTGGCTGAAATTATGGGCACCAATTTGTGTGGCATCCTAGAATTTCACAAAAAAAAAAAAAACCCCTAAGAATGCCATGAGTTATAAATAGGTTATAGATGCGCCGTTATGATATTGTTATAGTCTTTTGATCCGTGATTCGTAAAGAGAATTATGGCCAAGCCTTAATGGACATATCTGTGAGAAAGAAAGTCCTATCTTTGGCCACTTCCATCATAAATTGGAGCTCATGAATTCTTGGTTTCAAGGGTTTTGCCACCTAATTTGGGAAATTTAATACTTTGTGGCAAATAGGATACTTTGGTTATTTTTAATGGATTATTTTTAGAATATATTTAAGTTGGGGTTTAGGCCCAAGGGTGATGGGCCTAAAATGGGCCAAGAAGGTTGGCCCATAAGCTCATGAGAGGGCTGTCGTGCAAAGGAGAGAAGGGGAGGGGGATCCGGATGCATGCCTCCCCCATGTGTTCTTTTGTTAAGGCCAAATGGCACCCATGCACTTAGTCATTTTAGTAATGATTAAGGGAAAGAAAACTAAAAGGAAAAGTGACCGGTTAAGGGGGGTTTGTCGTGCAAGAGAGAGAGAAAAGGGAGAGAAATTTCGAGAGAAAGAGAAGAACCGAGAGAGGAGGAAGGAGCCGCTTGCCGCCCTTCGTCCGTCCGTTCGTCCGTCCGTCGCCATCCGTGTGCCGTCGTTGGTTCGATTTTGGAGGCAAGTTGGGATCCTTTTGCTGCTCTTGCATGTGTGTTTGGAATGGTATTGAATCTTGGGTGTTTAGGGTCTAAGGAACCGAAGCTAGAATGTGTTGTTCTTGAAGATGTGTTATGTTTTTGAGTGTGCCGCCTGACCCCGAACGTTGTAGAGGTTTGCATGTGTGTTTTGAGTTGGATTTTGACTTCGACTTCTTCACAAAAGTTGTAGACAACATCTCAAAGTACAACATAATAAAATTTGGGATAAAATGGTTGAGTTTTGAGGGGTAAAACCCTTCCTCTACGAAAACACTAGATCTGAAACTGTTTTGTTGATCTCTTGATGGTTTTGTGTGTTGCATGTCACTTTTTACTGAGAATTTCACTTCGACTTCTTCATGAAACTTGTAGAGAACATCCTAAAGACTAGCATACTCAAATTTGAGGTAAAATGAGCAAGTGTAACCTAGTGAATCGACCCTCTCTTGAAAACGGTAAATCTGGAAATGCGGTACTGGACACCCGAGACGTCTTGGACCCATATGATGACTATTCTTTGGATATTTCACTTAGATCCCTTAATGAAAGTTGTAGGGGACCTATTGGAACAAAACATATCAAAATTTCAGAAAGAACGAAGAAGCATAAGTAGGTAAAAACTCGATATTTCAGAGATAAGTATACTGGACGTTTCGGTGCTAGAGTCAGAAACTTCGTACCTCTATAGAAAATTTTCTAGAACGAATCTTGTGGCACCCCCAAACCCGATAGGGTCGCCACAGATACTAAGCGTTAAAATCTAAAGCAAAAACAACTTATTCGACGTTAGTACTAACGGGGTAGTAATTTAGGCTGAGGTTTAGGCGCAATTTTTTTTTTTTTTGAAATGACTTAGGGATTAGCACAGCTCACAGCGGAAATTAGAGGCGAGTCTCACCCTCTCTCCACTTCCTTAGCGATAGCACAATGCAAACCAACTATTTTGATTGAAAGAAAGCACAAGGCCGAACCATTTTATTTACATATATATTTACGAAGGGTTTTTCACGGGTCGGTACATCAAAAGGTAGGCCAAGACTCTTTCATATGCTCGGCCTTCAACCCCAAAAAGGAACACACGACCCACTAAAAACAGCGTGTATAGACCTCCCCTCGGACTGCTAGTGTCGGCCATATCCCAAAAAGTTGCCAACTCCTACTCCTCACGCGCGGGCCATCACACCCACCCCGGTGCGTCAGGCCATGGGGGTGGCAGCATCCCCATCATCACTCCATCTCGGCGAACGTGGACAGACACGAACTCCTGTACAATCGGGCCCCCAGACAAGCCCACATCATACATCACAAACGTACAGATCCGTATAAACGTCGACCGGGGACGGCGGGACGGTCAATCTCCGCCACCTCGACCTCCACGTCGAAGGAAGGCCGTAAAATACTCCCACGTGACGGTAGGGAGTGGCATCGTGCTAATCTGAAATGTTGGTCCCCGAAGGGGTGAGTACAACCACTCAGCAGGTAAAGGAATCCAATAACCACTCAATGCATTTAAACAATACGAACAATTACACTATACATGTCATTCCTGCATTCCAGCGTACTTACCTCGAAGCCATGTATATACCATCATACATCCATACATGCCATCATCATATTTTATATACATGTCATCATGTCATCATGTCATCATGTCATTATATCATAGGTGATTATCATCATATCATGTCACATATGCATGTCATCATGCCATAGGTAATCATCATCATATCATGTCACATATGCATGATTTAATTTCCACTTTTAATTCTCGATTGATCATCACATCACTCTTTCTCGGGATCATCCCTCCCATACTTTACACTCGCACCCTATCCAGGCATTGCGAGAAGAACCTCCGGCATTCAGCCATTCATGGCCACCGGGCATCCGGCACCCCCCACATCCCGGGCATCTCGCATCCCAACTGGCATCACGAGGCATTCCCTCGGGCAAAGACCTCCGAGGCTTCCGGCACCCAACCATTCCGGGCATCCTGATACTCCCAGGGCCATCCGGTCATGTATCTCTATACATTCCGGGCATTATCATCCTCCACCAACAACTTCCCCATTTACCATTACTCATGTTTGCCAATTTAGGTCTCAATATACCATGCACATGATGTAAGGGTAAGACAAGATCACCTTCGTTCTTATACATGCATCATCAATTATTAACATACGTGCAGTAAAATGCAATCACTCATAGTAATTTGATCCTTATGGAATATATGCCACTCAAAACAATTTACTTACCAAATTCATTTAGAATTTATTTAAATTCCAACTTATCCTATTTTGCAATTATTTAAGTTAAATAATCACACAAATCCCAAATTCATGAAATTAAAGCATATGATAATGTAATACAATAAAATAGTGATTTCCTACAGAAAAACACATAGCCAAACAATTTCTACACAAAAGGTAATGTTACTAAAATTACCGCATGGAATTCTCGGACAAGGCAGAATGTGCAGTTTTCTAAGTAATTCAATTAAAATGCCCAAACGACCTCCGAAAATTATGAAATTTTACCAGGTTATATTTAAGACACTAAATTAGATTTTTCATGAAGGAATCTAGGCCAAATTCGTTTTAAATAAATTTCTATAGTCATACGAAGCCACGGGTCAGATCACCGAAACGTCCAGGGTCCTATGTCCGAAATATTGAGATTTAACCTACCTATCCTTCTTCGTTTTCTCTGAAATTTGGATATGTTTTACTTCTAAAGATCCCCTACAACTTTCATGAAGGAACTTAGGCCAAATTTCCAAAGAATAACCTCCATATGAGTCCATGAAGTCTCGGGTGTCCCGTACCGCGTCTCCAGATTTATCATCTTCAAGAACAGGTTGATTTCCTAAGCTATACTTGTTCATTTTGCTTCAAATTTGAGTATGTTGATCTTTAAGATGTGCTCTACAAGTTTCATGAAGGAGTCGAAGAGAGATTCTTGGTAAAAACCAACATGCAGCCACAAATCTACCACAAGGTCAGCAAAGTAGATCCAGATCTAGAGCCTCCGTAGGATGGGGTTTTGACCCCTTAAATCTTCATCATTTTGCACGAAATTTTAGTATGTTGTAGTTCAAGGTGTTGGCTACAACTTTCATGAAGAGATCCAAGTCAAAATCGAGCTCCAAACATGCATGCAAGCTCCCACAAGATTCTGACTCCAGTGATTCATGCGAAAACAGCAAGGTTCATCAAGAAACAACCCACCCTAGCTTCGGTTCCTAGCTTCTAAATATCCAAGAATTCAATCATCCATACAAAGACACATGCAAGAGTAGTAATGGACCCTAAACTTGCCTCTAACTCAAAGGAAAACGGCGGCACACGGCGGACGAACGGCGTGCGGCGGCGACGGACGGCTCCTCCTCCTCCTCCTCCTCCTCTCTCGGCCTCCTCTCTCTCTCGCAACTCTCTCTCTCTCTCTCTCTCTCTCTCTCTCTCTTTTCTGCACGCACACCTCCCCCTAAACCGGTTGCCCTTTTCTCTTTTTTTGCTTTTCTTTCCCCCTAATCATTGCTTAATTGACCTCAATGCATGAGTGCCAAATGGCCTTCACACTAGGACACTTGGAGAGGGGCATGCTTCGAATTTCCCTCCCCCTCTTTGCTCGATCGAAAGGCCCAATGGGCCTCATGGGCCTGGCCAAAATGGCCCACTTTAGGCCCTCTATCCATGGGCCTAAAGTCCAATCCAAAATTTATCCTTTTACCTTTTTACTTTTTAGCAAAAACCCCTAAATTTCCTCTCTTAGATGATTCAAATTTCCAATTTTACTAAGTCAATAACTTGTAACTTTTAATCTATAGGAAAACGAATCTATGAGAAGCATATCTAAGCATAAATTTGCCTTATTTAAAATAACCTATAGTACAAATCTTAAAAATTCAAGAACATAGGCATATAACATTTAGTTTTTAAGGGAGAGTTTAATAGTTAAAGCACAAACCATAGGTAAATTCATTACCTAATTAAGAGCTTTAATACATCTTAAGACTTGTCTCAAATATTTGGGATGCCACAAATCTGGCCTAAATGTCTTCATGAAAAATCTACTTTAGGGTCTTGAATATAACTTGGTAGAATTCCAGAATTTTTGAAGATCATTCGGGTATTTTAATCGAAATATCCCAAAAACTACGCAATCTGACCTTGTCCGAATCTTGCATGTCGTAATGTGTGAACTATATCTTTGTGTGTAAATCTCTTTTGGGCATGTGTCCTTCATGGAATTGTTACCTTTAAGTCTTATCTAGTACATGCTCTGATGTGGTGATTTTTGAAGACCATATGGATGTGTAATTTAAATGTTTTCCAAAATTGTGCAAATCTGTGTATTTCGAACTTGATGATGTGGGAATGCATGGCTAATACTATTCTGTACAAATTTCTTTTGGAGAAATTTCCTTCATGTGATATCTTTATCTATGTCTTAACTACAACATAATTAAATTTCATGATTTTTGAAGGTCATTTGCCTATTTAATCGACTGTGATTAGAAAACTGTGCAAATCTGTGTATTTCGAACTTGATGATGTGGGAATGCATGGCCAATACTATTCTGTACAAATTTCTTTTGGAGAAATTTCCTTCACGCGATATCTTTATCTATCTATTAACAACAACATAGTTAAATTTCTTGATTTTTGAAGGTCATTTGCCTATTTAATGAACTGTGTTTTGAAAACTGTGTAAGCTGTACATTTTCGGAATGGTGATATTGAAATGCATGGCCAATTCTATGCTGTGATGCGTGATCTATATGAATTATTGCGTGAACTATGAGACTTAGGATCGTTATTCATAAATTGATGTGATTGGTTTTCATGCATTTCATGTGACATTAAGGAAACGACGAATTTTCCAATGATCTCAAAGAAAGATCTTGTTTAAACCCTTGCATTAAAGGACATTTTCCCAATGCATATTACATGATTTCAAAAGAGTAATTTGAACCAATTGCATTGTAAATTTCAAATGTGAAATTGGAAAAAGATGTATGAGAATATGGATGACTGTCGGAGGTGTGAGCCGACGATGCCCCGGGAGTGTCGGGATGCCCGAAGGTGTGAGCCAGATGCCCGGAGGTGTGTGCCGGAGGTTCCTCGCGATGCCAGGTTGGGTGCGAGCAATAGAAATGCGGGATGAAATTATTGGTCCCGGGAAAGGAAAATGTGGCAATTCAATTGAAAAACATAAGTTATAACCGAATCATGCATGGTATAGGGACTCATATGCGTGGTGACATAATGTAACATGTACGAGTGCATGGATGTATGTGCACCTATGGCATGATGATAATAAGTGATATGATGATGAGTGCATACATGTATGTGCACCTATGGCATGATGATAACAAGTGTTATGATGATGAGTGCATGGATGTATGTGCACCTATGGCATGATGATAACATGTGATATGATGATGAGTCCATGGATGTATGTGCACCTATGGCATGATGATAACATGTGATATGATGATGAGTCCATGGATGTATGTGCACCTATGGCATGATGATAACAAGTGATATGATGATGAGTGCATGGATGTATGTGCACCTATGGCATGATGATAACATGTGATATGATGATGAGTACATGGATTTATGTGCACCTATGGCATGATGATAATATGTGATATGATGATGAATGCATGGATGCATGATGAGGATGATGACTATATGATGATGCATGTACGTGAGATATGATGACATGTGCATGATATCAAGGTAAATTATGCATGAATACTTGAATGACATATGTTATGCTATGATTGCGACGATTATATTGTATGATGCATTGAGTGGTTATTGGTCCTTTACCTGCTGAGTGGTTGTACTCACCTTCGGGGACCAACATTTCAGATTAGAGAGATGCCTCTCCCTTCGAGTCTCACGTGGCACTTTCTATGGCATTCCCTCGGATGTGGAGGTAGAATGCATGGAGCACATTTGTGTCACCATCCCGGGTTGGTGTTTCGCGAGTACGGTGCCGGTGATGTACGATGTGGGCTGGGCCGAGGGCCCCGTCATCCAAGAGTTCCCGTCCATCCATGTCGACGTGACGGGGTGATGCTTTGGGGATGCTTTGCCGCCGCCACCGCCCGATGCACCCGGGCCGGGTGTGATAGCCCGTGAGAAGGAGAGAGAGAGATGTCACTTTTTGGAGAGGGAGCCGACACTTGTAGATGGAAGGTCTCACTCGTTTCGATATAGGGGGTCGAAGATCTCTTTCGAGATATAGCCAAGCGTAGTGAAAAGTCTTGGTTTCTTTTTTGGTTATACCGACCCAAGATGTCCATCCTGAAAAATGTAAATAAAAGTGGCTCGGCCTTATGTTTCCTTCTATGTGTAGTTGGTGTGCATTGTATCGTCATTAAGATAGTAGAGGGATAGTGAGACTCGTCTGTAATTTTCGTTATGAGCTGCGCTAAACTATTTAAAAAAAAAATGCCCATAAGCCTCGGTCCTTCTTTACAACTCCCCTTTTTCAAAGACAAGTGACCAGTAATTGCAATAGATACAGCGTTTGGTATCTGTGGCGACTCTTTCAGGTTTGGGGGTGCCACAGCAGTTGGTATCAGAGCAAAAGGTTTATATATATGGAGTGATAAGGAGCCTCATTTGGAAAGTGAGGAAAGTATTGACAATGCACACCATAGGATACTGACTGTGATAGGTTGACTAACTTTGAACAACGGGTGATGTGTATTCGCCCGTAGATCCCCAGTTTATGTTTCGAGGTTTCTCTCGGCTGCTAGTAACATGGTTATGTTACTTACCCTCTTAGTGTTATTACTTTTAATGGAGACTCTGAGTCCCAGATATTTCCTGACGCAAATGCTTGGAAACTGCAGGAAAATCATGGTACGATATGGAAGTCATCGTCCACCGAGGGCTAAAGCCTCTACATCAAGGGTTGAACCCAGAATGGAAGATATCCTGCAGGCATTGGCCAATATTGGAAATCTGATGGAAAGACAAGCGCAGCAACAACCCGGAGCAGAACGCCGTACTCGGGGACTCGGTGGAACAATTTTTGAAGTTGAAACCACCCAAATTCGGTGGAATGGGAAGTCCCGAGGAGGCGGAGCATTGGATTGATGGGATGGAGCGAATTTTCCGATTGTTGGACTGCAATGATACCGAGAAAATAACTTTAGCAGAGTACCAAATGGAGGGAAATGCGAAGTTTTGGTGGAGAGCTTCAAGGGACACAATCTTTCCACCGTGCGATGTTAATTGGGAGGAGTTTGTCAGAGCTTTCAATAGAAAGCATTTTTCTGACTGTGCTAGGGATAAGAAAATCACAGAATTTGTTCAGCTAGAACAAAAAGATCTGACAGTGGACCAGTACGAGGCAAGATTTTCTGAACTGTCGAGATATGCCCCTAGATTGATCGAAGATTAGGAAGAAAAAGCTAAGAGGTTTTTGAATGGACTGAGAACTAGTATAAGGAAGCAACTGGTGCCTTTGAATATAAGAGATTATAACGAGATCTATGAACGGACACAGTTGGTGGAGCAGGAGTTCGTAAGGGAGCAGTCAGAGAATAAGAGACCATCGTCTTTTGGTGATAACCAGCGAGGAAAGAGACCTTATACAGGTCAGGGTCAGACCTGGGAGTCTAAGAAGAAGGGCAATTTCGGGAATGTTGGAAGAACTAAGGATGGTCCGAATAGGGGAAAAACACCTTATCGGAACGAAGAATGTCGAAGGTGTGATGGGCGACATGGCCCCGGACCTTGTAATGGACGGTTGAAATGTTATGGCTGTGGAAAGGTAGGACATCTTAAGAAGGACTGTCCACAGGAGAGGTCCCGCACAAGTATCAACTCACTGCGACGAGCACCCCAAATAAGCTCTTGGACCATATTCTCAAAAGAATCCATAGAGGCCACCAGCTCAAGGAAAAGTGTATGCGGTCACACAAGAGGAAGCAAAAGCTTCCAAAAACGTCATTTCAGGTACAATTTTTATAAATGGCAAGAAGGCTTATGCATTGTTTGATACGGGTGCCACGCATTCATTTGTATCCGATGATATAGATTGTTGAGTAAAATTGAAACGACATTTCTTGAGACCCCTCTTTGTGTTTCTACGCCTTTAAAGGATGCGATGTTGTCTACACCGATGTGTGAAAATGTAAGATCACCATAGGAGGAAAAGACATGGAAATAGATTTAGTCGTGATGGTCATGTATGATTTTGATGTTATCATAGGAACGGATTGGCTTCATAAGTATCGGGCCAAAATGGATTGTTATAGAAGAGTGATCCGTTTATTCTACCGATCGGTCGGATTGTAAATTTCGGGAGGCCGACCGACCTATGTATAGCACTTATTTCAGCAATAGAAGCTGTTGTGTTACTTGACGAAGGATGTCAAGGGTACCTAGCAACGGTTAAAGATTGTACCAAGGAAGAACTGAAACTTCATGAAATTAGGGTAGTAAATGAATTTCCAGATGCATTTCCTGAAGAGTTGCCGTGATTACCCCTAAAGAGAAATTGAGTTTGAAATTGAACTAATGCCTTGGACAGACCAATCTCGAAAGCCCCATACAGGATGGCCCTAATGGAACTAAAGGAGTTGAAAGTGCAACTACAGGAGTTGCTTGACAAGAGATTCATTAGGCCAAGTGCTTCCCCATGGGGAGCACCAGTCCTGTTTGTGAAAAAGAAAGATGGGTCGATGCGCTTGTGCATTGACTATAGACAACTGAATCAAGTGACCGTCAAAAATAAGTATCCCTTGCCTAGAATTGATGACCTATTCGACCAACTCCAGGGAAGTTCGGTTTTCTCTAAGATTGACTTAAGATCGGGATACCATCAGCTAAGGATTAAGAAAGAAGACATTCCTAAGACTGCATTTAGGACTCGTTATGGACATTACGAGTTCCCCGGTCATGCCATTTGGATTGACAAATGCACCAGCTGCATTTATGGATCTAATGAATAGGGTATTTAAGCCCTATTTAGATCAGTTTGTGATTGTTTTTATCGACAATATCCTGGTTTATTCGAAAGGGCCAAAGGAACATGAGCAACACTTGAGGTTAGTTTTGCAAACTCTGAGGGATCACAAGTTATATGCCAAATTCAGCACATGTGAATTTTGGTTGGACCGGATAATATTTTTAGGACACATGGTGTCAGGAGGAGGAATTGTAGTAGATCCGGCGAAAGTTGAGTTGGTAATAAATTGGCCGAGACCGAGCACACCCACTGAAATACGGAGTTTCCTAGGACTGGCTGGTTATTACCGAAGGTTTATTGAAGGGTTTTCATGATTCGCAGGTCCTTTAACCAAATTAACTCGAAAGAATGCGAAATTTGAATGGAGCTAGGAATGTGAAAGGAGCTTTCAAGAGCTCAAAAGGAAGTTAACCACGGCCCCAATCTTGACTATACCATCTGGACCCGATGGTTTTACAGTATATAGTGATGCATCTCACAAAGGATTGGGATGTGTTTTGATGCAACATGGCAAGGTCATAGCCTATGCATCTAGGCAACTAAAACCCCATGAACTGAACTACCCAACGCATGATTTAGAATTGGCAGCTATAGTGTTCGCCTTGAAGATATGGAGACATTATTTATATGGGGAAAAGTTTGAGATTTATACGGATCATAAGAGCCTGAAATATCTATTCTCACAAAAAGAGTTGAACATGAGACAGAGGAGGTGGATGGAATTGTTAAAGGATTATGATTGTGAGATACGATATCATCCAGGGAAGGCGAACAAGGTAGCGGATGCTCTTAGTCGTAAGTCGGCTATGGAGATGGCCAGTTTAAGAATGGCAGAATGGAATCTGTTAAAGTTCGTAGCGGACTCGGAATTTAAATTAAAAGTGGATGGTTTTACCGGTATGCTTAAAGCATTGAGGATTGAACCTGAAATTATTCAGAAAGTTAAGACCCAACAAAAGTTTGACCCGAAGATTATGAAAGTAAAAGAGGCAGTGTTTTTAGGAAAAAGACCAGAATTTCAAGTTTCTGAAGATGGAGTGGTAAGATGTCAAGGACGACTCTGTGTACCCGACAATGAGGAAGTGAAGAAGGAGATTCTGTCCGAAGCACATAGGAGTAAATATAGTATTCATCCAGGTAGTACTAAGATGTATAGAAATCTGCGTCGGCAATTTTGGTGGAATGGTATGAAAATAGATACGGCTAAGTATGTTTCTCAATGTTTAACGTGCCAACAAGTGAAGGCGGAACATCGCAAACCGGCAGGACTTTTGAGACCATTAGACATACCAGAGTGGAAGTGGGAGCATGTAACGATGGATTTTGTGCAAGGATTGCCGAGGACATCAAGTGGTCACGATTCAATTTGGGTAATAGTGGATCGTTTAACTAAGTCTGCCCATTTCTTAGCAGTCTGTGTGAACTATTCAATGAATAGACTTGCTGAGATTTATGTAAGCCAGATAATACGCTTACATGGTGTACCTGTAACGATCACCTCGGATCGAGACTCTAGGTTTACCTCGAACTTTTGGCGGAGTCTCGCAAAATGCTTTAGGGACAAAACTTCAATTCGATCTTTGCTTATCACCCTCAAACGAGATGGGCAAACGAGAGAGTGATACAAACTCTGGAAGATATGCTAAGAGCTTGTATTATTGACTTTAGAGGAAGATGGGATGAGAACTTGCATTTGATAGAATTTGCTTATAACAACAGTTTTCAGAAAAGTATAGGCATGGCCCCATATGAAGCATTATATGGGAGAAGACGCAGAACCCCTATCTGTTGGGACGAGGTAGGTGAAAGAAGATTGACAGGACCTGAATTGATACAAGATACCATTGAAGCTGTTGAGATTATTAGGAAAAGACTTAAAACAGCCTAGAGTAGACAAAAAGGCTACGCGGATAAGCATAGAAGGCCCTTAGAGTTTAGTGTGGGGGATCATGTATTCCTTAAGGTATCCCCATTAAAAGGAGTATCTCGTTTCGGAATGAAAGGAAAGTTGGGTCCCAGATTTGTTGGACCTTTTGAAATACTTGAAAGAATAGGAGATGCAGCTTATCGTTTGGCGCTGCCTCCTAATTTGGGAAATCTACATGAAGTGTTTCATGTGTCGATGCTAAGAAAGTACCAGCCAGATCCTGGTCACATACTCGATCATGAAGCCATCAAAGTGGATGAGAAAGTGAGGTACATCGAAGAGCCTGTACAAGTACTGGATCGAAAGGAACAAATTCTCAAAACTAAGAAGATTCCTCTAGTTAAGGTATTATGGCGACATCACGATATGGAGGAAGCCACATGGGAGAATGAAGATCATATGAGAGAGAAATACCCCTACTTGTTTCAAGGGGCGTAAGTGATATCTAATTTCGAGGATGAAATTTCCTAAGGAAGGGAGAATTGTGGCATCCTAGAATTTCACCAAAAAAAAAAAAAAAAAAAACCCCTAAGAATGCCATGAGTTATAAATAGGTTATAGATGCGCCGTTATGATATTGTTATAGTCTTTTGATCCGTGATTCGTAAAGAGAATTATGGCCAAGCCTTAATGGACATATCTCGTGAGAAAGAAAGTCCTATCTTTGGCCACTTCCATCATAAATTGGAGCTCGTGAATTCTTGGTTTCAAGGGTTTTGCCACCTAATTTGGGAAATTTAATACTTTGTGGCAAATAGGATACTTTGGTTATTTTTAATGGATTATTTTTAGAATATATTTAAGTTGGGGTTTAGGCCCAAGGGTGATGGGCCTAAAATGGGCCAAGAAGGTTGGCCCATAAGCTCATGAGAGGGCTGTCGTGCAAAGGAGAGAAGGGGGAGGGGGATCCAGATGCATGCCTCCCCCATGTGTTCTTTTGTTAAGGCCAAATGGCACCCATGCACTTAGTCATTTTAGTAATGATTAAGGGAAAGAAAACTAAAAGGAAAAGTGACCGGTTACCGGGGGGGTTTGTCGTGCAAGAGAGAGAGAAAGGGAGAGAAATTTCGAGAGAAAGAGAAGAACCGAGAGAGGAGGAAGGAGCCACTTGCCGCCCTTCGTCCGTCCGTTCGTCCGTCCGTCGCCGTCCGTGTGCTGTCGTTGGTTCAATTTTGGAGGCAAGTTGGGATCCTTTTGCTGCTCTTGCATGTGTGTTTGGAATGGTGTTGAATCTTGGGTGTTTAGGGTCTAAGGAACCGAAGCTAGAATGTGTTGTTCTTGAAGATGTGTTCTGTTTTTGAGTGTGCCGCCTGACCCCGAACGTTGTAGAGGTTTGCATGTGTGTTTTGAGTTGGATTTTGACTTCGACTTCTTCACAAAAGTTGTAGACAACATCTCAAAGTACAACATAATAAAATTTGGGATAAAATGGTTGAGTTTTGAGGGGTAAAACCCTTCCTCTACGAAAACACTAGATCTGAAACTGTTTTGTTGATCTCTTGATGGTTTTGTGTGTTGCATGTCACTTTTTACTGACAATGTAACTTCGACTTCTTCATGAAACTTGTAGAGAACATCCTAAAGACAAACATACTCAAATTTGAGGTAAAATGAGCAAGTGTAGCCTAGTGAATCGACCCTCTCTTGAAAACGGTAAATCTGGAAATGCGGTACTGGACACCCGAGACTTCTTGGACCCATATGATGACTATTATTTGAAGATTTCACTTAGATCCTTTAATGAAAGTTGTAGGGGACCTCTTGAAACAAAACATATCAAAATTTCAGAAATAACGAAGAAGGATAAGTAGGTAAAAACTCGATATTTCGGAGATAAGTATACTGGGCGTTTCGGTGCTAGAGTCAGAAATTTCGTATGTCTATAGAAAATTTTCTAGAACGAATCTTGCCTAAATGTCTGCATGAAAAATATACTTTAGGGTCTTGACTATAACTTGGTAAAATTTCAGAATTTTTGAAGATCATTCAGGTATTTTAATCAAAATATCCCAAAAACTGCGCAATCTGACCTTGTCCGAATCTTGCATGTCGTAATGTGTGAACTATATCCTTGTGTGTAAATCTCTTTTGGGCATGGGTCCTTCATGGAATTGTTACCTTTAAGTCTTATCTAGTACATGCTCTGATTTGGTGATTTTTGAAGACCATATGGATGTGGAATTTAAATGTTTTCCAAAATTGTGCAAATCTGTGTATTTCGAACTTGATGATGTGGGAATGCATGGCCAATACTAATCTGTACAAATTTCTTTTGGAGAAATTTCCTTCACGTGATATCTTTATCTATGTCTTAACTACAACATAATTAAATTTCATGATTTTTGAAGGTCATTTGCCTATTTAATCGACTGTGATTAGAAAACTGTGCAAATCTGTGTATTTCGAACTTGATGATGTGGGAATGCATGGCCAATACTATTCTGTACAAATTTCTTTTGGAGAAATTTCCTTCACGTGATATCTTTATCTATGTCTTAACAACAACATAGTTAAATTTCTTGATTTTTGAAGGTCATTTGCCTATTTAATGAACTGTGTTTTGAAAACTGTGTAAGCTGTACATTTTCGGAATAGTGATATTGAAATGCATGGCCAATTCTATGCTTTGTGATGCGTGATCTATATGAATTATTGCGTGAACTATGAGACTTAGGATCATTATTCATAAATTGATGTGATTGGTTTTCATGCATTTCATGTGACATTAAGGAAACGACGAATTTTCCAATGATCTCAAAGAAAGATCTTGTTTAAACCCTTGCATTAAAGGACATTTTCCCAATGCATATTACATGATTTCAAAAGAGTAATTTGAACCAATTGCATTGTAAGTTTCAAATGTGAAATTGGAAAAAGATGTATGAGAATATGGATGACTGTCGGAGGTGTGAGCCGACGATGCCCAGGAGTGTCGGGATGCCGGAGGTGTGAGCCGATGCCGGAGGTGTGTGCCGGATGTCCTCGGGAGTTTCGAGATGCCCGGAGGTGTGTGCGGAGGTTCCTCGCGATGCCGGGTTGGGTGCGAGCGATAGAAATGCGGGATGAAATTATTGGTCCCGGAAAGGAAAATGTGGCAATTCAATTGAAAAACATAAGTTATAACCGAATCATGCATGGTATAGGGACTCATATGCGTGGTGACATAATGTAACATGTACGAGTGCATGGATGTATGTGCACCTATGGCATGATGATAATAAGTGATATGATGATGAGTGCATACATGTATGTGCACCTATGGCATGATGATAACAAGTGTTATGATGATGAGTGCATGGATGTATGTGCACCTATGGCATGATGATAACATGTGATATGATGATGAGTCCATGGATGTATGTGCACCTATGGCATGATGATAACATGTGATATGATGATGAGTCCATGGATGTATGTGCACCTATGGCATGATGATAACAAGTGATATGATGATGAGTGCATGGATGTATGTGCACCTATGGCATGATGATAACATGTGATATGATGATGAGTACATGGATTTATGTGCACCTATGGCATGATGACAATATGTTAATATGTGATATGATGATGAATGCATGGATGCATGATGAGGATGATGACTATATGATGATGCATGTACGTGGGATATGATGACATGTGCATGATATCAAGGTAAATTATGCATGAATACTTGAATGACATATGTTATGCTATGATTGCGACGATTATATTGTATGATGCATTGAGTGGTTATTGGTCCTTTACCCGCCGAGTGGTTGTACTCACCTTCGGGGACCAACATTTCAGATTAGAGAGATGCCTCTCCCTTCGAGTCTCACTTGGCACTTTCTATGGCATTCCCTCAGATGTGGAGGTAGAATGCATGGAGCACATTTGTGTCACCATCCCCGGGTTGGTGTTTCTGCGAGTACGGGTGCTGGTGATGTACGATGTGGGCTCGGGGCCGAGGGCCCCGTCATCCAAGAGTTCTGTCCGTCCATGTCGGCGTGACGGGGTGATGCTTTGGGGATGCTTTGCCGCCGCCACCGCCCAATGCACCCGGCTGGGTGTGATAGCCGTGAGAAAGAGAGAGAGATGTCACTTTTTGGAGAGGGAGCCGACACTTGTAGATGGAAGGTCTCACTCGTTTCGATATAGGGGGTCGAAGATCTCTTTTGAGATATAGCCAAGCATAGTGAAAAGTCTTGGTTTCTTTTTTGGTTATACCGACCCAAGATGTCCATCCTGAAAAATGTAAATAAAAGTGGCTCGGCCTTATGTTTCCTTCTATGTGTAGTTGGTGTGCATTGTATCGTCATTAAGAGAGTAGAGGGATAGTGAGACTCGTCTGTAATTTTCGTTATGAGCTGCGCTAAACTATTTAAAAAAAAAAAATGCCCATAAGCCTCGGTCCTTCTCTACAACTCCCTTTTTTCAAAGACAAGTGACCAGTAATTGCAATAGATACAGCGTTTGGTATCTGTGGCGACTCTATCAGGTTTGGGGGTGCCATAGCGGTTGGTATCAGAGCAAAAGGTTTATAAATATGGAGTGATAAGGAGCCTCATTTGGAAAGTGAGGAAAGTATTGACAATGCACACCATAGGATGCTGACTGTGATAGCTTGACTAACTTTGAACAACGGGTGATGTGTATTCGCCCGTAGATCCCCAGTTTATGTTTCGAGGTTTCTCTCGGCTGCTAGTAACATGGTTATGTTACTTACCCTCTTAGTGTTATTACTTTTAATGGAGACTCTAAGACTCAGATATTTCCTGAGGCAAATGCTTGGCTAAACCGGGAAAATCATGGTACGATATGGAAGTCATCGTCCACCGAGGGCTGAAGCCTCTACATCAAGGGCTGAACCCCAAATGGAAGATATCCTGCAGGCATTGGCCAATATTGGAAATCTGATGGAAAGGCAAGCGCAGCAACAACCCGGAGCAGAACGCCGCACTCAGGGACTAGTGGAACAATTTTTGAAGTTGAAACCACCCAAATTCAGTGGAATGGGAAGTCCTGAGGCGGAGCATTGGATTGATGGGATGGAGCGAATTTTCCGGTTGTTGGACTGCAATGATACCGAGAAAATAACTTTAGCGAGTACCGGTGGAGGGAAATGCGAAGTTTTGGTGGAGAGCTTCAAGGGACACAATCTTTCCACCCAGTGCGATGTTAATTGGGAGGAGTTTGTCAGAGCTTTCAATAGAAAGCATTTTTCTGACTGTGCTAGGGATAAGAAAATCACAGAATTTGTTCAGCTAGAACAAAAAGATCTGACAGTGGACCAGTACGAGGCAAGATTTTCTGAACTGTCGAGATATGCCCCTAGATTGATCGAAGATTAGGAAGAAAAAGCTAAGAGGTTTTTGAATGGACTGAGAACTAGTATAAGGAAGCAACTGGTGCCTTTGAATATAAGAGATTATAACGAGATCTATGAACGGGCACAGTTGGTGGAGCAGGAGTTGGTAAGGGAGCAGTCAGAGAATAAGAGACCATCGTCTTTTGGTGATAACCGGCGAGGAAAGAGACCTGATACAGGTCAGGGTCAGACCTGGGAGTCTAAGAAGAAGGGCAATTTCGGGAATGTTGGAAGAACTAAGGATGGTCCGAATAGGGGAAAAACACCTTATCGGAACGAAGAATGTCGAAGGTGTGATGGGCGACATGGCCCCGGACCTTGTAATGGACGGTTGAAATGTTATGGCTGTGGAAAGGTAGGACATCTTAAGAAGGACTGTCCACAGGAGAGGTCCCGCACAAGTATCAACTCACTGCGACGAGCACCCCAGCGTGCTACTGGACCATATTCTCAAAAGAATCCATAGAGGCCACCAGCTCAAGGAAAAGTGTATGCGGTCACACAAGAGGAAGCAAAAGCTTCCAAAAACGTCATTTCAGGTACAATTTTTATAAATGGCAAGAAGGCTTATGCATTGTTTGATACGGGTGCCACGCATTCATTTGTATCTAACAGATATAGATTGTTGAGTAAAATTGAAACGACATTTCTTGAGACCCCTCTTTGTGTTTCTACGCCTTTAAAGGATGCGATGTTGTCTACACTGATGTGTGAAAAATGTAAGATCACCATAGGAGGAAAAGACATGGAAATAGATTTAGTCGTGATGGTCATGTATGATTTTGATGTTATCATAGGAATGGATTGGCTTCATAAGTATCGGGCCAAAATGGATTGTTATAGAAGAGTGATCCAGTTTATTCTACCTGATCGGTCGGATTGTAAATTTATGGGAGGCCAGACCGACCTATGTATAGCACTTATTTCAGCAATAGAAGCTGTTGTGTTACTTGACGAAGGATGTCAAGGGTACCTAGCAACGGTTAAAGATTGTACCAAGGAAGAACTGAAACTTGATGAAATTAGGGTAGTAAATGAATTTCCAGATGCATTTCCTGAAGAGTTGCCAGGATTACCCCCGGAAAGAGAAATTGAGTTTGAAATTGAACTAATGCCTTGGACAGGACCAATCTCGAAAGCCCCATACAGGATGGCCCTAATGGAACTAAAGGAGTTGAAAGTGCAACTACAGGAGTTGCTTGACAAGGGATTCATTAGGCCAAGTGCTTCCCCATGGGGAGCACCAGTCCTGTTTGTGAAAAAGAAAGATGGGTCGATGCGTAGTTGCACTTTCAACTCCTTTAGTTCCATTAGGGCCATCCTGTATGGGGCTTTCGAGATTGGTCCTGTCCAAGGCATTAGTTCAATTTCAAACTCAATTTCTCTTTCCGGGGGTAATCCTGGCAACTCTTCAGGAAATGCATCTAGAAATTCATTTACTACCCTAATTTCATCAAGTTTCAGTTCTTCCTTGGTACAATATTTAACCGTTGCTAGGTACCCTTGACATCCTTCGTCAAGTAACACAACAGCTTCTATTGCTGAAATAAGTGCTATACATAGGTCGGTCTGGCCTCCCAGAAATGCGGGATGAAATTATTGGTCCCGGGAAAGGAAAATGTGGCAATTCAATTGAAAAACATAAGTTATAACCGAATCATGCATGGTATAGGGACTCATATGCGTGGTGACATAATGTAACATGTACGAGTGCATGGATGTATGTGCACCTATGGCATGATGATAATAAGTGATATGATGATGAGTGCATACATGTATGTGCACCTATGGCATGATGATAACAAGTGTTATGATGATGAGTACATCGATGTATGTGCACCTATGGCATGATGATAACAAGTGATATGATGATGAGTGCATGGATGTATGTGCACCTATGGCATGATGATAACATGTGATATGATGATGAGTACATGGATGTATGTGCACCTATGGCATGATGATAATATGTGATATGATGATGAATGCATGGATGCATGATGAGGATGATGACTATATGATGATGCATGTACGTGAGATATGATGACATGTGCATGATATCAAGGTAAATTATGCATGAATACTTGAATGACATATGTTATGCTATGATTGCGACGATTATATTGTATGATGCATTGAGTGGTTATTGGTCCTTTACCTGCTGAGTGGTTGTACTCACCTTCGGGGACCAACATTTCAGATTAGAGAGATGCCTCTCCCTCTAGTCTCACGTGGCACTTTCTATGGCATTCCCTCGGATGTGGAGGTAGAATGCATGGAGCACATTTGTGTCACCATCCCCGGGTTGGTGTTTCTGCGAGTACGGGTGCTGGTGATGTACGATGTGGGCCTAGCTGAGGGCCCCGTCATCCAGGAGTTCCTGTCCGTCCATGTCCGACGTGACGGGGTGATGCTAGGGATGCTGCCGCCGCCACCGCCCGATGCACCCGGCTGGGTGTGATAGCCCGTGAGAAGGAGAGAGAGAGATGTCACTTTTTGGAGAGGGAGCCGACACTTACAGATGGAAGGTCTCACTCGTTTCGATATAGGGGGTCGAAGATCTCTTTTGAGATATAGCCAAGCGTAGTGAAAAGTCTTGGTTTCTTTTTTGGTTATATCGACCCAAGATGTCCATCCTGAAAAATGTAAATAAAAGTGGCTCGGCCTTATGTTTCCTTGTATGTGTGGTTGGTGTGCAATGTATCGTCACCAAGAGAGTAGAGGGATAGTGAGACTCGTCTCTAATTTTCGTTATGAGCTACGCTAAACTATTTAAAAAAAAAAAAATGCCCATAAGCCTCGGTCCTTCTTTACAACTCCCATTTTTCAAAGACAAGTGACCAGTAATTGCAATAGATACAGCGTTTGGTATCTGTGGCGACTCTATTAGGTTTGTGGGTGCCACAATTTGAGCTCAATTGGAGAAGAATTAAAAGAATTTGGAGGGGCAAATGTTCAAATTCGTAGCTAGGGGGTGCAGTAACCTTTTGGACACTTTGGATGGCTTCTAGGGGAAGTTTGGGGAAGGAAAATGGCTGAGGATGAAAGCTGAAGGTGGTGGGGGCAAGTGATGAGTAGAATGGATATTTTGTGACGACTTTGGAGGCAAATTGGGTCCACCTCTTTGGTAGCTGTCTTCTTCTTCCTTCTTGGCTCACTTTATCCATTGTTGAGGTTATTAGAGAGCTCAAGAACCAGAGGAAAGCCAACCAACACCTCCCCCTGCCCGTTGACCACCCCTGCCGCCCGTCGAGCATCGTCATTGCCACCAAAGCCCCGCACCTATCATCCCCGCCCGCTTGAGTCGTTGTCCCAACGCCCTTTAGCAGCCGTTCGCAGGTCCCTGAGCTCGCCTGGCCGTTCGTCCAAGCCACCGAGTCCCGCCTTGTCTCGCCGTTGCCGTCCACCGCCCGTGTAGCCGTTTCCAACCAAGTAGCCGCTCGGCCCAGCCCCTTCGATCCTTGGATAGAATGGATGGCCAGCAAGGGCTCTTGGGCTTCGTGGCCCGTTTTAAGTCCCGTCTGGACCTCCGTTGGTGTCGCTGCAGGCTTGGTTCTCGCCCGCCTTGGCGTCGCCGTCGCAGTGGACTCACCGGCCCGCTAAACTAGTGAATTTACTCACTAAACCTTGCTTAGGAGGTTAATTATGCTTAAGGGTTAATTAGCTTAGCCTAAGATAAGATTAGGTGGTTAATTAGTTTGGATTAGTGATTTAATTCTTTAATTATGCTTGTTAAGTGGTTAGAATAGATTGATTAGGGGCTGAAAATAGATTGTACTATTTATCTAGATAGGTACATTAATTTTCTAGGCCCGTTTAGGTGGTTAGATTAGCATTTTTGGCCTACGTTAGCATTTATTGGATTTAATTTGCATTATTTAATTATTTTTGTAATTTATTTAATTATTTAATATTTTACGAAAATTATACCAGGATAACCGGTGACCGGAATTTCATGTTGATTGCAGTGGTGTGCTTAGTTTATGCAATCGAATGTTAAATTGTGCAAATTGAGTGGTGATTGTGATTTTGAGTATTTAATTCAAAATTTGTAAATTTTGGTATTTAATTATAAAGTCCCAGGCGTCGGGTTTTGACACCAAAATTATTTTTAGATACTATATCGAATATTGGGATTTTAAAAGGAGGGATATCAATTTTTAAGGTTTGACCTGACCGTGTATCCACACACGATTATTTTCACCGAGCGTTTTTAATAAGAAGAAAATAGGCCAAGCACATCATTTTAATTGAGGCATTTGAGTGCGATGCACGGTGTCCTTGGTCGGAATTGAATGATTGTGTGGTGGTTAAGAGAACCCGTCCCCGATATGCGTTGAGTGGACGTTGCCCCTATATGGGATGCCCTTGTTAACGAATGTCGGTCGCAGTAGATTCTGGACTGATGCTCCTTTGGGATCGCTGTGCTCAAATGGGTGAGACATTTCCGTGCTCAATGGAGTGAGACGATGCCTGGTTATGCCAGTCGACCACCGAACGTCAAGTAGGTCGTGCCCGTTGGGCTGTGATAAAATTGGAATGCATGAATGAGTGGTTTAACCGCGCCGGATTATGGGACAAAATTGTGTGGCATGGTATGGGACGTGTCATAACGATTTAGCCTTATAATCTGGACTCCTGTGATTGATTGAGATGGAGTGAGGCGTTCCAATTGATGTGTGCATCTATTATATGCATTGAGTATTTGAATAGTATTGACGTGTAGAGAGGAACTGAGGCGAGGTGAGTCTCATTGATCGCGTTGTTAGGCCACCTCTAAGTGTATTTCCTTCCTAGTCGGGGTTTAGGGGGTGAACTTGCTGAGACATTGTATCACCCCGTCGTGGGCTCATTCTTTTCAGGTCCTTAGATGGCGGTCCCTCTGGAATGTTTTGGTCAACCTTGGGCTGTCACTAAGCAGAGCATAGACGTCCCTGTTCCCGGGAGTCATTGGGTCTATGAGTTGGTTTAGGGGGTGACCACTGTTTGGGTCGATGAGGGCTTACCCCAGAGGGTACCTCATCGATTCAAGGCGTGGTTTCACCATGGACTCAATGGGTATAGGGTAGGTCCCCTTCAGGGATTTGATATCCCCGCCGTTGCAGTCAATGCCACTTTAGGCGAGGGTGCAGCTGACCCTCCTTATGGGGTTGTGGAGGACCCGAAACCCCTGGAGTCTATGGAGGTGGAGTCCGAAAGATCAGTGAATGTGTCCGCCTAGTAGGTCATAGGACAGCTTCTTTTTTAGAGTCGATATTTTTGTAGACTTTTGTATATAAACCTAGTGTGTTTATAAAAAGTGTTTTGTGAAAATTTAATCCTGCTTTTCTGTTCCATATTTCTGTTGTCTGGGGATTTGTTTATTCGCTTCTGCATGTGCAATAAAATGAATGGGTCGGGGACGCGTCCTGGGACATCGCAATTTTATTGACCACCGAGGGATGTGCGCGTGCTCGAGGTTCGGGGCATGACATCCCTGCCCGAAGCAAATAAATTACAAAAAAAAATTAAATAATGCAAATTAAATCCAATAAATGCTAACCTAGGATGGAAATACTAATCTAACCAACTAAACGAGCCTAGAAAATTAATTCTCCTATCTAGATAAATAGTACAATCTATTTAGCCCCTAATCAATCTATTCTAACCATCGAACAAACATAATTAAATAATTAAATCACTAATCCAAACTAACTAACCACCTAATCTTATCTTAGGCTAAGCTAATCAACCCTTAAGTATAATTAACCTCCTAAGCAAGGTTTAGTGAGTAAACTCACTAGTTTAGTGGGCCGGTGAGTCCACGGCGACGGCGATGCCAAGGCGGCGAGAACCAAGCTTGGAGCGACACCAACAAAGGTCCAAATGGGACCTAAAATGGGCCACAAAGCCCAAGAGCCCTTGCTGGCCTTCGATTTTGTCCAAGGACCAAAGGGGCTGGGTCGAAAAGCTGTTTGGATAGAAACAGCCACACGAGCGGCGAACGGCAGCGGCAAGACAAGGCGGGGCTCCGACGGCTTGGACGGACGACCAGGCGAGCTCGAGGACCTACGAACGGTGGCTCGAGGGCGTCGAGACGCGAGATCTAGCGGACGGGGATGCGTGGGCAAGGACGGTGCTCGACGTGCGGCAAGGGTAGTCAACGAGCAGGGGGAGGTGCTGGCTGGCTTTCCTCTAGTTCTTGAGCTCTCTAATAACCTCAACAATGGATAAAGTGAGCCAAGGGGGAAGAAGAAGACAGCTACTGAAGAGGGGGACCCAATTTGCCTCCAAAGTCCTCACAAAATATCCATTCTACTAATCACTTGCCCCCACCACCTTCAGCCTTCATCCTCAACCATTTTTCTTCCCCAAACTTCCCCTAAAAGCCATCCAAAGTGTCCAAAAGGTTGCTGCACCCCCTAACTACGAATTTGAACATTTGCCCCTCCAATTTCATTCAATTCTTCTCCAATTGAGCTCAAATTGGTGCCCATAATTTCAGCCAAGGTGCCCACATCACATTCCACATTTTTCCTTGCCAATTAGTCCAACTTGACAGCCAAAAGTGCAACAAAAAACGGCCCTCTAATTTTCCCGGTCCAAAAATGCCTAAATTTGATTTTTAGCCACAAACTTGGGTTGGTAGAAAAACCTTCGGATGATGAGTCAACATTGCTAAAATGAATCGTGACCTAACCTAACGGGTTCAAATTTGCGGTTAATTTCAACTGGGCGCAATGTTAGCGTGACCTAACCTACCGAGTAGCTTTTAGGAATTTTTTATGCAATTGACCCATGGTCAATTTTTTTCAAGCCACATTGTACATCTTTGACTCATTGGCGACTTTCGGCTGTCGTGAAAATCTCAAGGTTTCAAATACAGGAATAGGGTACAAAAATGACAGAAAAATGAATTTAGTGCCGTTCGACGAGAATTTTGCAATTAGGTGGAATCACCCACACTTTAATCACATGCCTCTTTCGAACCAACCTATCTCCGATCTCTAATCGATTTTGACGGTGCCGTATTGACCCTTGTAGATAAGTCGAGCAGTCAAATTCTGATCGAATTCTCAAGTTTATTGCGTTTGAAATCCTTAACGGCTTCACCAGATAGACTAGTTATCCTGTAAGTGATCAACTTAGAGAAAAGAAGTATAGGCACGACGATGAAAAGCCCAACTTATTTAATCAAAAATAGAATCAGAAATTCAGGATGTCACATCTCCTCCATCAAGGACTGAAGCTATGGCTTCAAGGGCAGAACCCCGAATGGAAGACATCCTACCGGCATTAGCTAACATAGGAAATTTGATGGAAAGGCAAGCTCAACAACAACAACCCGGAGCAGAACGTCATACTCAAGGACTGGTGGAACAATTCTTGAAATTGAAGCCACCTAAGTTCACGGAATGGGAAGTCTTGAGGAGGCAGAACAATGAATCGATGGAATAGAAAGAATTTTCCGGTTGTTGAATTGCAATGACACGGAAAGGATAACCTTGGCAGAGTACCAACTAGAGGGAAACGCCAAGTATTGGTGGAGAGCTTCTAGAGACATGATCTTTCCACCCAGTACTGCCATAAACTGGGATGAGTTTGTTAGAACTTTCAATAGGAAGCATTTCTCTAACTGTGTTAAAGATAAGAAAATCACATAATTTGTTCAATTAGAACAAAAGGAGTTGACGGTAGACTAGTATGAAGTGAAATTTTCTGAGCTGTCTAGGTATGCTCCTAGATTAATAGAGGACTGAGAGGAAAAAGCTTAGAGATTTCGAAGGGTCTGAGGACAGATATCGGGAAACAACTGGTGCCCCTAAATATAAGAGATTACACTGAGATTTATGAAAGGGCACAGCTTGTGGAGTAGGAAGTGATAAGGGAGTCAATGGAATTAAGGAGACCCTATCCAACCCGAGAGCCGCCTTGGGATTTTAAGAAGAAGCAAAATTTTGGAAATTTCGGAAAGACCAAGAGTGGTCAGGCTCCAGGAAAAGTGCTATATAAAAACAATTCTTGCCAAAGGTGTGGTAGACAACATGGGCCAGGATCCTGTAACGATCATCGGAGGTGTTTTAGTTGTGGACATAGAGGACACTTTAGGAGAGATTGCCCACAAGGAGGATCGCAGTCGATTGTTAACTCGGTGTGACAAGTGCAACAACGTGTAGGCGGACCACCTCCGTAAGGGAAATCACAGAGACCCCCAGCACAAGGAAAGGTGTACACGATCACCTAGGAAGAAGTAGAAGCTTCCAAAAATGTTATCTCAGGTACGATTTTTATAAATGACAAGAAGGTATATGCATTATCTGACATGGGTGCCACACATTCATTTGTGTCTGAAAGGTATAAACGACTGGGTGAAATAGGAACTACATTTCTTGAGACGCCTCTTCGTATTTCTACACCATTGAAGAACATGGTGTTGTCCACGTTAGTATGTGAGAAGTGTAAGATAACCATAGGGGGACAAGATCTGGAAATAGACTTGGTAGTGATAGTTATGTATGACTTTGACGTCATCATAGGAATGGACTGGTTCCGTAAGCAATGGGTTAAAATGGACCGTAATGGAAAGATGATTCAGTTCAATCCACCAAATCAGCCTAGTTTTAAATTTTACGAAGATCAGGCAAACCCCTCTATAGCTCTCATTTCGATAGTAGAGGCACATGCACTTCTTGACGTAGGATGTTAAGGATACCTGGCTGTAGTAAAGGATTGTAAGAGGGGGGAGGCTAAACTCGATGAAATTCGAGTGGTCCAAGAATTTCCGGATGTGTTTTCTGAGGAACTGCCCAGATTACCGCCGGAACGGGGAATCGAGTTCAAAACCGAACTGATGCCTGGAACGAAACCAATACCAAAAGCCCCGCATAGGATGGCTTTTGCGAAACTGAAGGAGTTGAAAGTACAACTGCAAGAATTACTTGATAAGGGATTTATTAAGCCAAGTGCGTCCCCGTGGGGAGCACCAGTCCTATTTGTGAAAAAGAAGGACGGGTCGATGCGCTTGTGCATCGACTATAGGCAATTGAATCAGGTGACCATTAAGAATAAATACCCATTACCCATAATTGATGATTTATTTGACCAGCTGCAAGGGAGTTCAGTCTTTTCTAAAATCGACTTGAGGTCAGGATATCATCAGCTAAGAATTAAGAAGGAAGACATTCCTAAGACTGCCTTTAGGACTCGCTATGGACATTATGAGTTCCTGGTGATACCCTTTGGATTAACGAATGCCCCAGTAGCATTCATGGACATAATGAATAGGGTATTCCAGCCCTATTTAGATCAATTTGTGATTGTCTTCATTGATGATATTCAAATCTACTACAAAGGACCTGAGGAACACACTTAGCACATGAGCCTAGTGTTGCAAACCCTTAGAAACCATAAATTTATGTAAGCCAGATAATACGCTTACTGGCTTACATGGTATACCTGTAACGATCACCTTAGATCGAGACTCTAGGTTTACCTCGAACTTTTGGCGGAGTCTGCAAAATGCTTTAGGGACAAAGCTTCAATTGATGCACTTTATCACCCTCAAACAGATGGACAAACAGAGAGTGATACAAACTCTGGAAGATATGCTAAGAGCCTGTATTATTGACTTTAGAGGAAGATGGGATGAGAGCTTGCATTTGATAGAGTTTGCTTATAACAATAGTTTTTAGAAAAGTATAGGCATGGCCCCATATGAAGCGTTATACGGGAGAAGATGCGGGACCCCATGCATTTGGGATGAAGTAGGTGAAAGAAGATTGACGGGACTGGTGGTACAAGTTACCACCGAAGCCGTTGAGATTATCGGAAAAGACTTAAAACAGCCCGAGTAGACAAAAAGGCTATGCGGACAGGCGTAGAAAGCCCTTGGAGTTTAGTGTGGGGGATCACGTATTTCTTAAAGTATCTCCATTAAAGGGAGTATCTTGTTTCGGAATGAAAGGAAAGTTAGGTCCCAGATTTGTAGGACCACTGGTCCCAGGAAAGAAAAATGTGGCGTTCCGATTGAAAAACATGAGTTGAAATTGAATCATGCATAATGTGGTGACATGTATGCATGACTGAATGATGTAATATGTATAAGTGCATGGTGATATGTGCACATGGTATGGTGTCATGTATGCATAATTGCATGATAAATGTACTAGTGCATTGGTGGATTTTGCACGTGATATGGTGATCTATATGTACACATGGCTGCCTTGATGTAATATGCATGACCGAAAGGTGAGACATGATTGATATGTATGAACTATATCTACTCTATGTAGCCATGATTGCTTTGTTTGATGCATTGAATAGTGTAATGGATCTTTTACCTGCTGAGTGGTTGTACTCACCCCTTTGGGAACTAACATTTCAGATTAGAGAGATGCCTCTCCCTCCAGTCTCGCGTGGTACTTTTTACGGCCTTCCCTCGGATGTGGAGGTCGAGTGCATGGAGCACGTATGAGTCACCATCCCTGTGTTGGTGTTCATACGAGTTTGGGTGCTGGTGATGTATGATGTGGGCCTGGCTGGGAGCCCCGTCATCCAGGAGTTCCTATCCTTCCATGTCCGACATGACGGGGTGATGCTGGGGATGTTGCCGCCACCACCGCCCGATGCACCGGATTGGGTGTGATGGCCCGCGGCAGGAGAGGGAGCTGACACTTTTTGGAGAGGGAGCCGACACTTGTAGATGGAAGGTTTTACACGATCGATATAGGGGGTCGATGATCTCTCTTTTGAGATGTAGCCAAGCGTAGTGAAAGGTCTTGGCTTTTTGTTTATACCGACCCAAGATGTCCATCCTGAAAATGTAAATAAAAGTGGTTCAGCTTTATGTTTTCCTTTAATGTGTAGTTGGTGTGCATTGTATCATCGTTAAGTGAGAGTAGAGGGATTGTGAGACTTGTCTTTAATTTTGCTATGAGCTGCACTAAATTACCCTTTTCAAAAAAAAAAAAAAAAAAAGTGCCTACAAAACCCCGTTTCTTTTAAAAAGTCCCTCTTTTAAGAACAAGAAATTAAGGTTTCAAAAGGTAGAGCGATAGGTATCTGTGGTGACCTTAGCGGTTTGGGGTGCCACAACAGTTGGTATTAGAGCAAGGGGGTTTATATATGGAGTGATAAGGAGCCTCATTTGGAAAGTGAGGAAAGTAATGACAATGCACACCATAGGATACTGACTGAGTGTGGTTGACTAACTTTGAACAACGGGTGATGTGTATTCGCCCGTAGATCCCCAGTCTGTGTTTTGAGGTTACTCTTGGGTGCCAGTAACATGGTTATGTTACTTATTTTCTTGGTGCTATTGCTTTTAATGGAGACTTTGAGTCACAGATATTTCCTTACGCAAATGCTCGGAAACTGCAGGAAAATCATGGTATTATATGGAAGTCATCATCCATCGAGGGCTGAAGCCTCTGCATCAAAGGCTGAACCCCGAATGGAAGATATCCTGCAGGCATTGGCCAATATCGGAAATCTAATGGAAAGACAAGCACAGCAACAACCTGGAGCAGAACACCGTACTCAAGGACTGGTGGAGCAATTTTTGAAGTTGAAACCACCTAAATTCAGTGGAATGGGAAGTCCTGAGGAGGCGGAGCATTGGATTGATGGGATGGAGCGAATTTTCCGGTTGTTGGACTGCAATGATGTTGAGAAAATAACTTTGGCAGAGTACCAGCTGGAGGGAAATGCGAAGTTTTGGTGGAGAGCTTCGAGGGACACAATCTTTCCACCAGGTACTGATGTTAATTGGGAAGAGTTTGTTAGAGCTTTCAATAGAAAGCATTTTTTTGACTGTGTTAGGGATAAGAAAATTACAGAATTTGTTCAGTTAGAACAAAATGATCTGACAGTGGATCAGTATAAGGCAAGATTTTTAAAACTGTCTAGATATGCTCCTAGACTGATCGAAGATCAGGAAGAGAAAGCTAAGAGGTTTCTGAAGGGATTAAGAACTGGTATAAGGAAGCAACTAGTGCCTTTGAACATAAAAGATTATAATGAGATCTATGAAAGGGCATAGTTGGTGGAGCAGGAGTTAGTAAGGGAACAGTCGGAGAATAAGAGACAATCGTCTTTTGGTGATAACAGGCGAGGTAAGAGACCCTATACAGGTCACGGTCAGACTTGGGAGTCTAAGAAGAATGGCAATTTTCGGGAATTTTGGAAAGGCTAGGGATGGTCCGAATTTGGGAAAAACACCTTATCGGAAATGAAGAATGTCGAAGGTGTGATGGACGACGTGGCCCCGGACCTTGTAATGGACGATTGAAGTGTTATGGCTGTGGAAAGGTAGGACATCTTAAGAAGGATTGTCCACAGGAGAGGTCCCGCACAAGTATCAACTCACTGCGATGAGTACCCCAGCGTGCTACTGGGCCATATTCTCAAAGGAACCCACAGAGACCACCAGCTCAAGGAAAAGTGTATGCGGTCACCCAAGAGGAAGCAAAAGCTTCCAAAAACGTCATGTCAGGTACAATTTTCATAAATGGCAAGAAGGCTTATGCATTGTTTGATATGGGTGCCACGCATTCATTTGTGTCTGAAAGATATAGATTGTTGAGTAAAATTGAAACGACATTTCTTGACACCCCTCTTCATGTTTCTACGCTTTTAAAGGATGCGGTGTTGTCTACACTGGTATGTGAAAAATGTAAGATAATCATAGGAGGAAGAAATATGGAAATAGACTTAGTCGTAATGGCTATGTATGATTTTGATGTTATCATAGGAATGGATTGACTTCATAAGTATCGGGCCAAAATGGATTGTTATAGAAAAGTGATCCAGTTTATTCTACCAGATTGGTCGGATAGTAAATTTCTGGGAGGCCAGACCGACCTATCTATAGCACTTATTTCAGCAGTAGAAGCTGATGCGTTACTTGACAAGGGATGTCAAGGGTACCTACAATGGTTAAAGATTGTACCAAGGAAGAGCCTAAGCTTGATGAAATTCGGGTAGTGAGTGAATTTCAAGACGTATTTCCTGAAGAGTTGCGTGGATTACCCCCGGAAAGAGAGATTGAGTTTGAGATTGAACTAATGCCTGGAATAGGACCAATATCGAAAGCCCCCCATAGGATGGCCTTAATGGAACTAAAGGAGTTGAATGTACAACTACAGGAGTTGCTTGACAATGGATTCATTAGGCCAAGTGCTTCCCCTTGGGGTGCACCAATTTTGTTTGTGAAAAAGAAAGATGGGTCGATGCACTTGTGCATTGACTATAGACAATTGAATCAAGTGACCGTTAAAAATAAGTATCCCTTGCTTAGAATTGACGACCTATTCGACCAACTCCAAGGAAGTTCGGTCTTCTCTAAGATTGACTTAAGGTCAGGATACCATCAGCTAAGAATTAAGAAAGAAGACATTCCTAAGACTGCGTTTAGGACTCGTTATGGACATTACGAGTTCCTTGTCATGCCATTTGGATTAACAAATGCACCAGCTGCATTTATGGATCTAATGAATAGGGTATTGGAGCCCTATTTAGATCAGTTTCTGATTGTTTTTATCGATGATATCCTGGTTTATTCGGAAGGGCCAAAGGAACATGAGCAACACTTGAGGTTAGTTTTGCAAACTCTGAGGGATCACAAGTTGTATGCCAAATTCAGCAAGTGTGAATTTTGGTTGGACCGGATAATATTTTTAGAACACGTGGTGTTAGGAGGAGGAATTGCAGTAGATCCGGCGAAAGTTGAGATGGTAATAAATTGGCCGAGACCGACAACACCCACTGAAATACGGAGTTTCCTAGGACTGGCCGGTTATTACCGAAGGTTTATTGAAGGGTTTTCACGATTGGCAAGCCCCTTAACCAAATTAACTCGAAAGAACGCGAAATTTCAATGGAGTGGGGAATGTGAAAGGAGCTTTCAAGAACTTAAAAGGAAGTTAACCACGGCCCCAATCTTGACTATACCATCTGGACCCGATGGTTTTACAGTATATAGTGATGCATCCCACAAAGGATTGGGATGTGTTTTGATGCAGCATGGCAAAGTCATAGCCTACGCATCTAGACAACTGAAACCCCATGAACTGAACTACCCAACGCATGATCTAGAATTGGCAGCTATAGTGTTTGCTTTGAAAATATGGAGGCATTCTTTATATGGGGAAAAGTTTGAGATTTATACAGATCATAAGAGCCTGAAATATTTGTTCTCACAAAAGGAGCTGAACATGAGACAAAGGAGGTGGATGGAGTTGTTAAAGGATTATGATTGTGAGATACGATATCATCCAGGGAAGGCGAACAAGGTAGCGGATGCTCTTAGTCGTAAGTCGGCTATGGAGATGGCCGGTTTAAGAATGGCGAGAATGGAACTTGTTAAAGTCACGTAGCGGACTCGGAATTTAAATTAAAAGTGGATGGTCTTGCTTGGTATGCTTAGAGCATTAAGGATTGAACCAGAAATTATTAAAAAAGTTAAGACCCTGCAAAAGTCTGACCTGGAGATTATGAAAGTAAAAGAGCCGGTGTCTTTAGAAAAAAGACCAGAATTTCAAGTTTCTGGAGATGGAGTGGTAAGATGTCAAGGACGACTCTGTGTTCCCGACAACGAAGAAGTAAAGAAGGAAATTCTGTCGGAGGCACATAGGAGTAAATATAGTATTCATCAAAGTAGTACAAAGATGTACAGAAATTTGCACCAGCAATTTTGGTGGAATGGTATGAAAGCAAACACGGCTAAGTATGTTTCTCAATGTTTGACGTGCCAACAAGTGAAGGCGGAACATCGCAAACCTGCAGGACTTTTGAGACCGTTAGACATACCAGAGTGAAAACGGGAGCATGTAATGATGGATTTTGTGCAAGGACTACCAAGGACATCAAGTGGTCACGATTCAATTTGGGTGATAGTGGATCGTTTAACTAAGTCTGCCCATTTCTTAGCAGTCCGTTTGAACTATTCAATGAATAGACTTGCTGAGATTTATGTAAGCCAGATAATACACTTACATGGTATACCTGTAACGATCACCTCGGATCGAGACTCTAGGTTTACCTCGAACTTTTGGCGGAGTCTGCAAAATGCTTTAGGGACAAAGCTTCAATTGATCGCTTATCACCCTCAAACAGATGGACAAACGAGAGAGAGTGATACAAACTCGGAAGATATGCTTTGAGAGCTTTGTAATATTGACTTTAGAGGAAGATGGGATGAGAACTTGCATTTGATAGAGTTTGCTTATAACAATAGTTTTCAGAAAAGTATAGGCATGGTCCCATATGAAGCGTTATACGGGAGAAGATGCGGGACCCCCATCATTTGGGATGAAGTAGGTGAAAGAAGATTGACAGGACCTGAATTGGTACAAGTTACCATTGAAGCCGTTGAGATTATCAAGAAAAGACTTAAAACAGCCTAGAGTAGACAAAAAGGCTACGCGGACAGGCATAGAAAGCCCTTGGAGTTTAGTGTGGGGGATCACGTATTTCTTAAAGTATCTCCATTAAAGGGACTATCTTGTTTCGGAATGAAAGGAAAGTTGGGTCCCAAATTTGTAGGACCTTTTGAGATACTTGAGAGAATCGGAGATGCAGCTTATCGTCTAGCGCTGCCTCCTAATCTAGGGAATTTACATGATGTGTTTCATGTGTCGATGCTGAGAAAGTATCAGCTAGATCCTGGTCACATACTCGATCATGAAGCCATCAAAGTGGACGAGAAAGTGCGGCACATTGAAGAGCCGGTGCAAGTGCTGGACAGAAAGGAACAAGTCCTTAGAACCAAAACGATTCCACTGGTTAAAGTATTATGGTGACATCATGATATGGAGGAAGCCACATGGGAGAGTGAAGGTCAGATGAGGGAGAAGTACCCCTACTTGTTTTAAGAGGCGTAAGCGATGTCTAATTTCAAGGACGAAATTCTCTAAGGAGGGGAGAATTGTGGCATCCTAAAATCTCATGACAACTTTTGGAGTACCATGAACCCTGATTAGGTAATGGAAGTGTCATTTGATTTTGTATTTGCCATTTAATCAATGAACTTCGATTAGTTTAGGACCAAGCATTGTAATGGACAATTGATTGGATGGAGATGTGTCCACAAGTGACCCAAGGATTTTTTGAGGTGCAATTGATATAGAAATCTTGTTCTTGGTGGTGCACTTTATGAGTGAGGTTTTATTGATTTAAATTGCTAAGTTTTTTGAACTTATAAGATAAAATTAGGTGTTTATTTTAATAAGGTTTAAAAAGGGAATAAGAATAGGAGAGGGTGGGCTGATTTTAGGCCCAAGGACTGCCCAACCAGCCCATGCAACCCCCCTATTCGACCGGCCCATGAAGGCCCAAGACCGGCCCAATTTTGAAGCCCCTCAACCATGCATGAGTGTTGCCAAGTGGCAAGGAGATTGAGCCAAGTGTGGTTGCCCCCGTAGGCCCCTTTTGGGCGGATTGCATGCAATTAATGATTGCTAATGAGTGCAGAGGAGAAATTAGGGGGAATAGGGGGCGGTTTTGGGGAGAAAAGGGAGAGAAGGAGAAGGTGTCGTCCGAGAGAGAGAGAGAGAGAGAGAGGAGAGAAAGAGAGAAAGGAAGGAAAGAAAGGAAGAAGAGGAGAGGGGTGGCCGTGCGTGCGAAGGGGAAGAAGGAGAAGGACCGTCCACCGTTCGCCGCCTTGCCGCCGTCTTTGTTGCTGTTTGAGCTTAAGTTGAGGCAAGTAGAGTCCGTTTCTCTACTCTTTGGCTAGCTGAGATGAGTGCATGTTGATTTGTGAACGTCGAATGTGGTGGAAGTGAGGAGAATTCGAAGCTACGGGGAGGAAATTGTTGGCTATGCATGCTGTTTGTTTTTAGAGAAAACCAGTCTGTCCATTTGAAGGATTTTGATTTGCATGTGGCTTTTTAGTGGAGATCTCACCTCGACTTCTGAACAAAAGTTGTTAAGAACATCATAAGGTATAGCATATAAAAAATTTGGAATAAATGAACGAGAATAGGTAGGCAAAATCGTGGTTTTTCGGAGAGGGTCAGATCTCGGAATTTGGGTGCTAGGAACAGAAGTTTTAACCGTTTGTAGTTAATTATCTAGAGCGAATCTGACTTCAATGTCTTCATAAAATGTCTTTATCTATGTCTTGTCTACAACATAGTTAAATTTCATAATTTTTGAAGGCCATTTGCCTATTTAATCGAAGATGTTTTGAAAACAGTGCAATCTGACTACTCGGACTTGGTGATGTTGTAATGCGTAGTCTATACCATTATGTACAAATTTCTTTTGGGAAAGTGTTCTGTATGAAATGTCTTTATCTATGTCTTGTCTACAACATAGTTAAATTTCATGATTTTTGAAGGTTATTTTCCTATTTAATCGAAGATGTTTTGAAAACAGTGCGATCTGACTACTCGGACTCGGTGATGTTGTAATGCGTAGTCTATACCATTCTGTACAAATTTCTTTTGGGAAAGTGTTCTGCATGAAATGTCTTTATTTCTGTCTTTTCTGCAACATAGTTAAATTTCGTAATTGTTGAAGGTCATTTGCCTATTTAATCGAAAATGTCTTAAAAACGGTGCAATCGGATGTGTCCGGATTTAGTGATGCTACAATGTGTGGTTTATACTGTTTTATGTAAAATTCTTTTGGGGAAGTGTTCTTCACGAAATATCCTTATTTATGTCTTGTTTACAACATAGTTAAATTTCATAATTTGTGAAGATCATTTGGGTTTTTAACTATAAATGTTTCAAAAACTGTGCAAGATGAACGGACAGAATTAATAATGCTGTGATGCGTGGTCTGTAGTTAATTATGTGACGATCTCTTAGTGAAGTGTTCTTCATGAAGTATCTGCTTTTATGTCTTAAATATCACATGTTCAAATTTCATAAATTTTGAAGGTCATTTAGGTATTTAATCGAAAATGTTTCAAAAACTGTGCATGAGTAAGGCTAAAAATCTTTTTCTTGTGATATACGGATTGTATGTATTTTGATTTAGCTGGAAATTGTGTTATTTATGGGTTATTGAAATTGTTGTGTAAATCGTGATATTTTGGATTATTACTCGTGCAATGATGTGATGACATTTATACATTTCATATGACATTAAAGGATTGGTAAATTTTCATGAGCTCAAAGAAGGATTTCTTTTTAAAACCATTGCATCAAATGGTACTTTTCCCAATGCATATTACAAGATTTCAAAAAGGCTGATTTCAATCATTGGTATTGTTACATCAAATGTGAAATTGAAAATGAGATATATGAGAACATGCATTGTAATGAGGATACCGTCGGAGGTGTGAGCCGACAATGCCTGGGAGTGTCGGGATGCCCGGAGTGTGTGTGCCGGATGCCCGGAGGTGTGTGTCGGATGTCCTCGGGAGTTTCAAGATGCTCGAAGGTGTGTGCCAGATGCCCGGAGGTGTGTGCCGGAGGTTCCTCGCGATGCCAGGTTGGGTGCGAGTGATAAAGTGTGGGATGCAATTACTAGTCCCGGGAAAGAAAAATGTGGCGTTTCGATTGAAAAACATGAGTTGAAATTGAATCATGCATAATGTGGTGACATGTATGCATGACTGAATGATGTAATATGTATAAGTGCATGGTGATATGTGCACATGGTATGGTGTCATTTATGCATAATTGCATGATATATGTACTAGTGCATTGGTGGATTTTGCACGTGATATGGTGATCTATATGTACACACGGCTGCCTTGATGCAACATGCATGACCGAAAGGTGAGAGATGATTGATATGTATGAACTATATGTACTCTATGTTGCCATGATTGCTCTGTTTGATGCATTGAGTAGTGTAATAGATCTTTTACCTGCCGAGTGGTTGTACTCACCCCTTTGGGGACTAACATTTCAGATTAGAGAGATGCCTCTCCCTCCAGTCTCGCGTGGTACTTTTTACGGCCTTCCCTCAGATGTGGAGGTCGAGTGCATGGAGCACGTATGCGTCACCATCCCTGGGTTGGTGTTCATACGAGTTCGAGTGCTGGTGATGTATGATGTGGGCCTGGCTGGGGGCCCCATCATCCAGGAGTTCCTGTCCGTCCATGTCCGACGTGACGAGGTGATGCTAGGGATGTTGCCGCCACCACCGCCCGATGCACCGAATTGGGTGTGACGGCCCGCGGGAGGAGAGGGAGCTGACACTTTTTGGAGAGAGAGCCGACACTTGTAGATGGAAGGTTTTACACGATCGATATAGGGGGTCGGTGATCTCTCTTTTGAGATGTAGCCAAGCGTAGTGAAAGGTCTTGGCTTTTTGTTTATATCGACCCAATATGTCCATCCTGAAAATGTAAATAAAAGTGGTTCGGCTTTATGTTTTCTTTTAATGTGTAGTTGGTGTGCATTGTATCATCGTTAAGAGAGAGTAGAGGGATGGTGAGACTCGTCTTTAATTTCGCTATGAGCTGCGCTAAATTACCCTTTTCAAAAAACAAAATGTGCCTACAAAACCCCGTTTCTTTTAAAAAGCCCCTCTTTTAAGAACAAGAAATTAAGGTTTCAAAAGGTAGAGCGATAGGTATCTGTGGCGACCTTAGCGGTTTGGGGGTGCCACATAACTGCACTCAGGATTGAACCGAAAATTATTCAGAGAATTAGAACGCTACAACAGTCTGACCCGAAAATTGTAAAATTGCGAGACGAAATGTCATCGAGAAAAGATAAAAAATTCCAAGATACTGAGGATGGAATAGTGAGGTACCAAGGACGATTATGTGTCCCCAACAATGAGCAAATAAGAAGAGATATTCTATTGGAAGCACATAGGAGCAACTATAGTAACCACCCTGGTAGTACAAAGATGTATCGGAATTTACATCAACAGTACTGGTGGAATGGCATGAAAACAGATATTACTAAACACGTTTCTCAGCATTTAACATGCCAACAGGTGAAGGCGGAACATCGTAAGCCCGCATAACTATTAAGACTGTCGGATATACTAGAGTGGACATGGGAACATGTAACGATGGACTTCGTGTAAGGATTACCAAGGAAGTGGTCACGACTCCATCTGGGTAATAGTAGATCGCCTGACTAAATCTGCCCATTTCCTAACAGTCCGTGTAGATTATTTGATCGATAAATATGTTGAAATATATGTAAGCCATGTAGTACGCTTACATGGTGTTCCTATAACTATCACGTTCGATCGAGACTCAAGGTTTACCTCAAATTTTTGGCGAAGTCTCCAAACTGCCTTAGGGACAAAACTCCAGTTCGCCACTTTTTTCACCCGCAAACGGATGGACAAATAGAGAGAGTGATCCAGATACTGGAAGACATGTTGAGAGCTTGCATGATTGAATTTAAAGGAAGTTGGGATGAAAGATTACACCTAGTGGAGTTTGCACATAACAATAGTTTCCAGCCAAGTATAGGTATGGCTCCCTATTAGTCACTATATAGGAGAAGATGTAGAACTCCTGTTTGCTAGAATGAAGTGGGTGAAAGAAAACTGACAGGACCCGAATTAGTGCAAACTACTATAGATGCGGTAGAGATTATCAGGAATAGGCTCAAAATGGCCTAGAGTCAATAGAAAAGCTACGCGGATAAACGTAGAAGACCCTTAAAATTTAACATGGGAGATCACGTATTTCTAAAGGTGTCTCCGATGAAGGGAATATCACAATTCGGAATGAAGGGTAAGTTAAGCCCTAGATTTGTCAGACCTTTCGAGATCCTCGAAAAGGTAGGGGATGTAGCCTATCGGCTAGTATTGCCTCCTAAATTGACAAATCTACATGATGTCTTCCATGTGTCAATGCTGAGGAAGTATCAGTCCAACCCTGCTCATATATTCGATCATGAAGTCATCAAGGTGGATGAGAAAGTGAGGTACATGGAAGAGCCGATCTAAGTAATGGATTGGAAGGAGCAAGTTCTTTAAACGAAGAAAATTCCACTAGTCAAGGTCTTCTGGCGACACCACAACCTCGAAGAGGCTAGGTGGGAAAGCGAAAAGGAAATGAGGCAAAAGTATCCTCACCTTTTCAATGAGACGTAAGAGATGTACAATTTCGAGGATGAAATTTTCTAAGGAGGGGAGAATTGTGATATCCGGATTTTGCCGGACCTCGAGTACATAACTGTCCATGACGAGTCAATGAGTTTGTCATCGAACTACGTTGATGGCACCACTTGCGGCCGCCATTTCATCACTACCATCAATGGACCGAGAGGTCACGAGTCGTACTGTTCTTACGACGTACCCTCATAGTCATGCCTTTATCGCGTCATGACGATCCGATCACCGTATGACTTAGTGTGACATCCTGATTTTCGACCATGTTTCGATTAAATGAAATGGGCTTTTCATCGACGCACCTATAGCCTTTTTCTCTGAGCTGATCAGTCATGAGATAACTAATCTATCTGGTGAAGCCATTAAGGAATATAAACAAGACAAACTTGAGAATTCGATCAGAAATCGACTACTTGACCGTGCTAATCTGCAAGGGTCAATGCGACACCGTTAAAATCGACTAGAGGCTAGAGATAGGTCAATTCGACAAAGGCATGTAATTAAGCTGTGGGTGATTCCACCTGATTGCAAAATTCATGTCGAACGGAACTAAACCGATTTTTCTGTCGATTCTATACCCTGTGCCCGTAATTTAAACCTTGAGATTTTTATGACAACTAAGAGTCACCTATGAGTCAGAGATGCACAATATGGATTGAAAATAATCGACCACGGGTCAAATGTGCTAGAAATTCCTAAAAGCTACCCGGTAGGTTAGGTCACGCTAAAATCGCGTATGATTGAAATTAACCACGAAATTGTACATAGTTTCAAGAATCGAAAGTTCCAGTGTGTCATGATTTATTTTTGGAACGTCGACTCATCCTTTGAAGAATTTTCGGCAAGCCCGGGATTTTTGGCGAAAAATCTAAATTGGGCTAATTAAAACCGGGAAATTCGGATGCACATCTTTTGGCGGAATTTTGGCTTTAAAAATGGATCAAGTGGTGAAGGGAATGCAATAAATTATTTTAGGCTGTTGCCATGGCATGTGTGACCATTAAATTGAAGTTGCTTAGTGTGAAATTGAGTGGAAAGGGTTGCAAAATTCGGAGGGCTGAACAAATAAGGGTTTTGTACCTTTAATTGGGTTTTATTTGTGGAAATTAAGGCCATTTCCTAAGCGGTGGACCTCTTGACTTAAGGGTGGGCCAAAGAATTCCAAGGCACAAGACTTTTAGGCCATAACATTGATGAAGTAGGACCCTCTTCCTTGGACTTCCTCTCCCCTCATGTGCGCATCCCCCTTTCCCTCTACTAATGTCTCTTTTCTTCTCTTTTCCACCCCTTTTCCTTCCTGCTAGCCTCCTCTCTATTTCCTTTTCCCTTCTTCGACCGTGCCTCTATTTGGGCACACTATTCCAACACGTTAAAACAGAACCTCTATTCTGTGTTGTGATGTTGTTCTCTACCATTAAACCACCAACCTTCAATCCTTCTCTCCTCATGTTCTGGTTTTCTCACTCCTCTCACCTTGTTGCCGCGCGTCCTCACCCACCGTATCCCGTCGCCCTTCTAGCCCCATCACGCTGGCTCCATTTTTCCTCCATCGGTTCTATTTCTCTTCGCCTGGTTGTTGCCGCCACCACCTCACCGTTTCCTTGCCGTCGCCAGTTACCAACCCTCCGCCCGTTTCCGTCCGCCAACCCCCTCACCGCCAATAGCCCCTTCGCCCCTGCCGCTGCTCCATCACCGGGACCCCAACGACTTTAGTCCAGCCGTCCAGAAAGCCGGCGGCCCCGCCTGGCTACATCGCCACAATCGGGCAGTCCCTGCCGTCGCAAGCAACTCCTGTTAGGCCACCAACTCGTCCCCTACTGTCTCTGCGTTGTGTCCAACCAATCCTGACTAGCAAGAAGGGACCATATCTCAACTTAGGGCTGAGACTTAGTTGGCTATTTTTCAGCCTCGGTTAGCCTCCTTTGGTGTCGCCATAGACCTGAGTTGTGGTCGCCGTCACGCCACCATCGCCGTGGTCCAGTTTATTCACTAAACTAGCGAGTTAACCTCCTAAGCCTTAATTAGGGGTTAATTACACTTAGGGGAGGGTTAGTTAGCCTTAAGTGTGGTTAGCATAACTTAGTTAGCCTATTTGGTTAATTAGATTAATTAGCTAGGCTAATTAGGTGGTTAGTTAATCTAGTTAGTTAGTTAGTAGGTTTAAATGTACCTAGATTGGTTAGAGTAATTTAATTAGTTCAATTAGGTGGTTAGATTAGCCTAGGTAGATTAATTAGTGATTTAATTTAATTATTTTGCAATTTAATTATTTAATTGCAATTTATTTAATTATTTATTAACTAGCGTAAATTATACCGGGATAGCTAGTTGTTAGAATTTCGTTCTGATCGTCGTGGTGTAGTTAATTTGTGGAATTGAGTGCTAATTTGTGCAATTTGATGTTGAGTGTTGATTTATTATTTATTATTTAAAAAATGTAAAATTTTTCTATTTAATTAGAAAAATACTGGGCGTCGATTTTGACGCCAAAAATATTTTAAGTTGTATATAGAATCGTGAGATTTTTAAAAAAGAGTATATCACGTTTTATGGTGCAATTTGATCGTGGGACCACTCCCAATTATTTTACCGGGTGTTTTTAATATGACGAAAATAGGCCAAGTACATTATTTGAAATTGAGGCATTTGTGTGCAAAACACGATGTCCTTGGCCGAGATTGGGTGTGCGTGTGATCACCATGAGAACCCGTCACCCGATGAAGGTCGGGTGGACAATGCTCCTATATGGAATGCCCCACATCAATGGATGCCAGATCATGGTAGAGGCCAGACCGATGCTCCTTCGAGAATGCCGTCTAGGGATAGATGTTGCCATGCTCGATGGGGCAAGACGATGCCTAGTTACGTCGGATGACTGCTGACTGTTGAGTTGGCCGTGCCAACTGGGCCGTAATTAATTGGAACGCTTGATTGAGTGAGATGACCGTGCCTGATTATGGGACAAAATTGTGTGGCACAGAATGAGACATGTCATAATGATTTGGCCTTATAATCGGGACCCCTGTGATTGATTAGTACATGAGTTGAAGTGGTCCAATTATTGATTGCATGTACTGTATGCATATATGATATGAGTTGTAATGACATGCAGGCAGGTGCTGAGGTGAGGTAAGTCTTATATGATGTGTGTATAGGCTGCCTTTAGGTGAATTTCCTCATAATCGGGGTTTAGGGCGTGAACTCGCTAAGACATTGTCTCACCCCATCGTGGTTTAACTTTTTATAGGTCCTTAGATGGAGGTGAGACCCGTTCATTTTGGGTGGCCGCGAGAGACCGAGGAACAGTGCACCACCTTCCCTGTTCGCGGGAATACTTGGATCCGCGAGCTCGTCATGACCACAATTTGGGTCGATGAGGGCCAACCTCAGTTGGTAGCTCATTGATTCAAAGCGTGGTTTCAATGTGGGCCTGACGAGGTCTAGGAAGGTCCCGTGGACGGTTTCGACGAACTTGCCATTAAGGGTGAGGGTGAGGTGGTACTCGACCCTGTTGTGGACACCGATACTATAGCTACTATCATGGTGAACCAGTTGCCTGAGGATGAGCAGGAGCCCGAAGTAGAGGAGGTAGCTAACCCACTAGACATTGACATTCCCGATGGTGTCGTAGTGGACCCGGATCCCAAGTAGGAGGGTCCGAGGTAGGGTTAGTTTGGTAGTCCTTTTTGGATCTTGACCTCCTGTATATAACTTGTAGGGATAACCTGGTTTGCTTTATAAAGTGTGTTTGTTTAAATTGGTTGTCCTGCTTTTCTATCCCATGTTTGTTTGTTTTCTGGGGATTGTTATTTCGCTTTCGCATGTGCATGAACTGATTGGTTGGTGACGCGTCCTGGGAATGTCACAATTTAGTCGACCATCGAGGGATGTGCATGTACCCGGAGTTCGGGGCGTGACACTTATTGTCCTGTCGAAAATTTCCTTACGCAACGCCATAAATGGGACCAACATCTACCCGCATTTGTACCCCGTTAACCGAACCTTTCGTGCAAGTCATCTTCGACTCCATGCATACGTGAAAGTTGACGATGAAAAATGTCGAAGACTCCCTTATTTACCTCACGTCGACTCTCAACCATTCCCACCCAAAGACCGTCGACTACCACAGCTTCATGCGCCTTTTTCTCCATTGAACGGCCATGTAGCCACATCCATTTGATGGTCAACCAAAGTCGGACAATTGACCAAGAAATGGCTATGCCATAGCCACGTCCTCCTTCCCTTCAGTCAGTCAACGAAATGGCCACATTGACCATGCACGAGGGACATGTCCATGCATGAGGAGGGGCAAGTGTCGGCCAGAGTTCTCGGTGGACGGCCACATCTCCCCCATCCGTCTCTGCCTCCTGCTACCACCAGACCTACATTTGTTGATTGAGGAAGTCAACAAAGAGGAAACCGGGCGGAACTCACAAAGAAGAGCAAGCAGAGAGAGAGAGAGAGACCGCTTCTTCTTCACTTCATCGCCGCCGGCCTCACTTCTTGCCTCTCGCGTGCGCCTTACTGCCGTTGACTACCTCGTCACCGACCTCCTCACCGCGCCCCAAGCTCCCTCACCGTTGTTGTGTCGCTCACAGCCGATTAACGCACCACAACCAGCCATTGATGCCACAGCTCGTGCTTCACCGCCGTCCCTCAGCCACTGCCAAACAGGGAGACTCGCAGCTCACGCCTCACCGCACGCTACCGTTGTCGTCGCCTCGCCATAGCCGCGCCCGCCACTCATGCCCTGAGTACCCGAGGCAAGCGGTAGCCCTGTTGTTCTATGTTGTGCAAGAATACTCTGCTCGTGTGTCCGGATTAGGATGGATGTTAAGGAATTAGCGTTAGTCAATTGTGTAGGCGGTCCTGTCGAAATCACTGATGTTGGATGCTTGAAAGGTACAATGTTTAGATGGTACGAAGTTGTCCTCGGCGAGATGAACCTAGTTTAGTGTTGAGTGATCCCGTTGTGCGCATGACGACCATCGGTAGGGTCAGCGCGGGTTCAGATATGAGGCTATGAGTTCCTATAGTCGTAGGATCAATATACCGGCTTTTAGTGGAATTGGTCTTGATGATCAGTCTCGCTTATAATGGTTCAGCTCAGGCTTAAAGTAAGCTGGATATATACATATATATGTTGTTTAGGGTCAATTTCTATAAAACCTTAGGCAAGTCATCCGAATTAACTCGGATAGAATAAAAAGAGGTACGAACCTCAGGTAAACGTGTGCGATGATTTTAATAAAAGCTGCTAGGTGCTGCATCATGGTTGAAACGTTATTGATGCCGTCAGACCCCTGAGACGACGATGCCTCGAGTGTCGGGTTGCTCGAAGGGACGTGATGGCGATGCCTTTGGATGCCTGGGGACTGGTGATTCCCGGAGGTACCTCGGAAGTCGAGATGCCTGGAAGTCTGACGTAACACATTCTGGATGCTTGGGGACATCAGACATGATGAGCCCCGGAGGTCCTCGTGATGCTAGGTAAGGTGCGAGATGCCTGGAAGTGTGACGTGACACGCTTTGGATGCTCGGTGATGGAAATATGGAACACAAGGTCCTCGTGATGCCAGGTAGGGTGCGAGATGCCTGGAGGGATGCAAACATTGATTCCTTTGGAAGATGACGGTAGTTAGAATTAACGTTGACTCGACTTATGAATAGTTTCGACTATTTAATTGTTTTCCCAATACTTTGCTTGAATTGTCCTTATAGCATTCCAGTACCCTGAGTTATTATGTCTTACGTGTTGCATGCTAGAATGTTGTAGGTAGAGTAGTGGTAGACTTGTATAATATGGTTTGACAAGCTTCCATTTGGTGAGTAGTCGTACTCACCCCTTGTGGGACCATCATATTTCAGAGACGTAGATATGCCATTGCAGCCCGCGTCTTCTAGTGTGTTCTATGGCATCCCCATTGACCTCAGATGGGAGCAAACGGAGCACCCCGACCTCGACCCCAACCTAGACCCAGAATCAAGCCGCCGCCATTACTGCCGCCGCTACAGTTGCCACTACTGCCGCTACCAATGCTACTATTGCTGTTGCCGCTGTTGCACTTGCTGCTGCACCTACCGTCGCACCTGCCGAGGTTCCACCTGGGAACGTGATCGCCACGAGGTCAATGCACAAATTGGTGGAACAATTTCTAAAGTTGAACTCGCCAAAGTTCACTGGCGCAGGAGATCCCGAGGCTACAGCCCTCTGGATCCAGTAATTGGAAAAGGCCTTTGCATTGCTGATGTGCACTGAGGTGGAGAAGGTCGTCCTTGCAGTCTATCAGCTGTAGGGGATTGCAAGCACTTGGTGGAGAGCCACTAGGGGGATGGTATTCCCTGATGGTGTAGTCTTGGTATGGAACGCCTTTGTCGAGGTCTTCAACGGCAAGTACTTCTCTGACAGTGCCAAATAACTAAAGATGGTGGAATTTCAGCGCCTTCGCCAAGGTACAATTACAGTGGATCGGTTTGAAGCGAAGTTCACTGAACTATCGTAGTTTGCCCCTAGATTGGTTGAGGATCCGGTAGACCAAGCTAGGAGATTCAGAGATGGACTCAAACAGGAGCTGAGGAGTCCACAGGAGTAAATTAATTTGAAGGACTACAACGACTTGTACGAACGGGCCTAGCTGATAGAGAGAGACTGGAACGAACAAGCTGCTGCATTTGGGTCACGGTTTGGTTTGAATCGGGATGGAAATCGGTTTGGGAAGAGACCGATGATCGGAGGAAGGTATCCTGTTTCACCTAACAGGAAGAGTGGGATAGGAAAGTCAGCGTCGAACCAGAATGGAGTGTGTCTAGCAGGGTCACATAGCTAGGAATTGTCCCAAGAGACAAATGGGACAGTAGTTACCACCACCACCACTGATGGGTCAGATTCGAGGAATCGTGCCACCGAACACACTGCAGGGTGGGTTGATCCGACCTCCAGCTTAAGGAAGGACGTACGCTATCACTAGAGGACAGGCGGAGGATGCACCTAATGTGATCATAGGTACAGTCTCGTTGAACTACCACGCTGCTTATGCTTTATTTGACCCTGGAGCTACTCATTCATTTATAGCAGAGCAGTATGTTAAATTGGTAGGTGGGTGAAAGAAAACTGACAGGACCCAAATTAGTGCAAACTACTACAGATGGAGTATATATTATCAGGTATAGGCTCAAAACGGCCCAAAGTCGACAGAAAAGCTATGCGGATAAACATAGAAGACCCTTAGAATTTAACATGGGAGATCACGTATTTCTAAAGGTGTCTCCGAGGAAGGGATTATGACGATTCGGAATGAAGGGTAAGTTGAGCCCTAGATTTGTCGGACCTTTCGAGATCCTGGAAAAGGTAGGGGATGTAGCCTATTGGCTAGCATTGCCTCCTAAATTGACAAATCTACATGACATCTTCCATGTGTCGATGCTGAGGAAGTATTAGCCCGACCCTGCTCATATACTTGATCATGAAGTCATTGAGGTGGATGAGAAAGTGAGGTACATGGAAGAGTTGATCCAGGTACTGGATCGAAAGGAGCAAGTTCTTTGAATGAAGAAAATTCTACTAGTCAAGGTGTTGTGGCGACACCACAACCTCAAAGAGGCTACATGGGAAAGTGAAAAGGAAATGAGGCAAAAGTATCCTCACCTTTTCAATAAGACGTAAGAGACGTACAATTTTGAGGACAAAATTCTCTAAGGAGGGGAGAATTGTGATATCTGGATTTTGCCAGACCTCGAGTACATAATGGTCCGCGACGGGTCAACGAGTTTGTCGTCAGACCACGTTGATGGCACCACTTGTGGCCGCCATTTCATCACTACCATCACTGGACCGAGACGTCACGTGTCGTAATTTTCTTATGACATACCCTCATAGTCACGCCTTTGCTGCGTCTTGACGATCCGATCACTGTATGACTTATAGTCTCGTCAAAAATTTCCTTATGCAACGCCATAAATGGGACCAACATCCACCCACATTTGTACCCCGTTAGCTGAACCTTTCGTGCAAGTCATCTTCGACCCCATGCGTACGTGAAATTTGACAACGAAAAATGTTGAAAGACTCCCCTATTTACCTCACGTCAACTCTCAACCATCCCCCAGCTAAAGACCGCCGACTACCACAGCTTCATGCACGCCCTTTTCTCCATTGAACGGCCATGCAGCCACATCCATTTGATGGTCAACCAAAGAGGGACAATTGACCAAGAAATGGCCACGCCACAGCCGCGTCCTCCTTCCCTTCGGCTGGTAAATGAAATGGCGACATTGACCATGCACGAGGGACACGTCCGTGCATGAGGAGGGCAAGTGTCGGCCAGAGTTCTCAATGGACAGCCACGTCTCCCCCACCCGTCTCCACCTCCTGTTGCCACTGGAACTACACTTGTTGATTGAGGAACTCGACAAAGAGGAAAACGGGTGGAACTCATAAAGAAGAGCAAGCAGAGAGAGAGAGAGAGAGACCGCTTCTTCTTCACTTCATCACCGCCAGCCTCGCTTCTCGCCTCTCTCGCACGCCTTGCTGCCCTCGACTGCCTCGTCACTGGCCTCCACACCGCGCCCCAACCTCCCTCACCGCTGTTGTGTCGCTCACAGCACCATCCAGCTGACCACCGCACCATAGCTAGCCACCGACGCCGTAGCTTGTGTTTCACCGCTGTCCCTCGGCCGCTGCTGAACCGGGAGACGTGCAGCTCGCGCCTCACCACACGCTACCGTCGCCATCGCCTCGCCACAGTCGCACCAGCTGCTCACGCCTTGAGGACCCGAGACAAGTGGTAGCTCTGTCGCTCTATATTGTGCGAGAATACCCTGCTTGTGCGTCCGGATTAGGATGGACGTTACGAAATTAGCGTTAGTCAATCGTGTAGGTGGTCCGATCGAAACCACTGATGTTGGATGCTTGAAAGGTACAATGTTTAGACGGTACGGAGTTTTCCTCAGCGAGATGAGCCAAGTTTAGCGTTGAGTGATCCCGTTGTGCGCGTGACGACCATCGGTAGGGTCGGCGCAGTTTCGGATATGAGGCTATGAGTTCCTACAGTCATAGGATCGTTATACCGGCTTTTAATGGAATCGGTCTTGCTTATTGTGGTTCGGCGTAGGCTTAAACTAAGCTAGATATATATATAGGTCGGTTAGGATCAAGTGCTAGAAGACCTTAAGCGAGTTGTTAGAATTAAGTCGGATAGAATAAAAAGAGGTACGAACCTCAAGTAAACGTGTGTGATGATTTGAATAAAACCTGCTAAATGTTGCGTCATGGTTGAAACGTTATCAATACCATCGGACCCCTGGGATGACGATGCCCTAGGTGTCGGGTTGCCCGGAGGGTCGTGATGGCGATGCGTTTGGATGCCTAGGGACTGGTAAGCCCCGGAGCTACCCCGGAAGTCGAGATGCCTGGAAGTGTGACATAACACATTCCGGATGCCTGGGGACATTAGACATGATGAGCCTCGGAGGTCCTTGTGATGCCAGGTAGGGTGGGAGATGCCTGGAGGTGCGACATAACACACTCTGGATGCCCGGTGACTAAAATATGGAACCGGAGGTCCTCGTGATGCCAGGTAGGGTGCGAGATGCCTGGAGGGATGCAAACACTTATTCCTCTGGATGATGACGGCAATTAGAATTAACGTTGACTTGACTTTTGAACTGTTTCGACTGTTTAAATGTTTTCCCAATGCTTCGCTTGAATTGTCCTTGTAGCATTATAGTACCCTAAGTTATTATGTCTTACGTGTTGCATGCTAAAATGTCGTAGCTAGAGTAGCGGTAGACTTGTATAATATGGTTTGACAGGTTCCATATGTTGAGTAGTCATACTCACCCCTTGTGGGACCATCATATTTCAGAGACGTAGATATGCACTGCAGCTCGCGTCCTCTGGTATGTTCTATTGCATCCCCATCGACCTTAGATGGGAGTAGATGGAGCAACCTGACCCCGACCTCGACCTGCCGGAGATTATATTCATCCGGATGTTGGGGTTTCATGAAGCATGTATAGGTAAAATTAACAAAAAGAATGCAGGGGAAACAAATATATATTTTATACATGATTCTCCGAAGGCGTTGTTCGTGCGTTTTAATAAAAAATATGAATATAAAAAGGGAGTTAAACGAATTACCTCTCGAAGCGCACTTTATACGAATTGGTTTAGATGTTCTTCAGTTCGAGCCCCACAAATGTCGGACCTCTAGTTCAGACACACCAACAATGGATGTCGAACAGAAGAGAGAACTTTTGGATATTCACCACTATGATCGTGCTAGCAATCTCGTGGAGACAATCCACCGTATCCTTGATGTTTTAGTCACGGCCCGAACGAGAGAGAATCCCTCTTTTTCTCGTGTCTCAAAAACACAAGAACACACAAAAATCTCTATTTTTGCAACCCCATGTCATATCGCAAAACCAGGAACTTTTAAATAAAAATAAAATCTATCAGCAACGGTTGTTGATCGATGGACGATCAACAACCGTTGCCGATCGTCCGCCGATGTACGAATGATCATGCATGGATGGTCAGCGATTGCTGACCATCCATGCTTCATGCATGATGGTTAGCAACCGTTGATCATCATATGCATGAAGCTTCAATTTTTTTAATTAGTTATTAATTAATTAATTAATTAAACAAATAAATAATTAATTAATCAATCCCCTTTAAAATAAAAAGAACATAATCTTTATATGTACAATTGGAATACATTAACATGTATCCACTTTGCGCATGCGCGTGCATCATATGCAGTAGTAGGCTCGTGACTATAATACAAATTAAATTAAATCTCATTTAATTTAATTTCAAATCGACTCAATTTGATTGTAGTAATTGCAATCACATTTGCAACATTATTTCTCTCTTGTTCCACGTTATCCTAATTGTTTATGGTGCATGACATCCCTAGGTTCATCACTAAGCTGGTAGTAAGACTTGTACTAACACATTAGTACTCCCAAAAGAATTAATTGTCCCAATTAATCTTTTGGTCCTACAAGCCATGATTGATATCTAGCAATATGTCATGACTGCCCAGTTAGTGTGAATGCTTTAAGAACATAATGAACCTGTTAGTTTTGGCTACAATGTAATTCAATTCCTCTGTTTTACTATGTCCCGATCAAACAAAGACCATGGAATATTTGTCAAGTCACCAATCCGATCATATGCACAAATCTAATTGACATGCATTTTATTCAAGACATAAACAATTTATTCTCGATTACAACCCCCGCCGAGGATTTCAATGCAGTGTCATAATTAGATCGCATTGGACATCAACATTATACCTTGCATTTAACAAGGAGATAGATTCCATATTGTGCACACGTGCAACTTCATATATGGACAAACTATGACCATCAGATATAAAGACGGATCAACGACCCCACATTACGTACACCTGTGAACCATAGTTGTTCGACACACAAGTTAACACTGTGCCTCAGGTCTAAGGATTATTTACACTAGACCAAAGCATGAACAATTAGACATTAACCATGCTAAAAGCTTCCATGTTGCTAATCGTTCCATATGCGTCACATTCAGTGAACTTGTCTAATACAAACACTCGTGTTCTTAACTCAGGCATCACAATACCCAATGACTTATGACTCATCATTCCCTTAAGTATCCAATACTTAATGGTGAAGTTAAAAACACACCGGTCTCAACAAAAATGGTTTAAAGATTCAGCCTAACTATGATTATTGACATCTCAAGAATGGGTCTAGTTGCAACTGATATTATGGAATTATTCATAAATATAAAATAATTGGACAAATGAATGAATACATCATTACCATTGAATGTAAAGACAAACCCAGACGTAGACTTATAATCATTAGGATTCGATTGAAAATTAGAATCAGTATAAGCTACAACTTTAAATTCTCCTTCTCCATATATCAAGAATAAATCTTTAGTCCTTTGCAAGTACTTAAGAATATTCTTGACTACTGTCCAGTGCTCTTCTCCTGGATTAGACTGATATCTGCTAGTAATACTTACAGCATGCGCAATATCAAGTCTAGTACATAGCATACATTATGCTTCCAATAGCGGACGCATATGGTATCTTCGCCATCCGCTCTCTTTCTTCAGGAGTGTTGGGACACATCTCCTTAGAAAGACGGATCCCCTCTCTTGGAACATTGCATGGAGTGTCGGTGACGATTACATTAGACCGAGACCCGAGGTTAACAGCTACCAACAGAGCATTCACATGGCACCCTTCGAAGCATTGTATGGCAGAGCATGCAGAACACCAGTGTGCGGGATGAGGTCGGAGAGCGAAAGATCACAGGCCCAAGGTTAGTTTAGCAATTAGTGGATGTAGTTGCCATCATCAGAGACAAATTGAAAACCTCTCAAAGTCGCTAGAAAAGCTATGTAGATAAGCGTCAAAGGCCTTTGGAGTTCCAAGTTGGTGATCATGTTTTTCTTAATGTGTCACCAATGAGAGGCACTTCGCGCTTCGACAAGAAGGGAAAGCTGAGTCTGAGGTACGTAGGTCCCTTTGAGATTCTTGAAAGAATCGGGATCCTAGCATCTCGTCTTGCATTACCGCCGAGGTTGGCGCAAGTGCATGACGTCTTTCATGTGTCAATGTTGATGAAGTATGAGCCTGACTCGACCCACGTGCTTACTTTTGAGGAATTGGATGTGGACGACAAAGTGTCGTACATTGAGAGCCTAGTTCAGATTGTGGATTGCAAGGAATAGGTTTTGCGCACCAAGACCATCCCGTTGGTCAAAGTGGTCTGGCAACACCACGGTATTGAAGGAGCAACTTGGGAAAGTGAAGACTTGATGAGACGACTGTACCCCCACCTTTTTGTGTAAGATTTGTAATGGTTTAAATTTCGAGGACGAAATTTTTATAAAAGGGGAAGAGTCGTGACATCCTAATTTTCCACTTCTGTTTTCAATTGAATGAGTTGAGCTTTTCATTGAGGCACCTATAGCCTTTTTCTCTTAGTTGGCCACTCACGAGTTAACTAACCTATCGGGTGAAGCCGTTAAGGAATTCTAATGCTACAGACTCGAGAATTCGACCAGAAACCGACTATTCGACCGTGCAAATCTACAAGGGTCAATACGGCACTGTCAAAATCAATAAGAGATCAGAGATAGGTCGATTTGACTAAGATATGTGATTAATGCGTGGGTGATTCCATTTGATTGCGAAATTCTCATCGAGTGACACTAGACTGATTATTCTGTCTTTTCTGTACCCTGTGTTCGCATTTGAAACCTCGAGATTTCCATGACAATCGAGAGTTGCCAATGTGCCGAAGATGTACATTATGGCTTGAAAATAATCAACCACAGGTCAAATGCACCATAAATTCCTAAAAGCTACCTAGTAGATTAGGAAGCGCTAAAATCGTGCCAGATTGAAATTAACTGCGAATTTAAACCCGATTTCAGATATTGAAAGTTCTATAATGTCATAATTCATTTTAGGAACGTTGACTCATTCTCCGAAGATTTTTCTACAAACTGAGATTTTCGGCGAAAAAGTAAAATATGGTTATTTTGGATCGGAAAAATCCGAGGACCGCTTTTGGTCTCGTTTTTGGGATTTGAGTTGAACGAATGGGTGAGGAAAAATGTGGATTTAAGTGACGACACCATGAATGAATTTATTAACTTTCATTTGAGCTCAATTGGATGAAAATTAGAAGAGAAATGTAATGAAATTTATGAGGCAAAGTCCAAAATTCTTAGGCCATGGGGGAGCAACATTTTGGACCCATTGGCAAGCTTGTTGAGGAAGCTTATGGGCTGTCAAAGGGCTGAGGATGACAGACCACCACTGGCGGCAAGAACTCAAGTGCCTAGGATATTTTGTGGCCCCCTCCTTGACCAGCCGCTTCTTCTTACTCATTTGGCTTCACTTTCTCCATTGTTGAAGCAATTGAGAGCTTGAGAAACCAAAGGAAAGCTAGCAACACCCCTCCCTTGGCCATCGAACACCGCCTAGGCCATCGGAGCCACCGCCGGACCCTTTCCTCCCCTGTGTTTCTCCTTATGCTAGTTTCTGCTCCAACTAACCTTCGTGTGAAAAACCGAGTTAAAAGTTCTCTTCTTGTGAGAATCAACCTTCGTGCCACCACCATCATCTTCAGCACATCCAAACCGTATGAGAGCACCTCGCCGCTCGCCGGAATGATCCGCTGGTCGTCCCGTCCACCGGCCAGAAGCTGCCGCCCGTTGATCCATTGGTTCGCCCGCCCGAGTGCACTGTTTCGCTTTTTCTTCACTTTTCCACCCATTCCGACCATTCCTCCGCCTATTCCAACAACTAGCAAGTCCCCATTGACCCCCGAGTGTCGCCGATTGCTAGCCACCAGCTCACCGGAGCTCCGATCAGCCCTTCCTTGCCATTGAAGCCGCTGGTTATCTCTCTGCAATTCAGCTAAGAACAGAAGCCGAACCAGTAAGGCTTCGGGACTTCGTGGCCTGTTTTTGAGCCCTTCTCGGCCTTGCTTGGTGTCATAGCTAGGAGGATTGTCGCCCACCTTGGCTTCGCCGTCTCCGTGGACTCACTGGAATGCTAAATCGGTGAGTTTACTCACTAAACCTTGCTTAGGAGGTTAATTATGCTTAAGGGTTGTTTAGATTAGCTTAAGTATGGATTAGTGATAATCTAGAATGGTTAAATTAGCCGTTTAATGGATTAGTATTAATATAATTAGTGAGATTAGCACAATTGATGATGGATTAGTCCAATTCAATGGACTTTTTGCAGTTTGGATCTATGGACCCTCGCCGTTGGCCATTTTTGTACATCAAAATGGGTTGCCAATTTGAGGTTTATGTGTTCTTAAGAAATGTTTTAAACATCCTCAACTACAATATATATTTTTCTCAAGATCTTTAGGGATTTAAAAGAAGGCGATATCAGCTCCGTCATTCGCAAACAGAACCTTAGTTTTTGCTGGAACTAGTGACCTTTTAGGATTCTAGGGGTTTTTATCAACTTTAAGTGTTCAAATTTCAAAATGGTTTCTTCACAAAAGTTGTTTGTCATATCTTTTAGTTCAATATACTCAAATTTCATGTCAAATGGACAAGTTTGGGACCTCGAACCAAACTGATTTTGGAAGACAGACTTTCTAGAAACGGACTCAGTTTTTGTACTGGATTGAGCGATTTACTGGGCTTAATATTGAAGGATCTGGGTTAAGGTGTCTTCATGAAAAATTTTCCTTATGTGTTCTTTACAACATGTTGAAATTTGAGAATTTTCCGAACTCGGTTGATTAGATTTCTGTATTTAAACTCGGAGATGCACGAGTGGACCGTTTCTGCCGATTAGGACCAGTAGTAGTTCGTGATTGTTCTTGATGCTTTACTTGCTTTAATTAGTGTTTTAATGTCTTATGGATTTAATTTATTAATTATTAAATGCTGGAAATTTAGTGTTCACAATTAACTGTTCACGAAACACTGTTCACGTGCACTGTTCACCCGAGAATGAAAAGTTGTCCAATTTCATGTGTTTTGATCTTATGAGGTGATTTGAGTGTATAAATGCATGGGCATCTGCATGAATTGAGTGATTTTTACAAAAAGGGAAATATGCCTAGTCCGAGGGACGTTGGAAATGGATCGCCTTTGGGAGAAAATGATTTGAAAGTGTATATGCAAGCATGTATGCAAGGGCTAAGTGCTACATGATAGCGAGACTACGTGTGAGTTACCTCTACTGCCTTATACTATTGCTTATTGTAACCAAGGGCTAAGTGTTACATGACAACTCGAGTCACATGGGAATTACCCCTAGAGCCTTGTAGTATTGTCATGCATAGTGAAGGACTAAGTGCTACACGATATCGAAACTCATGTGAGCCACCTCTAGGGCCTTACACTATTGCTATATGTGGTCAAGGACTAAGTACTACACGATGGCCAGACTTCGTGTGGGTCACCTTTAGAGCCTTAGACTATCACTTATTGTAATCAATGGCTAAGTGTTACATGGCGACTTGAGTCGCATGGGAACTACCTTTAGAGCCTTGAGTTTGTTTATTGAGTGAGGTTGTTGAGTGGAATTGAAAATTTGATTATTGAGGGTGAATATCAGGGGTGGATTGAACCACCGATATGATTTACTCGCGCCTGATTATGGGATGAAATTGTGTGACACGGAATGGGACGTGTCATAACGATTTGGCCTTATAACTGGGACTTCTGTGGTTGATTGGTGGATAGTGAGATGCTCCAATTGTTATGTGCATTAATTATATGCATTTGTGATATGAACTATGCTAACATGCAGGAAGGAATTGAGGTGAGGTAAGTCCTCTGTTCAAATTGTGTGGTTGTGTGGCTAGAACGCCTTGAGGTGTATTTTCTTCCTAATAAGAGTTTAAGAGGTGAACTTGCTGAGATATCGTCTCACCCCATCGTGGGCTCAATTTTCAAGTCCGTAGGTGGAGGATCGAAGTCCCGAGTCTGCAGAGGTGGAGTTTGAAGGATCAGCGTTTGTGTTCGACGAGTAGGTCGTAGGACAGCTTCCTTTTGAGAGTCGATATTTTGTAGACTTTTGACTAGACTCGTTTTGGTAACCAAACCCGTTGTTTACAAAAGTTGGCTTTTGTGAAATGTGTCCTACTTTCCTATCCCATGTTGTTTGTTGTTAGGGGTTTAATGTTTCACTTCCGCATGTGCATTAAAATGAATTGAGTCGGCGACGAGACCTGGGAACGTCGCATTTGTATCGACCATTAAGGGATGGGTGCGCGCTTGAGGATCGGGGCGTGACAATTTGAGTGCAAAGCACGATGTCCTTGGCCGAGATTGGATGTGCATGTGATCGTTATGAGAACCCATCACGAGCGTTTATGCCAGACGATGCTCCTTCGGGAACGCCCCACATCAACAGATGCTAGTCGCAGTGGAGGCTGGACCGATGCTCATTCGGGAATGCCGTCTAGAGGTACACGTTGCCGTGCTCGATGGGGCGAGACGACGCCTAGCTATGCTGGATGACTGCTGATTGTTGAGTTGGCCATGGCTATTGGGTTGTAATTAATTGGAACGGTTGAATGAGTGATTTAACCGCGCCTAATTATGGGACAAAATTGTGTGGCATGGAATGTGACGTGTCATAACGATTTGGCCTTATAATTGGGACCCCTATGATTGATTGATATGTGGAAAGTGAAGTGTTTCAATTATCGAATACATTAACTATATGAATATGTTATATGAACTGTACTCACCCCATCGTGGTTTACAATTTTCAGGTCCTTAGATGGAGGTTCAACCTGTTCGTTTTGGATGGCTGCAAGAGGCCAAGGAAGAGCATACCGTCTTCGCTGTCTATAGGAACCCCAACTGGACCCATGAGCTCGTGGTTACTACTATTTGGGTCAATGAGGGCCTACCTCAGTTGGTCCCTCATAGATTCAAAGTGTGGTTTTGCCGTGGGCCCAATGGTGTTCAGGAGGGCCCCTTGGATAGTTTCGACGGACCTGCCGTCGATGACGAGTATTTTGAGCTCGACCCCGTGCATGACGCCGATATCATAGCTAATATCGAGGCAGGCTAGGGACCCAAGGTTGGGGAGCCTATAGTAGAGGTAGCTAATCCTCTAAATATCAACATCCTTGATGGTGTCGTGATAGACCCGGATCCCAAGTAGGTAGGGTCCAGGGTAGGGTTAGCTCAGTAGTTCCTTTTTGGTTTAGACCCTTGTGTATATAAACCTGGGTTGTTTATAAAGTGTGGCTTTTGTGAATTGACTGTCTTGCTTTTCTATCCCATGTTTGTTCGTTGTCTGGAGATTGTTTATTTCGCTTCCACATGTGCATGAATCATTTGGGTCGGCGACGTGACCTGGAAACATCGTAATATTATCGACCGCCGAGGGATGCACGCGTGCTCGAGGTTCAGGGCGTGACAACAGTTGTCCACGTGATGTCCTTTCTCCCCCATACGATACTCACAAGTCTTGTTGGGGTCAAATATAAGGAACTTTGGCGGATCGTCCATCGGGACTTCTCTTGCCACTAAATGGTTCTCAATCAACATCAGAAGTAGTTGCGACATTGGTCTGGGAAGTGGGATAAATTGCCTTTACGAAGCTTTCCCTTTACGATCGAAGTTTCAGGAAGAGCTTCCAACCTCCGTAGCAAGCTTATGAGCAGGTGGATTGTATACTTTTTGAGAGGAGTTCTGGATATAAGCAATCTCCACAACTGGGTTCTTGTCCTTCGGGGCATACCAGTGGCTCATGGTCTTAGCCAACCTTCCTTCTTACATGATTCCCTTGATGTGTTCTTCTAACTCAACTAATGCAGCGAAGTTGATGCAAGTATGGTTGTACATTTTCTCGAAGAAGCCTCAAGGCATAGCTTGAAGTAACTGCTTCATAGGCTCCTTCTCAAACAAGGGTGGCTTTACTTGAGACGTGGTGGCTCTTTGCCTTTGAGCATATGCCCTGAATGTCTCAGTCCATCTCTTTTCAACTTGAAACAGTTCTTCTCAAGTTGGTACGATCTCAGTGTTGAATTTATACTGTTACGGGGACTCATTTGCAAGATCTTCCTAGGTATGGATCTTCTCTAAGTCCAACACCATGAACCAAGTCAGTGCCGAACCAACTAGGCCATCTTCACATGAATTAATGAGGGGTGGAGGATTGTTAAAATATCAGGCCATCTCGCCCAAGTAATACTTCAAATGGATCTTGGGATACCTAATGTCGTCATATTTCCTCGTAAACTCGAGCTTCTTGTAGAATTCAAGGACCTTCACTTTGGCAAAGGGCGACAACTTGTCGAACCACTAAAGCTGGTAGCTTTGAGCATGCAAAGGCACTCCTCAATTTTCGCAAGACGTCTTGAACTCTCTTCATTGAAGTGGAGAGTTGAGGTCTCCTTAGGTGAAGCCTCTAGATCAATAACTGCTAGGATGGAAGCCGGAACCTCTTCAGCAGGTCCTTTCCCCAGGAGTTCAGCTATCAGCACATCAACAGATGTGGTAGGAAGGCTTGTAGCAGCAGTAGCAACAGCTACAATTGTCAAGTTCTTGACCTGATTAGAAAGGTTAGCTAAGAGCACCATCATATGTGCCATTTGATTCTCCATGGTAATGATGCAAGTGCGGGTATCATCATTCTCCATCCTCGCTTGGCGATGTTTACATATAATAGAGCGTTTCTCAGCCATCTTTCAATATCTTTTCAAAAGAAAAGAACTTGAGTTAGTACATAATGAAAGGAGATTGAAAAAATACCAACCTCATCAATTTTGTATTTTCTTGAGAGGAAATGGTGATAAGAAGGATAAATGTCCCCAGTATCATATAATATCATCTCATCAAGATTTCTTTGAAAGAAATTATACAATTGAAAAGGACGACGACAAAAATTTAACCCGAATGCTCATTTTTCTAAAAATTACATGAAAAGGAAAAATTCCATGATTTGTATTGATTACATCGAATGATGACAAATAAAGCATGATCTTGCATCCATGAAGCTTACAAAATGGTTCAACATTACATGTAATATGGGAGTGAATATGTGGCACCCCCTTGACGGCCCCTGATCCATTAGGGTTGCCACAGTTCAATTACCTTTCACTTGTCCTATTAACATATCACTCTGATACCATTTAATTATAGCAGGTCCATAAGTCCTGGGGGTTAAATTATTCGAATTGGTCCCAGCGCAATTCATATAACGGAAGCATAATCAAATTTCCCCATCCCGTACTCCAACAACATAATGTAATGCACACCAACTACACATCATATAAAAGATAGGGCCGAACCACTTTTATTTACATAACTTTGATGGATATCATGAGTCGGTACATCAAAAGGCCAAGGCTTCACTAAGCTCGGCTATAATCAAAAGTACCCGACTCTACAGCGGTCATGATCAACAATCCATCATCAGTGTTGGCCATCCAAAAAATGTCTTCCATTACCCATCACCAGCATCATCACACCCAGCCCGGTCCATCGACTGGCGGCGGTGGTAGCATCCCCATCATGATCCTGTCTCAACGAACCTGCACAAATAGAAACTCTTGTACCACGGGGCCATCAGGTAGACCCACGTCGTACATGACTAAGACTCGGACAGGGATGAACACTAGTCCACGGACACCCACATAGACTTGCTCCTAACACGAGCACTCAACATCAACGGGAACGCCATAAAATGAGCCACGAGTGATGGGTAACAGAGGCATCTCTCAATTTGAAATGTTAGTCCCTAAAAAGGGGTGAGTACAACTACTCAGCAATAAAGATCCATCAAACTACACAGTGCAACAAGCAAGACAACCAAGGTATCACGAGTAAAGCACATATCATCCATGCAATCAAGGATACATCACCATGCAGTCGTGCATATATCTCCATGCAGTCATGCATAAATCACCACGCATGCATATATCTCCATGAGATCCATTCAATGCCTTGGTGATCACACTTCTAAAAATCAAACAATACCAATTCAAGTTCATAGGCAATTTATAGACAAGGCCATATGCACACACATGCACATGATTCAATTTCTATATTGATTATTTTCAAAAGGATCTCATTTTTCTTCTAGGGACCAGTGTTTGCATCCCTCATATCTCTTGCACCCAACCTAGCATTGCGAGGAACCTCCGGCACGCACCTTCAGGCCTCCGGCACGCACCTCCAGGCATCTCGCACCCCAACTAGTATCACGAGGAACCTCCGGCACACACCTCCGGGCATCCGACACACACCTCCGGGCATCTCGAAACTCCCGAGGACATCTAGCACACACCTCCGGGCATCCAGACACTCCCGGGGTATCGTCTACTCATCATTTTCATTACACATGGATATATCTCACTTTGAAAAAAAAAATGCCATTTGATGCAATAATGCCAAGAGTTTTATTTAATTTATAAAATTCCATTAATTCAGGGGTCATATGAAATGCACAAATGTGACCACGCATGCTAAATAGATAGCAACTCAGAATACCACATCTCATAGAGTAATTTATTTGTTCTTAAAAAAAAATAAGACCATTTTCGGATAAAACATAATGCATTCCTTTAATTCAAATTCTGGAAAAATTAGTAAACGATATTAATAAATTATAAAAATTTAACATGATGTAAACAAGACCTAGAGAAAGAGGTTTCATGAAGAACACCATGTCAAAAAAAGTCTCATATAAATCGCATAGGTCCATACATCACAGCAAAAGAAATTCCAACACCACTTTTGCACAGTTTCGGAAATAATTTTGATTAAGGCCTTAAATGAACTCTAAAAATTATGAGATTTTAATATGTTATAATTAAGACCTAGAGGTAAAAGTTCCATGAAGAAATCAAAGTCTAATTCATTCTGGATTAAAAGCTATAATTATTATAACTCACACTAATCCTTGGCTCAATTTCCAGATTTATCCCTTTCAAAGAAAAATCATTTCCCCGACCAATACTTGTCCGTTTATTCTTAAATTTTAGTATGTTACTCCTCACGATTTCATCTACAACTTCGATCAAGAACACAAGATCAAATTCGGAATGGATAATTGCACAAAATTCACAGAACCACAGGAGATCAACATAATAGTTTCCAGATCTAGTGTCTTTGAAGAAAAATGGTTTCACCAACAAATACTTGTCCATTTCTTCTCAAATTTCGATATGTTACTCTCCAAGAAGTCCTATACAACTTTCATGCAGGACACGAAGTGAGATTTCAACTAGATATTTACCTACAATTTGCGGAATCACTAGAGGTCAAACTGTTTTCCATAGAACAGCTTACTAGCTTAAGGTACTACTCCCAAATTTCGAAAATTCTAACACTTAGCTCATCCGAAATCTACTTCACACACAACCACAGCATGCATCATGTAGATCGAGGGACTTCACTTGCCTTAAGTTCACAGCAAGCTAACGGCAACTTGAGGCTTTCGGCGAGCTTGATCAACGGCAGAACTAGGCGCATGCACGGCGGGCCAGTCTTCTTTCTCCTCTCGCCAATGAACCCTCACAAAACTCTATCGGTTTCACTCTCTCCCTCTCTCTCGACTTCACTCTCTCCCTCCCTCGATCAATCCGTCTCTCTCTCCCTCTTCCTTCGGTTGCTTCAAGGCTAGCAATCATTGGGTTTGCATGCTAGGACACTTGGCACTAAGGGGATGACAAGTGGATGAGATGGCGTGGGCTGCTTCAACCGGTTTCCCTCCCTCCTTCGGTCGACGGCTTGTGGGCTTCTTGGGCCGGGCCTTGGTCGGCCGAATGGTGGGGGTTGTGGGCCTCTTTTGGGCCATCCTAGGCCTTAATCAAATCAGCCCATATTTGCTCCTTAATTCACCTTAATCCCCACTTAATTTCATAATCTCAAATACTCACATGGCCATATAAAATTACAACATTAATCGATGAAAATCCGACTTATAGAGTAAATGGCCAAGAACATAAAATTCCTTGTCGATTTATCCTTTAGTACAATCCTTGATCACACTTAGATATAGGGTACATTTCTAATCATAGCAATAGTCCATTCAATGTTCGGCCTTATTTAATTGAAATCCGTCGATCTAATGACTATAATATAGTCCAATGGTGCTTCCGATACCTTTTCATGGGTCGCAGTGTATCTAGGGATTATTATAAAATTTTAGGATGCCACAGAATACAAGGAAAATCTCGATTACAATGAAAATAGGGAAACACAAAGAAATTTCCTTAATAAAGAAAAGGAAAAATACATGAAAGATTCCAAAATAAGAATCTTAAGAACTAGACGGGATCATGCTGAGACGCTTGTTATCATGGACTAAGCATTCCACATCAATCATGATTTCATCTTCATATTCCTCAATACGAGCTTGTGGACTCGTGGAGGCTCGAGAATATCGGGCTCAGGCTCTACTTGGCGGTATATGTAGTCAATAGTAGCATGGTGGGTCAATTGGGTTTTCTACCCAACCCCCCAACACAAGGCTAGTGGCGACTCGTCTTTTTAGGTTGTTCTAAATAGCTAGATAATTAATAAACCCATCACGAGGGGTATGGGTCTCAATGAGACTCACCATAATTTAGCATACTCAATATGGAAAGCTCCTAATGGATGAAATGATGCCATTCTTAAGGAAGAGAGTACTATTGAGAGAGATACTATGGTAAAGATATCCCCAAGTTTGATATCCACATATGCTCTCCTCGTGCAAGGTGTGTCGCTCAGATGTGTATGAATCACGACACCTTCTACTGTCACGTGAGATGTGAGCTTGGGAGAGCTCTCGACTGCGAATGAGGGAACTTACAATAGTTCGACCCAAAAGGCGAAGTGATGACATCTTATGAGACCAAATCGTGAGGGAATTCTCATGATTAGGTACCCCTAAATCCGACCTTCTCCATCTCCTCATCGAGGGAGGGAGGATGGAGGTCGAGTCGTGACAATTACGTCGTATGTTCATTCCTCTCGTGGATACGTTGTTATATTATATAATTGCTCAATGTGAGTGCCGTGGATTAGGTGAGTTAAAGACAAAATTGACACGCCATGAATGTAAGCAAACTACTCGGTCTTTGTCTGTTTCCCATTGGACTAGCCCGAATGCACGTTCCTCTAGCTGGATGCTTTGTTATGCCTTTTAGTAATTGCTCAATACCCAAGCCAAGGATTAGGTGTGTTACAGCCCAAATTGACACGCAATGCATGTGAACAAACTGGAGACAACTACCTGGCCTTTGTCTGTTTCTCATAGAAAATTTCACAAATTTTTTATATATTGATTAATTGAAAAGGCTATTGTTTTGTCTAAACGAGACAAAATACCTTTCGAAGGTATTCAATCAATGAGTGAATCAATAATGGATGTGGGAAGTCCTTTGTTGACTTTGTACAAGAAAGTAAATGGCACGAAAGCACCAACATTAGGAACAGTAGTTGCCGATATTAATTGCATTGATATAAAATGCCTTAGAGATAAAGATGAACAACATATGTTGTTGGATTGAATGAGCGGTCCTTATAATGCAACTTCAATTCAAGTGTCTACACTAACAACCGATAGTTAGCAAAGAGTTACTAAGAAATTAAACGTGCTCTAAGAATGCAAATGATAACTATTTTGTTTATCAATTTTTCTATTTTATTGTTTCCGGGAGCAGATTTAGAACACAAATCCATTTGGTAATGTAATTTCATATTTCTCTTTTCAGGATAAATTTTTGGCCTAGAAATAGTTCTGCAACAAAAATAAGAAGTAGAAATTTTCTTCTTTTCTATTTTTGGAACAAAAATGAGAAATAAAAACTCTTATTTTCACTCGTTGCTTGTCACCTGCTCGCCGCCTGAGTGGGAGAAAAATGTAACTAAATAAAATAAAAATAATTTTATTAGACTTCTTGCCCGGGGGAAAGTAGAACCGAACCAACGATTTGAGCAATACATCCTATATATATATATATATATATATATATATATATATATATATATATTAAGTGCGGAAACTCCAAGACTCAAAGTAATAGGACTGATTCTCATAGTAATAAAAGTGAAATATATTAGGATTTTTTGCAAAAAATGTCGAATAAAAAAAATGGTGAATAGCAAGTTGATTGGTTAATTCAATAAGAAATGGCAATTAGCACTCGATTTAATTGGTACCATCCAACCGAAAGAAGAGGTATTCTTGCTTTTTTTAATTTTTTATTTGAAATATATCTTTAGAACCTTTTCTTTATTTGTATGGGATTGCCTATAAAAATAGTATATATTAAAGTTGTATGAATCAATATGGTAAAAAAAATAAAGAGATAAAGAAAATATAGGATTTTTTTCTTTTCAAGCCTTATATGATAGTTATTATCCTTTTCCAATTGGGAAGCCCCTTGAGCAGGTTCCTTACGATCTTGCTAACCAACTTCTTCAGCACCTCCTTCTTCGCTTCCACTGGGAGCTTGTGGAACTCATCGGTGATGGAGCTGGCGTCGAGAGAAAGTTCCTAGCCTGGTCTGCAAAGTCTATAAAGAAGCGGGAGGCGGCGTCCAACCGATTCTGATTGGGCTCGGACAGCAGCTCATGTGTATTGGATATCATCCTCCGCCTCATCTTGTCCTCATAATCGGACATTGACATGTTGTGTGATGTTAGTTTGAGCTTCGCAGATCGAGGCTTCGCTGAACTGAAGGGCGAATTGGTTTGTGTTTCATCAATCGTTGGCGGAGAGAATTCACATGGAGGGAGCGCGTGTCGCGTAAAGGCTCCCATTGACCTCGTGGACTGAATTCCACCAGAAAAATATTTGGTGAAGTACAAATTCGTGGACTGAATTCCACCAGAAAAATATTTGGTGATGTACAAATTCGTGGACCATGAGAAATCCAAATTCAATATTACAGGATTTAACTCAAAATTTATACATTTCGGCCCAATTTTATTTGAAAGCACTTTGTAATGACGTTAATATTAGATAAGATGACCTGATACAAATAATTGATAATTCAACATGAATTGCCACTTCAAGAAAATGGGACATTCATGTCTCCATACGATGATCAGGTTAAGTGAAATAAGATCTTCCTTGGCCTTGGACAAATTATGGCAAGCAATCTTGGTGTATCATGACTGGTTCACCAAATTGATATATTAAATAATGTGAAAGCCTGTAAGTGGACATTAACATTTGGGACGTATTCTACAACAAACAAAAGTCTATGGCATACTTGATTTTTCTTTGTTATGATGGCTTCACATGAACTACTTTGAGCTTATTGGACATTAGTATGTTCGTTATATGCTTCAATTGCATGTAGTGAGGTCCTGCAAATTTGGTTGGTTTTCACTCTTTTTTTTTGCTGTAGTGTCTTCTCTCGATTCATATGATAATTTAATTTCCCATATAAAAAATACCATAGGGAAGGACATCGATCATGTAGGGCTTATATATTTTTGCTTTTACTAAATAATCAAATTATGCAGGGTGTAAGCCTATTTCAAGCCTAATAGAAACCATTAAATCAATCTACAAATCATGCGAACAACTTGAGCTAGAAGATGGGTCAAAGCTCATATATTTCACACCAAGAATTCGTATAATTTTGACGTACTTTTTTACATAAACCGATATTACAAGTATTTAAGTTACTTTAATGTTTTCCAGCATACGATCTATAGTAGTCGATGCCTAAAATATGTAACCTCAATGAGTAACTTAAGTTACTTAGCGAACAGGCAATGAAGTGCCATACAAATTGTAATTTGCCACTAAAAGGAAAAAAAAGAATGACTGGATTTCTAGGAAAAATTGCAATATAGTACATAAATAGTTCAAACGAACCCAATGCTTAAGATATGGATTCTGGCCACAAAACCTTCAAAACAAAGTGTTGGAAAAATTACTGCTTCGAATAGGGTAGAACAATGAAGATGGATCTTTAGAGTACTCGAGTCGGACTTTGAGGCGTGATATCACTTTCTTTAAGGATTTATTTGCCCCACTATGTTGCTAATGGTCACTGGCAAATATCCTCCAGGATACAACAAAGTCTCAAATTGAGAATACTAGATAGCAATTCTAGTATTTCTCCAGGATCTCTCTAGGAAACAATTGAAAAAGATGGCTGTCGTTTTTTTAGAAAGAAGACTTGAAAAGATGAAAATTGATCACTCTTGTTGTTCCTCAATCTGACAAGTATTTATAAAATAGTCTTAAAACGAAGACAACTCTTCGTGAAAGGTTACGAAATGAACAAACACATTCTTTCGAAAATTGCTCAAGTGAACAAATGTGTCCATTCGTAAGAAGTTGAAACCGAACAATTGCAACACTTCCGGAAATGTTACAAACCGAACGGATATCTTATTCAAAGGTTGTCTTGAAAAGACACAAACAAAATTCGGAATAAAAAATAATTATTATTATTTAATAAATAATATTTCGAAATTATTATTTATTAATTAATTTCTGAAAATTCTCAATAAGTGCTAAGTGTGCCAAATAATCGCGCAATTATTCGCGCACCCGCACACGGGTATGGTGGGATCTAGCCCCACCCAATCATTCCTTTAAACCTACAAAGGAAATCTCACACTTTTAAACTCGTTTACTTCTTCCCACATTTCCCATATGGGACAAGGTAAAAAGCACTTATTTTTTGTTTTAACAAACAAAAACAACAACACAAAGTACAAATTTACCGCATTGGATAACAAATAATATTCATCGCTCGTGGAACTAAGGGAAACCTAAAGTAGATCGAGCTAGTTTCTTCTTCCTCCCATCTTCTCTAATTTTTAGATGCCGAAAGTTTCGCATTTTCAGATTCCGCAAGCTGCCTTTGTCTGTTTCTCACTGGATCACGTCGTATGTTCGTTCCTCTCGCGGATGCGTTGTTATATTATATAATTGCTCGATGCGAGTACCGTGGATTAGGTGAGTTAAGAGACAAAATTGACACCATAAATGTGAGCAAACTACCCCAGCCTTTGTCTGGTTCTCACTGGACAAGGCCGCATGGACGTTCCTCTAGCCGGATGGTTTGTTATACTTTTTAGTAATTGCTCGATAACCCAAGCCGAGGATTAGGTGCGTTCCAGACAAAATTGACACGCTATGCATGTTAACAAACTAGAGAAACCTACCCGGCCTTTGTCTGTTTCTTACAGAAAATTTTCACAATTTTTTCATATATTGATTAATTGAAAAGGCTATTGTTTTGTCTAAACGAGACGAAATACCTTTCGAAGTTATTCAATTAATAAGCGAATCAATAATGGGTGTGAGAGTCCTTTGTTGACTTTGTACAGGAATGTAAATGGCACAATAACACCAACATTAGGAAAAATAGTTGCCAGCGGCATTAATTGTATTGATTTAAAATGCCATAAAGATAAAGATGAACAACATATGTTGTTGGATTGATTGAGCGGGCCTTATAATGCAACTTCAATTCAAGTGTCTAGACTAACAACCAACAGTTAGCAAAGAGTTACTAAGAAATTAAACGTGCTCTAAGAACGTGAAGGATAACTATTTTGTTTCTCTATTTTTTTATTTTTTTCTTGTTAATAGATTTAGTATAGAAATCCATTTGGTAATGCAATTTCATTTTTCTATTTTTGGGATAAATTTTTAGCCTAGAAATAGTTCTGCAATAGAAATAAAAAATATAAATTTTATTGTCATGCCCCGACCGTCTATGGCCACGTGACGTCCCTCGTTCATCATACTTTACTTATCCTTTGGTCATTTGATTGCGATGTCCCAGGAGGCATCGCCAACCCGATTTGCAATAACAATAAATTCTACAAGTAGAAGTGCAAACAAGTCTCCATTCCATCATCAAACAAGGATAGTTAAAAACAAACATGCTCATATACATGCATCATAAGTCAATGTCACATACACGTCAAATTCATAAGTTAAACAAAAGCTTCACCACATTTGATATGCTTGACAGCACTATTATAACCCTCGACAATAAGGGGCCCGAGGAATACCTACACCTCTAATACTACGAGGGTGGTTAAAAAAGTATCATCAACCCCATCACAACCTAAGCTTCTATGGCTCCGGCTTGACGATCAACTTGAGGTTGAGCTCAAGGTCAGACACTTCCCCATTGGGAATGTCCCCGTCCTTGGCATCCTAGCTAATGCCTCCCCCTAGACCTCCTACCCTCAGTGGACCATCGAAGCTGCAGATGGGACCATGACTCTCATTGCCCACCCGAAAGTACCAGGCCATGAATCGATGAGGCACAAGGTTAGGTAGACCCTCGTTGACCCAAATGGTTGTGACGTAGCGCGTATAATGTGCATCGGCCCCTCCCTCTATGAGATACTGTGTCATCTCCTGGCTGTGCTCTACGGGGAGGCCAAACCGGATCTGGTGGAACAACTTGGCCATTCTTAGGGCCTACAAACATTTAACAAACAACCATGAGATAAACTCAATGAGTGAACTTCCTAGATCTCGCATAGGGAAGTCGTGTGTGACGGCCCCCGACCTGTTGGGGTCGCCATGCTGTTTCACTGTCTTGGCTATCATTTGATTTGATACCACTCTATTGTGGTGGTATCCTTTCGCGGCGACGGCTTTGTTTGAACGACCCATAAGGTTTGCCGCGATTTTCATTGGTCCCTGCGCTAAACTATTGTGGAAGCGAATACATACCCCATTCACACTTAGAATGGTGCACACGATATATCAACGAGGCACTTGATTTATTTATGTCTTTCGGACGACGTTAGTCAGTACACATAGGCCAAAAAGTTCTTATATTTGGCTAAACCAAAATTTGACCGACTATTTGGCTATCTATCCACATCGTCATCCTGGCATTACGTTTGAGCTTCCAAAAATGCTATCGTCCTCCTGAGTCCACCACTACTCCATCGCACTCGACCCGTCGTCAACATCCTCCGACAACGACAATGGCCCCACCGTACGCCTGTTGACCTGGGCATATAGGATGATAAATCCCATGAGTACAAGGCTCGTGGGAAGTCTAGCGTCCACGGTGAGGATCACCGTAATCTGTATGAATGTGACGCTCGGAAAGTCAGGGTCAGCATGCTTCATCTTGTCCCACCTAAAGTCGATAGGGATGCCATAGAACATGCCAGAGGACGTGGGCTACAGTGGCATATCTATGTCTTTAAAATATGATGGTCCCACAAGGGGTGAGTACGACTACTGTCACGACCCGAACCCCAAGCACGCACTCATCCCTCAGCGGTCGACTAAAATGCAATGTTCCCAGGGCGTGTCGCCTACCCAAATGATTTATGCACATGCGGAAGTGAACTAATAATCTCCAAACAACAAAAAAGCACATGGGATAGCAGAAGCAAGACAACCAATTAACACAAAACATATTTTCTAAACAAACAAGGTTAGATCTACAAAGTTATGTACAAAAGGTCTAGACCCATAAAGAGCTACCCAGCTAACCCTGCCCCAGACCTTACCTACTTGGGATCCGGTTCTACTACGACACCATCAGGGATGTCGATGTCTAATGGGTCAGCTACCTTTGTTGTGGGCTCTTCACCCTCGGGTAATTGGTTCGCCTCAATATTAGCTATAATATCGGCATCCACGATAGGGTTAAATACCACCTCATACTCAGCATCGATGGCAAGTCCGTCGAAACCATCCAAGGGGCCCCCCTGAATCCCGTTAGGCCCATGATGAAACCACGCTTTGAATCGATGAGGTACCAACTGAGGTAGGCCCCCATCGACCCAAATGATAGTCATGATGAGCTCACAGGTCCAGTCGGTCCCGTGGATAGGGAGTATGGTACGCTCGGTCTCTGCCTCTCGCGGCCACCCAAAACGAACGTGCCGCACCTCCATCTAAGGAACTGTAAATATTTAAACCACGATGGGGTGAGAGAAATCTCAGCGAGTCTACACCCTAAACCTCGATTAAGACGAGAATTCACCTAGAGGCAGCCTAAACATGCACCATATAGGACTTATCTCACCTCAGCACCTCCCTACACATTAGTACATCTCATATAATGTATGCATACAATAAATGCATTCGATAATTGGAACACCTCATTTACACATATCAATCGATCACAGGAGTCCTGATTATAAGGCCAAATCGTTATGACACGTCCCATTCCGTGCCATACAATTTCGTCCCATAATTAGGCACATCTATTTCAATCATTCAAGCATGTCCCAATTATTTACGACCCAATGGTCACGGCAAAATCAATAGTCAGCGGTCATCTGGCATAACCAGGCATCGTCGGGCACAGCAACGTCTACATCTAGATGGCATTTCCGAAGGAGCATTGGCCTAACCTACACTGCGATCGACATCCGTTGACATGGGGCATCCGAACTTAATCAGGCATCGTCCGGCGTAAACGCATCATGACGGGTTCCAATATCGATAACATGCACATCCAATTTTAGCCAAGGACGTCATGCTTTGCACTCAAATGCCTCAATTTCAAATAATGTACTTGGCCTATTTTCTTCATATTCAAAACACCCGGTAAAATAATTATGCGTGATCACACAATTAAATCGAACCATAAAGTGTGATATACTCTCTTTTCAAAATTTCACGATTTTATATAGTACGTAAAACCCTTTTTGGCATCAAAACCCGACACCCAATATGTTTCTAATTAAATACCAAAAATTAATATTTTTGAAATAATAATGCAAAAATCATCACTAAACACCCAATTGCATAATTTAGCACTCAATTGCACAAACCAATGCAATCGCGACGATCAGCATAAAATTTTGGCAACTGGCAATCCGGGTATAATTTACACTAATTAATAATTAATTAAATAAATTGCGAAATAATTAAGTAAAAACACTTAATTGAATTAAATAAGCTAATCTAACCAACCTAAGGGAACTAATTAAATAAATCTAACTAAGATAGCTATATAAACTTACTAAGCTAACTAACTAACTAACTAGCCACCTAAATACTAACTAGCCTAACTAAATAATCTAATCAACTAGTTAAGCTAACTAAATCTCACTAATCTCAATTAACCCTAAACTAATCCCCCTTAATCCTTACTTAGCCTAAACTAATCCCCTTTAAGTGCAATTAACCCCCTAATTAGAGATTAGGGTGTCAACTCACCGGTTAAGTGAGCTAACAAGTTCACGGCGATTGCAGCGATGGCGACCAAGATCCGGGCCTACAGCGACACCAAAGGGGGCCCAGAAGGGGCTGAAAAAGGCCTTGCAGCTCACTACTTGGAGTTGGAAGAACCGATTATGGACTGAACTAGATTGAGGGGCTGAGGTGGTTCGGCTCGGGCTGGTGGCGAGCGACGCTACTGGGACGGACGGGGCTAGGCAGACGACGGCAGCTTGCAGGCGGTTCGATCGGAGTTGCTAGTCGAGCGGCCGAACCGGCGAACAGGCGAGCTGGACCAACGGGCACGGGGATGGCAGAGGCGTGGACGAGGGGTGGCGGATCGAGCAAGCGAGTAGTCGAGCGGCACTATTGGACTAGGCGGCTCTACTGGCTGTTTAGTGCAGGGGATGGAAGCAACAACACAAAGAGGGAATGAAAAATGAAGAAGATGAAGTGCAGAAGAAGAAGAGGAGCTGCTGAGGGGTTTCTGCTCGGGTTGGTCAACCAAGAGAGGGAATGAGGGGGAAACAAGCGGGGCACAAGAGGCTTGAAAGTCATCAAGGTAGCCAATGACGTCCAAGGGTGAAATATCTTCCACTTGAGTGCTTTGGCACCAAAGTCTTCTGCTCTTGCTGTCCAAGCCTCCTCCACAAGCTAATTTCTTCACAAAACTTCACCACAAGACTTTAATTTGATGCCGAAAATCAACACAACAGCAGCCCCTACGAATTTGCTAATTTCCATCTTCAATTCACACCAAACAACTTCAATTTAATGGCCAAACATGCCATGGCAACAGCCTAAACCAATTTCCACCATTTCTTCCCAAATAAATCAAATTGGTGGCCCAAAAATCACACCAAAGCAGCCCATCCGAATTTCTTGATTTAATTTTGCCAAATTTCAAATTTTCCGTCAAAATTCCGGGCTCACTAAAAATTCTTCAAAGGATGAGACGATGTCCTAAAAATAAATTGTGACACGCTCAAACTTTCGATTCCCAAAATGGAGTTCAATTTCATAATTGAAATCAATCGGGTGCGATTTTAGCTTGACCTAACCAACCAAGTAGCTTTAAGGGATTTTATCGCGTTTGACCCGCGGTCGATAATTCTCAATACATGTTTGTGCATCTTCAACTCATTAGCGACTCTTGGTTGTCGTAAAAATCTCAAGGTTTCAATTACGGGCGCCGGGTACAGAATCGACAGAAAATTAGGTTAATGTCGTTCGACATAAATTTTGCAATCATGAACCCACAATTTAATTACGCCATTCCATTGAATCAACCTATATTTGATCACTAATCGATTATAACGGTGCTATATTGACCCTTGTCAATTATCATGGTGTTGTACTAAATCAGTATTGTGGCATCCCAAAATTCATGATGACCTCTAGTTACATTAAGGTCTATGAATAGGTGATGGAAGTACCATCAAGATGTATTGTAGCCATTTGATCCATAATTTTGAAATGAGATTTGTGGCCAAAACTTTTAATGGATAATTATTTGATAGGAAAGAAAATCCTATCATTGGCCATGTGTTTTATAAATTGGAATTTATGGATTTATGATTTCAAGTTTTATGGCCATATGAAATTGTAATCTAGTATTTACATAAGTGGGGATTAAAGGTAAATTATTAAAAAAAAGTATTTTTTTAAAGAAAATTTTGGGCCACTTATGTTTGGACTTTAGGCCCAAGAATGTTGAGCCTAAAGTGGGCCAAGAGGCCCGGCCCATGAAGCCCATTGGGCTGTCGACGCATGCAGGGGGGGAGGAGGAGCCGCATGCCCACCTCCAAGTGTCTTCAACTAGGGAGACACTTGTCTCCTTCTTAGGGACAAGTGTCCCTCCATGCAAAAAGGGAAGCATGCAAGTATTTAAGCAACCAAAAAGAAAGAGAGAGGGGAGTGGCTGGTTTTGAGAGAGTGAGAGAGAGAGAGAGGGGTTGCGAGAGAGAGGAACCGAGAGAGTGAGGGAGAGGACCGTGCGAAGGAGGAGGAGTCGCCCGTCGCCGCCGCACGCCGCCAGTTCGTCCGCCGTGTGCCGTCGTTTCCCTTGATCTAGAGGCAAGTTAGGATCCAATTTCTACTCTTGCATGTGTGTGTTGCTTGTATGTTTGTAGAAGTGTCGAATTTTGGGTGAATAGGGGAAGAAACCGAAGCTAAAATGACTTGTTCTTGAGTGTTGTTGCTGTTTTCGCATGAACCGCCTGAGTCAGAATCTTGTGAGAGCTTACATGCATGTTTTGAGTTCGATTTTGACTTTGATTTCTTCATGAAAGTTGTAGCCAACATCTTAAACTACAACATACTAAAATTTGGTGCAAAATGATGAAGATTTAAGGGGTCAAACTCCCATCCTACGGAGACACTAGATCTGGAACTGTTTTTCTGACCTTGTGGTAGATTTGTGGTTGCATGTTGATTTTTATCAAGAATCTCTCTTCGACTTCTTCATGAAACTTGTAGAGCACATCTTAAAGACCAACATAATCAAATTTGAAGTAAAATGAACATGTATAGCCTAGGTAATCGACCTACTCTTGAAGACGGAAAATCTGGAGACGCGGTACTGGACACCCGAGACTTCATGGATCCATATGGAAGCTGTTCTTTGGAAATTTGACTTAGATCCCTTCATGAAAGTTGTAGGGGACCTCTTGTAGTAAAACATATCCAAATTTCAGAGAAAACGAAGAAGGATAAGTAGGTAAAAACTCGATATTTCGGACATAGGTACACTGGACGTTTCGGTATGAGGACCAGAAGCTTCGGACGTCTATAGAAAATTATCTAGAACGAATCTGGCCTAGATGTCTTCATGAAAAATCTGCTTTAGGGTCTTGAATATCACCTGGTAAAATGTCATAATTTTTGGAGGCCGTTCGGGTATTTAAATTGAAATATTTCAAGAACTGTGCAATCTGACTTTATCCGAATTGTGCAAGCTGTAATGTGTGAGCTATATCTTTTGTGTGAAGTTCTTTTGGGCATGTGTTCTTCATGGAGTTGTTACCTTTATGTCTTGCCTATCACATGTTCGGATTTTATAATTTTTGAAGATCATATGGATATTTAATTTATGTGTTTTCCGAAATTGTGCAAGCTGGAATTTGGTAAATTTCAAAAAGACATGATGTATGGATTATTCTAAGTTGTATGGACCCCATGGATTGTGTTGTTATAAGTGATTAGATCTTGCAACATATATGATGATGATTGGAACTACACATAGGAATCAAATGCTGAAAATGATCTCGTTTTGCCATCATAACATATGCCATGTTGAAATTGGGCTATAATTGTGAATGTGAACTATGATAAATGAGAAGGCCGTCGGAGGTGTGAGCCGACGATGCCCCGGGAGTGTCGGGATGCCCGGTGGCCTAGTGGCGTAATTCCGGAGGGTCCTCAGGAGTTTCGAGATGCCCGGTGGTATACGGTACGTAATTCTAGAGGGGGGGGAATCCTGGTGGTATGTCGGTACGTAATTCCGGAAGCCCCGGAGGTTTGTGCCGGGGGGATGCCTCGTGATGCTAGTTGGGATGCGAGATGCCCGGAGGTGTGTGCCGGATGCCCGGTGGCCTTAAATGGCTGAATGTCGGAGGTTCCTCGCGATGCCAGGTGGGGTGCGAGCGATAAATGTGGGACACAAACACTGGTCTCGGGAAAGAGAAATGTGGTGGCCCGAAAATGAAAGAATAAAATTGGGAAATTGAAATTGAATTATGCATGGTATGGCAACATGTATGCATGAGTGCATGGATGTATGTGCACCTATGGCATGATGGTACATGCATGACATGACGATGGTGAGTGCATGAATGTATGTGCACCTATAGCATGATGGTACATGCATGACATGACGATGATGAGTGCATGGATGTATGTGCACCTATGGCATGATGGTACATGTATGATATGATGATGGTGAGTGCATGGATGTATGTGCACCTATGGCATGATGGTAAATGTATGACATGATGGTGATGATTACATGAGGATGTATGTACATGTGGTATGATGACATATGCATAGCTTCAAGGTAAGTTACGCATGGGTGCATGAATGACATGTGTTATGCTATGATGGTTATGATTGTATTACGTGATGCATTGAGTGGTTTATTAGATCTTTTACCCGCCGAGTGGTCGGACTCACCCCTTTTGGGGAATAACATTTCAGACTAGATAAGATACCTCTTTTGCCACCGCCACCGGTAGGTGGATCAAGTGGTTGGGTATGACCGCGAGGAGGAGGATAGCAAAGGAAGGAACTTTTGGACGCCGACACTGATCGATGGACTTTAAGTATACGACTGCTGGAGGAGATGTCGGTCATCTTTTGAAGTATAGCCGAGTATAGAAGACTACGGCATTTTGATGTACCGATGGATGATGTCCATATGGTTTAAGTAAATAAAAGTGTTCGGCTTTTACCTATAAATGTTTAGTAGGTGTGCATCGTTTTCTTAATATAAGGAAGGGAGTTGTTGGTTATGCTTCTGTTATATGAACTGCGCAAGGGACCGATCTGAAAGATGTAAACCCCTAGGTTGTATGGACCCACTGAAATTGAAATGGTGTCAAAGTGACATGTTATTAGGGAAAGTGAAAGGTAAGCGCACTGTGGCGACCCTAACGGATCGGGGGCCGTTTCGGGGTGCCACAAATGGTTGGTATCGAGCTATAGTTTATTGGGAGTGATAAGGTGCCTCGATGGAAATGAGGATAGAATGATGCACACCATAGGATACTAACTGGAATAATTGACTAACTCGAACAACGGGTGATGGGTATTCACTCGTAGATCCCTAGTAGTTTTTTTTTTTTATGAGTTGTCTTTAGGTGCCGGTAACATGTTTTATGTTACTTATTTAGTAGTAGTTGCTTTTAAATGGAGACGGTGAGTCTCGGATTATTCCCGAGGCAAATGCTTGGAAACCTGCAGAAGGTCATGGTGCGAGCTGGAAGTGCTCATCCATCGAGGGCTGAAGCCTCTGCTGCAAGGGCTGAACCCCGAATGGAAGATATCCTGCAGGCATTGGCCAATATTGGAAATCTGATGGAAAGGCAAGCGCAGCAACAACCCGAGTGGAACGTCGCCCTCAAGGACTAGTGGAACAATTTCTGAAGCTGAAACCACCTAAGTTTAGTGGAACAGGAAGTCCTGAGGAGGCGGAACAATGGATTGATGGAATGGAGCGAATTTTCCGGTTGTTGGACTGCAGTGATGCTGAGAAAATAGTTTTGGCAGAGTACCACTGAGGGAAATGCAAAGTTTTGGTGGAGAGCTTCGAGGGATATGATCTTTCCACCAGTACCGATGTGAATTGGGATGAGTTTGTGAGATCCTTCAATAGGAAGCATTTTTCTGACTGTGCTAAAGACAAGAAGATCACTGAATTTGTTCAGTTAGAACAAAAGGAACTGACAGTGGATCAATATGAGGCAAGATTTTCTGAACTGTCTAGGTATGCTTCTAGGTTGGTTGAGGATCGAGAGGAAAAGGCTAAGAGATTCCTGAAAGGATTAAGGACTGATATTAGAAAACAACTAGTGCCTCTGAATATAAGAGAGTATAATGAGATTTATGAGAGGGCACAATTGGTGGAGCAAGAGTTAGTGAGAGAGCAATTGGAATCTAAGAGGCAGATGACCTTTAATGATGTTCGAAAGGGAAGAGAGACCTTATCCTGATCAAGGTCAACCTTGGGAACCTAAGAAAAATAATAATCTTGGAAATTCTAGAAGAACTTGGAATGGCCCGACTTTTGGGAGAATACCCTACCAGGGTAATTTTTGCCAGAGATGTGGTAGACAACATGGGCCAGGACCTTGTAATAGCCAACTAAGATGTAATGGATGTGGGCAAATAGGACACTTTAAGAGAAATTGTCCACGCGATGGGTCGCAGCCGAATGTCAACTCGGTGCGACAAGTGCAACAACGTCTTCTGGGGCCGAATCCACCAAGGAATCCACAGAGGCCACCAGCACAAGGAAGGGTGTATGCGGTCACCCAAGAGGAAGTGGAAGCTTCCAAGAATATTATCTCAGGTACGATTTCGATAAAGGGATAAGAAGTTATATGCGTTATTTGACATGAGTGGCACGCATTCAATTGTGTCTGAGAAATATAGATGATTGTGAGAAATAGGAACCAAATCTTTAGATGTGCCTCTTCGTATTTCTACATCACTGAAAGACATGTTGTTATCCATGTTAGCTTATGAGATGAGTGAGATAACCTTAAGGGAATGAGATATGGAAATGGACTTGATAGTGATAATTATGTATAACTTTGACGTCATCATAAGAATGGACTAGCTCCGTAAGCAATGGACTAGGATGGATGATCTCCTGAGATAGTACTTACCCGTGCGTTAGGGATAAAACCGTGAGACTTAGTATGGGATAGCCTTAGTGGGTAATATCTTTGTAAGTTAGTCCCTATCGAAACGAGACCCTCCAATGGATGTATAGTTTGGGTTCGAACCAGGCGAAAGCTGGTGTACCTGTAATGACCCGATCTAATGAGGGCGGGGAGTGGACGCCGAGGTTAAAGGACCTGAACAAGGAGCAGCTCCTGGCAGGCTTCTAGGATGGCAAAAAGGGGGCAGGAATAAACCAAACTATGAACTGAACTGGGAAGGCAGTGTTTCTGGGATAATTTTATCAGAGTGGCGCGGCGAAAGCATGGTTAAGCTTGTAGAACTCTTGTTTGTGGAAAGGAAGGACGGGTTGATGTGTTTGTACATCGATAATAGGCAATTGAATCATGAAATTGTTAAGAGTAAGTACTCATTACCTAGAATTGATAATTTATTTGATCAGTTGCAAGGAAGTTCAGTCTTTTCTAAAATTGATTTGAGGTCAGGATACCATCAATTCAGGATTAAGAAAGAAGACATTCCTAAGACCGTATTTAGGACTCGCTATGGATACTACGAGTTCCTAGTTATGCTATTTGGATTGACGAATGCCTTAGCTACATTCATGGATTTAATGAATAGGATATTTAGGCCTTATTTGGATCAAATTGTGATTGTCTTCATTGATGATATCCTGATATATTCTAAAGGACCTGAAGAACATGCCCAACATCTAAGCGTAGTGCTGAAAGCAAGGCTTAAGAAGTGAATTATGGAGAGTGAGTTATGAATTTGAGGATTAAGTTATGATCATTTGAGTTAAGTAGTGACTTCTTATTAGAGAACCTTATTGGAAGTCTTGATGCATTACATGGAGGCGTTTAGTATATATAGATTGATCTTGGAAGTCATGAGTTTGAGTGGTCATATGAGACACGAAATTATTTGTGATTTATATATCAGAATAATAGGTTTAATCGATGGTGGTCAACTCTTAATTTTAGGTGATGATCTCAGTTTGAAAAGGTTTGGTGGAATTAGTGGATATGATCAATTGTGGTTATAGTCCTTCCAAAGTGAAATAGTGAAAGTTCAAATTATGGATTTGATGAGTGATTAGTCCGAGTGACGATCCTTTAGGTGAGACATGAGATATACTGATGTAAACTAGACAAGTTCTTGTCTTGGTGGATTGCCGATCTTTGAATTGAATAAATCTTGGTGGACTATTGATATTTGAACCGAATGAATGGTGCTATATTTTAGGCTTGAATCCATGTTGCGGTGAAAGCGTAGTGACTGTCTTTGTTGGACTGAACCAGATGAGTTATTGGTGGTGTCAATTTTGATGGTTTTAGGCTTGAATTGATGGTGACAAAGGTATAGGAATGATTCGACTAAATGGTGTGTTAGATTGAGACCGTTAGATATACTAGAGTGGAAATGAGATCATGTGACGATGGATTTTGTGCAAGGATTACCAAGGACATTAAGTGGTCACGACTCTATCTAGGTGATAGTAGATCGCTTGACTAAGTCTGCCCATTCCCTAGTAGTTTGCGTAGATTATCCGATGGATAAAAATTGCCGATATACATGTAAGCCAAGTGGTACGCTTACATGGTGTTCTGTAACTATCACGTCTGAGTGAGATTCGAGGTTTACTTCAAATTTTTGGAGAAGTCTCCAAGATGCTTTAGGGACGAAGCTTCAATTTAGTACTGCTTTTTCAGTTACAGATGGACAAACGAAAAGAGTGATCCAAGCATTAGAGGACATGTTAAGAGATTGCATCATTGACTTTAAAGGAAGTTGGGATGAAAATTTATACCTAGTAGAATTCGTGTATAACAATAGCTTTCAGAAAAGTACAGGCATGGCTGAGGAAGTATCAGTCAGATCCTAGTCACATACTCGATCTTGAAGCCATCAAAATAGATGAGAAAGTGAGGAACATTGAAGAGCCATGCAAGTACTGGATCGAAAGGAACAAATTCTCAGGACCAAGAGAATTCCATCGGTTAAGATATTTTGGCGATATCATGATGCGGAGGAAGCCACGTGGGAAAGTGAAAATGAAATGAGGGAAAGGTACCCTCACTTGTTTAAGGAGACATAGGCAATGTCTAATTTCGAGGACGAAATTCTCTAAGGAGGGGAGAATTGTGGCATCCCAAAATTCATGATGACCTCTAGTTACATTAAGGTCTATGAATATGTGATGGAAGTACCATCAAGATGTATTGTAGCCATTTGATCCATAATTTTGCAATGAGATTTGTGGCCAAAACTTTTAATGGATAATTATTTGATAGGAAAGAAAATCCTATCATTGGCCATGTGTTTTATAAATTGGAATTTATGGATTTATGATTTCAAGTTTTATGGCCATATGAAATTGTAATCTAGTATTTACATAAGTGGGGATTAAAGGTAAATTATTTTTAAAAAAAAGGATTTTTTTAAAGAAAATTTTGGGCCACTTATGTTTGGACTTTAGGCCCAAGAATGTTGAGCCTAAAGTGGGCCAAGAGGCCCGGCCCATGAAGCCCATTGGGCTGTCGACGCATGGAGGGGGAGGAGGAGCCGCATGCCCACCTCCAAGTGTCTTCAACTAGGGAGACACTTGTCTCCTTCTTAGGGACAAGTGTCCCTCCATGCAAAAAGGGAAGCATGCAAGTATTTAAGCAACCAAAAAGAAAGAGAGAGAGGGAGTGGCTGGTTTTGAGAGAGTGAGAGAGAGAGAGAGGGTTGCGAGAGAGAGGAACCGAGAGAGTGAGGGAGAGGACCGTGCGAAGGAGGAGGAGTCGCCCGTCGCCGCCGCACGCCGCCCGTTCGTCCGCCGTGTGCCGTCGTTTCCCTTGATCTAGAGGCAAGTTAGGATCCAATTTCTACTCTTGCATGTTTGTGTTGCTTGTATGTTTGTAGAAGTGTCGAATTTTGGGTGAATAGGGGAGGAAACCGAAGCTAAAATGACTTGTTCTTGAGTGTTGTTGCTGTTTTCGCATGAACCGCCTGAGTCAGAATCTTGTGAGAGCTTGCATGCATGTTTTGAGTTCGATTTTGACTTTTATTTCTTCATGAAAGTTGTAGCCAACATCTTAAACTACAACATACTAAAATTTGGTGCAAAATGATGAAGATTTAAGGGGTTAAACTCCCATCCTACGGAGACACTAGATCTGGAACTGTTTTTCTGACCTTGTGGTAGATTTGTGGTTGCATGTTGATTTTCATCAAGAATCTCTCTTCAACTTCTTCATGAAACTTGTAGAGCACATCTTAAATACCAACATACTCAAATTTGAAGTAAAATGAACAAGTATAGCCTAGGTAATCGACCTACTCTTGAAGACGGAAAATCTGGAGACGCGGTACTGGACACCCGAGACTTCATGGACCCATATGGAAGCTGTTCTTTGGAAATTTGACTTAGATTCCTTCATGAAAGTTGTAGGGGACCTCTTGAAGTAAAACATATCCAAATTTCAGAGAAAACGAAGAAGGATAAGTAGGTAAAAACTCGATATTTCGGACATAGGTATACTGGACGTTTCGGTATGAGGACCAGAAGCTTCGGACGTCTATAGAAAATTATCTAGAACGAATCTAGCCTAGATGTCTTCATGAAAAATCTGCTTTAGGGTCTTGAATATCACCTGGTAAAATTTTATAATTTTTGGAGGCCGTTCGGGTATTTAAATTGAAATATTTCAAGAACTGTGCAATCTGACTTTATCCGAATTGTGCAAGCTGTAATGTGTGAGCTATATCTTTTTGTGTGAAGTTCTTTTGGGCATGTGTTCTTCATGGAGTTGTTACCTTTATGTCTTGCCTATCACATGTTCGGATTTTATAATTTTTGAAGATCATATGGATATTTAATTTATGTGTTTTCCGAAATTGTGCAAGCTGGAATTTGGTAAATTTCAAAAAGACATGATGTATGGATTATTCTAAGTTGTATGGACCCCATGGATTGTGTTGTTATAAGTGATTAGATCTTGCAGCATATATGATGATGATTGGAACTACACATAGGAATCAAATGCTGAAAATGATCTCGTTTGCCATCATAACATATGCCATGTTGAAATTGGGCTATAATTGTGAATGTGAACTATGATAAATGAGAAGGCCGTCGGAGGTGTGAGCCGACGATGCCCCGGGAGTGTCGGGATGCCCGGTGGCCTAGTGGCGTAATTCCGGAGGGTCCTCGGGAGTTTCGAGATGCCCGGTGGTATACGGTACATAATTCCAGAGGGGGGGAATCCTGGTGGTATGTCGGTACGTAATTCCGGAAGCCCCAGAGGTTTGTGCCGGGGGGATGCCTCGTGATGCTAGTTGGGATGCGAGATGCCCGGAGGTGTGTGCCGGATGCCCGGTGGCCTTAAATGGCTGAATGTCGGAGGTTCCTCGCGATGCCGGGTGGGGTGCGGCGATAAATGTGGGACACAAACACTGGTCTCGGGAAGAGAAATGTGGTGGCCCGAAAATGAAAAAGAATAAAATTGGGAAATTGAAATTGAATTATGCATGGTATGGCAACATGTATGCATGAGTGCATGGATGTATGTGCACCTATGGCATGATGGTACATGCATGACATGACGATGGTGAGTGCATGAATGTATGTGCACCTATAGCATGATGGTACATGCATGACATGACGATGATGAGTGCATGGATGTATGTGCACCTATGGCATGATGGTACATGTATGATATGATGATGGTGAGTGCATGGATGTATGTGCACCTATGGCATGATGGTAAATGTATGACATGATGGTGATGATTACATGAGGATGTATGTACATGTGGTATGATGACATATGCATAGCTTCAAGGTAAGTTACGCATGGGTGCATGAATGACATGTGTTATGCTATGATTGTTATGATTGTATTGCGTGATGCATTGAGTGGTTTATTAGATCTTTTACCTGCTGAGTGGCTGGACTCACCCCTTTTGGGGAATAACATTTCAGACTAAATAAGATACCTCTGCTGCCACTACCACCGGTAGGTGGATCAAGTGGTTGGGTATGACCGCGAGGAGGAGGACAGCAAAGGAAGGAACTTTTGGACGCCGACACTGATCAATGGACTTTAAGTATACGGCTACTGGAGGAGATGTCGGTCATCTTTTGAAGTATAGCCGAGTATAGAAGACTACGGCATTTTGATGTACCGATGGATGATGTCCGTATGGTTTAAGTAAATAAAAGTGTTCGGCTTTTACCTATAAATGTTTAGTAGGTGTGCATCGTTTTCTTAATATAAGGAAGGGAGTTGTTGGTTATGCTTCGTTATATGAACTGCGCAAGGGACCGATCTGAAAGATGTAAACCCCTAGGTTGTATGGACCCACTGAAATTGAAATGGTGTCAGAGTGACATGTTATTAGGGAAAGTGAAAGGTAAGCGCACTGTGGCGACCCTAACGGATCGGGGGCCGTTTCGGGGGTGCCACAAGTATGTCCATGATAGGGTGCGATGAGGACGCATCGTATCGTCTTGATACATTACGATGGAAAGACACCCTTTTGAAAGCATGTGAGTGAGTCATATAAAAGACTCCGGGATGACAACCATTAGAATGGTTGGAAAAACGTACGCTTAGAATTCTCTCCTTGTCTTGTCCCATTTCCATCATGAGAAAAAGAAAGCATTCCATTTAGCTTTTACAAGAACAATTTGCATTTACGTTGTGGAAATCAAGTGTTTTCCTTCTGATTACATTCAGACCAATGTGAAGTATTATTGTTCGTGATTCATCTGAAATTCAGTGTTCGTTCCGGGGTTAATTGTTGTTTGCGCATCGGATAAAGGTAAGTTGTCTTTCGCCGACTTGAATTCCTACATTGGTATCAGAGCCCGGTCATGATTTTTGCCTTGTTTTTCATTGAATTTTCTTGTTTACCATTTGATATCGAGATCAAGAATATGAAATCTACACTGTTTGGATGTCTATTGGTAGGAATTGCTATCTGAATTGTTGAAAACGAACCAAAGCGAAGAACGGGTTCGGGGTTGGGTACACCTGTATGGTCTTGGCCATTTTTCGACATATTTTTTAGGCCAAAATCATTTTTTTAAATATACAAGGTGAAAGTGCTCGTCGAGGCGAGTTCGACGTTGGGTAGAGCGCCACCGAAGGAGGCCGTACACACCGACACACGCGGCCAGAAGCCGCTACGCGTGGGCGTCACGCGCCTAACGCATTGGGAATGCCAACGCGTGTGCCACACGCGCCGGTCGGCGAAGTGATGCGTGAGCATCACACGCGCGTCGACGAAGCGACGCAGCGTGCCGACGTCACTAATGACTTCATCCAATGGTCGGTAATCACTGGGATGACATCATCGATGACGTCACTGCGCCGGCAGCGATTGGCTGGCCGATGACCCGACCCGACCCGACCCGAGGCTGACCCGCAACCCGACCGGGACCCAACTTGGACCCGACCCTACCGTTGATCAGTAAACGAGTCGGACCAGTTAGCCAAACCGGCAGTCAAACCGGTTGGACTTGCCAGGAGCCTTCAGGCTTGCTGGCGCGTGCACCACACTCGCCGCACACTCAGGTGGCATGTGTGGGCACGTGGGAGCTCGGATTGGAGCGTGGTCGACGGCGTTTAGTTCGTATGGATGTCCCCTACACTATGGTATATTTATTTTACATTTTTCAATTTTATAAATGTATGAAAATGTGTAGGAAACCCTATGTACGCGTATTTTTGGGGGTTTAATGCATAGTTTATTCGTTGGTAGCTTGTATTTTCATATGTTTTAGGAAATACAGTAGCTAGCTTGTATGAAAATGATGTCATATATGCTGTGTAGAGCTTGGTTGGATGGTAGCATGTATATAGTTTAATATACTTGCAATTTTCTAGTTCCAAGAAAATTCGAACAATGGTAGGGAATCCTTGTTTTTCCATAACATGTTGAATTGTTGTTTTGATTAGAGTTGATGCATGATTGTTTTTTGTATGTTGGTTTATATCATGCTGTGCTCTTATGTTAATGGAAAAATGTAAAAATTACATGAGGTCATGTAATTATTTTTTTCCTAGTGGGAGTTCGTAAATTGGTAGAATTCGAAGGAGTTCTTACCTAGAACTTAAAATTTGCGCAAATTAAACTGATTAATGACAATAGAACAATCGTACATAGGAGTTGATTGGGAACATAGTGAACTTTCGTTTCTGTGTCTTTTGTTGAATTATCATTAATTTAGTTTGTCTTTGTTGCAAATTAAATATGTGTGTTACTTTAAAAAGTGGTGCTAGTATTAATTCTGCGTTTATTATGTTAATGCGTTATAGCAATTGATCATGGCTTCAGCATCCAAGACCATTGTGGCTGACCTCAATAAGGGTGAGAAGCTAAACGGTGACAATTATGATATTTGGCACCGAAAGGTTCAGTACATCCTTGAGGAGCAACAGGTTTTGGAAACCCTCAATCACACCATGGATGAACCAAAGCATGAAACTTCAGCTCAACACAGGAGAGACCTAAAAGCTTATCAAGCTTGGAAGAAGAAAAATAGCATTGCTCGCATCACATTACTGAGCTGTATGCAAGATGATCTCTTGTGTGAGTTTGAAAGTTATGATCAAGCTTAAGTCATGTGTGGGTTGCCTTGAAAGATAAGTTTGGGGGTACATCTACCACTAAGTTGAGGAGACTCACCATCAAGTTTGACACATATCGAAAGCGCCCAAATGTAACGATGAGGCAGCATCTTCGGGAGATGTCAAATATGATTCGTGAGCTGAAGTCGGCAGGTCACTCCCTTACTAATGAACAGCAACTTCAGGCTATTATAAGGTCTCTTCCTGACAATTGGGAACATATGAAGATCAATATGACGCATAATGAAAATATTGCCACTTTTGATAATATAGCGCGTCATTTGGAATTAGAGGATGAGCGCCTAAAGGCTGTGAGATCCTCTACCTATGCTTATGTTACTGAATCAAGTTTGCGCAAAGCTTCGGGCTTCAAGTGCAAAAGGAATTCTCAATTCAACAAGAAAGGAAAGAAGACTGATCAGGCACCTAAGAAGGCTAAGACCTTCCAATGCAAGAAATGTGGTGGGAAGAAGGACAAGGCCAAGATGAAGTGCTACAATTGTGGCAAGATGGGTCACTTTGCTCGTGAATGCACTGAGCCAAAAGAGGTACCCTATTACTCCATTACTTTAAGTAATGCTTTTGTTTCTAGCATTGTAATACTTGCTGAATCTAATCCAAAGTGGACTGTAGACTCAGGAGCAACAGACCATGTAGCTAGAGATCGAAAAGCATTTGTGGAGTATCGTCGGATATTCGACGAAACTTGGTCTCGGTAGTTGTTCTTCTTAGCCTAGGTTATGTATTGAATTTCCATGGTGATTGTGTTGACATTTTGTATGGAACAAATTATTATGGTTCGGGTCATGTATCGAATGGTTTTATGGTGTTAGACATTGACTATGATTAGTACAATATTAATGTCGATGGTTGTTTATTCTTTAATTGCATCTTCTAGTAATGTTGAGATTGATGTAAGTACTTGGCATGCTAGATTAGGTCACATTGGGTTGCAAAGAATGCAAAGATTAACTAGAGAAGGCTTTTTAGGATCACTCACTAATGTTAATCTACCTGTATGTGAACATTGTCTAGCGGGAAAAGCAACTAGAATACCATTCGGTAAAGGGACTAGAGCCGCATTTCCATTGCAACTCATACATACTGAGATTTGTGGTCCTTTGAATATGAGGGCGAGGCATGGAGCCTCATATTTCAACACTTTTGTAGGTGACTTCACGCATTTCAATTATGTCTTTCTGATCTCCCACAAGTTAGAAGCATTAGACTACTTTAGACGATATATAACAATGGTAGAGAATCAGTTGAACAAAACAATAAAGGCATTGAGAACCGATTGTGGACGTGAGTATTTATTTGAGCAATTCAAGACTTTTTGTGATGAAAAGGGAATTGTACGACAATTAACTATTCCTGGTACTCCACAACAAAATGGGGTAGCTAAGAGAAGGAATAGAACCATATTGAAAATGGTTAGGTCTATGATGGCGCAAGAAATTTACCTATCTCCTATTGGGGAGATGCATTATTGACTATTGCCTATGTACTTAATCAAGTGCCCTCAAAATCGGTCACTTCCACCTCTTATGAATTATACACTGGTAGGAAACTAGACTTGAGTATTCTACGTCGATGGGGATGTGCAACTCATGTTCATGATTCTTCCCATAAATATGGCAAATTTGGTCCAAGAGGGAAGAAATGTATCTTTATAAGATATTTTGAACACTCCAAAGAGTACGTGTTCATAGGTGAACAAGCTGATGGAAGTGTGACCGAAATGGAGTCACGAGATGTCACGTTCTTGGAGAATGAATTTCCTAGTAAAGATGAGATGGATAAGGACTTCCAATTATATGAGATGGGAGCTCCTGATAACACACCCACTAATGTTGTAGAGGGAAATAAAAATTTACCTCAACACACAAGATCTAGTGGGAGTGTTGCATCGTATGACGAATTGAATTCAAGAGAAATTCAATTGCGCAAAAGTAATCGTAAAAGTATTCCTCGTCGTCGTTTCGAGATTGAAGGGGAAGCATTTATGATTGCTCAAAAAGATGATGCCGAACCTAAGACTATTCAAGAGGCTCTCTCATCCTCTGATGATGAAGAATGGAGAAAAGCTTTGAAAGATGAAATGGAGTCAATGAGGGCAAATCATGTCTAGGACTTGGTTGATCTACCACCCAATCGTAAAGCCATTGGAAACAAATGGATCTTTAAGATTAAGCGAAGGGCGGATGGATCCATTGAAAAGTATAAGGCTCGCCTTGTGGCGAAAAGTTATACTCAACAAGAGGGTATAGACGATAACGAAGCTGTGGCACCCCCTCGGCACAGCCCCCGATCCATTAGGGTCGCCACAGGTGTGGCATCCTAAAATCTCATGAACCCTGATTAGGTAATGGAAGTGCCATTTGATTATGTATTAGCCTTCTAATCAATGAATTTTGATTAATTTAGGACCAAGCATTGTAATGGACAATTGATTGGATGGGGATGTGTCCACAAGTGACCAAAGGGTTTTATTAAGGTGCAATTGATATGGAAACCTTGTTCTTGGTGGTGCACTTTAGGAGTGAGGTTTTATTGATTTAGATTGCTAAGTTTTGTGATCTTATATGATAAAATTAGGTGCCTATTCTAATAGGGGTTAAAATGGAATAAGAATAGGGGAGGATGGGCTGATTTTAGGCCAAGGATTGCCCAACCAGCCCACGCAGCCCCCCTGTCCGACAGGCCCATGGATGGCTCAAGACCGGCCCATTTTCGAAGCCCCTTCACCTTGCATGTGTGTTGCCAAGTGGCAAGGAGTTTGAGCCAAGTGTGGCTGCCCCCGTAGGCCCTTTTGGGCGGATTGAATGCAATCATTGATTGCTATTGAATGCGGAAGAGAAATTAGGGGGATTAGGGGTCGGTTTAGGCGAGAAAAAAGGGGGGAGAGAGAGAGTGTGTCGTCCGTAAGAGGGAGTGAGAGAGAGAAGAGAAAGAGAGAAAGGAAGAAGAGAAAGGGGGTGGCCGTGTGTGCGAAGGGGAAGAAGGAGAAGGACCGTCCACCGTTCGCCGCCTTGCCGCCGTCTTTGTGCTGTTTGAGCTTGAGTTGAGGCAAGTAGAGTCCGTTTCTCTACTCTTTGGCTAGCTGAGATGAGTGCATGTTGATTGTGAATGTCGAATGGGGTGGAAATGAGGAGATCTCGAAGCCAGGGGGAGGAAAATGTTGGCTATGCATGCTGTTTTCTTTGAAAAACCAGTCTGTCCATTTGTAGGATTTCGACTTGCATGTGGCTTTTTAGTGGATATCTCACCTCGACTTCTGAATGAAAGTTGTTAAGAACATCATAAGGTATGACATATCAAAAATTTGGAATAAATGAACGAGGATAGGTAGGCAAAATCGTGTTTTTTCGGAGAGGGTCAGATCTGGGAATTTGGGCTCTAGGAACAGAAGTTTTAACCGTTTGTAGTTAATTATCCAGAGCGAATCTGACTTAAATGTCTTCCTGAAATGTCTTTATTTATGTCTTTACTACAACATAGTTAAATTTCGTGATTTTTGAAGGTCATTTGCATATTTAATCGAATGTGTTTTGAAAACTGTGCAATCTGTCTACTCGGACTTGATGATGTTGAAATGCATGGCCTATACTATTTTGTACGAACCTCTTTTGGAAAAATGTTCTGCATAAGATATCTTCATCTATGTCTTGACTACAACATAGTTAAATTTCGTGATTTTTGAAGGTCATTTGCATATTTAATCGAATGTGTTTTGAAAACTGTGCAATCTGTCTACTCGGACTTGATGATGTTGAAATGCATGGCCTATACTATTCTGTACGAACCTCTTTTGGAAAAATGTTCTGCATAAGATATCTTCATCTATGTCTTGACTACAACACAGTTAAATTTTGTGATTTTTGAAGGTCATTTGCATATTTAATCGAATGTGTTTTGAAAACTGTGCAATCTGTCTACTCGGACTTGATGATGTTGAAATGCATGGCCTATACTATTCTGTACGAACCTCTTTTGGAAACATGTTCTGCATAAGATATCTTCATCTATGTCTTGACTACAACATAGTTAAATTTCGTGATTTTTGAAGGTCATTTGCATATTTAATTGAATGTGTTTTGAAAACTGTGCAATCTGTCTACTCGGACTTGATGATGTTGAAATGCATGGCCTATACTATTCTGTACGAACCTCTTTTGGAAAAATGTTCTGCATAAGATATCTTCATCTATGTCTTGACTACAACATAGTTAAATTTCGTGATTTTTGAAGGTCATTTGCATATTTAATCGAATGTGTTTTGAAAACCGTGCAATCTGTCTACTCGGACTTGATGATGTTGAAATGCATGGCCTATACTATTCTGTACGAACTGTTTTGGAAAAATGTTCTGCATAAGATATCTTTATCTATGTCTTGACTACAACATAGTTAAATTTCGTGATTTTTGAAGGTCATTTGCATATTTAATCGAATGTGTTTTGAAAACTGTGCAATCTGTCTACTCGGACTTGATGATGTTGAAATGCATGGCCTATACTATTCTGTACGAACCTCTTTTGGAAAACTTTTCTTCATAAGATATCTTTATCTATGTCTTGACTACAACATAGTTAAATTTCGTGATTTTTGAAGGTCATTTGCATATTTAATTGAATGTGTTTTGAAAACTGTGCAATCTGTCTACTCGGACTTGATGATGTTGAAATGCATGGTCTATACTATTCTGTACGAACCTCTTTTGGAAAAATGTTCTGCATAAGATATCTTTATCTATGTCTTGACTACAACATAGTTAAATTTCGTGATTTTTGAAGGTCATTTACATATTTAATCGAATGTGTTTTGAAAACTGTGCAATCTTTCTGCTCAGACTTGATGATGTTGAAATGCATGGTCTATACTATTCTGTACAAATCTCTATTGGGAAAGTGTTCTTCATAAGATATCTTTATCTATGTCTTGACTACAACATAGTTAAATTTCGTGATTTTTGAAGGTCATTTGCATATTTAATTGAATGTGTTTTGAAAACTGTGCAATCTGTCTACTCGGACTTGATGATGTTGAAATGCATGGTCTATACTATTCTGTACGAACCTCTTTTGGAAAAATGTTCTGCATAAGATATCTTTATCTATGTCTTGACTACAACATAGTTAAATTTCGTGATTTTTGAAGGTCATTTACATATTTAATCGAATGTGTTTTGAAAACTGTGCAATCTTTCTGCTCGGACTTGATGATGTTGAAATGCATGGTCTATACTATTCTGTACAAATCTCTATTGGGAAAGTGTTCTGCATGAAATGTCTCTATCTATGTCTCGTGTGCAACATAGTTAAATTTCATAATTTTAGAAGGTCATTTGGATATTTAATTGAAAATGTTGCAAAAAACTGTGCATGAGTAAGGCTAAAACTCTTTTCTTGTGATATACAGATTGTAAGTATTCTGTTTTAGCTGGAAATTGTGTTATTTATGGGTTATTGAAATTGTTGTGTAAATCATGATGTTTTGGATTATTACCCGTGTAATGATGTGATGACATTTATACATCTCATATGACATTAAAAGATTGGTAAATTTTCATGAACTCCAAGAAGGATTTCTTTTTAAAAAAAAAAAAAAACCATTGCATCAAATGGTATCTTTCCCAATGCATGTTACATGATTTCAAAAAGGCTGATTTCAATCAATGGTGGTGTTACATCAAATGTGAAATTGAAAATGAGACATATAAGAACATGCATTGAAATGAGGATACCGTCGGAGGTGTGAGCCGACGATGCCTCGGGAGTGTCGAGATGCCCGGAGTGTGTGTGCCGGATGCCCGAAGGTGTGTGCCGGATGTCCTTGGGAGTTTCGAGATGCCCGGAGGTGTGCGCCGGATGACCGGAGGTATGTGCCGAAGGTTCCTCGCGTTGCCAGGTTGGGTGCGAGGGATAAAATGTGGGATGCAATTACTGGTCCCGGGAAAGAAAAATGTGGCGATCCAATTGAAAAACATGAGTTGAAATTGAATCATGCATAATGTGGTGATATGTGCACATGGTATGGTGACATGTATGCATGACTGTATGATGTAACATGTATAAGTGCGTGGTGATATGTTCACATGGTATGGTGACATGTATGCATGACTGTATGATGTAACATGTATAAGTGCGTGGTGATATGTGCACATGGTATGGTGACATGTATGCATGATTGAATGATGTAACATGTATAAGTGCATGGTGATATGTGCACATGGTATGGTGACATGTATACATGATCGTATGATGTAATGTGCATGACCAAAAAGGTGAGACGTGATTGATATATATATATGTACTCTATGTTGCCATGATTGCTCTGTTTAATGCATTGAGTAGTGTAATGGATCTTTTACCTGCTAAGTGGTTGTACTCACCCCTTTGGGGACTAACATTTCAGATTAGAGAGATGTCTCTCCTTCCAGTCTCACGCGGTACTTTTTACGGCCTTCCCTCGGATGTAGAGGTCGAGTGCATGGAGCACGTATGTGTCACCATCCCTGGGTTGGTGTTCATACGAGTGCGGGTGCTAGTGATGTATGATGTGGGCCTGGCTGGGGGCCCCATCATCCAGGAGTTACTATCCGTCCATGTCCGACGTGACAGGGTGATGCTGGGGATGTTGCCGCCGCCACCGCCCGATGCACCTGGATGGGTGTGATGGCCCGAGGGAGGAGAGGGAGTTGACACTTTTTGGAGAGGGAGCCGACACTTGTAGATGGAAGGTTTTACACATTCAATATAGGGGGTTGATGATCTCTTTTGAGATGTAGCCAAGCGTAGTGAAAAAGTCATGTTTTCCTTTTTGTTTATACCGACCCAAGATGTCCATCCTGAAAATGTAAATAAAAGTGGTTCGGCTTTATGTTTTCCTTCAATGTGTAGTCGGTGTGCATTGTATCATCGCTAAGAGAGTAGAGGGATGGTGAGACTCGCCTCTAATTTCCGCTATGAACTGTGCTAAACTCTCTTCAAAAAAAAAAAAAAAAAGCCCTTGAACCTTGGTTCTTCTTTAAAACTCCCCTTTTTCCACAGACAAGTAACCAGTATGCATTAGGTAGAGCGATTGGTATCTGTGGCGACTTTAGCGGTTTGGGGGTGCCACAACAGGTACCTATCACTTATCCTACTACGTACCAATCTAATACCTTTTTAATTAAAGTGGAACCATAGTTATTAGGGGTTGATCAATTAATTTTTTTTTTTTAAAAGGTCCCAGCGCAACTCATTAATGGAAGCATAATTGAGTCTCACCATCCTTTACTCCAACAACAATAATGCAATGCACACCAACTACGCACCAAAAGAAAAGATAAAGCTGAGTCACTTTTATTTACATTTTCAAGATAGACATCTCGGGTTGGTATAGAAAATGCTAAGATTTTTAACTATACTTGGCTATAACTCAAAAAAGAACTTGACCCTACATCAGACATGTACACCCATCCATCAATAAGTGTTGGCTATCCCAAAAAGTGTCAGCTCCCACCAGTCATACATGCCATCACACCCAACCCGGTGCATCAGGCAGCAGCGGTGGCAGCATCCCTAGCATCACCCCATCGCGTCGAACGTGAACAGACAATAACTCTTGGACTACAGGGCCCCCAGCCAAGCCCACATCATACATAGCCAACACACAGACTCGAACAAACACCAAACTAGGAACACTGACATAGATGTGCTCCGCGCACTCAATCTCAACATCAGACGATAAGCCGTAAAAGGTACCACGCGCAACCGGTGGCAAAGGCATCTTTTAATCTGAAATGTTACTCCCCAAAGGGGTGAGTACAATCACTCAGCAGTAAAGATCCATCAAACTACATAGTGCAGCAAGCAAAATCAGGATGTCACGAGTAAAGTACATATCATCCATGCCATCGAGCATACATTACCATGCAGTCATGCATACATCACCGTGCAGTCATGCATACATCACCATGCCATATGCACATGCCCATACACATGATTCAATTTTCAATTTTCAAGAGGATCTCATTTCATCTTTCTTCCCAGGGATCAATGTTTGCATCCCTCTTTTATCGCTCACACCCAACCTGGCATCGCGAGGAGCCTCTGGCACACACCTTCGGGCATCTCGACACTCCCGAGGGCATCGTCGACTCAAGGGTCCGACGGTATCATCATTTTCACAATTTATATTCACATGTGTGCTTCACTTTCAACATGGCATTTGATGCGATAATGTCAAAGGTTTAAACCAAATTTTTGATGTTATATGACATGCCAAATTTCACCACATGTGCAGCAAAAGCAACCACTCAAGACATTACATCACATAGAGAAATTCATTTATTTTTGAAAATGCATAAATTTTTGGATAAAACAGAATGCACTCTTTTAGTTAAAACTCTAGGAAAATTAGTAAATGGTCTTAATAAATTCTGAAAATTTGATACGTTATAGACGAGACCTAGAGGCAAATATCTCATGAAGAACACCATATGAAAAGAACTTCATACAATTCGGTACGGTCCATGCATCACAGCTTTCAAAATTTCAGCACTACAGTTTGCACAGTTTCAGAAATAATTTCGATTAAATACCCAAAATAACTCCAAAAATTCAGAAATATTGATATGTTACAGACAACACCTAGAGGTAAATATCTCATGAAAAATCGAAATCCAATTCGTTCTAGATTAATAGCTTTAGACAATTTAATTCCCCCTATTCTCGGTACTATTTTTCCAGATTAACTCCTTTCAAAGAAAATTCGTTTCACCGACCTACACATGTCCATTTTTTCTCAATTTTCAGTATGTTATTCCTCAGAATTTCATCTACAACTTTCATTAATGACACAAGATCAAATTTCAACTGGATGATTTTAGAAAAATTCACAGAATCATACTAGGTAAATGTAACGCTTCCCAGATCCAGTTTCTTCAAAGAAAAATGGTTTCACCTACCTATACTTGTTATTTTCCTCTCAGTTTTTCATATGTTATACTTCAAGAAGTCTCTACAACTTTCATTAAGAAGTCGAAATGAGATTCCAACTAAAAAGTTACTTTACAGTTCACGAAATCACTAAAGGTCAGCACAACAAATTCCAGATCTAGTTTCTTCAAAGGAAATTCATTTCACCAACCAATACTTGTCCGTTTTAGCTCAAATTTTATTTTGTTACTCCTCAAGATGTCCTCTACAACTTTCATCAAGAGATCGAAGTGAGATTCCAACTAAAAAGTTCCTTTCTCTCTCTCTCTCTTGCACGACAAACCCCCCCCCCCTTAACCGGTCACTTTTCCTTTTAGTTTTCTTTCCCTTAATCATTACTAAAATGACTAAGTGCATGGGTGCCATTTGGCCTTAACAAAAGAACACATGGGGGAGGCATGCATCCGGATCCCCCTCCCCCTTCTCTCCTTTGCACGACAGCCCTCTCATGGTCTTATGGGCCAACCTTCTTGGCCCATTTTAGGCCCATCACCCTTGGGCCTAAACCCCAACTTAAATATATTCTAAAAATAATCCATTAAAAATAACCAAAGTATCCTATTTGCCACAAAGTATTAAATTTCCCAAATTAGGTGGCAAAACCTTTGAAACCAAGAATTCATGAGCTCGAATTTATGATGGAAGTGGCCAAAGATAGGACTTTCTTTCTCACAGATATGTCCATTAAGGCTTGGCCATAATTCTCTTTACGAATCATGGATCAAAAGACTATAACAATATCATAACAACGCATCTATAACCTATTTATAACTCATGGCATTCTTAGGGATTTTTTTTTTTGTGAAATTCTAGGATGCCACAGTATCTTCGTTTTCATCGAGTCATAACAACTTTTGGTTTCACGATGATCGAAGAAGATCACTGTGTATATGTCAAGCGGTCCGAAGATAAATTTGTGATTTTATCACTTTATGTGGACGATATTCTGTTGGCTGGAAATGACAAGGTTTTGGTTATCGCCATAAAAGAATGGTTCTCCTCCAATTTTGAAATGAAGGACATGGGAGATGCTGCTTATATACTAGGAGTTAAGATCGAAAGAGATCGATCAAGGAAACTCCTTACTTTATCACAAGAGTCTTATATTATGAAGATTCTTGAATGTTTCAATATGTAGCACTGTAATCCCATTGATACCCTTGTCATGCAAGGTGAAGGCCTAAGTACTGAAATGTGTCCTAGGACTCCAGAAGAAATTAAAATGATGAAAACTGTTCCTTACGCTAGTGTGGTCGGAAGTTTGATGTATGCTATGATGTGTACTCGACCCGACATATGTTATGCCGTGGGATTGGTAAGCCGATATCAATCAAATTCCGGTCAAGAGCACTGGAAAGTAGTGAAGAGGATCCTGAGATACTTGAAGGGCACCATGGACTATCGACTTTGTTACCAAGGGAATTATTTACGCCTGATAGGCTACTCAGATGTTGATTGGGGTGGAGACCTAGATGAGCGTAAATCAACTTCTGGATATGCGTTCTTGCTCAATGGAGGTGCGATTTCTTGGAGTAGGAAGAAACAGACATGCACGGCCTTGTCTATTATGGAGGCAAAATTTATTGCATGTTCTACCGCAGTGCAAGAAGCAATATGGCTAAAACGTTTCTTTGAAAATTTAGCCACCGTCACATGGTCAAGCAGTCGATTTCATATCGAATTTGCAAGTCTGTCGCGTTTACATCCCTTAACGGCTTCACCTAATAGATTAGTTATCCCAGGAGTGATCAGCTCAGAGAAAATGGACCAAAGGTGCGTCGATGAAAAGCCCATTTCATTGAATCGAAACAAGGTTGAATTTTCAGGATGTTACAAGTCTTCCTCTCTTATAAAAATTCCGTCCTCAAAATTTAAACCATTACATTTCTTCTTAAAAAATGTTGGGGTATTATCGTCTCATCGATTCTTCACTTTCCCATGTTACTCCTTCTGTCCCGTGTTGTTGCTAGACCACTTTGAATAAAGAGATCAACTTGTTGCATAGCACTTGCTCCTTACGATCAACGATTTGAACTGGTCTCTCCACATATGACACTCTGTCGTCCACGTCTAATTCTTCAAAATTTAGCACATGGGTCAGGTCGGGTTCATACTTTCTCAACATCGACACGTGAAAGACATCATGCACCTAAGCAAGTCTAGGCGGCAAGGCAAGACGATATGCCAAAGTCCCTATTCTTTCCAGAATCTCGTAGGGACCGACGTACCTCGGACTCAACTTTCCTTTCTTGCCGAAGCTCGAAGTACCCCTCATTGGTGACGCTTGAAGAAAGACGTGTTCACTAGCTTGGAATTCTAATGGTCTTCGATGCTTGTTTGCATAACTTTTATGGCAACTTTGAGCTGTCTTTAGTCTTTCTCGAATAACTGTGACGACATCCACTGACTGTTGAACTAACTTTGGGCCGATAATCTTCTGCTCTCCGACTTCATCCTAACAAACTAGAGTTCTGCACGCTCTGCCATACAACGCTTCAAAAGATGCCATCTAAATGCTTTGCTGATAACTGTTGTTGTACGTGAACTCAACTAGATGGAGCTGTTCGTCCCAGCTTCCCTTGAAATCTAACACACAAGCTCGCAGCATATCCTCGAGGGTTTGAATCGTCCTCTCAGACTGGCCATCCGTCTACGGATGATAGGCCGTAGTGTACTGCAGCTCTATTCCCAAAACAGTCTATAAACTTTTCCAGAAGGCTGCTGTGAACTTCGAGTCTCAATCAAATGTACTCGTCACTTGCACTCCATGCAGACAAACTATATGTTGCACATCCAACTTAGCATATCTGTCCAATGCATAGTTGTCACACCTCGATTCTCCAGCGCGTGCCCATCCCTCAATGGTTGATTAAATTGCAACGTCTCAAGACACGTCGCCGACCCATTCATTTTAATGCACATGCAGAAGCGAGACAATTACCCTTAACACATAGCATGGGATAGGAAAATCAGGAAACCGATTTCACAACCAAAACATGCTTTTAAAAACACTCTGGTTTATATAACAAAGCCAGTCTACAAAAGATCGATTCTCAAAAGGGATCTGTCCTATGACCACTAGTCAAACACGTTCACCGATCCTTCTATTTCCACAGGCTTTGGGGGTGTCAGGTCCTCCACCACACCATCAAAAGGGTTAGCTACACTCTCACCTAGAATGGCATCGACTACCACAGTGGGAACTTCAAAACCCCAGAGGGGACCCACACGGAATTCATTGGGTCCAAAGCGAAACTACACTCTGAATCGATGAGGTAAACCCTCTTCGACCTAGACGGTAGTTGTGACGTCCCAGGGCATCACGTACTAAGCGTAGGCGGAAATTTTAATTATTATTATTATTATCTTCCTAAACTTGTAACCTCCTTCTTGTTGTATCTATAGTATTTACCATTGAAGGTTAGCATGTATAACATGGATTATTTAAAATATATAATTTGTACTTATGAGGTTATCCTACAATTACTCTACCAATAATTAATATAGGCCAATGTTTTGATGCATATAGATAAGATCACAAGAAGCTTCATTTCTTCTTAACATCATTAGGGCCTACAAAATTTATTAACCTAAACTCTTTCCATGTCCATCGCCTATATATACAACATATTTATAATAAAAGTAAGGCACAACAAAAGCCAGGGATAAGAGGGTGAGGGTGTCTACTCCATGAGTTCCTACACAAGCCCACGTTCAAAAAGAAACAAAAGATAGACAGCTTCTTCGTGATCAAAGGCGTCTAGGCGCCATCCATCCTAGCTCCTGCTCCATCATTGCTAAAAGGGATAGGGCCAAACATCGCTCCATCATGCTTGACAAACTGGGCAACAAACTTCATAGGGATCATCTCAGCTCTACCATCATCCATCCACATCGTAGCCTCATATTTGGAGAAGGTCAACTCCACATCAGCATCATACACATCCATGAAAAGTAACCTCAATGTTCGATATTACACCATAATGAGCTAATGGCGGCACATCCATACTATCAATCTGAAAAATGTAAGGTATGAGCAAAACTATGCCCAGTAAAGAATGATAAAACTCTAACTTAAATAATCCACAACCATCAATATTACAAGGGAATCATAATCCAAACAATTCAGGATACAATAATATAGTCGTCACAAGCATAGACAATTGGATATTAATACATCACATAAGTAATCACCTTATATGCATCCATATCCATACTTACCTTTTCAAAATCAATTTCATATCAAGATACAATGCAACAACAATGCATGAACTCACTCGCCAAATAGAATTATATTTAGTGTGCATATGATCCACCCTCGAATCAGTCATAACCGGAACTCTACCGGCCTGATCGAGTCACTTCCGGAAAGTACGTTATCTGGACTTCCACAACACCTCTGATTGTGGGCATCTCACTCTGAGGCATCCCGGTATCACACAACCGAGGTCCTCCCAAGACCACTCAGCAAGGGGCATCTCACTCCGAGGCATCTCAGTATCACACACTGCTGAGGCATCCTTGATCACACACAAGGGCATCTCACTCCGAGGCATCCCGGTATCTCTCTACCGAGGCATCCAAGACCACTCAGCATGGGCATCCCAAACTTCTGGGGGCATCACCGGTATCTCTGTACCGATGGGTTCATTCACTCTCTTAAGCACACATTTCACACCACCACACCTTTAATTAATGCATTTATCCTATGCAAAAGAAAAGACTCCAAAGTATCTTACTATGTATCTAATTCTCATGATCCTAGCACACGTGCGTGTCCAAATTATAAGATAAAAACCATTACGACATGTCCCATACCATGCCGAACAAATATTTATCCCATAATCAAGCACTATGCACCGCACACGTTGCACTCGCATGATACTATATGCACTTATATCTCAAATGATGTATGGGGCTTTTTCTTACATGACTAATATCTATTATGAACTGATTAGACTCTATGTACATCCTGCAAGTTAAATATATAGAATACAATATATATTATATGTTCTCGGGTTAGGACAGTTTACTGGTTAAATGCACAGTATCTGTTTTGGACATAGAAAATATGTCAATTCTTGTTGAAACATTACCAAATTTTAGTACGTTATATTAGAGACATAGATAGACATTTTCCGTGAAGAAACTTAAGTCTGAATTGCATTGTACTAAGAGAAACAATTGCTATAATCTTTACTAATATCCTGTACCGACGTCCAGATTCTTTGTCTACTAAGAAAAATGTTTTACTGATCAATTCTTATTCATTTAATCTCAAATTTTGACACATTATTCCTTAAGATGTGTTCTACAATTTTCATTAAGAAATAAAGGTCCAATTCTAACTAGGTAAATACAGAAAATTCGTATAATCAGTAAAGGTCATACCGTTTCTCATGAAAACAGTTCACTGATTTTTACTAAATTCCCTTTATCACTATGTTTTTATATTCATATGGTTCTAGCTACTTATATAACTCGATATTATAGATATTCCACCATATAGATAATTCCTTTCCTATTTCCAGTAGTCATACATAAGAAAAATAACCACAAACGAAAGACTCCATAGCCGTTCTTACCTAGAACCGAACATGTGCACGATTTCATTTACTTTTATCCGACTAACCTATTTAACCTTTCACAAACTCTTTCGACAATACTTTAATACCTAATCACAGCAATTTAAATAACCTCGACATAACTATCCTAGCAAATAATCGATCCACAACTCTGCTTAATGTGTTGTTGCATCCACGGGATCACTCACCACAATTCATACCAAATCTATTCACTCGGAATCCACCTCATCACTTCACTTAATCAAACAGCCGACTTTCATCACATTTTCGAGACATGCAAAACTTAAAAACAACATGCAATGACTTCTAGCTTCACTCTTGTGTTCATCAAGCTCAAAACAACACAAAACTACCACTTCTCATCACTTCACTTAACAAGACAGCACACTCATACTTGAATTTCGAAACATACAAGGTTCAAAAATGACATGCAATGACTTTTATCCTTAATCTAACACTTACTCAACTCAGATTAACCATAAAACAACAACTACAAGTCATATCCTTCATAGCTTGGTTAGATCCGCAAGCTTTCTTGATGAAATGGTGGATAAACTTCAACTTAGAGTTATATCTTTCCTTACCTTTGTTCAGCTATCAATATAACACAAGAACACTTCAAGATCAGCACCAAAATCTCGCATGCAAGAGGAAGAAGCTTGCTGGTTTTGCTTCTGGTTTCCTCATAGCTCGACCGAGAGGAAGACACGAAGGGGATGGGTTTTCTCTGTTCTTGAAGAGAGAGAGAGATTTTCGAAATTAAAGAAAGAAACAAGCCTACTAACTAATCTCTAGGCTAGGCAAATGATGAGATTTGCTAATGATTATTCCTCTTTGCTTGTTTTGGTTGTGAAGGCATTGAATCCGTGGGTGGTGGAGAGAAAAACGGAGGGGAGGGAAGGTGTCATGGCCTCCAAATGAGGGATCCCTTCCCATTTGTCATTTAATTTTAATTAGGTTTTAATTCATGTCATTAGTTGCTTTATTAGTTCCTAATGTTCTTCAATTAATTCCTTTCGTTTCTACTTGATTTCAATTACACAAAATCGCAACATACATAACTTATCAACTAGTTAATGTTAATCTAAAAAGAATCTATCACAAATGCTAAAGTCAGAAATTTATGTTAGCATTACAATCATTAATAAAATTATCTTATTTATAATCTATGAACTTAATTAAAAATAAAATCACTCGGGCCTAAATATTCATCTCTGGCCCAACGGGCTTAATCTATAACAACCCGGCCCACTAAACTAAACTTACGAACCTAATAATCCCGAACCTTGGCCCACTCAAACCAAGCCCATCAATCCTTACGGTCCATCGGGTTCACTTCTTGGCCCGATCTAAAGTAATTCCGAACTCCTAACGATCCAATTATACTACTGAATACTGGTGAAATTTGGGATGTCACAATTCTCCCCCACTTAGAAAATTTCGTCCTCGAAATTAGAATTCTTACCTTATTCACTTGAAAAGCTGAGGATATTTCTGTCTGATCTCTTCCTCACTTTCCCGAGTTGCTTCCTCTTAATCATCATATCGCCATAAAATTTTGACCAAAGGTATAGTCTTGTTCCTTAATACTTGCTCCCTTCGGTCCAAAATTTGCACAGGCTCTTCTATATATATAACATTTTCATCTATTTCTAGTACTTCAAAATCTAACACATGAGTTGGATCCAGCTCATATTTCCGAAGCATAGATACATGAAAAACATCGTGAATACTGGATAACTTTGGTGGCAATGTTATTCTATAAGCCAACTCTCCGATCCTTTCTAATACTTCAGAAGGTCCTATAAATCTCAGGCTCAACTTTCCTTTCTTTCCAAATCTTGACACATTCTTCATGGGTAATACCTTTAGAAATACATGATCTCCTACTTCGAATTCTAAAGGTCTATGACGTTTGTCTGCATAACTCTTTTGCCTACTTTGAGCTATCCTGAGTCGTTCTCGTACAGTCTTTACTGCTTCCAACGTAATTTGAACTTTTTCTGGTCCTGTCAGCTTCTGCTCTCCAACTTCATTCCAGCAAATAGGGGTTCTACAACTTCTACCATATAGAGCTTCAAATGGAGTCATACCAAGGCTTTGCTGAAAACTAATGTTATAAGCAAATTCCACAAGATGCAATTTCTCATCCCAATTTCCTTTGAAATCAATGACACAGGCTCTCAACATATCTTCCAATGTTTGTATAGTCCTCTCTAATTGTCCGTCTGTTTGTGGATGAATGGCAGTACTATATTGGAGTTTAGTTCCTAAGGCAAATTGAAGACTCTTCCAGAAATTTGACGTAAATCGCGGGTCTCGATCTGATGTTATGGTCACAGGAACACCATGTAATCGTACTATCTGTTTAACGTACAACATGGCATACTTTTCTAATGAGTAGTCCACTCTTACGGCTAAAAAGTGAGCTGATTTTGTTAACCGGTCTACTATTACCTAGATTGAGTCATGCCTGCTTGACGTTCTTGGCAATCCTTGTACAAAGTCCATGGTTATGTGTTCCCACTTCCACTCTGGAATCTCCAATGGTTTCAACAATCCTGCACGCTTTCGATGTTTAGCTTTTACCCGTTGACATGTCAAACATCTTGCAACATACTTAGCAATATCAGCCTTCATTCCTTCCCATCAAAAATATTGACGAAGATTCCTATACATTTTTGTACTTCCTGGGTGTATACTATAACTACTACGATGAGCTTCAGTCAGAATTTCCTTCTTTAATTCATCATCACCAGGCACACAAAAACGTCCATTGAATTTAACTATCCCATCATCTGAGATTTGAAAATCTAACTTCTTTCCTTTCAGAGTCCTATCTCGAATTTTCAATATTTCAGGGTCTGACTGTTGTAAGGTCTTAATGCGCTGTATAACCTCAGGTTCAACTCTCAGTGCAGCTATTATACCCATAGACTCATTTACCTCAACCTTAAATTCAGAATTTGAGATTGCCTCCAACAAGTTCCATTCCTTAACCATCATATTGGCTACTCTCATTGCCGAGTTCCTACTAAGTGCATCTGCCACTTTGTTAGCTTTTCCTAGGTGATACAAAATTTCACAGTCATAGTCCTTAAGTAATTCTATCCATCTCCTTTGCCTCATATTTAATTCCTTCTGAGAGAATATGTACTTTAAACTCTTGTGATCCGTAAAAATTTCAAATCTTTCTCCATAAAGATAATGCCTCCAAATTTTTAAAGCAAAAATAATGGCAGCTAGCTCTAAGTCATGAGTAGGATAATTCAGTTCATGTGGCTTCGCTTGTCTCGATACATATGCAATAACTTTCCCATGTTGCATAAGAACACAACCTAATCCTTTATGAGAAGCATCACTATATACCACAAAACCTCCAGATCCTATGGGTATTGTTAACACTGGTGCTGTCGTCAGTCTCTTTTTAAGTTCTTGGAAACTTTGCTCACATTCCTTTGACCAATCAAATTTTGAGTCCTTCCGAGTCAATTGTGTCAATGGTCCTGCAATTCGAGAAAATCCTTCTACAAATCTTCGGTAATATCCAGCCAAACCTAGAAAAGTTTGTACTTCTGTTACTGTTGAAGTTCTAGGCCAATTAATCACAGCTTCAACTTTAACTGGGTCCACTGATATTCCTTCACCGGTCACCACATGTCCTAGAAATGTCACTTGGTCCAACCAAAATTCACATTTACTAAATTTGGCATATAGATTATGTTCTCTAAGAATTTGCAATACAATTCTTAAATGCTCTTCATGTTCGTCTTGTCCTTTTGAATATACCAAAATATCATCTGTAAAGACTATCACAAATCGATCCGAAAAGGCTTAAACACTCGTTCATAAGGTCCATATAAGTTTTGGGGCATTCGTTAGTCCAAAAGGCATAACCAAAAATTCATAGTGTCCATATCTAGTTCGAAAAGCTGTTTTAGGAATATCCTCCTTTCTTATCTGCAATTGGTGGTATCCTGATCTTAGGTCAATCTTTGAGAAAACTAATGCTCCTTGCAATTGATCAAATAAATCATCAATTTTTGGCAATGGGTACTTATTTTTAATTGTTACTTGATTCAGTTGCCTATAATCAATACACAGGCGTAATGATCCATCTTTCATTCTGACAAATAATACTGGTGCGCCCCATGGGGATACACTTGGTCTAATAAATCCTTTGTCAAGTAGCTCTTGTAATTGTACCTTTAATTCTGTCAATGCCATCCTATAAGGGGCTTTCGATATGGGTTCTGTGCCAGGTGCCAGTTCAATGGTAAATTCAACTTCTCGCTCTGGGGGTAATCCTATCAATTCTTCGGGAAATACATCGGAAAATTCTTGTACCACAGGAATATCCTCAAGTTGTACCTCCTTCTGGGTTTGTTCACTTGCACATGCCAAATACCCTTGACAACCATTCCTGAGAAGTCTATGGGCTTCTAGTGCAGTAATAAGAGGTATAGAGGGAGTTGTCTTTCCATTACAAAATTTAAAACTTGGTCCATCTGGTGGGTCGAATCGAATCACCTTTTTATAACAATCCATGCTAGCTTGGTGTCTATGCAACCAATCCATTCCCAGAATTACATCAAAGTCATACATAATTAACACCATTAGATCAGCTAACAAGTTTTGTCCACTTATAAGGATTCCACTATCTTACACACTGAAGTAGATAAAATGACATCCTTTAATGGAGTAGAGACAGTAAGAGGTACTTCTAACAATTCAGGTCCCATCTTATTCAGTCGCACAAATTGAGCAGATACAAAGGAATGAGTTGCTCCCGTATCAAACAAAGCATAAGCATTCTGTTTGGATAGGGAAATGATACCTGTGATAACTGTTTGAGACCCTTCAGCCTCATCTTGAGTAATTGCATAGATTCTTCCTTGAGCTGGCGGTCGCTGGTTATTTCTTGGTGGTAATGGTCTATCCGAATTCCGTTGTGATTGCTGCATTCTTTTCTGAGGACAATCCCTAATATAATGCCCTGACTGTCCGCAATTAAAACAAGCATTCGTTCCATAACATGGTCCAAATCCATGTGATCTACCACACCGACGACATTCATTGTTACCATACTGCGGTCGTTCCATTGGTTGATCATTCCACATTTTTCTGGGATTCTCAATCTTATTCTTCTTGTTTTGCACAAATGATTGCTTTCCAACCTAATGAGATCTTTTATTATAACGAAAATTCGACGAGTTTCCTCGAAATTGTGGTCTTACCTTATATGCCGACGTTTGATCTCTTGTCATCAAATCTCTTTCCACTAGTTGTGCCCTTTCATACAATTCACTATAATCTTTCAAATTCAAAGGCACCAATCATCCTCTTATCTCAGGCCTTAACCCATTCAAGAATCTCTTAGCCTTATCCTCTGGATATTCTATTAACCTAGGAGCAAATCTAGAGAGCTCAGCAAATTTCGCCTCATACTGATCCACGGTCAAGTTATTCTGATTTAACTGCATAAATTCCATCACCTTTTTATCTCTCGCACAGTCTGAAAAATACTTACTATAGAAGACTCCTACAAATCCAGTCTAAGTCACATTTACACCTTTAGGGAATACTGTTCTTTTCGTCGCTTTCCACCGATAATCAGCATTTCCTTGAAGTTGATACTCTACAAAAGATACTTTCTCTGCATCAGTACAATTTAGCAATGCAAATATCTTTTCCATCTCATCTATCCACAATTCTGCTTCTACAGGATCTCCTAATCCAGCAAATCTAGAGGGTTTTAATTTCAGAAATTGTTCTACTAAGCCTTGCATTCTACGGTCACCCCCTACCTGTTGTTAGGCTTGTCTTTCCAATAGGACTCCTACATTGGCAAGTGCTTCCAAAATTCCTTCCACACGAGGATCCATGGCCATCCCTCGTCCATTTCTACTCATCTTGCCAGTTCCTGAATTATGCACATCGGTCACTACTCATTAGTCGACCGAGTCTCCTTACACATCTAATAAGTAACAACTGCAACAATTGTTACTGGTACCCTATGAGTAACATAAGTTACTTATTCCTAACAAAATAATACTAACAAAGAAAATATTAGTATCCTAACGCATAGTCACTAGCGCACCTTATCACTCCAGGTAATCCTATGCTCTGATACCAAAAAGAAGAGCTGTGACGTACCAAGGCGTCACGTACTAAGCGCAGGCGGAAATTTTAGTTATTATTATTATTATCTTCCTAAACTTGTAACCTCCTTCTTGTTGTATCTATAGTATTTACCATTGAAGGTTAGCATGTATAACATGGGTTATTTAAAATATATAATTTGTACTTATGAGGTTATCCTACAATTACTCTACCAATAATTAATATAGGCCAATGTTTTGATGCATATAGATAAGATCACAAGAAGCTTCATTTCTTCTTAACATCATTAGGGCCTACAAAATTTATTAACCTGAACTCTTTCCATGTCCATCGCCTATATATACAACATATTTATAATAAAAGTAAGGCGCAACAAAAGCCAGGGATAAGAGGGTGAGGGTGCCTACTCCATGAGTTCCTACACAAGCCCACGTTCAAAAAGAAACAAAAGATAGACAGCTTCTTCGTGATCAAAGGCGTCTAGGCACCATCCGTCCCAGCTCCTGCTCCATCATTGCTAAAAGGGATAGGGCCAAACATCGCTCCATCATGCTTGACAAACTTGGCAACAAACTTCATAGGGATCATCTCAGCTTTACCATCATCCGTCCACATCGTAGCCTCATATTTGGAGAAGGTCAACTCCACATCAGCATCATACACATCTGTGAAAGTAACCTCAATGTTCGATATTACACCATAACGAGCTAATGGCGGCACATCCATACTATCAATCTGAAAATGTAAGGTATGAGCAAAACTATGCCCAAGAAAAGAATGATAAAACTCTAACTTAAATAATCCACAACCATCAATATTACAAGGGAATCATAATCCGACAATTCAGGATACAATAATATAGTCGTCACAAGCATAGACAATTGGATATTAATACATCACATAAGTAATCACCTTATATGCATCCATCTCCATACTTACCTTTTCAAAATCAATTTCATATCAAGATACAATGCAACAATAATGCATGAACTCACTCGCCAAATAGAATTATATTTAGTGTGCATATGATCCACCCTTGAATCGGTCATAACCGGAACTCTATCGGCCTGATCGAGTCACTTCTGAAAGTACGTTATCCGGACTTCCACAACATCTCGATTGTGGGCATCTCACTCCGAGGCATCCCGGTATCACACAACCGAGGTCCTCCCAAGACCACCCAGCAAGGGGCATCTCACTCCGAGGCATCTCAGTATCACACACTGCTGAGGCATCCTTGATCACACACAAGGGCATCTCACTATGAGGCATCCTGGTATCTCTCTACCGAGGCATGCAAGACCACTCAGCATGGGCATCCCAAACGTCCGGGGACATCACTGGTATCTCTGTACCGATGGGTTCATTCACTCTCTTAAGCACACATTTCACACCACCACACCTTTAATTAATGCATTTATCGTATGCAAAAGAAAAGACTCCAAAGTATCTAACTATGTATCTAATTCTCATGATCCTAGCACACGTGCGTGTCCAAATTATAAGATAAAATCCATTACGACATGTCCCATACCATGCCGAACAAATATTTATCCCATAATCAAGCACTATGCACCGCACACGTTGCACTTGCATGATACTATATGCACTTATATCTCAAATGATGTATGAGGCTTATTCTTACATGACTAATATCTATTATGAACTGATTAGACTCTATGTACATCCTACAAGTTAAATATATAGAATACAATATATATTATATGTTAAGGGACAAAGCTTCAAGTTAAATGACCTTAAATCCAGAAACATAACCAAACGAGTTCAAAAAATCCTCAAATTTAAATATGTTATAAAGAACACTTAAAAAAACACTTTTCATGAGACACATTGACCCAGATCTTTCTAGAATGGGAGTAGTAAATCGCTCAAATCGTTACCAAAATCGTGTCCGCGTCCAGAATTTATGTTTTCCAAACCCAGCTTGGTTCAAAGTCCAAAACTCTTCCATTTGCTCTGAAATTTGACTATGTTAAACTTCAAGATGTACTTAAAAACTCTTGTGAAGAAACTATTTTGAAAATCAAACCCCGAGAGTTGATAAAAACTCTTTGAACACCAAGAGGTCACGGATTCCAACATAAAACGAGATTCTAACTTACATGCAACGAAGCTGAAATCTTGTTATTTTAAATCCAGAAAATCTTGAGTAAAATATATGTCATAAATGAAGATATTCATAGTACATTCCAACCCACGAAAATAGCAAACATCGGGTGCCCTATAAACAGATCTGGAGAAAGATCCAACCTCAGCTCCTTTGAGCACGTCTCTTGCAAGCTTAGTAACCATGAACCTTCAAGAAACTCACATGCAAGGCTTTCCACATATCACAGCATACATGCAAGCTGAAATCCTACATAGATCTAGCTCTTATAACCTAAAAATCCACTAGATCGAGCTAAACCACCCTCAAGCATTGAGGGGATGTCAAAGTTTAATACCTAGCTTATTCCCTTACCTAGTTTAGGGCTCAAAGACGGCTTCCTCAAGCTCTCTAGAAGGCTGGCTGCTTCTCTGGTCACTGGTCCTTCGAAGAACAGCAAGGAAACAAGGAGAAAATGGGAGAGGGAGGTGTCAGGTGTGTGAGGGGAAGAAGGCAGCAGAAGACAAATGGGAAGGGAAAAATAGAAGCAGAATTTGAGGGAAAATGATTACTTTCTTGGAATGTTTCCCTTGCTGCAGCCATGCAAAGGAGGAGATTGGCTAGGGGAGTTTTAGGGTCATCATGAGGTTTAGCGGTTGAGGTTTTCGGCTGGGGGGAAGAGGGTAGTGCCGAAACTTGCATGGGGAAGCTAAAACCAAATGCATAAAATCCTTGATTTTGTCCTTTTCCCCTTGGCTTACCTACCCTAACAAAGTTTAGTCTAAACAAAATAAAGCTAACCCTCCTCCTAGCCCAAAGATTTTGGCCACCTCTAATATTAGGCACTAATTTAAACAACTTTATTCCAAGATCCTCCATTATTAACATAACCGAAAACTTAGTAGGATGGTGTACACCTTCAAGTCACAATTTCAAATATCCAAGGATCTTACATCCACCATTAATTTCACATACACTACAGCATCACTAATTAAGTTACAAGAAAACACCATTGAAAATTCGAAATCACTCAAATTCACGCAAGACGAACATTGGCAAAAAATTTCGGCATTTCTCCTTCTTAACCGGGCCTTCCGCACACGTCTAGCCCACGGGCCTTATTCACGGTCCACCATTCCCTCTCTAGCCCGAACTCTGCCTAAAAATAGGCCCACTAGGCCATCACACACCTAGCCCACACGAAAAGTCCATCGGTGATCCACCCATCCCAATTGCTCTTCCATCGACAAGCACAAGCTTAAGTGAAATTCAAAGGTTGAAATTTCGAGATGTCACAGTGTCGATGGCAGATCAATTGTAAATCATATGTCATGCTTTACCTAAACACATGCCATCCATGCCAAAACTACTGTCGACTTATCAATTCTTATATCAACATATCTTGCTCATGCATAACTAGCATTCATGCAAATTCATTTATCGTCGTCAGCTTGACTATGCCCTCTTAGGTCGACTGGGGCTTCTAGCTTCTTGCTGGGCTTCCTGGCTCAACCACGGCATCTAGACTCAACTGAGGCTTCTCGGGGCTAGCTTCCCGAGGCTTCCGGGTTCAAGACCGAGGCATCCTAGCTCAACCAAGGCGTCTCAGAACAACCGAGGCTTCCCGTTCAACGAACGAGGCATCGCCACCAACGTTGTGTCGTGACGGGCGCTTTTTCCTTTTTAAATGCATGCATAAATGCATCATGCAAGCTGGTTCTTATCTCTTCTCTTAGCCAACGCATGTATGGCCCAAAGGCGTGCTCATTCATTCGTGTGTGTCATGAATTTATTATACTTGACTAGCAAATATGTCAGGAACGATCTTTGATCCATAACTTGAATCAATTACTTAGCGTCGATCCCTACACCAGACAAGGCTTGGAAATGGTACGCCTCAATACTGATCCTCGACCTCGAGGCTTGGGTACACCTCTCTTAGGTGACGATCCCAAGCTTGACGGACCTCGGCTCCAACCTGATGTGAATGCACATGTATCGAGAATGACCCTCGGCTCACATTTCATTCAATGCCAAGCACAAAGTCCCTGTGCTCATTTAGACTATGGAAATTGACATGCGTTGGTGCCTTACCAAGACCTCATGGATTTGGGCAATCCCTGTACCGAACAAGGCATAGAATTGACATGCCTCAATGTTGATTTAGGACCTTGTGGCTTTGGGCGATCCCCGCTCCAAGTGAGACTTGGACCCAGTATCCTATTTATGTCGAAACCAGGGCTTTATGGGTTGGGTGACTTTGTCTTGCGATGAACTAAATCCGAACGAACCTTGGCCTCATTCCAGGCGTGAACAACTCAAGCATAAACATGAGCAAACCATACAAAAGATCCAACATCCTACCCACGGCTTAACGAGTGAGCACCTAACTAGCCTCCACAATAGAGATTACTGCCCTAGGGTAGAAAGAGGAACCTTACTTACCTAGATGACCCCGAACTAGGACATGAGCTACAAAGATTGGGCGGCTTGGTTTGGAGGCCAAAACAGAGAGAGAAGGCATGAGGAGGGGGTGTTCAAGGAGATGGCAGGAGGAGAAAATGGGAGCAAAGTGAGGAAAATGTAGTGAGCTCCTCCTATTTATAGCCCTTGGGGCCATCATTACCAAACCAAGCGGTCCTCTCCAATGTTTCCAAGTGTCCTGCCTAAATTCCTTGGGTGGCAAAGCTATGGGTCCAATAATTGTGGCCTAAGTCATGAATTGGAAGGCTAAAAGGCCTTACTTGGCAAATTTAGCTCCTAGGCATCATCAACAACGGCCCACTTTTCACTCTCCCATTGGTCCACCAACACTCCGCATTCAATGGACATTTAATGAAGCCTAACGATGATAGTGCAAACTCGGGAGTTCTAGAATATTCGGCCATAATGAGGGCTCGTGTAGCATGTTCCAATTGGTTCACATATACATCACATTTTTCTAGAATATCTAAAGATATTTTTCCACCATCAAGACTTTTGACTTTTTCAGGGGGCAACTCACCCCTTCATTTAATGAGAGAATTCTAGAACTTTCCCTATTTGGTCATTTTCTCCATTAGGAAGGCCGTCTAGAAAATTCTATCATTCTAGTTCGTTCCAAGGCTAGAGAAGGGATCATGAAGGGATCATTAGGTACACCTCGAAAAATTGAATCACGTACACTCGAGGTTCAGCCATCACGCCCCATGCTTGCTCGAACCATTCCTTTGGACGGTCGGTCGACCAATAGGGTTGGTTTTCCTTTGATCGGTTTGAGACCAATCCTAAGGCTACCCATGGTCTAGCACAAAGCCAAGGCACTCATGGGCCTTAGAATTAGTGACAGAATAGCTGGGTCTATCCCGAAGCTCATTCCGATCGATACCCGATTCATCCGTGTGGTTCATGGCCGGTGCATGACCAATCCACGATCGAACATCACCAATTCAAGAATCCTTTCCGATCACTAAGAATTAAATAGGGAATGATGCATTTTTTTATGGGAAGACAATCGCATTTGATCGTAGGGGGTCAATCATGAATCGGTGCATAACCGGGTGGAATCACCCGCGGCCGGGCGCTATGACTAGTCGTGACCATCCACCGATCCAAAATCATCTCATGACCAATTCTCGTGATCCAAAAGTCATTTTATGGGCTGGTGATCCGATCCCACTAGTATGGTTGGTAGGTTATTGACGGCCGACACCTAGGCCAGTTCATGGCCGGTCGGTCGGTCGGACCATGACCGATCCTTGATTCATTACCGATTGAACTAATCGATCCCATGGCCAATGGCCCATGGTCAATCCCTATAGGACCTTATGGCTGATCCTACAAGGTCAGAATCGAGGATGTTACACATCAATTGCACAAATGATAATTCGAGAGTGGATACTTCTCGAAGGTGTTTGGGATTCGGATTCCAAGTTTGAGGTAGGCCATCTTTCTAGTCTTAAGGCTACTCTTCGAATTGAACTCAAAGTGCAAACTAGGATTAAAACCTTGCAATCAATGGATTCGGCAATCGAAAAGATTCTACAAGGAAGCCCTGATAAGAAGAACCTAGATTTCCAAGTGACGGATGGTTGGATCTTGAGGTTCCAAGGACGACTTTGTGTACCCAATGATGTAGAGCTCAGAGAAGGCCTTTGGAGTTCGAAGTTGGTGATCACGTTTTTCAGAAGGTGTCACCAATGAAGGGTATTTCACGCTTTGGTAAGAAGGGAAAGCTGAGGTCGAGGTACGTAGATCCCTTTGAGATTCTTGAAAGAATCGGGATCCTAACGTATCGTCTTGCATTGCCGCCGAGGTTGGCACAAGTGCATGACGTCTTTCACGTGTCGATGTCGAGGAAGTATGAGCCTGACCCGACCCACGTGCTTAATTTTGAGGAATTGGACGTGGACGACAGTGTCGTATGTGGAAAGCTCGGTTTAGATTGTGGATTGGAAAGAACAGGTTCTACGTACCAAGACCATCCCATTGGCCAAAGTGGTCTAGCAACACCACGGCACTAAAGGAGCAACTTGGGAAAGTGAAGATTGATTGAGACGACTGTACCCCCACCTTTTTGTTTAAAGATTGTAATAGGTTTAAATTTCAAGGATGAAATTTTTATAAAAGGGGAAGAGTTGTGAGGTCCTGATTTTCCACTTCTATTTTCAATTGAATGAGTCGAGATTTTCATCGACGCGCCTACAGTTCTCTTTTCTAAGTTGGCCACTCACGAGATAACTAGACTACTAAGTGAAGCCGTTTAAGAAATTTTCAACACTACAAACTCGAGAATTCGACTAGAAACCGATTACTTGATCATGCTAATCTACAAGGGTCAATACGGCACTGTCAGAATCAATCAAAGATTAGAGACAAGTCGATTCGACCGAGATATGTGATCAGTGTGTGGGTGATTACACCTAATTGCAAAATTCTGGTCGAACGACACTGGACTGATTATTCTGTCTTTTTCTGTACCCTGTGTCCGTATTTGAAACATTGAGATTTTCACAACAACCGAGAGTCGTCAATGAATCGAAGATGTACATTGTCGCTTGAAATTAATCAACCACATGTCAAATGCGCCAAAAATTCCTAAAAGCTACCCTGTAGATTAGGATGCGCTAAAATCGCGCCAAATTGAAATTAACCGTGAAATTGAACCTTATTTCAGAAATTGAAAGTTCTGTCATATCACAAGTCATTTTAGGAACGTTGACTCATTTTCAGAAGATTTTTATGCAAACCGAGATTTTCGGCGAAAAATCAAAGTATGGTTATTTTGGATCGGGAAATTCGTAGGCCCACTTTTGATCGCAATTTTTGGACACAAGTTGGTTCAATGGACGAGAAAAAATGTGGATTTAACTGAGGACACCTTGAATGAATTTTTAGGCTTTGATTTGAGCTCATTTGGATGAGAATTGAAGAGGATTGAAGGGAATTGGAGCGGAATGTTAAAAAATTCGTATGCCATGGGGGGAGCAACATTTCAGCCATCTTGGGAGGCTTCTTAAGGAAGCTTTGGGAGAGAGAAAGGGGCTGTGGATGGCAGAGCGTGGTGGGGGCAAGCAATGAGTGGAATGGGCATGTGTTAAGGGCTTGAGAGGCCTTTGGGGTCCCCCCATTGCTTCGAGCACTTCTTCTTCTTGCGTTGGCTTTGCTTTCTCCATTAGAGGCCATTTGAAGCTCCCAAGAGCCTCACCCTAGCTGGTCACACACCCACCCAAGCCACCGGACCACTTTCCTCCTCTGTTTTCCTCTATTTCAGTTTATGCTCTAGCTAACCTTCTTGTGAAAACCCAAGTTAAAAGTTGTCTTCCCGTGCGAATTAGCTCTCGCTCCACCCACCATCATCTACAGCACATCCAAACCGGACAAGAGCACCTCACTGCTCGCCTAAATGATCTGTTGGCCGTCCCATCCGCCAGCCAAAAGCCGCTGGTCCGTCAGTCCGCCCGCCTGGTCCGCTTATTTCGTGTTTTCTTCGATTTTCCTCCCATTCTGTCCCTTCCTTCACCCATCCCAACCACCAACAAGTCCCCCTTGACCCCCAGTTGTTGGCCACCCCCTCGCCGATGCTCCGACCAGCCCGTTTTCACTATTTCAGCAGCTGAAGTTGCTGGATTAAGCTATATGCAATTCAGCCAAGAACAGAAGCAGAAATCCAACAAGCCGTGAGGTCTTTGTGGCCCGTTTTCAAGCCCTTCCCTGCCTTGGTAGGTGTCGCTGCTAGGAGGTTTGACGCCCACCTTGCCATTGCCGTTGCCGTGGACTCACCAGAACGCTAAACCGGTGAGTTTACTCATTAAACCTTACTTAGGAGGTTAATTATGCTTAAGGGTTGTTTAGATTAGGCTAAGCATGTTTAGGTGGTTAGATTAGCTTAGTTAAATGTTAATTAGATTATGTGGATGGATTAGTTTAGTGGTTAATTAATTAAGGCTAATTATGTCATTAAATTAGTGTAATCTTGATTAGGCCCTTAATTAATTATGTCGAATTAATTAAGTATTTCGAATTTATTAAATTAAATTATTTTTAATTAGTTGGTATTATTTAATTAATTTTAGAATATATTTAATTATTTATTATTTTTCGAAAATTAGATCGGGATAGTCGATGACCGGAATTTCGTGCTGATTGCATTGGTGTGTTCAGATTATGCAATTGATTGTTGGATTGTGCAAATTGAGTGATGATTGTGAAAATTATGGTATTTCCTTCAGAAAATCCTGTGTGTCGGATTTTGACACCGAAAATGGATTTTAAGTACTATACCAAATAGTGGGGTTTGAAAAGGAAATTTTTCTGGTTCGAATTGACCGTGTACCCACACACAACTATTTTTCTCATATGTTTTTAATATGAAGAAAACAGGCCAGGATCAGTATATTAATTGAGGCATTTGAGTGCAAAGCACGGTGTCTTAGGCCAAGATTGAGTGGTCGTGTGTTGGTTAAAAAGAACCCGTCCTATCGTTTACGCCGGACGTTGCTAAATCCCTTTTCGGGTTACCCATACATTAGGGTATCAGGTCGCAATAGATTATGGACCTATGCTCCTTTGGGAAAGCTGTGGTCAATGGGGAAGAGACGATGCCTGGCTATGCTAGTAGACCGTAGAACATGGGAGTCGGCAATACCCTAGAGGGGTTTAATTAACAATTGGAACGCATGATTGTTTGAGTTAGATGCACCTGATTATGAGACAAAACTGTGTGGCATGATATGGGACGTGTGATAACGGTTTGGCCTTATAATTGAGACCCCTGTGATTTATTGAGTTGAGTGAGGCGTTTCAATTGTTGTGTGTATTAATTATATGCATTTGTGATATGAACTGTGCTGACGTGTAAGAAGGAACTAAGGCCAGATAAGTCCTTTGTTCTAAATTGTGTGGTTGTGTGGCTAGAGCGCCCTGTGGTGTATTTTCTTCCTAATAAGGGTTTAGGGGGTGGACTTGCTGAGACATTGTCTCACCCCATCGTGGGCTAAATTTTCAGGTCTTTAGATGGTGGTCGTGGAGGACTCGAAGCCCCGGAGTCTATAGAGGTGGAGTCTGAAGGATCGGCGTTTGTATTCGATGAGTAGGTCATAGGACAACTTCTTTTTGAGAGTTGATCTTTTATAAACTTTTGACCAGACTCGTTTCGTGTCTAAACCTGTTGTTTACAAAAGTTGGCTTTTGTGAAATGTGCCATGCTTTCCTATCCCATGCTGTTTGTTGTCAAGGGTATTTATACTCTTCCGCATGTGCATTAAAATGAATGGGTAGGTGACACGTCCTGCGAACTTTGCATTTGTATCGACTACAGAGGCATGTGCGTGTGCTCGAGGTTCGGGGCGTGACACTATGACCTTCCTCTACTGCATCAGGACACATCAAAACCCTTTATGGGAAGTATGGCTATATACCGTGAATCCACCAAATCTAGACAGAATAGTTAGTATCAGAGCTGTGGTCAATCTTTTCTTGAGTTCCTAGGAAACTCCTTTCACATTCATCACTACATTCGAACTTCACATTTTTCCTAGTCAATTGAGTCAATGGGCCTGTAAGTCGTGAGAATCCTTCGATAAACCTTCTATATTAAACTGCAAGTCTCAAGAAAGTTCGCATTTCCGTTGGCATTGTTGGTCTTGGCCAATTTACTACAATCTCAACCTTCGCTGGTGTGGCACCCCCGATCTGCTAAGGTCGCCACAGATACCTATCGCTCTACCTATTGTAAACCAGTCTAATATCCTTTATTCGGATTAAAGAAGAACCATAGTTCGTAGGCATTTTTTTTTTTTGAAAACGATTCAGCGCAGCTCATAGTGAAGTTATAAACAAGTCTCACCATCCCTTACTCCCATGACAATGATACAATGCACACCGACTACACACCAAAGGAAAAGATAAAGCCGAGTCACTTTTATTCATTTATTTACGATGGACATCTCGGGTCGGTACAACCAAAAAGCCAAGATTTTTAGCTATACTTGGCTACGGCTCAAAAGAGAGATCTCGACCCCCTATATCGAACATGTATACCCTTCCATCTACACGTGTCGGCTATCCCAAAAAGTGCCAGCTCCCACCAGTCAAACATGCCATCACACCCAACCCGATGCATCGGGCGGTGGTGGTGGCAACATCCCCATCATCACCCCATTGCGACGGACGTGGACAAACAGAAACTCCAGGATGACCGGGCCCCCAGCCAGGGCCACATCATACATGACCAGCACGCAAACTCGAATAAACACCAGACCAGGAACAGTGACGCAGATGTGCTCTGCGCACTCGACCTCAACGTCAGACGGTAAGCCGTAAAAGGTACTGCGTGTGACCGGTGGCAGAGGCATCTTTCTAATCTAAAATGTTAATCCCCAAGGGGTGAGTACAACCACTTAGCAATAAAGATCCATTAAACTACTCAATGCGTCAAACAGATCAATCAAGATATCATAGGAAAGTACACATTGTTCATACATCTAAGCATACCTCACTTTATAGCCATGCACATGTCACCGTGCAACGGGCATATATCACCATGCACTTGTATATAAAATCGAAATAGCCATGCATATATGTCACCATGCAACGTGCATATACCACAATGCACTTATATATATAATTAAGATAGCCAAGCATATATGTCACCATCCATGCGTGTGATTCAATTCCACATTTTATCTTTCAATTGGATCACAACATTTTTCTTTCCGGGGACTAGTGATTGCATCCCACATTTTATCGCTCGCACCGAACTTGGCATCGCGAGGAACCTCCGGCACACACCTCCGGGCATCTCGAAACTCCCGAGGACATCCGGCACACACCTCTGGGCATCCCGACACTCCCAGGGCATCGTCGGCTCACACCTCCAACGGTATACTCATTATCATATTTCATTTTCACAATTGTGTCTCAATATCAACATGGCATATGATGTGATGGTAACAAAGGTCAAATTCAGCTTTTGATATTATATATAATGCCAAATGTCATCACATATGCAGCAAGATCAATCACTTAAAAACATTATATTTCATGGAGCACACTCAGGGATTTTTATTATTATTATAAAACGGAATGCATTCTTTTAGTTAACACTCCTTAAAATTTAGTAATTGGCCCTAATAAATTCTAAGAATTTAATTCATTATAGGAAAGATCAAGAGGCAATTATCTCATGAAGAACACCACGCCACTAGAACCTCACATAAATCAGTACGGTCCATGCATCACAACATTAAAATTCTAACATTTCAGCTTGCACAGTTTCAGAAACAATTTCAATTAAATACCCAAATGAACTCCAAAAATTCTGAAATTTTAATATGTTATGGAAAAGGCCTAAAGGCAGATATCTCATGAAGAACACCACACCAAAAGAATTTCACATAAAACAGAATAGTCCACGCAGTGCAGCTTTCAAAATCTTGACAATTCGGTTTGCACAGTTTTAGAAACATTTTTTATTAAATACACAAATAAACTTCAAAAATTGTGAAATTAGAATATGTGATAGCCAAGACAATAAGGTAGATATTTCATGCAGAACACTTCACCAAAAGAATTTCACATAAAACAGAATAGTCCACGCATTGCAGCTTTTAAAATTCTAACAATTCGCTTTGCACAGTTTCAGAAACATTTTCGATTAAATACCCAAATGAACTTCAAAAATTGTGAAATTCGAATATGTTATAGCCAAGGATTAGAGGTAAATATCTCATGAAGAAATAGAAATCCAATTCGTCCTAGATAAATAAATATAGACGATTAATAGCCCCTGTTCTCGGTACCGATATTCCAGATTAGTTTCTTTCGAAACAATTTCACTTCACCAGCCTACACATGTCCGTTTCTTCTAAATTTTCAGTATGTTATTCCTCAGAATGTTATCTATAACTTTCATTCAGAACACAAGATCAAAACTTGACTATATTCGTACTAGGTTGAGGTAGCGTCTTCCAGATCTAGTTTTCTTCAAAGAACCACGATTTCACCTACCTATTCTTGTTCGTTTTCTCTAAATTTTTGATATGTTATACCTCATGAAATCCTCTACCACTTTTGTAAAGAAGTCGAAGTAGGATTCCCACTAAAAAGTCACATGCAACTCACAATCTCACGGAGGGACGGGCTGACTTTTCTAAAAACAGCATGCACAACCAACACATTCCTCCCCATTGCGTCGAAATCTCCTCACCTCCACCACATCCAACACTCACCAGCCAACATGCACACATCTCAGCTACCAAAAGAGTAGAGAAACGGACTCTACTTGCCTCCAAACCGAGTGAAACACAGCAACCGAACGGCGAGCTCGACGGTGGAACACGGCGGCGACGGACCTCCTCTTCCTTCCTTTTCACGCAAAGGCTGCCCTTCTCCTTTCTCCCTTTCTCTCTTCCTCTCTTTCTCTCTTTCCTTCCTTCTCCGTTTTCTCTTTCTCTCGTGCGAGCCTTCTTCCCCCTTCGGTTAATCCGCCCCTCTCCCTCACTAATTTCTTTCCCCTCATGATTAGCCATCATGAGTCTTGCATGCGGCGCCACTTGGCTAAATTGCCATGCAATCGGTGGAACTTAATGGGCCGGGCTCCCCCTTCATCGACGGTAGTAGCGGCCCCTCCTTCTTTGGGCTTCGCGGGCCAGGCCCACATGGCCAAATGGGGGTTGTGGGCTGGGTTTTGGGTCCGGCTTGGCCCAAGAATTTCGGCCCACTCTTCCTTTAAAAATCCAACCTAAACCCCCACTCATCAAAACACCTAATTGAAATCTATACAACCATAAAACTTGCAATAAGAATTAATAGATTTTAACTTATAAAACACATGGCCAAGAATTATTTTTGGGATGCCACAATTCTCCCCTCCTTAGAGAATTTCATCCTCGAAATTTGACATCACTTAAGCCTCTTGAAACAAGTAGGGGTACTTTTCCTTCATCTGATCCTCACTCTCCCAGGTGGCTCCCTCCACATCATGATGTCGCCATAACATCTTAACCAGTGGGATTTTCTTAGTCCTAAGGACTTGCTCCTTTCGGTCCAGCACTTGTACAGGCTCTTCAATGTATCTCACTTTCTCATCCACTTTGATGGCTTCTTGATCGAGTATGTGACCAGGATCCGGCTGATATTTCCTTAGCATCGACACATGAAACACATCATGTAAGTTTCCCATATTAGGAGGCAGCGCCAAACGATAAGTCTGCGTCTCCTATTCTTTCAAGTATCTCAAAAGGTCCAACAAATCTGGGACCTAACTTTCCTTTCATTCCAAATCGAGATATTCCCTTCATTGGAGATACTTTAAGAAATACGTGATCTCCTACACTAAACTCCAAAGGCCTTCTACGCCTATCTGCGTAGTCTTTTTGTCTACTCTGGGCTGTTTTAAGTCTTTTCCTGATAATCTCGACAGCTTCAGTGGTAACTTGTACCAGTTCAGGTCCTGTCAATCTTCTTTCACCTACTTCATCCCAACAAACCAGGGTCTTGCATCTTCTCCCATATAATGCTTCATATGGAGCCATGCCTATACTTTTCTGAAAACTATTGTTATATGCAAACTCTATCAGGTGCAAATTCTCATCCCAATTTCCTCTAAAGTCAATAACACATGTTCTCAACATATCCTCTAGAGTCTGGATCACTCTTTCTGATTGCCCGTCTGTCTGAGCATGGAAGGCAGTGCTAAATTGAAGCTTTGTCCCTAAGGCATTTTGGAGACTCCGCCAAAAATTCGAAGTAAACCTAGAGTCTCGATTAGAAGTGATTGTTACAAGTATACCATGTAAGCGTATTACCTAGCTTACATATATCTCAGCAAGTTTATTCATTGAATAGTTTATATGGACTGCTAAGAAATGGGCAAACTTAGTCAAACGATCCACTATCACCCAGATAGAATCGTGACCATTTGATGTCCTTGGCAGTCCTTGCACAAAGTCCATTGTTACATACTCCCATTTCCATTTTGGTATGTCTAACGGTCTCAAGAGTCCTGCAGGTTTGCGATGTTCCACCTTCACTTGTTGACACGTCAAACATTGAGAAACGTGCTTGGCCATATTTGCTTTCATACCATTCCACCAAAATTGCTGACGCAAATTCCTGTACATCTTTGTATTACCCGGATGAACACTGTAATTACTCCTATGTGCCTCCGACAGAATTTCCCTCTGCACTTCTTCATTGTCGAGAACACAGAGTCGTCCTTAGCATCTCACCACTCCATCTTCAGAAACTTGAAATTCTGGTCTTTTTACTAAAGACACTGCATCTTTCACCTTCATAATTTCCGAGTCGGACTCTTTCAAGATCTTAACTTTCCGAATAATTTCAGGTTCAATCCTTAATGCACTAAGCATACCGGTGAGACAATCCACTTTTAATTCAAACTCTAAGTCCGCTACGGATTTTAACAAGTTCCATTCCGCCATTCTTAAACTGGCCATCTCCAAAGCTGACTTACAACTAAGGGCATCTGCTACCTTATTCACTTTCCCTGGATGGTACCGTATCTCACAATCATAATCCTTTAATAACTCCATCCACCTTCTTTGTCTCATGTTCAACTCCTTTTGTGAGAACAGATACTTTAGCCTCTTATGATCTGTATAAATCTCAGACTTTTCCCCATACAAATAGTGCTTCCATATCTTCAAAGCAAACACTATAGCCGCCAATTCTAAATCGTGCGTTGGGTAGTTCAGTTCATGAGGTTTCAATTGTCTAGATGCATAGGCTATGACCTTGCCATGTTGCATCAAAACACATTCCAATCCTTTGTGAGATGCATCACTATATACTATAAAACCATCTGATCAAGATGGTATAGTTAGGATTGGAGCCGAGGTTAATTTTCTTTTAAGCTCCTGAAAACTCCTTTCGCATTCCCCACTCCATTCAAACTTCGCGTTCTTATGCGTCAATTTTGTTAAAGGACCTGCCAGTCGTGAAAATCCTTCAATAAACCTTCTATAACAACTAGCCAATCCTAAGAAACTCCGTATTTTAGTGGGTGTTGTAGGTCTCGGCCAATTTATTACCATCTCAACTTTTGCCGGGTCCATTGCAATTCCTCCTCCTGATACCACGTGTCCTAAAAATATTATCTGGTCCAGCCAAAATTCACACTTGCTTAACTTGGCATACAGTTTGTGATCTCTCAAAGTTTGTAAAACTATCCTCAAGTGTTGCTCATGCTCTTCAGGCCCCCTCGAATATATCAGGATATCATCAATAAAAACAATCACAAACTGGTCTAAATAAGGCTTAAATACCCTATTCATTAGATCCATAAATGCAGTCGGTGCATCTGTCAATCCAAAAGGCATGATGAGGAACTCATAGTGCCGATAACGAGTCCTAAACGCAGTCTTAGGAATGTCTTGTTTCTTAATTCTTAGCTGATGGTATCCCGATCTCAAGTCGATCTTAGAAAAGATCGAACTTCCCTAGAGTTGGTCAAATAAATCATCAATTCTTGGCAAGGGATATTTATTTTTAATGGTCATTTGATTCAGTTACCTATAGTCAATACATAAGCGCATCGACCCATCCTTCTTTTTCACAAACAAGACTGGTGCACCCCAAGGTGAAGCACTTGGCCTAATGAATCCTTTATCAAGCAACTCTTGCAGTTGCACTTTCAACTCCTTCAGTTCTATTAAGGCCATCCTGTACGGGGCTTTCGATGTTGGTCCTGTTCCAGGCATTAGTTCAATTTCAAACTCAATTTCTCGTTCCGGCAGTAATCCAGGCAACTCCTCCGAAAATACATCTTGAAATTCGTTAACTACTCGAATTTCATCAAGCTTAGGCTCTTCCTTAGTATAATCTTTAACCATTGCTAGGTACCCTTGACATCCTTTGTCAAGTAACGCACGGGCTTCTATCGCTGAAATAAGTGCTATAGATAGGTTGGTCTGACCTCCCAAAAATTCACAACTAGACTGATCAGGTAAAATAAATTGAATCACTTTTCTATAACAATCCATTTTGGCCCAATACTTATGAAGCCAATCCATTCCTATGATGACATCAAAATCATACATAGCCATTACGACTAAATCTATTTTCATATCCCTTCCTCCTATTGTTATCTTACACTTTCCACACACCAACGTAGACAACACCACATTCTTTAAAGGTGTAGAAATACAAAGGGGTGTCTCAAGGAACGTAGTTTCTATTTTACTCCACAGTCTATATCTTTCAGACACAAACGAATGCGTAGCACCCGTATCAAACAATGCATAAGCCTTCTTGCCATTTATGAAAATTGTACCTGAGATAACGTTTTTGGAAACTTTTGCTTCCTCTTGGGTGACAGCATACACTTTTCCCTGTGCTGGTGGTTTCTGTGGATACCTTTGTGGATATGGTCTAGCAGTGCGTTGTGGTACTCGTCGCATTGAGTTGATACTTGTCCGCGACCTCTCTTGTGGACAGTCCTTCTTAAGGTGTCCTACCTGTCCACACCCATAGCATTTCAGCCGTCCATTACAGGGTCCTGGGCCATGTCGTCCATCACACCTTTGACATTCTTCATTCATATAAGATGTTTTTCCCAAATTCAGGCCATCCCTGGCTTTTCCAAAATTCCCGAAATTGCCCTTCTTCTTAGACTCCCAAGTCTGACCTTGACCTATATAGGGTCTCTTACCCCGTCTGATATCACCAAAGGTCAACTGCCTCTTATACTCTGATTGCTCCCTTACTAACTCCTGCTCCACCAACTGTGCCCTTTCATAGATCTCAGTGTAATCTCTTATGTTCAAAGGCACCAGTTGCTTCCTTATGTCAGTTCTCTATCCCTTCATAAACCTCTTAGCTTTCTCTTCTCGATCCTCAATTAGTCTAGGAGCATATCTAGACAGTTAAGAAAATCTTGCCTCATATTGATCCACTGTCAGCTCCTTTTATTCTAACTGAACAAATTCTGTATTTTCTTGTCCCTAGCACAGTCAGAAAAATGCTTTCTATTGAAAGCTCTGACAAACTCGTCCCAATTGACATCAGTACACGGTGGAAAGATCGCGTCCCTCAAAGCTCTCCACCAAAACTTTGCATTTCCCTCCAACCGGTACTCTGCCAAAGTTATTTTCTCGGAATCATTGCAGTCCAACAACCGGAAAATTCGTTCCATCCCATCAATCCAATGCTCCGCCTCCTTAGGACTTCCCATTCCACTGAACTTAGGTGGTTTCAACTTCAAAAATTGCTCCACCGGTCCTTGAGTACGACGTTCTACTCCAGGTTGTTGCTGCGCTTGTCTTTCCATCAGATTTCCTACATTGGTCAATGCCTGCAGGATATCTTCCATTCGGGGTTCAGCCCTGGCTGCAGAGGCTTCAGCCCTCGATGGATGATGGCTCCCATATCGTACCATGATTTTCCTGCAGTTTCCAAGCATTTGCCTCAGGAAAAATCTGTGACTCAATGTCTCCATTAAAAGCAACAACAACTATGGAAATAAGTAACATAACCATGTTACTAGCAACTAAAAGCAACTCATAACACAGACTGGGGATCTACAGGTGAATACCCATCACCCGTTATTCAAAGTTAGTCAACCATTCTTAGTCAGTATCCTACGGTATGCATTGTCATTACCTTCCTCAATTTCCAAATGAGGCTCCTTATCACTCCACATATAAACCTTTAGCTCTGATACCAACCGCTGTGGCACCCCCGATTTGCTAAGGTCGCCATAGATACCTATCACTCTACCTATTGTAAACCAATCTAATATCCTTTATTCGAATTAAAGAAGAACCATAGTTCATAGGCATTTTTTTTTTAAAAGGATTCAACGCAGCTCATAGCGAAGTTATAAACGAGTCTCACCATCCCTTACTCCCATGACAATGATACAATGCACACCAACTACACACCAAAGGAAAAGATAAAGCCAAGTCACTTTTATTCATATATTTACGATGGACATCTCGGGTCGGTACAACCAAAAAGCCAAGATTTTTAGCTATACTTGGCTACAGCTCAAAAGAGAGATCTCGACCCCCTATATCGAACATGTATACCCTTCCATCTACACGTGTCGGCTATCCCAAAAAGTGTCAGCTCCCACCAGTCAAACATGCCATCACACCCAATCCGATGCATAGGGCGGCGGCGGCGGCAACATCCCCATCATCACCCCGTTGCGATGGACGTGGACAGACATAAACTCCTGGATGACCGGGCCCCTAGCCAGGCCCACATCATGCATCACCAGCGCGCGAACTCGAATGAACAACAGACCAGGAATAGTGACGCAAATGTGCTCTGTGCACTCGACCTCAACGTCGGACGATAAGCCGTAAAAGGTATCGCGCGTGACCGGTGGCAGAGGCATCTTTCTAATCTGAAATGTTAATCCCCAAGTGGTGAGTACAACCACTCAGCAGTAAAGATCCATTAAACTACTCAATGCGTCAAACAAATCAATCAAGATATTATAGGAAAGTACACATCGTTCATACATTTAAGCATACCTCACTCTACAGCCATGCACATGTCACCGTGCAACGGGCATATATCACCATGCACTTGTATATAAAATCAAAATAGCCATGCATATATGTCACCATGCAACGTGCATATACCACCATGCACTTATATATAAAATTAAGATAGCCAAGCATGTATGTCACCATCCATGCATGTGATTCAATTCCACATTTTATCTTTCAATTGGATCACAACATTTTTCTTTCCCGGGACCAATGATTGCATCCCACATTTTATCGCTCGCACCCAACCTGGCATCGCGAGAAACCTCCGTCACACACCTCCGGGCATCCCGACACTCCTAAGACATCGTCGGCTCACACCTCTGACGGTATACTCATTATCATATTTCATTTTCACAATTGTGTCTCAATATCAACATGGCATATGATGTGATGATAACAAAGGTCAAATTCAGCTTTCGATATTATATGTAATGCCAAATGTCATCACATATGCAGCAAGATCAATCACTTAAAAACATTATATTTCATGGAGCACACTCAGGGATTTTTATTATTATTATAAAACAGAATGCATTCTTTTAGTTAACACTCCTTAAAATTTAGTAATTGGCCCTAATTTTGCAAAGATGGCTAGTTGTTAGAATTTTGTACTAACTGCTGTGGTGTGATCAATTTATGCAATTGCTTGTTGGATTGTGCAATTAAGTGATGATTGTAAAAATTATGGTATTTAACTAGAAAATCTCGGGAGTCGGGTATTAACACCGAAAGTGGTTTTTAAAGACTATATCGAACCGTGGGATTTTAAAAATAAAGAGCATCAATGTTTCTCGTTCGAATTGACCGTGTACCCACACACGACTATTTTCCTGGATTTTTTTAATACGAAGGAAATATGCCAGGTTCACTATTTTAATAGAGGCATTTGAGTGCAATGCACGGTGACTAGGCCGAGATTGAATGATCGTGTGCTGGTTAAGAAAACCCGTCCCTGTTGTGTGCCGGTGGACGTTAAAGGCTAAGAGAACCCATCCCCGGTGTGTGTCGGTGGACATTAAAGGCTAACAGAACCCGTCCCTGGTGTGTGTCGGTGGACGTTAAAGGTTAAGAGAACCCATCCCCGGTGTGTGTCGGTGGACGTCGGTCACAGTAGATTCTGGACCGAAGCTCCTTCGGAAACGCCGAATGGAATGCCGTCCCTGGTGTGTGTTAGAGGATGTGGCCATGCTCAAAAGAGTGAGACGGAGCCTAGCTAAGCCAGAGGACCGACGTGTGTCAAGTAAAACTGCCTATGTGGGTAGTATTAATCAATGGGAACGCATGATTGATTGAGATAGATGTGCCGAATTATGAGACAAAATTGTGTAGCATGGAATGGAACATGTCATAACGATTTGGCCATATAATCGAGACCCCTATGTTTGATTGAAAGATGATTGATTGAGAGGTGATTGATTGAGACGTTCCAATTGATGTGTGAAATTGCTATATGTATATGGTTGTGATATGAACTGTGCTCCAAGAATGAACTGAGGCGAGGTACGTCCTCTATTCTAATTGTGTGACCGTGTGACTAAAGCGCCCTGCGACGTATTTTCTTCCTAATAAGGGTTTAAGGGGTGGACTTGCTAAAACATTGTCTCACCCCGTCGTGAGCTTAAATTTTTAGGTCCCTAGAGGACGGAGCGGTCAATTTGTTTTGGTAGGCCTCGAGGAGTTGTAGAAATGGAGTCTGAAGGTTTGGTGAACGTGTCCAACTAGTAGGCATAGGACAGTTCCTCTTTGGAAGCCAACCTTTTGTAGACTTCTGTTTGTAAACTTAGCTTGTTTATAAAAGGTGTGTTTTGGGTTGTGAATTTGTTATCTTGCTTTCTATTCCATGTTGTTTGTCGTCAGGGGTATTAATTGTTCTCTTTTGCAAGCGTACTAAAATGATGGGTCGGTGACGCATCCTGGGATGTCGTATAGTTTATCAACCATCTAGGGATGGGTACGCGCTCAAGGATCGGGCTTGACATCCCCGCCCGAAGTGGTATCAGAGCAGGTCGGTAGTTGGAGTGATAAGGTGCAAGGGATTCATGGGATAGTTAGTAGGAATGACCTTTATTTGATGCTAGTGCATGTGAGTGATAGTTGATTTGTAGTTTGTTCATGTGGTCGCTCAATTTCTAATTCTATGTGGAATTGGAAAGCGGGTTTCTATAAAGAATCTGCAAGATGAGTGACCAGGAGCAAAGGACTCCTAGGAAGAGGTTGGTAGAGCCTGCAACTCAGGGTAGGACGCCAACAAGAGTCGTTACCCGAGGTGCTCAGAGTAGAGTGCAGGCTGAGGCCAGCGCAAGTGGAGTAGAACCACCTCCTGTCGGTGCTAGTGTAGCAACACCTGGTGATCCGGGAATTGTCGAGATGATGCAAGCGCTAGAGGCACTAGGGAATCTAATGGGGCAACAGGCCCAAAATCAAGCCGACACCATTCCCGCCGCCGCTACAGTTGCTACTACTGCCGCTACCAATGCTGCCAATGCTACCAAGTGCCACCACCGCCGCATCTACTTGTTGCACTGCCGAGGTTCCACCTAGGAACGTGGTTGCTGGGAGAGTGAGGCCAATGCACAAGCTCATGGCGCAATTTTTAATGTTGAAACCGCTGAAGTTCACTGGTGCATGAGATCCCGAGGCTGCAGCCCTCTTGATCTAGGAATTGGAAAAGGCCTTTGCATATCTGACATGCACCGTGGCGAAGAAAGTCATCCTTGCAGTATATCAGCTGCAAGGTATTGCAAGCACTTGGTGGAGAGCCACTAGAGGGATAATGTTCCTAAAGGTGTGGTCTTGGAGTGGAACGCCTTTGTCGAAGTCTTCAACGGCAAGTACTTTTCTACTATACCCGAGAACTGAAGATGGTGGAATTTCAGCACCTTCGCCAAGGTATAATGATTGTAGATCAGTATGAAGCGAAGTTCGCTGAACTGTCGCAGTATGCCACTAGGTTGGACGAGGATCCGGTAGACCAAGCTAGGAGATTTAGAGATGAAGAGTCTACTGGTGCGGTTCAATTTGAAGGACTACAACGACATGTACGAATAGGCCTAGTTGATAAAGAGAGACCAAAACGAACAAGCTACTACATCTGGGTCGTGGTTTGGCTCAAACCGTGATTGAAATTGGTTTGGGAAGATGCCAACAACTAGAGGAAGGTATCCTATTCTGCCCAACAAGAAGGGTGGGATCGGAAAGTCAATGCCAAGACAGAATGGTGTGTGTCACTACTACGGAAAACAACACGGATCTGCCCCATGCCATTTTAAGATGGGTACGCGTTATGAATGTGGCCAGCAAGGTCACATAGCTAGGAATTGTGCCCGAAGACCAATGGGACAGCAACGGTTACCGCCGCCGCCGCCGTTGGGTTAGAACCGAGGATTTGCGCCATAATGCACCGCAAGGTGGTTTGAATAGGCCGCCAGCTTAGGGATGAATCAAGTTGTGTACCGGATAGGAAGGGTAGTGTTCCCAGAACAATTTTATCAGGGTGGTGCGGTAGAATTTTAGTTAACTTTATAGAACCTCAGTTGTTGTAATGAAGTCATAAAAAGGAGAATCATTGACTAGAGTTGTACTTGATGATTTTGCATATGTATAACTTTGATATCATATATGAAAAGGTTTGGCTTGAGGAGCTTTTTGTTGTAATGAATTGTTATCGCAATGTGATATAGTTTAACCCGTTGATGGATAAAAGTTTCGAATTTATCGGAGGTTGAGGAGGACCCTCGATCCCGTTAATCTCGTCACTTAAGGCAACCCGTTTGTTAGACGAGGGTTACCAAGATTACTTAACGACTGTCATAGATACGACAGTTGAAAGAACTAAAGGTGCAGATGCAGGAATTATTGGATAAGGGATTCATACATCCCAATGCATCACCTTGGGGAGCACCAGTTTTGTTTGTGAAGAAGAAAGATGGATCGACGACTTATTTGACTAGTTGCAAGGAGCGTCAATATTTTCTAAGATCGACTTGAGGACAGGATATCATTAGTTGAGGATCAGAAAGGAGGACCTACCGAAGTTAGCGTTTTGTACTCAATATGACCATTATGAGTTCAATGTAATGCGGTTTGGTTTGATGAACGCCTTAGCTGCTTTCATGGATCTAATGAACCGAGTGTTCAAGGAGTATTTAGATTAGTTCGTTATCATTTTCATTGACGATATCCTTGTGTACTCTAGTAGTCTTGAGGAGCATGAAAAGGTACTTAAGGATAGTGCTTCAAACTCTGCGGAATCATGAACCGTATGCTAAGTTTAGCAAGTGTGAGTTTTGGTTGACTCATGTTGCTTTCCTAGGTCACGTGATTTCCGGTGAAGGAATCTCCATGGACCCGTCCAAGATTGAAGCAGTGATCAGCTGGCCAAGACCGACGACAGTGACAGAGATCAGAAGTTTCTTGGGTTTAGTAGGTATTACAGAAGGTTTGTAGAAGGGTTTTCAGCATTAGCTTCGCCGTTGACTCAGCTACTAAAGAAGGAAGAGAAGTTCATGTGGACAGATAAGTGCGATTGTAGTTTCCAAGAGCCTAAGAGGAAGCTGACTACCGCACTAGTATTGACTATACCATCTGGTCTTGGAGGATACGAGATCTATAGTCCTTTAGGTTGCGTGTTGATGCGACATGGCAGAGTTGTTGCATACGCATCCCGTCAGTTGAGACCTCATGATCTGAATTATCCGATGCAGTGATCATTTTCGCTCTGAAGATTTGGAGACATTACTTGTGTGGAGAAAGATTCAAGAACTTCATAAACCATCAAAGTCTCAAGTACCTATTCTCTCATAAGGAGTTGAATAAGAGATAACATCACTGGATGGAACTCCTAAAAGACTATGATTATGATATTTTATATCACCTTGGAAAGGCAAACAAGGTTACAAATGCGCCGAGTCGGAAGTCTTCACTTGTGCATATGATGGTTAAGGAATGGATTTTACTTGAGAAAGCTCGAGATTCGATTTTCAAATTTGAGGTAGGCCACTTTTGGAATCTTATGTCCACCTTAAGAATTGAACCGGAAGTGCATATTAGAATCAAGACGCTTCAGATGACAAATCTAGAGATCCATAAGATTCTGCAGGAAGATATAGAAAAGAGAAAGGCTGATTTTCAAACTACCGAGGATGGAACACTAAAATTTTGTGGACGACTATGTGTACCTATCGATTTTGAGCTAAAGGAAGAGATCTTGTCAGAAGCACACTATAGCAATTATCAGCAGAGTATTCAGATGGCACAATTTGAGGCGTGGTATGGCAGATCATGCAAAACGCTGGTTGTTGGAATGAGGTCGGAGAACGGAAAATCATAGGGCCAGAGTTGATTCAGCAGTCAGTGGATATAGTTGCAGCTATCATAGGGACAGATTAAAGACTGCTCAGAGCCGCCAGAAAATTTAAGCAGATAAGCATCAAAGGCCTTTGGAATTCCAAGTTGGTGATCACGTTTTTTTGAATGTGTCACCAATGAGGGGTACTTCACGCTTTGGCAAGAAGGGAAAGCTAAGTCCGAGATATGTAGGTCCCTTTGAGATTCTAGAAAGAATCGGGATCCTAACGTATCATCTTGCATTGCCGCCAACGTTGGTGCAAGTGCATGACGTCTTTCACGTGTCGATGTTGAGGACGTATGAACCTGACCCGACCCATGTGCTAAATCATGAAGAATTAGACGTGGACAACAGAGTGTCGTACGTGGAAAGCTTGGTTTAGATTGTGGAACGGAAAGATTAGGTTTTGCGAAACAAGACGATCCCGTTAGTTAAAATGGTCTGGCAACACCACGCACAGAAGGAGCGACCTGGGAAAGTGAAGACTCGATGAGATGACGATACCCCCACCTTTTGTTTAGAGATTTGTAAAGGGTTTAAATTTCAAGGACGAAAATTTTATAAGAGGGAAAGAGTTGTGACATCCTAAATTTCAAGTTCTTTTTCAATTGAATGAGTCGGGCTTTTCATCGACGCGCCTATAGTTCTTTTCTCTGAGTTGGCCACTCATGAGATAACAAGTCTATCTGGTGAAGCCATTAAAGGATTTTAACGCAATAGACTCGAGAATTCAACCCAGAATCGGTTGGTCAACCGTGCTAGTCTGAAGGGCCATTACGACACTGTCAAAATCGATCAGAGATAAAAGATAGGCCGATTCGACTGAGATATGTGATTAGAGTGTGGGTGATTCCACTTGATTGCAATATTCTCATCGATCAGCAATAGACTGATTTTTCTATCGTTTTGGGTACCCTTTGTCCGTATTTGAAACCTCGAGATTTTCACGACAACCGAGAGTCGCCAATGAGTCGAAGATGTACATTGTGGTTCGAAAATAATTGACCACGGGTCAATTGCAATAAAAATTCCTAAAAGCTACCCGGTAGGTTAGATACCGCTAAAATCGCGCCAGATTGAAATTAACCGTGAATTTAAACCCGATTTCAGAAATTGAAAGTTATGTCATGTCACAACTCATTTTAGGAACGTTGACTCATCCTTAGAAGATTTTTTTACAAACCGAGATTTTCAGCGAGAAGTTCAAAGTAAGGCTATTTTGGACCGGGAAGTTCGTAGGCACGTTTTTGATCGCGTTTTTGGTATTCAAGTTGGTTCATTTGATGAGGAAAAATGTTGAGATGGACAATGGCACCTTGGCTGAATTTATAGCTTTGATATGAGCCCAATCGATTAAGAATGGATTGGATTTGATGAGCAAATGTCACAAATTCGTATGCCATGGGGAAGACAACATTTTGGACACTTTGGCAAGCTTCTTAAGGAAGCCAAGGAGATGAAAATGGCTGAGGATGAGGGCCATGTGTGGTGGGGGCAAGCAAAGGGAAAAATGGACAAATGTTGAGCCTAGGAAGCCCTTGGGGTCCCCTTCTCTTTAGCAGCCTTCTTCCTCCTTGAAGCCTTGCTTTCTCCATTGTTGAGGCTTAGGAAAAGCTTGAGAAAACTAGAGGAGAGCCAGCAGCCACCGCCGAACAGCCCTGCCTCCCGTCCAAGCCGTCGCACGCCCGCCGAAGCCACCGTACCCTCTCTCTCCCCTATTTTCCTTTCTTCCTGTTTTTGCTCCAGCTAACCTTCCTCCCAAAACAGGAGTTAAAAGTTGCCTTCCCGTGCCACCCACCACTGTGCCTAGGACAGCCAAACCGTACGGATGAGCGTGGCCGCTCGCCAAACGGAGTCGTCGGCCGACTCGTTCGCCATTCGGAAGTCACCGCTTGCCGGACCGCTTGGTCTACACTATTTCGCGATTTCCGCCATTTTTCTCCCATTCTAACCATTCCTCTGCCCACCCCAGCCACCAGCCACTCCCCCACGACCCCGAGGTGCCTCCAGTTGCAGGCCAACCCCTCGCCGGAGCTCCGCCAAGTTCTTCAGCCACTCTCCTCCTCCAACAGTCCAGTTTTTAGTGTTTTAGTGGGAGTCCAAGTTTGTGGTTGCTGTTCCAACCTCGAGACCGCCTTGGATCATCGTAGTGGCAGTCCCGAACGTCACCTCCGCCGTAGCCCCTCCTAAACCGTTGCTGCCTCCGCCTCCCGTCCCTGCTGTTTCCACGTCGACCAGCCCGCTATTCCAGCTTGTTGGGTTCAAGGATAGAACCGAATAGCCTAGTAGGTGGCTTTGAAGCTTTGTGGCCCATTTTCAAGCTCTTTCGAGCCTTGGTTGGTGTCGTCGTAAGGGTGTTTGTCACCTGCCTTGGCATTGCCATCACCATGGACTCACTGGATTACGCTAAACTAGTGAGTTTGCTTGCTAAACCTTGCTTAGAGGTTAATTATGCTTAAGGGTTGTTTAGATTAGGCTAAGTATGGTTTAGGTGGTTAGATTAGTTTAAATAAAGGTTAATTAGATTAAGGATTTGATTAGTTTAGTACGTTGATTAATTAGCCTAATTAGGAGGTTAGATTAGTGTAATCTTAATTAGACATTTAATTAATTATTTTTCATTATTTAATTATTTCGAAATTATTTAATTAATTTATATATTTAATTATTTAATTTTCAGAATTTAATTAATTATTTAATTTTCGGAAATTATGACGGGATGGCCGGTCATTAGAATCTCGTGCTGACTGTTGTGGTGTGATCAATTTATGCAATTGCTTGTTGGATTGTGCAATTAAGTGATGATTGTGAAAATTATGGAATTTAAATAGAAAATCACGGGTGTCGGGTTTTAACACTAAAAGTGGTTTTTAAAGACTATATCGAACCGTGGGATTTTAAAAATGAAGAGCATAAGTTTTTTTTTGTTCGAATTGATGATGTACCCACACACGACTATTTTCCCGGATGTTTTTAATACGAAGGAAATAGGCCAGGTTCACTATTTTAATAGAGGCATTTGAGTGCAATGCATGATAACCTTGGCCGAGATTGAAAGATCATGTGCTGATTAAGAGAACCTGTCCCCAGTGTGTGTTGGTGGACGTTAAAGGCTAAGAGAACCCGTCCCCAGTGTGTGTTGGTGGACGTTAAAGGCTAAGAGAACCCGTCCCCGGTGTGTGTCAATGGACGTTAAAGGTTAGGAGAAGCCGTCCCCGGTGTGTGTTGGAGGATGTAGCCTCCTTCAAAAACACCAAATGGAATGCCGTCCCCGGTGTGTGTCGGAGGATGTAGCGTGCTCAAAGGAGTGAGACGGAGCCTCGATACGCTAGAGGACCGACATGTGTCAAGTAAAACTGCATGTGCGGGTAGTATTAATCAATTGGAACACATGATTGATTGAGATAGATGCGCCAAATTATGAGATAAAATTGTATGGCATGGAATGGGACATGTCATAACGATTTGGCCCTATAATCAGGACCCTTTGTTTGATTGAAAGATGATTGATTGAGAGGTAATTGATTGAGACGTTCCAATTGATGTGTGAAATTGCTATATGTATATGGTTGTGATATGAATTGTGCCGATGTGCAAAAGGAACTAAGGCGAGGTAAGTCCTCTGTTCTAATTGTGTGACTATGTGACTAGAGTGCCCTATGGCGTATTTTTTCCTAATAAGGGTTTAGGGGGTGGACTTGCTGAGACATTGTCTCACCCCGTCGTGGGCTTAAATTTTCAAGACACTAGTGGATGAAGTGGCCAGTTCGTTTTGGTAGGCCTCGGGGAGTTGCCGAGGTGGAGTCCAAAGGTTCGATGAACGTGTCCAACTAGTAGGCGTAGGATAGTTCCTTTTTGGAAGCCAACCTTTTGTAGACTTATGTTTGTAAACTCAGCTTGTTTATAAAAAGGTGTGTTTTGGGTTGTGAATTTGTTGTCTTGCTTTTTATTCCATGTTGTTTGTTGTCAAGGGTATTAATTGTTCGCTTCCAGATTTGTACTGAAATGAATGGGTCGGCGACGCGTCCTTGGACGTCGCATATTTTATCGACCACCAAGGGATGTGTACACGCTCAGGATCGGGCGTGACAACGGAGCATATCGTCACCCAATTCCAAGCAATCCAAATCAGTACGCATAATAGTAGTAATAAACATGCATCAATTCAGTAAGATATAAAAATGGAATGCATATAAAAAACAATGAGAAATTCAAAATTTCATTTTATCTCAGTCTACTAATGAAATGGCATAACACAGCAGAACAATCAAGCTTTAGAATTCAACAGATTTTTTATTCACTATCATTATCTCCCGGAGGACCAGTGTTTGTGTCCCTCCAGGCATTCGCACCCAACTTGGCATCACGAAAAACTCCGATTCCATCTTTCAGTCACCAGGCATCCGGAGCGTGTTATGTCACACCTCCAAGCATCTTGCACCTCACCTAGCATCACAAGGAATCACCGGGGCTTGCCATGTCAATGGTCACCCCTACCCACCAGAATACATCTTGGCATCCCGATACTCCCGGGGAACCTCGGGGCTCACCGGTCCCCAGGCATCCAGAGGCATCACCACTACGATCCTCCAAGCAACCCGTCTCCCGGGGCATCGTCATCCCGAGGGTCCAACAGCAGCAATAACACATCAACCATGGTGTAGCAATTAAATCATTTCAATGCCAAAACATTTTCAAATCACAAATATGGAGAATCCCTTGGGTCTTTCCGAAAATCATAATTTATGGTATCAAGTATTGCAAAATAGGGATTTCAAAGACAAAGTAATACCACAACAATAGTCTTTAAAAATAGGTCAATCTCATATCGATGAAATCAATTCATGAAATCGAAAGCCTAATACCGAATCCATAAAATCCACTTTCACAGTTAACCCTCAAATGTTTTTCGAAATACACATGAACAGCCTCGAGTCGCACTCGCACATCACGGCTCGAAATAAAACAATTTATCAAAACCATAAGTAATTTGAAATCGGCACATCAATGGTCGATAATCTCAATTTTGACCCTAAAGTTTTCAAAGTAGTTCACACACATAAAATCTTAGAGCTTCGAAATATCAGAAATTAGCACGTACATGGCCTCCAATTCGGACTCGACCACAATAGTTATAAAATCCTTCCCATATAGCTCAAAATCAACCCGATAACCTCCGAGTTCACAATTCAACGTGAGTATACCAAAATAATGTTAATATATGGGATGGTTTTACCAAGCAACGACAACATTCAGGTCTTATAAGTTAGTAGATATCAACTTGCCTTTGGTTTGGGGCATCAACGGCAAGGCGAAGCCGGGAGCTTGCAAGCTACGGTTGAGGCAAGACGGCGCGCTTTCCAGGCCGGCGGCGAGCTGAGGATGGCAACGAAGGAGGCTGGTGGCTGACGATGAGAAACGGCAAGATGGTGAGAGAATTCTCACTAAAGCTACTTAAGATTTCGCTGGACAAAGGAGTTTGAACTACCGAGAGAGAGAAAAAAAGAAGCGACCTCGAATATGTCAACAATTTCAGTCAATGAAGAAGGAAGAAGTCACGGTGGCAACGAGACTCAGCAACAGCTCAAAAGGGCAGCTCATGCAAGGGGACACTTTGCATGTCCATGCAGGAGACGTGTCCATCTCCTCGCCCATGCCTCCATTGTTGACTTTTGTTGTCAACAAGAGAAGACCCCAGTGGTTGCTCGTGGCGAGGCTGGACGCGAGAAGGAGCCAGCTGGAAGGACATAGCCTTCACAGGGTTTCGTGGGCTGCCACTTCTCTCGTGCATGCATGGGTGAGGGCTTCATTTGGTTGACTACTCATGTCAACCAAATGAGGTTATGCTGGCAGCAAACGGAAGAGCAACGCCGAGCGTGCGTGTCCTCGTTTCTGCATGAAGAAGGGTCGGTTCATGAAGCTGCATGGGTCAACACTCCTTCCTTAGTTGACCGGTCGAAGGGTAGGAAAGAACGCGGCTGTGGCACGGCCTTTCTTGGTCGATCGTTCCTCTTGGTTGACCATCACATGGACGCGGCTACAATGGAGAGGGGAACATGACTGCATGGTCAACTTCTCCATTTGCTGACCAACGAAACAAGAAAGAGACGTGCATGGAGAATTGGGGTCATGGTCTGCATGTGCATGAGGAAATGGGCAGCTTAACATGGCCGCGTGCATGGCTATCCAAGGAGAGAAACAGCTGTGGCGGGGCACACATAATTCAAGTCTTCAGCTTGGTTGATTGGCGAGGTAGTTCGAGCCAACGTTTCTTTCGTAGTTAACTGCATTAAGCGGGAAATTTTAGACGAGGTGTCATTGCGAGGACGTAACAATACGTGACGTCTCGGCATGGCGAGGATGGTGATGAAACGGGGGTCGTAAGTGGTGGTAATGACGTAGTACGACGACAAATTCGCCAACCCATCTCGGACAGTTACGTATTTGAGGTCCTGCGAAATCCGGATGTCACAAAATAAATCCCCAGACAACACAAAGATGGGATAGAAAAGCAGGACCACAATTTTACAACCACAAAAAACCTTTAGACATGGCCGACTAGTTTATTTGCAATACTAGTCTATAAACAAAAGTCTATAAAAGCATAAAGGCTACATGTCCTCTAAGCATTCGAACTCCCTGCTGAAAATCTCGAGGTCTCCTGAGGACTCGGGTCCACCACTGCACCACCAGGAGGGTCAGCTGTACCCTCACCAAATGCGATCTCTAACACCGACATAGGGACCTTAGAATCTTGCAGGGGACCTTCTATTGGTTCATTGCACTTGCGACGATACCATGCCCTGAATTGATGGGGTACCCTCCGAGATAGACCCTCATTGACCCAAACGATGGTCCTCACAAGTTCATAAACCCAGACCCCTTAACCCCTGGGAATAGGAATCTGGGAGACCTGTTCGGTGACCCTCTTGGGTTGGCCAAAACGCTCAAGAGGAATCGCCATTTAAGGACCTGAAAATGTTGAGCCCACGACGGGCTGAGACAATGTCTTAGCAAGTTCACTCCCTAAACTCCGACTAGGAAGGAAATACGCCTAAAGGCAGTATATGCACACAGAAGACAGAGGACTTACCATGCCTCAATTCCTCATGCACGTTAGTATAATTCATATACTCAATTCAATTCAAATCATCGATCAACTCAGTCAATCAACTTAATTGACACCATCAATACCATCAATACTATCTATCAATCAGTACCATCTATAAATCAACACCATCTATCAATTCAATTGATACAATCACTGCTCACACAGGCTGAAATAGATGGTCATAGCTCTCACAAGCTGATATAGATAGATAGTAGCTCGCACAAGCTGATATATAGATCGTTGCTCTCACAAGCTAATAAAAACGACTGTTGCTCACATAAGCTGATAAGGTATACTGCTCTTACAAGCTGACAGATGAAGCTCATGGGCTAATATAGTATACTGCTCTCACAAGCTGACGTGCAATAATGCTCTTACAAGCTGACGTGCAATAATGCTCCCACAAGCTGACATATCACCGTGTTAAAAATACCCGATAAAAATAATCGTGTGTGGGTACACGATTGGCCTGAACCAAAAAAGCAATATATTTCTTTCCGAAAATCCCACTAATTATATTGTGCATAAACACATTTTCGGCCTTAAAAATTGATGCACGGTATTTTCTAATTAAAATACCGAAATTCCACAATTTTCGAATAAATAACGAAAATTACAATTTCCACTCAATTTTCACAATTTAGCACTCAATTAAATAAAGCAAGCATGCCATTGCAATTAGCACGAAATTCCGGTCATCGGCTATCCCAGTATAATTTCCGGAAAATAATAAATAATTAAATAAATACAAAAGATAATTAAATAAATGCAGTTAATTACCAAAAATAGCAACTTAAGCCGGAAACGCCTAATTAAACACCGAACCGGGCCCAAAAAATTTCCGAACCTATCTACATATATAGTACAACTTATCTAGTCTCTAATTAAGCAGTTCTAACCACATAACATGTAAAAACAAATAATTAAATCGCTAATCTGTTCTAACTAACCACCTAAACCATACTTAGCATAAACTAATCAACCCTTAAGCATCATTAACTCCCTAAGCAGAGTTTAGTGAGTAAACTCACCGGTTTTGCAATCCGATGAGTCCACGACGACGGCAACGTGAAGACGGGCGACAAACCTCCAAGCGGCGACACCCGACAAGGCTCAGAAGATGTGGTAGTTGTAAATATAACGGCCCATGATAGAAAGGGTTGTAGACGTAACTAATGTAATTGTATATTTGTAAATGATTGTTTTCCTAACTGCTTGTTGTCTGGGTGTTGTATGTACACTTTCGCATGTGCTTAATGAAAAGATAAAAAGAAATGGGACGATAACGTGCCTGGGACGTCGCGAAAATAACCCTTGTCATTCGTGACCCTAAAGATAGACTTAGGGTAATGACACTCATGTTCAAGCACAATCATGAACAAAACCATACAAAGGATCCAACATCCTACCCACGGCTTGACGGGTGAGCACCTAACGAGACTCAACAATGGAGACTACCATCCTAGAGGAGACATAGGGATCTTACTTACCTAGATGAAACTTGAGAACTAGCTTGAATGACTTGATGAAGGGCGATGGTGCGAGGTCGAGAGAAAGGAATGAAAGGGGAGAATAGGCGTGAATGGCAAGAGGGCTTAAAGTGATGGAAATGAATGGGAGCCCCTCCTATTTATAGGCACCAAACTCATCATTAGTCATCCAAGCAGCGCAATCACATTTCTTTAAGTGACATGGCTATGCCATCAAGGTGGCAAGCCTAGTTTGCAAGGTGGCAAACCTAGGGTCCTAAGAGAACACTTGCCATCTTCTTTTTGGACCACTTATTGGCTTGCTCTCTAAGGCTCAATTTAGGCTCATGATGTGCCTATGGTCCTAAGGGACACATAAGCCCCTTCGATGCCTAATGTCCTCTTCTGATTGGTTGGCTCTTTTCTTGTTCACTAAGGCTACATTTTAGGTTCATTATAGCCTAAGATTCTAGAGGACACCTAAGCATGAATTATCAACTTCTTCTCTAAGGCAAATCATAAGCCATTACTACCAAACCTTTGAGTGGATGCCTAGGTTTATGAGGTGGAGATCTAACAGCCTAACATAATCATTTGAAGGCTTGTTTGTCTCCTTTTTATTGGGCCACATAAGCAGTTAACACATTATTAAGGGACAATTCATCACGGATAGGTGGCATCCTGAAATGATGAGCTAGCATCATGGCCATAGACTTGTCATAATGTGCCCCAAGGTGTCTCATTTTCAGTGGGACATTTGGCCTAGATTCTTTGCTCAATCCCCAAGGTGAATCCTTGGTAATTATGGCCAAATCTAGAAAAATCTAGGTGGAATGGTGAGTCACCCTCCTTCTTGGAGAAGCTAGGTTGTTATAGAGAGTTCTAATTTGTCCATATTCAAGTAATATGGCACCCATGGGAAATAAGCCATCGGAAGTGCAACCGAGACCGGGTAAGGGTTTTTTGTGTACATCCCTTAACAACCATGTTGACACACCCGAGGTTCGTGGCCAAGCCACCCTTGGTGTGGTTGTTGGCGAAGTTTACCTTCTTGACTAAATTGGTGGCTTAGGGCACGAATTCAATGACCGGCCTTTAAATCAATTCTAGTTGAGTGGATTGGATCCTGGATCAACCATAGGCCTCATCCAGACTGACTCTCGATTGTCATGTGGCCGTTCGAGATTGGTCAAATTCGTACCCGACACACGGTCATATTGAGTCCAACCATGGTCGTCCATGATTGACACATGACCGAGTGGAATCACTTGCGACTAGAACATAAACGTTTGGACCGATTCATGATCGTTGATTGATCCGTGGTGGACGTGACCATCCCTTGACAGCCCTTATGTTTGGGCAGTCGTCCGTCGACCAAACTACTCGGGTCCACTAACATGGTCATTGAATTGGTCCACGACCGTTCCCTTGATCAATCCATAATTAGTACATGGCCGATTCTTGGAACGATCAACGTCCTATCCTTGCCACTGGTACACCTAATTCACAGCCATTTCTCATAGGAAAAAAATCGCGATGTTACACCATAGACTTTTATTTGTTGTAGAGTACTACCCAAATGTTAATGTCCGCTTACAGCCTTTCAGATTATTAAAAAAAATCAGTTTGGTGAACCAGTCATGACACACCAAGATTGCTTGCCATAATTTGTCCGAGCCCGAGGAAGATCTTATTTCACTTAACCTGATCATCGAATGTCCCATTTTCTTGAAGTGGCAATTCATGTTGATTTATCAATTATCTGTAGCATGTCAATTAACGTCATTACAAAGTATTTTAAAATAAAATTCCAATATGTGTCAATTTTATGTTAAATCCTGTAATATTGAATTTGGATTTTTCATAGTCCAAGAATTTGTACTTCACCAAATATTTTTCTGGTGGAATTCAGTCCACGAGGTCAATGGGAGCCTTTAAGCGACACGCTCTCCCTCCATGATAAATTCTTTCCGCTAACGATTGATGAAACACAAACCAATTCGTCCTTCAGTTCAGCGAAGCCTCGAGCTGTGAAGCTCAAACTAACATCACACGACATGTCGATATACGATTATGAGCATGAGATGTAGCGGAGACTGATATCCAGTGTGCACGAACTTCTGTCCGAGCCCAACCACAATCACAAGCGGGTGGACGCCGCCTTCCGCTTGTACAAGGACTTTGCAGAGCGGGCTAAGGAACTTTCTCCCACCAGCTACATCGCCATGAGCTCCACAAGCTCCTAGTGGAGATGAAGAAGGAGGTGCTGAAGAAATTGGTCAGCGAGATCGTGGAGAACCTGCTCAAGGGGCTTCCCAATTGGAAAAGGATAATATGTGATATCTGGATTTTGTCGAATCTCAAATACGTAACGGTCCGTGACGTGTCGAATAGTTTGTCGTCGGACTATGTCATTGGCATCATTTACGGCCACCATTTCATCACTACTATCACCGGACCGAGACGTCACGTTTCATCATGTTCTCGTGGCATCCCCTCATAGCCACGCCTTCGCCGCATCATGACGGTCCGATCACCGTTTAGCTTATCGTCTCGTTAAAATTTTCCTCACGCGACACTACAAGCGAGACCAACATCCACTCTCATCGGTACGTCACTAAGTTGAGTTCCATGCAAATTCTTTGCCGAACCCATGTATACGTCAAAGTAGCCAAAGAAAGGAGCAAAGCCCCATTTCCCACGTCATAGTCATTGTTCCTCCGCAATTGGACAGCCAAGGTACGAAGATTCTGCCCAGAATGGCAGCCACGTCAAGCTGCCCCTTCCTCATGCAAGCGAAGACCGTTGACTCCAAATTCTTCAGCCAGGCCTCCTTCTTCATTGTTGACCCAGCAAACAGCCACGTTACCTCTCCTTCGGTGGCCAGCGAACGAACCTACACATGCAAGAAGGCACGTCCTTGCATGACATGTGCAAGGTGTCACACGACAGGGCTGACTTCTTTGAGTTGTCTCCGTTCCCTGCTGCCACAAAGATTCAAGTTGTTGACTCATAAAGTCAACAGCAAAAGGGGATGCCGGTTCTTTCTTCATTTGGTGAAGACCAAGGCATTTCCTTCATCTCACGATCTCCTCTGTCCACCAATAACAGTAGCAATGAGATAGCTCCCTCCTGACTTTCACCGCCTCGCTCCCTACGTGCTGCTCACTGCCGACCACCGCACCATCCTACCGACCGCCATGCCACCAGCTTCACTGACGTTGCATCGTCCCGCCGCCAGTTGCGCCATAGCTCGTACCTTGCCTCACCGCCAGCACCACCAGGTTCAAGACAAGTAGATGTCTACTAACCTATGCTATGTGAATCCCGTCGTTGCTTGGTGAGACGCATTCCATCGAAATTCCATAAACTAATATTATTTTCACGATATTCGTGTTAATTGGTGAGTTCGGGAGTCGTCGGACTAATCATGAACTTTGGTAGCGCAATTTCATGCTTGTCTATGGCCAAAATCGAGTTGGGGTTCCACGCGTATGTCGACGTTGGCATTTCGGAATTTTGAAAGTGATTATCTACAAGTGGTTCTAAAATTGTAGGGTCAGAATTTAGATTATTGACCCGCGGATTTGCTGGTTGAAATATTGCATGGAATTTTGATGCGAACTGTTAGGTGAAAGTTTCAAGTTTATGAAACATAAGAACATGCTAAGTCCATACATGTGCATTTCGAAAAATATTAGTGGTTGAACCATGAAATTTGATGTCAATCTATTCCAGTATTCAAGCTTTCGAAGTTATGAAATATTTTGCCGACATGAATTGGATGCACCTGTAAGATTTCGTTGCACTTTGATTTATACCATAATTCGGGAGTTTGGAATCGAATACATTCCATATGTTAGCGACATGAAAGATGTTTGGCATTAAACTATTGGATTGCTACACCATGGTACTTGCGAAACGAATGCCGTTGGTCCACATTGACAACGATGCCCCGGGTGTCGAAATGGCTGGAGGAGCGTGAGAATGGTGCCCTCTGGATGTCTGGGGATTGTGATTGAGCCCCGGAGGTCCTCGCAATGCTAGGTGGGGTGTGAGATGCCTGGGGGTGTAATGTAACATGCTCCGGATGCCTAGGGACTGAAATAAGAAAACGGAGGTCCTCGCGATGCCAAGTATGGTGCGAGATGCCTGGAGGATGGTACACGCTACCCTTCAGAAGATGGTGGTAGTGAATCTGGATGAATTGAATTCCCAAATTCTCATTGTTTTTTGACATGCCGTTTTTGTTATGAAATTCTTTTGAACTAATGCATATTCATTATTTCAGTTATGCAATTTGTTTTGGATTGCGTGGAATCGGGTGGCGATAGGTTCGCGTAGTATAGTTTAGTAGACTTCTAACTGCTGAGTGATTGTACTCATCCTTTGTAGGACTATTATATTTCAGAGACGTGACCATGCCGCTCCAGCCCGCGTCTTCCAGCATGTTCTACGGCATTCCCATCGACCTCAGGTGGGATCAGGTGGAGCATGTAGATCCTAACTTTTCGGACATCACGTTCATCCAAATCATGGTGATCCTCACAGTGGACGCCGATCTCACTACGAGCTCCATGTCTATGGGGTTCATTGTCCTGTATGCCCGTGTCAACAGGCGTACAGTGGGGCCGCTTCCACTTTTAGATGGCGATGACGATTCGAGTGGGGTCGAGTAGGAGGAGGACCGGGGAAGGGTGGTAGCAGTTTTGGATCACTAGGATGTGACATGAAGACGACGGTGTAAATAGACTATAGTATGGTCGGACAAATTTTGGTTTAGTCAAAAATATGAACTTTTTGGCCTACATGTACCGACAGGAGTCGTTTGAAAACATAAATAACAGTGCTTGGTTTGTATTTCGTGTGTGTCAACGGCGTGAAATTTTGGTCTAGCGAGGTATCCAAATCACATTAGGGACCAAGCTTCAATTTAATACTGCCTTTCATCTGTAGACGGATGGACAGACCGAAATAGTAATCCAAATACTAGAAGAGATGTTGAGAGCTTGCGTAATTGATTTTAAAAGAAGTTGGGATGAGAAGTTACACCTGGTGGAGTACGCGTATAATAATAGTTTTCAGCAAAGCATTAGTATGGCCCCCTATGAGGCGCTATATGGGAGAAGCTGTAGGACGCTTGTCTGCTGAAATGAGGTAGGCGTGAGAAGACTAACAAGACCCGATGTGGCATCCAAGAATTTCATAAAAACCCCTAAGAATGCCATGAGCTATAAATAGGTGATGGATGCGCCGTTATGATATTTTTATAACCTTTTGATCCGTGATTCGTAATGAGATTTATGGCCAAGCTTTAATGGACATATTTTAAGAAAGAAAGTCCTATCTTTGGCCACTTTCATCATAAATTGGAGCTCATGAATTCATGGTTTCAAGAGTTTAACCACCTAATTCGGTAATTTAGTACTTTGTTGCAACTAAGAATTTTGGTTGGTTTTAAAAGGGGTATTTTCAGAATGTATTTAAGCTTGGGGTTTAGGCCCAAGGGTGTTGGGCCTAAAATGGGCCAAGAGGGCTGGCCCATAAGCCCATGAGGGGGTTGTCGTGCGAAGGAGAGAAGGGGGGATCTGGTTGCATGCCTCCCCCATTTGTCTCATTTTTTTTGGCCAAGTGTCAGCAATGCATTGTAATTATGGGTAATGATGAGGGGAAAGAAAAAAATTAAGGGGGAAAGTGACCGGATTAAGGAAGAAAGAGAGGGAGGAGGTCGCACGGTGGAGAGAGAGAGAGAGAGAGTGCAACCGAGAGAAAGAAAGGAGAGGAAGAGAAGGAAGAAGGAAAAAGAAGGAGAACCGTGCGTCACCGTCCATTTGCCGCCGTGTGCTCGCCCTTTTTCTCGGTCTAGAGGCAAGTAGGATCCGTGATCTACTTTTGCATGTTCTGTTTGATGCATGTGTTTGGCTTGTAATTGATTTTCGGAGCCATGGAAGGTGAAATATGGAGGTGATGAGTGTAACACTCTAATACAAAGGGCTGTTCTTGAGAAAAATGCTTAACCTAGGATGTTCTAGGGACTTGCGTGTTATATTTTAGTCGAAATTTGGCTTCGATGTCTTCATGAGATATCTTCATCTATGTCTTGACTACAACATAGTTAAATTTCGTGATTTTTGAAGGTCATTTGCATATTTAATCGAATGTGTTTTGAAAACTGTGCAATCTGTTTACTCGGGCTTGAAGATGTTGGAATGCATGGCCTATACTATTCTGTACGAACCTATTTTGCGAAAGTGTTCTTCATGAGATATCTTTATCTATGTCTTGACTACAACATAGTTAAATTTCATGATTTTTTAAGGTCATTTGCATATTTAATCGAAGGTGTTTTGAAAACTGTGCAATCTGTATATTTCGGACTTGATGATGTTGCAATGTGTGGTCTATACCATTCTATACTAAATTCTTATGGAAACGTTTTCTGCATGAGATATCTTTATCTATGTCCTGTCTACAATATGGTTAAAAATTCATAAATTTTGAAGGTCATTTGGGAATTTAATCGAAAATGTTTTAAAAACTGTGCAAGATGAGCAACAAAATTAATAATGCTGTGATGCGTGATCTGTATAAAATTATTGTGTGAATCATGATACTTTGGATTATTGCTCATGCTATGGTGTAATGACATTAATGCATTTCTTATGACATTAACAAAATGATGAATTTTCATGAACTCAAAGAAAGATTTCATTTAAACCATTGCATCAAATGACATTTTTCCCAATGCATATTACATGATTTCAAAAGTGTGAATTAAACCCATTGTATTGTAATTTCCAATGTGAAATTGGAAAAGAGATGTATGAGAATATGGATACCGTCGGAGGTGTGAGCCGACGATAACCCGGGAGTGTCGGGATGCCCGGAGGTGTGTGCCGAATGCCCGGAGGTGTGTGCCGGATGTCCTCGAGAGTTTCAAGATGCCCGGAGGTGTGTGCCAGATGCCCGGAGGTGTGTGCCGGAGGTTCCTCGTGATGCCAGGTTGGGTGCGAGCGATAGAAATGCGGGATGCAATTACTGGTCCCGAGAAAGAAAAATGTGGCGATCCAATTGAAGAACATGAGTTGAACTCAAATCATGCATAATATGGTGACATGTATGCATGATTGTATAATGTAACATGTATAAGTGCATGGTGATATGTGCACATGGTATGGTGACATGTTTGCATGATCGTATAATGTAACATGTATAAGTGCATGGTGATATGTGCACATGGTATGGTGACATGTATGCATGATTGTATGAGGTAACATGTATAAGTGCATGGTGATAGGTGCACATGGTATCGTGTCATGTATGCATAGCTGTATGATGTATGTACTATCGCATTGGTGGATTTTGCACATGATATGGCAATCTATATGTACTCAATGTTGCCTTGATTGCTCTATTTAATGCATTGAGTAGCGTAATGGATCTTATATCTGCTGAGTGGTTGTACTCACCCCTTTGGGGACTAACATTCCAGATTAGAAAAATGCCTCTCCCTCTAGTCTCGCGTGGCACTTTCTACGGCATTCCCTCGGATGTGGAGGTTGAGTGCATGGAGCACATTTGCGTCACCATCCCTGGGTTGGTGTTTTTGCGGGTTCGGGTGCTGGTGATGTATGATGTGGCCTTGACTGGGTGCCCCGTCATCCAGGAGTTCCTGTCCGTCCATGTCCGACACGACAGGGTGATGTTGGGGATGTTGCCGCCGCCACCGCCCGATGCACCTGGCTGGGTGTGATGGCCCGCAGGAGGAGAGGGAGCTGACACTTTTTGGAGAAGGAGCCGACACTTGTAGATGGAAGGTCTTACACGTTTCGATATAGGGGGTCGATGATCTCTTTTGAGATGTAGCCACGCATAGTGAAAAGTCTCGGTTTCCTTTTGGTTATACCGACCCAAGATGTCCATCCTGAAAAATGTAAATAAGAGTGGTTCGGCTTTATGTTTTCCTTCAATATGTAGTTGGTGTGCATTATATCATCACTAAGAGAGTGGAGGGATAGGGAGACTCGCCTCTAATTTTCGCTATGAGGTGCGCTAAACTCCTTTCAAAAAAATAAAAATAAAATAAAATAAAATAAAATAATATGCCTTTGAACCTCGGCCCTTCTTTACAACTCCCCTTCTTCAAAGACAAGTAACCAGTATTGCAATAGGTAGAGCGTTTGGTATCTGTGGCGACCTTATTGGGTTTGGGGGTGCCACAACGGTTGGTATCAGAGCAAAAGGTTTATATATGGAGTGATAAGGAGCCTCATTTGGAAAGTGAGGAAAGTAATAACAATGCACACCATAGGATACTGGCTGAGAGTGGCTAACTTTGAACAATGGGTGATGTGTATTCGCCCGTAGATCCCCAATTTGTGTTTTGAGGTTACTCTTGGGTGCTAGTAACATGGTTATGTTACTTATTTTCTTGGTGCTATTACTTTTAATGGAGACTTTGAGTCCCAGATATTTCCTGAGGCAAATGCTTGGAAACTGCAGGAAAATCATGGTACGATATGGAAGTCATCATCCATCGAGGGCTGAAGCCTCTGCATCAAGGGCTGAACCCCGAATGGAAGACATCCTGCGGGCATTGGCCAATATTAGAAATCAGATGGAAAGACAAGCGCAGCAACAACCTGGAGCAGAACGCCGTACTCAGGGACTGGTGGAGCAATTTTTGAAGTTGAAACCACCCAAATTCAGTGGAATGGGAAGTCCTGAGGAGGCGGAGCATTGGATTGATGGGATGGATTGAATTTTCCGGTTGTTGGACTGCAATGATGCTGAGAAAATAACTTTAGCGAGTACCACTGGAGGGAAATGCGAAGTTTTGGTGGAGAGCTTCAAGGGACACAATCTTTCCACCAGTGCCGATGTTAATTGGGAAGAGTTTGTCAAGGCTTTCAATAGAAAGCACTTTTCACTTGTGCTAGGGATAAGAAAATCACAGAATTTGTTCAGTTAGAACAAAAAGATCTGATAGTGGATCAGTACGAGGCAAGATTTTCTGAACTGTCTAGATATGCTCCTAGATTGATCGAAGATCAGGATGAAATAGCTAAGAGGTTTTTGAAGGGATTGAGAACTAGTATAAGGAAGCAACTAGTGCCTTTGAACATAAGAGATTATAATGATATCTATGAAAGGGCACAGTTGGTGGAGCAGGAGTTAGTAAGGGAACAATCGGAGAATAAGAGACAATCGTCTTCCGGTGATAACAGGCAGGGTAAGAGACCCTATACAGGTCAGGGTCAGACCTGGGAGTCTAAGAAAAAGGGCAATTTCGGAAATTTTGGGAAGGCTAGGAATAGTCCGAATTTAGGAAAAACATCTTATCGGAATGAAGAATGTCGAAGGTGTGATGGACGACATGGCCCCGGACCTTGTAATGGACAGTTGAAATGTTATGGCTGTGGAAAGGTAGGACATCTTAAGAAGGATTGTCCATAGGAGAGGTCCCGCACAAGTATCAACTCACTACGACAAGTACCCCAGCGTGTTACTGGGCCATATTCTCAAAGGAATCCACAGAGGCCACCAGCTCAAGGAAAAGTGTATGCGGTCACCCAAGAGGAAGCAAAAGCTTCCAAAAACGTCATTTCAGGTACAATTTTTATAAATGGCAAGAAGGCTTATGCATTGTTTGATACGGGTGCCACGCATTCATTTGTGTCTGAAAGATATAGACTGTTGAGTAAAATTGAAATAACATTTCTTGAGACCCCTCTTTGTGTTTCTACGCCTTTAAAGGATGCGGTGTTGTCTACACTGGTGTGTGGAAAATGTATGATAACCATAGGAGGAAGAGATATGGAAATAGATTTAGTTGTGATGGTCATGTATGATTTTGATGTTATCATAGGAATGGATTGGCTTCATAAGTATCGGGCCAAAATGGATTGTTATAGAAAAGTGATCCAGTTTATTCTACCTGATTGGTCGGATTGTAAATTTCTGGGAGGCCAGACCGACCTATCTATAGCGCTTATTTCAGCAGTAGAAGCTGATGTGTTACTTGACGAAGGATGTCAAGGGTACCTAGCAATGGTTAAAGACTGTACCAAGGAAGAGCTTAAGCTTGATGAAATCCGAGTAGTGAGTGAATTTCAAGACGTATTTCCTAAAGAGTTGCTTGGATTACCCCCAGAAAGAGAGATTGAGTTTGAGATTGAACTAATGCCTGGAACAGGACCAATATCGAAAGCCCCCTATAGGATGGCCTTAATGGAACTAAAGGAGTTAAAAGTGCAACTACAGGAGTTGCTTGACAAAGGATTCATTAGGCCAAGTGCTTCACCTTGGGGTGCACCAGTTCTGTTTGTGAAAAAGAAAGATGGGTCGATGCGCTTGTGCATTGACTATAGACAACTGAATCAAGTGACCGTTAAAAATAAGCGTCCCTTGCCTAGAATTGACGACCTATTCGACCAATTCTAGGGAAGTTCGGTTTTCTCTAAGATTGATTTAAGGTCGGGATACCATTAGCTAAGAATTAAGAAAGAAGACATTCCTAAGACTGCATTTAGGACTCGTTATGGACATTACGAGTTCCTTGTCATGCCATTTGGATTGACAAATGCACCAGCTGCATTTATGGATCTAATGAATAGGGTGTTTAAACCCTATCTAGATCAGTTTGTGATTGTATTTATCGACGATATCGTGGTTTATTCGGAAGGGCCAAAGGAACATGAGCAACACTTGAGGTTAGTTTTGCAAACTCTGAGGGATCACAAGTTATATGCCAAATTCAGCAAGTGTGAATTTTGGTTAGACCGGATAATATTTTTAGGACACGTGGTGTCAGGAGGAGGAATTGCAGTAGATCTGGCGAAAGTTGAGATGGTAATAAATTGGCCGAGACCGACCACACCCATTGAAATACGGAGTTTCTTAGGACTGGCCGGTTATTACCGAAGGTTTATTGAAGGGTTTTCACGATTGGCAGGCCCTTTAACCAAATTAACTCGAAAGAACGCGAAATTTGAATGGAGTGAGGAATGTGAAAGGAGCTTTCAAGAACTTAAAAGGAAGTTAACCACGGCCCCAATCTTGACTATACCATCTGGACCCGATGGTTTAACAGTATATAGTGATGCATCTCACAAAGGATTGGGATGTGTTTTGATGCAACATGGCAAAGTCATAGCCTACGCATCTAGGCAACTGAAACCCCATGAACTGAACTACCCAACGCATGATCTAGAATTGGCAGCTATAGTGTTTGCCTTGAAGATATGGAGGCATTATTTATATGGGGAAAAGTTTGAGATTTATACGGATCATAAGAGCCTGAAATATCTGTTCTCACAAAAAGAGTTGAACATGAGACAAAGGAGGTGGATGGAATTGTAAAAGGATTATGATTGTGAGATACGATATCATCCAGGGAAGGCAAACAAGGTAGCGGATGCTCTTAGTCGTAAGTCAGCTATGGAGATGGCCAGTTTAAGAATGGCATAATGGAGTTTATTAAAGTCCGTAGCGGACTCGGAATTTAAATTAAAGGTGGATGGTCTTACTGGTATGCTTGGAGCATTAAGGATTGAACCTGAAATTATTTAGAAAGTTAAGACCCTGCAAAAGTCTGACCCATAAATTATGAAAGTAAAAGAGGCAGTGTCTTTAGGGAAAAGACCAGAATTTCGAGTAAATATAGTATTCATCCAGGTAGTACAAAGATGTACAAAAATTTGCGTCAGCAATTTTGGTGGAATGGTATGAAAACAGATACGGCTAAGTATGTTTCTCAATGTTTGACGTGCCAACAAGTGAAGGCGGAACATTGCAAACCTGCAGGACTTTTGAGACCGTTAGACATACCAGAGTGGAAGTGGGAGCATGTAACGATGGATTTTGTGCAAGGATTGCCAAGGACATCAAGTGGTCACGATTCAATTTGGGTAATAGTGGATCGTTCGACTAAATCTGCCCATTTCTTAGCAGTCCGTATGAACTATTCAATGAATAGACTTGCTGAGATTTATGTAAGCCAGATAATACGCTTACATGGTATACCTGTAACGATCACCTCGGATCGAGACTCTAGATTTACCTCGAACTTTTGGCGGAGTTTGCAAAATGCTTTAGGGACAAAGCTTCAATTTAGTACTGCTTATCACCCTCAAAACAGATGGACAAATAGAAAGAGTGATACAAACTCTGGAGGATATGCTGAGAGCCTGTATTATTGACTTTAGAGGAAGATGGGATGAGAACTTGCATTTGATAGAGTTTGCATATAACAATAGTTTTCAGAAAAGTATAGGCATGGCCCCATATGAAGCGTTATATGGGAGAAGATGCAGGACCCCTATCTGTTGGGACTAAGTAGGTGAAAGAAGATTGACAGGACCTGAATTAATACAAGATACCACTGAAGCCGTTGAGATTATCAGGAAAAGACTCAAAACAGCCCAGAGTAGACAAAAAGGCTACGCGGACAGGCGTAGAAGGCCCTTGGAGTTTAGTGTGGGGGATCACGTGTTTCTTAAAGTATCTCCATTAAAAGGAGTATCTCGTTTCGGAATGAAAGGAAAGTTGGGTCCCAGATTTGTTGGACCTTTTGAGATACTTGAAAGAATAGGAGATGCAGCTTATCGTTTGGCGCTGCCTCCTAATTTGGGAAATTTACATGATGTGTTTCATGTGTCGATGCTAAGAAAGTATCAGCCAGATCCTGGTCACATACTCGATCATGAAGCCATCAAAGTGGACGAGAAAGTGCGGTACATTGAAGAGCCGGTGCAAGTGCTGGACAGAAAGGAACAAGTCCTTAGAACAAAAACGATTCCACTGGTTAAAGTATTATGGCCACATCACGATATGGAGGAAGCCACATGGGAGAGTGAAGATCAGATGAGAGAGAAATACCCCTACTTGTTTCAAGAGGCGTAAGTGATATCTAATTTCGGGGACGAAATTTCCTAAGGAGGGGAGAATTGTGGCATCCTAGAATTTCATAAAAACCCCTAAGAATGCCATGAGCTATAAATAGGTGATGGATGCACCGTGATGATATTTTTATAACCTTTTGATCTGTGATTCGTAATGAGATTTATGGCCAAGCTTTAATGGACAGATTTTAAGAAAGAAAGTCCTATCTTTGGCCACTTTCATCATAAATTGGAGCTCATGAATTCATGGTTTCAAGAGTTTAGCCACCTAATTTGGTAATTTAGTACTTTGTTGCAAATAAGAATTTTGGTTGGTTTTAAAAGGGGTATTTTCATAATGTATTTAAGCTTGGGGTTTAGGCCCAAGGGTGTTGGGCCTAAAATGGGCCAAGAGGGCTGGCCCATAAGCCCATGAGGGGGCTGTCGTGCGAAGGAGAGAAGGGGGGGTCCGGTTGCATGCCTCCCCCATTTGTCTCATTTTTTTTTGCCAAGTGTCACCCATGCATTGTAATGATGGGTGATGATGAGGGGAAAGAAAAATTAAGGGGGAAAGTGACTGGATTAAGGAAGAAAGAGAGGGAGGAGGTCGCACGGTGGAGAGAGAGAGAGGAGAGTGCAACCGAGAGAAAGAAAGGAGAGGAAGAGAAGGAAGAAGGGAAGAAAGAAGGAAGAAGAAGGAGAACCGTGCGTTGCCGTACATTTGCCGCCGTGTGCTTGCCCTTTTTCTCGGTCTAGAGGCAAGTAGGATCCGTGATCTACTCTTGCATGTTCTATTTGATGCATGTGTTTGGCTTGTAATTGATTTTCGGAGCCATGGAAGGTGAAATATGGAGGTGATGAGTGTAACACTCTAATACAAAGGGCTGTTCTTGAGAAGAATGCTTAACCTAGGATGTTCTAGGGACTTGCATGTTATGTTTTACTCGAAATTTGGCTTCAATGTCTTCATGAGATATCTTCATCTATGTCTTTGACTACAACATAGTTAAATTTCGTGATTTTTGAAGGTCATTTGCCTATTTAATTGACTGTGTTTTGAAAACTGTGCAATCTGTACATCTCGGACTTGAAAATGTTGACATGCATGGCCTATACTATTCTTTACAAATTTCTTTTGGAGAAGTGTTCTTCATGAGATATCTTCATCTATATCTTGACTACAACATAGTTAAATTTCGTGATTTTTGAAGGTCATTTTCCTATTTAATCGACTGTGTTTTGAAAACTGTGCAATCTGTATATCTCGGACTTCAAAATGTTGACATGCATGGCCTATACTATTCTGTAAAAATTCTTTTGGAGAAGTGTTCTGCATGAGATATCTTCATCTATGTCTTGACTACAACATAGTTAAATTTCGTGATTTTTGAAGGTCATTTGCATATTTAATCGAATGTGTTTTGAAAATTGTGCAATCTGTTTACTCGGACTTGAAGATGTTGGAATGCATGGCCTATACTATTTTGTACGAACCTCTTTTGGAAAAGTGTTCTTCATGAGATATCTTTATCTATGTCTTGACTACAACATAGATATATTTCATGATTTTTGAAGGTTATTTGCATATTTAATCGAAGGTGTTTTGAAAACTGTGCAATCTGTATATTTCGGACTTGATGATGTTGCAATGTGTGGTCTATACCATTCTTTACTAAATTCTTATGGAAAAGTGTTCTACATGAGATATCTTTATCTATGTCCTGTCTACAACATGGTTAAAAATTCATAAATTTTGAAGATCATTTGGGAATTTAATCGAAAATGTTTTAAAAACTGTGCAAGATGAACAACAGAATTAATAATGCTGGGATGCGTGATCTGTATAAAATTATTGTGTGAATCATGATACTTTGGATTATTACTCATGCAATGCTGTAATGACATTCATGCATTTCGTATGACATTAAAGAAATGATGAATTTTCATGAACTCAAAGAAAGATTTCATTTAAACCATTGCATCAAATGACATTTTTCCCAATGCATATTACATGATTTCAAAAGAGTGAATTAAACCCATTGTATTGTAATTTCAAATGTGAAATTGGAAAAGAGATGTATGAGAATATGGATACCGTCGGAGGTGTGAGCCGACGATGCCCCGAGAATGTCGGGATGCCGGGAGGTGTGTGCCGGATGTCCTCGGGAGTTTCGAGATGCCCGGAGGTGTGTGTCGGATGTCCGGAGGTGTGTGCCGGAGGTTCCTCGTGATGCTAGGTTGGGTGCGAGCGATAGAAATGCGGGATGCAATTACTGGTTCCGGGAAAGAAAAATGTGGCGATCCAGTTGAAGAACATGAGTTGAAATCGAATCATGCATAATATGGTGACATGTATGCATGATTGTATAATGTAACATGTATAAGTGCATGGTGATATGTGCACATGGTATGGTGACATGTATGCATGATTGTATAATGTAACATATATGAGTGTATGGTGATATGTGCACATGGTATGGTGACATGTATGCATGATTGTATAATGTAACATGTATAAGTGCAAGGTGATATGTGCACATGTTTGCATGATCGTATAATGTAACATGTATAAGTGCATGGTGATATGTGCACATGGTATGGTGACATGTATGCATGATTGTATGAGGTAACATGTATAAGTGCATGGTGATAGGTGCACATGGTATCGTGTCATGTATGCATAGCTGTATGATGTATGTACTAGTGCATTTGTGGATTTTGCACGTGATATGGCGATCTATATGTACTCAACGTTGCCTTGATTGCTCTATTTAATGTATTGAGTAGCGTAATGGATCTTATATCTGCTGAGTGGTTGTACTCACCCCTTTGGGGACTAACATTTCAGATTAGAAAAATGCCTCTCCCTCCAGTCTCGTGTCGCACTTTCTACGGCATTCTCTCGGATGTGGAGGTTAAGTGCAAGGAGCACATTTGCGTCACCATCCCTGGGTTGGTGTTTTTGCGGGTTCGGGTGCTGGTGATGTATGATGTGGGCTTGGTTGGGGGCCCCGTCATCCAGGAGTTCCTGTCCGTCCATGTCCAACACGACGGGGTGATGCTGGGGATGTTGCCGCCGCCACCGCCTGATGCACCTGGCTGGGTGTGATGGCCCGTGGGAGGAGAGGGAGCTGACACTTTTTGGAGAGGGAGCCGACACTTGTAGATGGAAGGTCTTACACGTTTCGATATAGGGGGTCGATGATCTCTTTTGAGATGTAGCCACGCATAGTGAAAAGTCTTGGTTTCCTTTTGGTTATACCGACCCAAGATGTCCATCCTGAAAAATGTAAATAAGAGTGGTTCGGCTTTATGTTTTCCTTCAATATGTGGTTGGTGTGCATTATATCATCACTAAGAGAGTGGAGGGATAGTGAGACTCACCTCTAATTTTCGCTATGAGCTGCGCTAAACTCCTTTCAGAAAAATAAAAATAAAAATAAAAATAAATAAAATAATATGCCTTTGAACCTCGGCCCTTCTTTACAACTCCCCTTCTTCAAAGACAAGTAACCAGTATTGCAATAGGTAGAGGGTTTGGTATCTGTGGCGACCTTACTGGGTTTGGGGGTGCCACACCCGAGTTGGTACAAGCCATTACAGATGCGGTAGAAATCATTAGAAATAGACTCAAGATGGCCCAAAGTCGACAGAAAAGTTACACAGATAAGCGTAGAAAGCCATCATAATTTAACATGGGAGATCACGTATTTTTAAAGGTGTCACCAATGAAGGGTGTATCGCGATTCAGAAAGAAGGGCAGGTTGAGGCCGAGATTTGTTGGACCTTTCAAGATCCTTGAAAAGATAGGGGATGTAGCCTATCAATTGGCATTGCTGCCTAAGTTCGCAAATCCGCACAATGTCTTTCATGTGTCGATGTTAAGAAAGTATTAGTCTGATCCTGCTCATGTAGTTGATCATGAGATTATCAAGGAAGACGAAAAAGTAAGATACGTGGAAGAGCCGATGCAAATACTGGACTGAAAAGAACAAGTCCTTCGGACGAAGAAAATTCCACTAGTCAAGATCTTGTGGCGACAGCACGATGTGGAAGAGGCTACGTGGGAAAGCGAAAAGGAAATGAGGCAAAAATACCCTCATCTTTTCGATGAGATGTAAGAGGCGCTCAATTTCAAGGACGAAATTCCTTAAGGAGGGGAGATTTGTGATATCTGAATTTCGCTAAATCTCGAATACGTAACGGTCCGTGATATGTTGACAAGTTTGTCGTTGGACTACGTCGTTGGCATCATTTACGGCCACCGTTTCATCACTACTATCACCGGACTGAGACATCACGTTTCGTCATGTTCTCGCGGCATTCCCTCATAGCCACGCCTTTGCCGCATTATGACTGTCCGATCACCGTATAGCTTATCGTCTCGTTAAAATTTTCCTCACGCAACAATACAAGAGAGACCAACATCCACTCTCATCGGTAAGTTGAGTTCCGTGCAAATTCTTTGCCAAACCCATGTATACGTCAAAGTAGCCAAAGAAATGAGCAAATCCCCATTTCCCACGTCATAGTCATTGTTCCTCCGCAATTGAATAGCCAAGGTACGAAAATTCTGCCCAAAATGGCAGCCACGTCAAGCTGCCCCTTCCTCATGCAAGCGAAGATTGTTGACTCCAAATTCTTCAGACACGCCTCCTTGGGAGTAAGTACACTAGAAGTGCAAAAAGTTGTGTGCGGTGCTCACTTTAGTGCCAATAGTTTTTTACACATCACTTAAGTGCTACTTTAAAAAAAAAAAAAAAAAACCATTTAAGTGTCAACTCCAGTCCGGATTGTCGGAAATCTGACATGGCTATATTTTATTAATTTCTCAATCCTACATGGCTCACCGGCATGCCTAGCCAGCATATAACCACTAAACAACGTCGTCCAAAAGTTATAAATAGTGACTATTTAAGTGCCATATTTTATTAAAAGTGATCATTTGAGTACCAAATTTTATTTAAAGTGATCACTTCAATGCCAGTCTTAGTTAAAAAAACAATCACTTTAGTGCCAAGCATGCCACGTGGAAATGCCACGTGGACTGGTATTTTTAAAATTTTTGCCAAGTCATATTATAATTTTAATTATGAATGACACGTAATCAGTTTGGTAGGAATTTCTCGCTGTTGACACTAAAGTGATCATTTTTCCTCCGATTTAGCACTTAAGTGAGCCACCGGAAACTTTCGGCATTAAAATGAGTGCCGTACACAACTTTTGACACTTCTAATGTACTTATCCCCGCCTCCTTCTTCTTTGTTGACCCAGCAAATAGCCACGTTACCTCTCCTTTGGTGGCCAGCAAACGAAGACCTACACATGCAAGAAGGCATGTCCTTGCATGAGACGTTCAAGGTGTCACATGCCAGGGCTGACTCCTTTGAGCTGTCTCCATTCCCTGCTGCCACAAAGATTCAAGGTGTTGACTCATAAAGTCAACAGCAAAAGGGGATGCCGGTTCTTTCTTCATTTGGTGAAGACCAAGGCATTTCCTTCATCTCACGATCTCCTCTGTCCACCAACAACAGTAGCAACGAGATAGCTCCCTCCTGACTTTCACGGCCTCGCTCCCCACGTGCTGCTCGCTGCTGACCACCGCACCATCCTGATATCGCCGCGCCACCAGCTTCACCACTGTTGCATCGTCCCGCCGCCAGTCGCGCCACAGCTCACAGCTTGCCTCACCGCCATCACCACCGAGTTTTAGGCAAGTAGATGTCTACTAACCTATGCTATGTGAATCCCGTCGTTGCTTGGTGAGACGCGTTCCATCGAAATTCTATAAACTAACATTATTTCTATGATTTTTGTGTTAATTGGTGAGTTCGGGAGTCGTCGGACTAATCACGAACTTTGGTAGCGCAATTTCATGCTTGTCTATGGCCAAACTTGAGTTGGGGTTCCACGCGTATGTCGACGTTGGCATTTTGGAATTTTAAAAGTGATTATCTACGAGTGATTCTAAAATTGTAGGGTCAGAATTTAGATTATAGACCCGCGGATTTGCTGGTTGCAATATTGCGTGGAATTTTGATGCGAACTGTTAGGTGAAAGTTTCGAGATTATGAAACATAAGAACATGCCAAGTCCATACATGTGCATTTCGAAAAATATTAGTGGTTGAACCATGAAATTTGATGTTGATCTATTCCGGTATTCAAGCTTTCGTAGTTATGAAATATTTTGCCGACATGAATTGGATGCACTTGTAAGATTTCAGTGCACTTTGATTTATACCATAATTCGGGAGTTCGGAATCGAATACATTCCATATGTTAGCGACATGAAAGATGTTTAGCATTAAACTATTGGATTGCTACACCATGGTACTTGCGAAACAAATGCCATCGGTCCACATTGACAACAATGCCCCGGGTGTCGAGATGCCTGGAAAAGCGTGAGAATGGTGCCCTCTGGATGCCTAGGGACTGTAATTGAGCCTCGGAGGTCCTCACGATGCCTAGTGGGGTGCGAGATGCCTATGGGTGTAACGTAACACGCTCCAAATGCCCGGGGACTGAAATAAGAAAACGGAGGTCCTCGCGATGCCAAGTAGGGTGCGAGATGCCTGGAGGATGGTACATGGTACCCTCTGGAAGATGGTGGTAGTGAATTTGGATAAATTGAATTCCCAAATTCTCATTGTTTTCTGACATGCCATTTTTGTTATGAAATTCTTTTGAACTGATGCATATTCATTATTTCAGTTATGCACTTTATTTTGGATTGCGTGGAATCGGGTGGCGATAGGTTCGCATAGTATAGTTTAGTAGACTTCTAACTACTGAGTGGTTGTACTCACCCCTTGTAGGACTATTATATTTCAGAGATGTGACCATGCCGCTCCAGCCCGCGTCTTCCAGCATGTTCTACGGCATTCCCATTGACCTTAGGTGGGATCAAGTGAAGAATGTAGACCCTAACTTTCCGAACGTCATGTTCATCCGGATCACAATGATCCTCACAGTGGACATCAGTCTCACTATAGGCCCTGTGTTTATGGGGTTCATCGTTTTGTACGCTCGAGTCAATGGGCGTACGGTGGGGCCGCTTCTACTTCCGGACGATGATGACGATTCGAGTAGGGTCGAGTTGGAGGAGGACCGGGGAAGGGTGGTAGCATTTTTGGATCACCAAGGCGTGACATGAAGATGATAGTGTAAATTGATTTCAGGATGGTCGGACAAATTATGGTTTAGCCAAAAATAGGTACTTTTTAGCCTACATGTAACGACAGGAGTCGTATGAAAACATAAATAAAAGTGCCTGGTTTATATTTCCCGTGCGTCATTTTAAATTGTGATGGAGTTTAGATACACGCTTTGTTATTGAACTTTTTTTTTTTTATTTGAAATTTTTCACAAAAAATTTCAATATATTTCACTTTTATTATTATGAGAATCTATCCTCCTACTTTCAGTCCTCGAGTTTCCAAGCACATTAAAAGAAAAAAATCTAGGATATATCGCTTAAATCATTGGTTTGGTTCTCGATGGAGCCTTTCCCTTGGGCAAGATGCCTCATATTTGTAATGCTCTAGTAGTTAAGGATCAAGATATTATGGATCACAGGGTGTTTTGAGCAAATTATTTAAGCTTCATGCTTTTTTTTTCCTTTGAATCAAGATTCACTTATTAAGTTAAGTGGAATCTTAAGTAAAACTATTTTTATTTAATTTAGTTACATTTTTGTATCTGTAGTGAATAGTTATATCTCTCTCTTGGGTGACGAGCGGGTGGTGGGAAGCAAGTGATGATAAGAGTTTTTATTTCTCTTTTCTATTCCATAAATAAAAAAGTTGAAAATTTCTACTTATTTCTATTGCAAACTATTTCTAGGCTAAAAATTTATCTCGAAATAAAAATATGAAATTGTATTATCATGTGGATTTCTATTCTAAATTTATTCCTTGGAACAAAAAAAAAAAATTAGAAAAACACAAAAGCTATCATTCACATTCTTAGATCACGTTGAATTTCTTCGTTACTCTTTGCTAAGTGTTGGTTGTTAGTATAGACACTTGAATTGAGGGTGCATTATGAGGACCGCTCAGTCAATCCGACAACATATGTTGTTCATTTTATCTTTATGGCATTTTATATATCAATATAATTAATATCGCCGGCAACTATTGTTCCTAATGTTGGTGCTTTCGTGCCATTTACTTTCTTGCACAAAGTCAACAAAGGACTTCTCACACCCATTATTGATTCGCTCATTGATTGAATATCTTCGGAAGGCATTTCGTCTCGTTTAGACAACACATGTCACGACCCAACTCCATCCCCAGGGTCCCAAGCAGCAAGGGTTATTTTCGCGACATCCCAGGCTTGTCACTGTCCCGATTCTTTTTATTTTTGTTGACACCTAAATTTTAGCGATTTAGTTTATTTATTTATTGCATAGAAAATTAGGGATTAATTTTATCCCTAAAAAAAATATTAATTGCATAGCATATAGATTTAGGTGCATTTATTTTTAGTTTGCATGTCTCGCATTTATTTATTGGACTGGCCGTGGATAGATTCAAATTGGTGATTTTGAGCTACAAATTGAAAGGCCGGACTAAGCCCGCGAAGTGAACAAACTGGCCCAAGCTCGATTTTTAATGATCATAAATTATCTCGTGAGAAAATAGGAATTCGAAATTTTTTCGGGATATGATGAATTTTTTGGATAGGGCAGATATGAAACAAATATCGCGTTTGGAAAAGTGAATATGGCGTTTGAAAAATCTTCGTGGATATTGATTTTGAAAAACTAAAAACCCTAATCGATGGCCTATAAAAAAAACACATAGGGTTTTTTTGAGGGGGACACACAATCGATATATACGGCCATGGTTCAGAGCATAGAGAGATACATGTGAGGAATAGAGAGAAAAGAGGGAGAGAAGAAGCTCTCTCGGCCAACCCTTGGCGGAGACGCGTCTCAGCGTGCCACGACGCCACCACTGTGCCCTCATCATCGACAACACTACTGCATTGCCCCTCCTTCAGCCAGGAGCCAACCACTCCCATGAGGACGGAGCTGCCCACGCCAAGCCGCTGCTGTTCGTGATCTGCCATCAAGTCATCGCCATCCAGCCCAACGAGCTCGGTGCACCGTTAAGAAGTCCAAGTACAATGATGCTGCACCAGCCCTCTCGACGATGAAGCCTCCGAACGTCGTTTGCTGATCGAGAGTTCCAGCCCAACTCCCACTACAAAATACGAAGCAAAGGACGTCCGTGAAGGAGCACATGGGCATCCACACATCACACCCAAGTCCAGGTTTCTTCACGGGGGCAATACACTATTTTGAGAAGAAAAGTCAACAACAAGAGTCCAAGCAGTGAAAATCAAAAGGCCCGAGTGTTGGTCAAGGAAAGGAGGATTCTCTTTTGCTGAATTTTCGAGAGAAAGGCCACCATTAACGACACGCCAAATTACTTGCCGCGCGTGCTACGGGCCATGTGTCTACTCCGATTCTCATCGCGCACGACATGGCCAGACGCCCTTTTCCTAGTGCCGGATCTCACCTTCTCTTTGCTTCACGAAGGCATCGCTAATAAATTTCCTTGTTAGTCCAGCGTCTTTTAGCGTTCTTGTAGGTCTCGCGGAGCCGTGCCCAGTGTTTTCCATAATCACTGCACCGCCGTGACGTTTCTTGCTGTCACGGAGTTGCTGCTACCTTCGCTGAGACTACACCGAGTTGAGCAACAACAGAGCCTTTGACGAGTCGAATGCCCTCACTCGGATTTGAAAACGCACCAGAGCTCCTCCACAGCCACAATATTAGTCGTGGCCGCACTGTTCAATCAAGTCAATGAAGTCAACGGTTTGTGGTGTCCAATTTTGTCACCTTGCAGATTTATTTGACCAACTAACCGCAATCCCATTGCTGCGAGTTTAGTTTAATTGTTGAGCATCTTCAATTTGTGGCCGCATATTCTTCAACCAGTTGAGCACCACCGAGCTTAGCACCACCACGTCGAGTCGCGAGGATCCAAATTTTGAAGGCTGATATTCGAACTAGGTGAAAACTTTATCTATTTCGATTTTCGAATATTCCATTTCCTTATTTGAAATATCATTGATGCACATTATTTAAATTCTTGATATGCTATCGTATCCGTAATCTCGAGTAGCCTTTGAAATTAGGGATTAAAATTAGGGATTAATCCCTAATTTCATAACGTGCATACGATTGACAGTCCGATTTCGTGCCCGAAATATGATTCGCAATCGCACGAAAAATTGCCAATCCAATCTCATGCTCGAGATTCGATGCGCGGTTTATTTGAAATTGACCAATCCAATCCCATGCGCGGGATATGATTCGTCAATTTATGGATATCGATCTTATCTTGTTGGATGTGCTGTCGTGTCGTTTAAGTCGATTTTGTTTTCGTAAAAAAAAATTGAGTTAGATTAGGTTTATCGTCTTAGGGTTATCTTGCATATCTAGAATAGGAGATTTATTTATTTCGAATTTTTGAAAATGAAAAATCCAAAAAAAAAATGCATTCATTTAGGATGTTAGTTTTTTTAAATTGCATGTTTAATTATTTGGCAATTTTAATTTCGAATTTCATTAAAGAAAAAGAAAAAATCAGAATTAGGACATTCTTTGCACGTCATTGCATATTAGATAAAATTGCATGTTTGATTTTAGGTCTAGATAGATCTTTAGATGAATTGCATGACAGGTTTTTTTTTTTTTTAAATGCATGTTTAGAAAGCATTTAGAATAGATAGTATTTCACTTTAATTTGATTTTCATTTTTAGTGATTTTAATTATGAATTTTTGTTAAATAAAAATCATGTGCATGTCATATAGAATTAGGCTCATGAAATGCCCGGCATTATTTAGTGATTGTTATTAGGTTCATTTAATTAGAAATTGCCCGTCATAAGAATTAGGTCATTTTGGTTAATTTAGATTGCATATTTAATTATTGCATGTTCATTAAGAATTTTTTTTTTTTTACTCATTCATATAGTTTAGGACATTTTGCCATGCCATATTATTTCATATTAGATTAGAAGCATTGCATTGCATATGGACTATATTCTCATTAAAAGTGAAGGCAAAAATTGAGTGATTGCTTGTTAATTAGAAATCATATCTAAGATTGTTGATGTGAATTCTGATCTAACAACGCATATGCTTTCGTTGCTTTGAGGTAAGTCCTGCATTATTTTATTTGCTTTCTTGAGTGTTAAATTGGTGGTTTGCGCACTTGTATGATCACCTCACATGTTAGGAAAGTGAAATTAATTCAAGCTGTTTGCTAAACATTTTTCCAAAAGATAAAAGAAAAGGTACCGAAAGGGCGTTAGAGAAATCTAACGTAATCAAGTTCCCGAACTCACAAATCTCTGGTTCGTAGGAGTAAGATGATTCTCCCATATTTTACTTAGGTGTTTAATCGACCTACCGTAAACTGATTAGTGGCGACTCCCTTTTTGCATGCTAGATATTTGAATTTAAATCGCGAGTTGGTATGGGCTTGGGAGAGCCCGAGCTAAGTCTAGGCTTAGCAATCCATTAGCCTTATTTTAGGTGGTGCACCCGAAAATTTGGTCGCGACAATTTTGTTATCATGCACATGCGAAAATGTGACAAACAACTCCACGGACAAACAACAACTGGAAGACTAGGACATACATCATACTGAACACATTGAGTTATATTATAATAGTACTTTTACAAGCCATTTCTCTACGGGCTCTCTTTTCCTTTTTACATCACAGTACAAGTTTTCCACATAGGCTAGGGGAAATCCTATCTCATCTAGCATGACTGCAGCTCTCAAACTTGACGAGTGACTTCCATGCCTACAAGACTGAGAGATGAGGGATGAGTTTTGGAGAAACTCAGTAAGTAAAATTCCTAGTTCCCTACAAGGAAAGCATCTCATCATCAAAGCCTAGCAAGTACAACACTCGCAAACAGTGTCGATGGCAGATGAATTGCAAATCATATGGTATGCTTTATCTAAACACATGCCATCCATGCCAAAACTACCATCAGCTTATCAATTATCATATCAACATATCATGCTCATGCATAACCGGCATTGATGCAAATTCATTTATTGTTGTCCTGACTCGACCAGGCCCTCCCGGCTCGACCGGGGCTTCTAGCTTCTTGATTGGCTTCCTGGCTCGACCAAGGCATCTCGGCTCGACCGAGGCTTCTCGAGGCTAGCTTCCCGAGGCTTCCGGGTTCAAAACCCAGGCATCCTGGCTCAACTAGGGCATCTCGGATCAACCGAGGCTTCCCGTTCAATGAAAGAGGCATTGCCGCCAATGCTGTGGGGCGACGAGCGCTTTTTCCTCTTAAATGCATGCACAAATGCATCATATAAGCCGGTTCTTATCTCTTCTCTTAGCCAACGCATGCATGGCCCAAAGGCGTGCTCATTCATTCGTGTGTGTCATGAATTTCTTATACTTGACTAACAAATATGTCTGGAACGACCTTTAATCCTAACTTGAATCAATCACCTAATCTCGATCCCCGCACCGAACAAGGCTCGGAAACGGTACGCCTCAATACCGATCCAGGACCTCGAGGCTTGGGTACATCTTGCTTAAGTGATGATCCCAAGCTCAACAAACCTCGGCTCCAACCTAATGTGGATACACATGTATCAAGAATGACCCTTGGCTCGTGGTTTCATTCAACGCCAAGCACAAAGTCCCCGCATCCATTTAAACTATGGAAATCGGCATGCTTGGTGCCTTACCAAGACCTCGTGGATTTGGGCGATCCCCGTACTGAAACCAAGGCTTTATGGCTTGGGCGACTTTGTCTTGCGATGAACTCAACTCGAATGAACCTCGGCCTCATTCCGTGTGTGAACAACTCAAGCACATGTTCAAGTACAAACATGAACAACACCATACAAAAGATCCAACATCCTATCCACGGCTTGATAGATAAGCACCTAACTAGACTCGACAATGGAGACTGTGACATCCCAAATTTTCGAACATGTCTTCTACCGAATAAATCGGGCATTTCATTGACGCGCCTATAGGGTTGTTCTCAGAGCTGATCACTCTTGAGATAACTAGACTATCTAGGGAAATCATTAAGGATTTTAAGGCAAATAGACTTGAGAATTCGACCATGAATCGGTTTCTCGACCGTGTCCATCTTTAGAGGTCATTACGGCACATATATAAATCGATTTGAGATCAGAGATAGGTCGGTTCGATTGAGATGTGTGGCTAATCATGGGTGACACCACTAAATTGGAAAATTCTCATCGACTAGCACTAATTTGATTTTTCTATCGTTTTGGTACCCTGTGTCCGTATTTGAATCATCGAGATTTTCACACCAATCGAGAGTCGCCAATGAGTCGAGTGGGTTCATAGTGGCTCGAAGAAAATCAACCACGGGTCGTTTGCCCTATAAATTTTTTAAAGTTACCCGGTAGCCTAGGTCACGCTAAAAACGCGTCGAATGGAAATTAACCGTGAATTCGAGTCCGATTTCAGAAATTGAAAGTCTTGTCATGTCACAATAAATTCTAGGAATATCGACTTAGTCTCAAAAGATTTTTCGGAGATTCCGAGATTTTTACGGAAAATCGTTGCGGACGTTGCAGAAAATTAACGGAAATTCAAATGGGCTAAATCAATGGAAATTGAGATTTCTAAACCGAGCTTGTCGATTGTCGGGGATTTATAGAAAATTGTTTGGGACTTTTCTTCAAAACAGATTGGACTTCAATTTTGGGAAATTGTTGAAGAAATTGAAGACCAAAAATTAAGTGAAATTTGGATTGGGCATAGGGCTGCATTTTGGCATCTATTTGTGCTATTTTTGGACTCAATTAAGTTAGAAAGTATTTTGGGAACATTTAGATATTTATGCAAGTTTTAAGGAGACCAAGCATTGAATGGAAAAGATAGAGCCTTGACTTTTTTTGCCCATTTTCTTCTAAAATTGCCGTGCACGCCTCACCATCCATCCCCCTTCTTCATGCGCCCATTTCCTCTCGATTTCCTTCTACCCTGCTTTCATTCCATTTCCTCTGCAACTCCATTTTTTTTATTTCAATGGAAGCAACCCTCCTCCACTCACTCATGCCCGCACGTCCTTCAGCTTGCATGCCAATTCACGGGTCAACGAAGCCAGCCCATTTGTTGACACATCCTCACGCTGGCAGCACCGAACGAAGTCTCCACCATCTTCATCCACCGTCCCACGCGTCCAGCAGCATTTGAGCCAAGCCACCGAAGAAGCCCACTGAAGTCAGTCCCTCGGATACCATCTCCACCGAACCTCAACTCGTGTGTCTTCATCGATCCAATGCCGCAACAACTTCAGCCCACGATCTTCAGTCCAAGCTGCCAGCACGTTCGCAAGATTTCCCCAGGCAGTGACCGAAGCTGCTCTCCCCCAATCTCTGGTCTTCTGCCGCAGCAAACCGAGTCAACAATCCAACAAGTTCCTCCACCGAAGTTGACTCCTCACGTGCCCTTCATTCGCCAAAGCTCCTCCATCTGCACGTGTCCTCAACCGAACAACGCTAGAGAATTCAGCCGTGAGTCCAGCAAATTCGGGGTCAGCTTCTACAGATTTGTTGACTGAGATTCCCAAGAATTCGTGCAGTCCACATCTAGCGAATTCCACGGGCCCAACATCACCAAAGCGAAGCAGCTACTACGTCCCTCGTCCGCATCTTCAGCCTTTCATCACCGAGACCCAACAGCCGCAAGCCCTACACGAAATGGACCTATGAAACTCGGCCCATCTTCAGCGAATCCAAGTTCAGTCGCAGCAAGCCCACACCATTTGAAGCCCACGAAAGTCTCAGCCCATTCGAAAGTTGGTCTAGCTCTTTGAAGCCCATCAATTGAGTTCTAGAAGCCCGCAATTTGGAGGCCTATGCCTAGCCGCAGCAAGCCCAGTTCAGTTTTGCAGCTTTGGGCCTAGCCCATTTCAATAACAAGTTTCAGCTTGAGTTTAGACTTGTTGGGCCAAGTGTAGGCCCGGTCCAAGCCGTGGTTATCGTCGCAAGCCAAGTTCGGCCGCCGTCGCGGTGTTCGGGACGTCGCTTTACTTAAGTGAGTTTTACTCACTAATGCTTTCTTATTTTGCTAATTATGCTTAATGGTTGGTTAGATTTAATTAATTGCAATTAGGTGGTTAGATTAATTTAGATAAATTAAATTATAGACTTAATGATGCATGTTAGATGGTTAGAAATAGACATTAGCAAGTAGACATGCCATGTTATTTATTGAGCGAGTCTCAGTAATTTTCCGGGCTCGTCTCGGCCTCCAATTTGGCATTATCGGCCTAAATTGGATTTTTAATATTTATTTACTTAAATTTCGAAATTAATTATTTAATTATTTATTTTTCTGAAAATTAACCGGGATGGTCGGTGACCAGAATTTTGTGCTGATTGTCGTGGTGCAGTCCATTTATTTATTTGAGCTCTACGTTGTGTTGAATTGAATTAATTGTGGAATTTTATGAATTATTCCTAAATTGTTTGAAATTGAGTAATTGTTTGGTAAAGTATAGCGTCGGTAATACTTTGATGGGCTATCTTAGTAGAGAGAATTGTGAGAGGTTGTGAGTTGAACCTCAAAAGTCGCCAAAGTATGGCTGTGCCAGTGGGGCCGAGTTCTGCCACCGAATTTGGAGTTGGTCGCGCCCGTTGGGCTGTAACTTACCACCTGATATAGGTCGCGCTCGTTGGGCCGTAAATTGTCACCCGATATGGGTCGCGCCTGATAAGGCCGTAAACTGCCATTTATTAAAGGTCGCGCCCACTGGGCTGTAATTTGTCACCTAGAATTAGGCTGTGTCCTTTGGACCGTAATTTGTTGCCAAGAAACTTGGTAGACTGTGCTCATGGAGCCGTGAGTAAGAATTGAGACTGAATAAGGGAGATGACCGGGGAATGGTCGGATTGACATGTAATCGACTAGGTCGATTGATCGAGATATCGATCTATGATGTGATTGTTGGATGTCTATTGAACTGTACTAATTGCAAGTTGAAACTGAGGCCAAGGTAAATCCTCTGACTCGTGTTGTGCTTAGGCAGCCTAAGGTGTATTGGCTTACTAATAAGGTCTTAGGGGGTAGAACTCACTGAGACGTGGTCTCATTGGTTATTGAATAACCATTTCAGGACCCTGAGGAGGAACCGAGGAGGAGGAACCTGAGAAGGAGAACATTGATGTGAAACCCGAGGAGGAGAAAGATTTTTGAAGAAGAAGATGATCCAGAGAGGGATATTGAGTACAACTCGGATGTGGATTGAGATCCCATCCCTTTTGTGAACTCTGTCTTAGTGTAGATAGGTGTGAGACTAGTATGTTGTGAATAGTATTGTAAATATACTATGAGTTGTGCTGTTAATAAAAGTGTGGTTGTGAATTTCAATATGAAAAATATGGCCTGCTTTTCTATCCCGTTGTTTTATTGTCTGGGGATTCATAACTGCTTCCACATGCGTAATAAAAAGAAAGGGTCGGCAATACTTAGTCATGGGATATCGCACTTTAAAATCGACCAAGGTGAGGGATGGGCGCGTGCCCGAGATTCAGGGCGTGACAGAGACGACCGCCCTAGAGGAGACATAGGAGTCTTACTTACCTGGATGAACCCCAAACTAGTGTGCAACCTACAAGGATGGGCGGCTTGCTTGAGGCCGAAAGAGAGAGAGAGCGTGAGAGGGAGGAGGGGCGTTCTAGGAGAAGGAGGGTGGAAAAATGGAAGGCAAGTGAGGAAAATGGTAAGTGCTCCTCCTATTTATAGCCCTTGGAGCCATCATTACCAAGCTAAGTGGTCCTCTCTAATATTTCCAAGTGTCCCGCCTACTTTCCTTGGGTGGCAAGCCTACCTTGCTTCATGATTATGCCTAGAAAGTGAGTTGGCCAAGCTAAAGGCATTACTTGGCATTCTAGGCTCCTAGGCATCATTGATTATGGCCCACTTTTCATTCTCTCATTGGTCCACCAATACCCCACATTTAATGGGCATTTAATGAATTCTAATGATGATGCTACTCTAGGTTGCAAACTAGGCAATTCTAGAATATTCCATTATTAACAAGGGCTCACGTAGCGCTCTCTAATTGGTTCACTTGTGTGCTGCCTTTCTCTAGAATATTCAAAGATATTTTGACCACCATCATGACTTTTGACAATTTCAAGGACAACTCACCCCTTCATTTAATGAAGGGTTTCTAGAAAATTCCATACCTTTGTCTTTTTCTTCATTAATGAGACGATCTAGAGAATTCTATCATCCAAGTTGGTTCCAAGGCTGGGAAAGGGATCATTAGGTACACCTCGAAAAATCAAATCACGTACACTCGAGGTTCAGCTCTTACGTCCAATATCGCCCAAATCGTTCCTTTGGACGGTTGGTCGACCAATAGGGTCGATTGTCCTTTAATTAGTTCGAGATAAATTCTAAGGCTACCCATGGCCTAGCACAAAGACAAGGCACCTATGGACCTTAGAATAAGTGATGGAATAGCCGGGTCTATCCTTGGGCTCATTCTGGTCGGCACCTGATCCACCGGTAGGGTTTATTGTCGGTGCATTACCAATCCATGATCGGACATCATCAATTCGAGATTCCGTTCCGATCACTAAGAATTAAATAGGGAATGATGCATTTTTTGTCAGAAGGAAATCACATTTGGTCAATTTGGATCGTCCGTGTATTGGCGCATAACCGAACGGAATCACCCAAGACCAAAAACTGTGACCGATTGGATTGACCCGTGACCATCCACCGATCCAAAATCATCCCTTAACCAATTCTGGTGATCGAAAAGTCATCTTATGAGCAAGTGATCCTATCCCATTGGTATGGTCAGTAGAAATTCACAGCTAACACCTCGACCAATTCGTCACCAATCAGTCGGTCGGTCGGTCGATCAGTCATGACCGATCCGTGATTCCTTGCCGATCGAACCGATCAATCCATGGCCAATGGCCCATGATCGATCCTTTTAGGACCTTATGGCTGATTCTTACGGGGTCAGAATCGAGGATGTTGCAAAACAATAGCCTATTCAATTAGTCAAATATATTAAAAAAATTATGAAAATTTTCTGTGAGAAACAGACAAATGCCGAGTAGTTTTCCCTAGTTTGTTCACATGCATGGCGTGTCAATTTTGTCTGTAATGCACCTAATCCACGCTTGGGTATCGAGCAATTACTAAAAAGTATAACAAAGCATCCGGCTAGAGGAACGTGCATTCGGGCTAGTCCAGTGAGAGACAGACAAAGGCTGGGTTGTTTGCTCACATTCATGGCGTGTCGATTTTGTCTCTTAACTCACCTAATCCACGGCACTCGCATCGAGCAATTATATATTAAATAACGCCTCCGCGAGAGGAACGAACATACGAGGTGATCCAGTGAGAAACAGACAAACGCAGCTTTCGGAATTTGAAAATGCAAAACTTTCGGCATCGAAAAATATAGAGAAGATGGAAGGAAGAAGAAAGTAGCTCGATATACTTTAGGTTTCCCTTAGTTCCACGAGCGACGAATATTATCTGTTATTGGATGCGGTAAATTTGTACTTTGTTTTTAAGGTTTTGTGGCCAGATCCATGTCTTAAGCAGGGGGTTGGTTTGAACTATTTATGTACTAAATTGCAATTTTTCCTAGAAGTCTGGTCAATCCTTTTTTTCCCCCTTTTAGTGGCAAATTACAACTTGTATGGCACTCCGTTGCCTGTTGGCTAAGTAAGTTAAGTTACTTATTTAGGTGACATATTTTCACGATCCACAGAGGGTTTCAGGCATCGAGTACTATAGATCGTATGCTAGAAAACTTTAAACTTAAATACTTGTAATGTCGGTTTATGTAAAAAAGTATGCCAAAATTATATGAATTCTTCGAGTGAAATATATGAGCTTTGACCCATCTTTGAGTCGTTCGCATGATTTGTAGATTGATGTAATGGTTCCTATTAGGCTTGAAATAGGCTTACTCCCTGCATAATTTGCTTACCTAGTAAAAGCAAAAATATATAAGTCCAACCTGATCGATGTTCTTCCTTATGACATTTTTTATATAGGAAATTAAATTTTCATATTAATTGAGAGAAGATACCACGGCAAAAAAAAACAAAAAAACAAAAAAACAAACAAACAAACAAACAGAGAGAGAGAGAGTGAAAACCAACCAAATTAAGAAGACCTCACTGCAATCAATTGAAGCATATAACGAACATATTAATGTCCATTAAGCTCACAGTAATTCATGTGAAGCCATAATCTACTCTCCAATTCATATCGTAATAAAGAAAAATCAAGTATGCCATAGACTTCTGTTTGTTGTAGAATACGACACAAATGTTAATGTCTGCTTACAGTCTTTCCTATTATTTAATATATCAATTTGGTGAACCAGTCATGACACACCAAGATTTCTTGCCATAATTTGTCCAAGCCCAAGGAAGATCTTATTTCATTTAACCTGATCATCGAATGTCCCATTTTCTTGAAGTGGCAATTGATGTTGAATTATCAATTATTTGTATCATGGCATCTTATCTAATATTAACGTCATTACAATGCGTTTTAAAATAAAATTGGGCAGAAATGTGTCAATTTTCAGTTGAATCCTGTAATATTGAATTTGGATTTCTCATAGTCCAAGAATTTGTACATCACTAAATATTTTTCTGGTGGAATTCAGTCCACGAGGTCAATGGGAGCCTTTAAGCGACACGCGCTCCCTCCATGATAAATTCTTTCCGCTAACGATCGATGAAACACAAACCAATTCGTCATTCAGTTCAGCGAAGCCTAGAGCTGTGAAGCTCAAACATAACATCACACAACATGTCGATATCCGATTATGAGCACCAAGATGTGGCGGAGACTGATATCCAGTGTGCAGGAGCTGCTGTCCGAGCCCAACCCCAATCACAAGCGGGTGGACAACGCCTTTCGCTCGTTCATGGACTTTGCAGAGCGGGCTAAGGAACTTTCTCCCACCAGCTCCATCGCCATGAGTTCCACAAGCTCCTAGTGGAGGTGAAGAAGGAGGTGCTGAAGAAGTTGGTCGGCGAGAACGTGGAGAACCTGCTCAAGGGGCTTCCCAATTGGAAAAGGATAATAACTACCATATAAGGCTTGAAAAAAACAAACTTATCTTTTCTTTATCTCTCCTTGTTATTTTTTTACTATGTTGATTTATACAACTTTAATATGTACTATTTTTATAAGCAATCCCATTTAAATAAAGAATAGGCTCCAAAGATGTATATCCAAAAAAAGAATAAAAAAGCAATAATACCTCTTTGTTCGGTTCGATGGTACCAATTAAATCGAGTGCTAATTACAATTTCTTACTGAATTAACCGATCAACTTGCTATTGAACATCTTTTTATTAGACATTTTTCACAAAAAATTTCAATATATTTCACTTTTATTATTATGAGAATCAATCCTACTACTTTCAGTACTGGAGTTTCCACACACCTTAAAAATATTAAAATTAGGATGTATCGCTTAAATCATTGGTTTTGTTCTAGATGTAGCCTTTCCCCCAGGCAAGATGCCTAATATTTGTAATGCTCTAGTAGTTAAGGGTCGAGATATTATGGATCACAGGGTGTTTTGAGTGAATTATTTAAGCTTCATGATTTTTTTTCCTTTGAATTAAGATTCACTTATTAAGTTAAGTGGAATATTAAGTAAAACTATTTTTATTTTATTTAGTTACATTTTTTTATTTGCATTGAACAATTATATCTCCCTCTTGGGTGACGAGTGGGTGGTGGGCAGAAAGCGATAATAAAATTTTTTATTTCTCTTTTCTATTCCATAAATAGAAAAGTAGAAAATGTCTACTTATTTCTATTGTAGAACTATTTCTAGGCTAAAAATTTATCTCAAAATAGAAATATGAAATTGTATTAACAATGGATTTATATTCTAAATCTGTTCCTTGGAACAAAAAAAGAAAATTAAAAAAAAAATAGAAAAACAAAAAGTTATCATTCGGTGTTAGATCTTTTTTTTGAACTTGCTCGAGGGTCGCCATTCCTTTGGTCTCCCCTTTTTCTTTTACTCTCGGCGCCCTTCCACTCTTGGAGACTTGTTTGTCTTCGTGAGTGTAAGTTTTTGGTGCCGAGACTTACTTTTTGTAAAGTTCTATTGCTAAAAGTCAATATACATCTTATCTCACCAAAAAAAAAAAAAAAAGTTATCATTCACATTCTTAGAGCACGTTTAATTTCTTAGCAACTCTTTGCCAACTGTTGGTTCTTAGTATAGACACTTGAATTGAGGTTGCATTATGAGGACCGCTCAGTCAATTCGACAACATATGTTGTTCATCTTTATCTTTATGGCATTTTATATGTCAACAGAATTAATATCGCCGGCAACTATTATTCCTAATGTTGGTGCTTTCGTGCCATTTACTTTATTGCACTAAGTCAACAAAGGACTTCTCACACCCATTATTGATTCGCTCATTGATTGAATATCTTCGGAAGGTATTTCGTCTCGTTTAGACAAAACAATAGCCTTTTCAATTAATCAAATATATAAAAAATTTATGAAAAATTTCTGTGAGAAACAGACAAATGCCGGGTAGTTTTCCCTAGTTTGTTCACATGCATAGCGTGTCAATTTTGTCTGTAACGCACCTAATCCTCGCTTGGCTATCGAGCAATTACTAAAAAGTATAACAAAGCATCCGGCTAGAGGAACGTGCATTCGGGCTAGTCCAGTGAGAAACAGAGAAAGCTGGGTTGTTTGCTCACATTCATGGCGTGTCGATTTTGTCTCCTAACTCACCTAATCCAAGGCACTTGCGTCGAGCAATTATATATTAAGTAACGCCTCCGCGAGAGGAACGAACATACGAGGTGGTCCAGTGAGAAACAGACAAAAGCAGCTTTCGGAATCTGAAAATGCAAAACTTTCGTCGTCTAAAAATTTAGAGAATATGGGAGGAAGAAGAAACTAGCTCGATCTACTTTAGGTTACCCTTAGTTCCACGAGCGACGAATATTATCTGTTATTGGATGCGGTAAATTTGTACTTTGCTTTTAAGGTTTTGTGGCCAGATCCATGTCTTAAGCAGTGGGTTGGTTTGAACTATTTATGTAGTAAATTATATGAATTCTTCGAGTGAAATATATGAGCTTTGACCCATCTTTGAGTCGTTCACATAATTTGTAGATTGATGTAATGGTTCCCATTAGGCTTGAAATAGGCTTACTCCCTGCATAATTTGCTTACCTAGTAAAAGCAAAAATATATAAGTCCTACCTGATCGATGTTCTTCCTTATGACATTTTTTATATAGGAAATTAAATTTTCATATGAATTGAGAGAAGATACCACGGCAAAAAAAAAAAAAAAAAAAAAAAACAGAGAGAGAGTGAAAACCAACCAAATTAAGAAGTCCTCACTACAATCAATTGAAGCATATAACGAACATATTAATGTCCATTAAGCTCACAGTAATTTATGTGAAGCCATAATCCACTCTCCAATTCATATCATAATAAAGAAAAATCAAGTATGCCATAGACTTTTGTTCGTTGTTGTTGTACTTAATCAGTACGTCCATGATGAGGTGCAATGAGGACGCACAATTTCGTCTTGATACGCTACGATGGAAAAACACCCTTTTGAAAGGGCGTGAGTTAGTCATATAAAAGACTCCTGAAGATAACTGTTGAGATGGTTGGCATAACATACACTCAGAAATTCCTCTCCCTTTCCATCAAAGAAAAAGAAGGCGTTCCATCTCCTCTTTACAAGAACAATTGGCATTTACGCTGTGGAAATCGAATGTTTTCCCTGTGATTACATTCAGACCAACGTGAGGTAATATTGCTCATGATTTATTTGCAATTCAACGTTCATTCCGGGGTTAATTGTTGTTTGCGCATCGGATAAAGGTAAGTTGTCTTGCACCGACTTGAATTCCAACATTGGTATCAGAGCCTGATCGTGATTTTTGCCTTGTTTTCATCAAATTTTCTCGTTTACCATTTGAGACGAGATCAAGAGAATGAATTCTACATTGTTTGGATGTTTATTACTCGGAATTGTTATATGAATCATCAATAATGAACCGAAGCGAAGAACGGGATTGGGGCCGCGAACACCCGTACGGTTTTCGCCATTTTTTGAAATATTTTTTCGGTCAAAATAACTTTTGAAATATATAGGGTGAAAGTACTCGTTGAGACGAGTCCAACGGTGGGTTGAGCACGACCGGAGGAGGCCAAACGTGCCCACACGCGCGGCTAGAAACCGCGGCATGTGGGAGCCACGCGCTCAACACACTGGGAAAGCCAACGCGTGAGCGTCACGCGCGCGTCGGCGAACCGACATGTGTTGACGTCACAGATGACGTCATCCAACGGTCAATAACCGCTAGATGACGTCACCAACGGCGGCGGTTGGCCAACTGGTCACCGGCCGATGACCGACCTGCGACCCAACCCAAGTCCTGACTGGAGACCCGACTCACCCGTTGACCGGTCAACGGGTCGGACCGGTTGACCAGTCCGGCGGTGAAACCGGTCATCGGTTGGACCGGTCGGACCGGTTAGGAGCCCTTTGGGCTCGCTGGCGCGTGCGCCACATGCGGCGCGCACTCGGGCGGAGCGTGTGGGCGCATGCAAGCTCTGATTGGAGCGTGGTTGGCGGCGTTTGGTTCATATGGATGTGCTCTATACTATGGTGTAGTTATTGTGCATGTTTGAATTTTATAAATGTCTGAAATTGTGTATGGAACCCTAAGTACACATATTTTTAGGGTATAAATGCATAGTTTATTCATTTGTAACTAGTATTTTCTTATGTTTTAGGAAATACAGTAGCTAACCTATATAAAAATGATGTCATATATGCTATGTAGAGATTGGTTCGATGGTGGCATGTATATAGTTTAATATACTTGCAATTTTCAAGTTCCAAGAAAATTCGAACAATGGTAGGAAATCCTTGTTTTTCCGTGTGGCACCCCCAAACGGCCCCCGATCCGTTAGGGTCGCCACAGTTCGCTTACCTTTCACTTGTCTTGATAATATATCACTCTTTCTACCATAGAATTATAATAGGTCCATAAGTCCTGGGGGCTTATATCTTTTAAATCGGTCCCTGCACAGTTTATATAGCGGAGGCACATTCAACTACTCCCGTTTCAAAAAATAAAACAATGCGCACCAACTAAAACTTTTATAAGTTAAAGCCGAACACCTTTATTTACGTAAACCAGATGGACATTGTTTGATGATACATCCAAAAAGTGCCGTGGTTTCTCACACCCAGCTATACTCCAAAAGTGGTCTGACGACCTCAGCAACCACTTACTAAATGTCCATCTTTCAGTGCCGGCATTCTAAAAGTTTCCTTCCTCTGCTGTCCTCCTCTTCACGATCATATCCAACCACTCGGTCCATCTGCTGGTGGCGGTGACAGCAGAGGTATCTTGTCTAGTCTGAAATGTTAGTCCCCAAATGGGGTGAGTACAGCCACTCAGCAGTAAAAGATTCATCAAGCTATATCATGCAATACCATCAATATCCAGATTCTTGCAAGATAGACCAAAAACAAGTAGTCAAAGGATAAGCATGCATCAAAATCATGAAATTCTTCAATGCAATGGCAAATGCAGTTTCAAATGATCAAAATGCATCATGTCTAGTTACACAATTCCCGATCATAGGGCCAAACTGTAATGACACGTCCCATTCCATGCCATACAATTTAGTCCCATAACCAGACCACACTCACACTTAATATAATCATTAGATTTAATCATTCAAACGGTTCTATCCCCTAGAGGACCAATGTTTGCATCCTTCTGGGATTCCGCACCCAACCCTAGCGTCACAGAAGCCTCCAGGCATGTATTCAAAATACGACCGGGCATCCAAAGGGCATCGACTCATTCGAACCTCTGGGCATCTCGCACCCCACCTGGCATCACGAGGAATCACTAGGGACCATAGACATGGTTACCCCTAACCTCCGGATTTACGTACCGACAAGCATACAACAGGGCATCCCGAAGCTCCCGGGGAAAACCTCTGGGTATGTATTCATAATACAACCAGGCATCCAAAGGGCATCGACTCATTCGAACCTCTAGGCATCCCGACTCCTGGGGCATCGTTGACCTGAGGGTCCAACGGTAACAATTAACATCTTAATTTCCAAAACACTTTTCAATGCAATGACAAGATGTCCCACGAATCTTCACCAAATCTCAATATTTCATGGTATGCTGAATGTCAATATCATCATGTCAAATAACAACTCAAGATGCATTCACCGTTGGGTCAAATTGAGCAAATTCGGAACAAGACAGCTCAAACATCACAATGCACAGTTTTAGTAACAATTTCGGAATAATCCCTAAATGAACTCAGAAAATTCTGAGATTTTAAGATGTTATAAATAAGACCTAAAGGAAGAAATTTTATGAAGGACACTAAGTCAGATTCGTTGTGTATAAAGAGTAATAGTTTGCTGTTTCCTTCAAAATTCTGCAGTAACTTTCAGATTCAGTACCTACAGAAGAAAATTCGTTTCATCAACTAAAGCTTGTCTGCTTGTTCCCAAATTTTGATATGTTATTCCTAGGGATGTGTCCTACAACTTTCATTAAGAGTTCAATGTCCAATTCTATCTAAAAAATTACAGAAAATTCATGGAATCATCACAGGTCAAGCTATCCTCTATGAAACAGTTCACTGTTTTCAATAGGTTCACTTCTACCTTCATATTTTTACATTCATATGGCTATAGCTAGATGTCAAACTCAATATAATAGATGTTATCTTTAAATAAAATGGTTCATTTCCTTATTTTCATCATTATAAATCAAGGAGACACAAATAACAAGACTTTCTATCTATATTCCTCTAAAACAGAATCTTCATATACGGTTTTCTTCATTTCTAGCTCAGTCCAACCATTTGTTTCTCTACCAATCTCCTTTACAACACTTCAAGTCTCGTCCACAGCATCTAAGAACACTTTCAGCAAGTTCTCAATAACAGAGAAACCTTCCACAGCTCGGCTCAAAGCATATATTCATCCATAAGCTCACTCATCTCAACATACACCTCATTTCTTCACTTGCCAAGCATCACTTCACTTTGCTCAATCAAAACAGCCAACTTTCACTAAATTTTCGAGACATGCAAGACTCAAAAGCAACATGCAATGACTTCTAACTTCAATCTAGTACTCATCACGCTCAATCCAACACAACATAGCAACAATACATTTAATCCTCCACAAAACAGCACTCAATCTTCATCTCAATCATCCAAAAATCCACATGCAACTCCCAATTCTGCATTTTCTCATATCTACCAGCATCTCACCAGATAATTGCAGCATGCAAAGACATAGATCAATGAACTTCCACTTGCCTCACTCCTAAGCTCAATCGACAATCCGAACGGGAAGCTTGGGACCTCGTGCATGACTCAACGGCGACGAAGATGGGTGGCGTCAACGGCGGTAGCACCGTGCTCGACGGAAGGGCGACCTCCTCCTTCCTCACGCCGTGCACCCACTCGCTGCTCGTTCACAAACTTCCTCGCTCAAACCCTCTCTCGATCACTCTCTCTCTCTCTCTCACTCAAATTTCCACTCGGTTCTTCTCTCTCTACCCCTCAATTCCGAACCCCTTTTGTTCCTTTGATTAATTAATTAATCAACTTTTTGCATGCAAGATTTTCGGTGGCATCACCAAACGAAGCCAGCTCGAGCCCTTGTGGCTGCTTGTGGAAGTTCAGCTGCCAAGTTTTCCTTACACTCAGTGGATGGGTGGCGCTCCTTGGTTGGCTGCATGGGTCAACTAATTAGGTCAATAATTCTACAATCCGGTGGCTGCAGGAAACGGTGACACCTCACACGTCCATGCAAGTGATGTGTTCCTCCTTGCTCGAGCCTCCCCCATGCGCTGTCCACCAATTGTGACTTCACGTGGTAGCTGAGTCAATGAATTTTCCATTTTGTTGACTCACTTGCCGACCAAATGAAGGGGAACTCGGGCGGCTTGGTTCCCATGCATGCACGTCCTCCACGCATGGCTCAATCTCTCCAAAATTCGACTCTTAATTTCAGCATGTGCAAGTGTTGAAAAATAATTACTAACATGGCTGCACAGGGTCGCAACAATGTGCATGGGAGGTTCAGTTTGTAGGGTACACAATTGGACGGTCAAAATCAATATAGAAAATATCTGCATCTCATGGCACAAACCTCGGTCTTACTGGTGATAGTACTTAGGGACAAGGCTATAATTTACACGACGATCAAACCATTTTTAAACGTGACCCATTGGTCCAACGATGAAAATAAAATGGTCTCTGTGATTGATACCGATGGTATAGTCCGACGACGCTTCCGTCTCTTAGCCATGGACCGTCGCATATCCGAGGGTTGTCAAAATTTCCGGATGCCACATTCCGTTACATGTTGAATTACTGTTTTAATTGTACTTGCAGCATGATTGTTTTTTGTCCGTTGGTTTACGTCATGCTATACTTTTGTGTTAATGGAAAAATGTAGAAATTACATGAGGTCATGTAATTACTTTTTCTAGTGAGAGTTCGTAGGTTGGTAGAATTCGAAGGAGTTCTCATCTAGAACTTAAAATTTGCGCAAATTAAACTAATTAATGATAATAGAACAATCGTACATAGGAGCTGATTAGGAACATAATGAACTTTCGTTTCTATGTCTTTTGTTGAATTATCATTAATTTAGTTTGTCTTTACTACAAATTAAATATGTGTGTTACTCTGAAAAGTGTGCTAGTATTGATTCTACACTTATTATGTCAATGTGTATAGCAATTGATTATGGCTTCGGCATCTAAGACCATTGTGGCTAACCTCAATAAGGGTGAGAAGCTGAACGGTGACAATTATGATATTTGGCACCAAAAGGTTCAGTAGATCCTTGAGGAGCAAGATGTTTTGGAAACCCTCAACCACACCATGGATGAACCTGAGCATGGAACTTCAGCTCAACACAAGAGAGATCTAGAAGCTTATCAAGCTTGGAAAAAGAAAAATAGCATTGCTCACATCACATTGCTGAGCTGTATGCAAGATGATCTCATGTGTGAGTTTGAAAGTTATGATAAAGCTCAAGCTATGTGGGTTGCCTTGAAAGATAAGTTTGGGGGTACATCTGCCACTAAATTGAGGAGACTCACCATCAAGTTTGACACATACCGAAAGCGTCCAAATATAACGATGAGGCAGCATCTTCGGGAGATGTCAAATATGATTCGTGAGCTAAAGTCGGCAAGTCACTCCCTTACTGATGAATGGCAAGTCACTCCTGATGATATAGCGCATCATTTGGATTTAGAGGATGAGCGCCTAGAGGCTACGAGATCCTCTACCCATACTTATGTTGCTGAATCGAGTTCGCGCAAAGTTTCGGGCTTTAAGCGCAAAAGGAATTCTCAATTCAACAAAAAATGGAAGAAGACTGATCAGGCACCTAAAAGGGCTAAGACCTTCCAACGCAAGAAGCGTGGTGGGAAGAAAGACAAGGCCAAGATGAAGTGCTACAATTATGGCAAGATGGGTCACTTTGCTCGTGAATGCACTGAACCGAAAGAGGTACCCTATTACTCCATTAATTTATGTAATGCTTTTGTTTCTTGCATTGTGATGCTTGTTGAATCTCATCCCATGTGGACTGTGGACTTAGGAGCAGCTAACCACGTGGCTAGAGACCGAGAAGCATTTGTGGAGTATCATCGGATACAGCCTGGAAGAAGATGCATATATGTTGGAAATAACTCAAGATTTGAAGTGAAGGGTATTGGCACATGTAAATTAATTTTACATGGTGGTCGAAGCCTATTCCTACATGATGTCCTCTATGCTCCGGATATTCGACGAAACTTGGTCTTAGTAATTGTTCTTATTAGCCTAGGTTATGTATTGAATTTTCATGGTGATTGTGTTGACATTTTGTATGAAACAATTTATTATGGTTCAGGTCATGTATCGAATGGTTTTATGGTGTTAGACATTGACTATGATCAGTACAATGTTTTCTTCTAGTAATGTTGATAATGATGCAAGTACTTGGCATGCTAGATTAGGTCACATTGGGTTGCAAAGAATGCAAAGATTAGCGGATGTTAGGGTCACTCACTGATGTTAATCTACCCTTATGTGAACATTGTCTAGCGGAAAAAGCAACTAGAAAACCATTCGGTAAAGGGACTAGAGCCGAATTTCCATTGCAACTCATTCATTTTGACATTTGTGGTCCTTTGAATGTGAGGGCGAGGCATGGAGCCTCATATTTCATCACTTTTATAGATAACTGCACGCGTTTCGGTTATGTCTTTCTGATCTCCCATAAGTCAGAAGCATTAGACTGCTTTAGACGATATATAATGATGGTAGAGAATCAGTTGAACAAAACAATAAAGGCATTGAGAACCGATCGCAGACGTGAGTATCTATCGGAGCAATTCAAGGCTCTTTGTGATGAAAAGGGAATTGTACGATAATTAACTATTCTTGGTACTCCACAACAAAATGGGGTAGCTGAGAGAAGGAATATAACCTTATTGGAAATGGTTAGGTCTATGATGGTGCAAGCAAATTTACCTATCTCCTATTGGGGAGATGCGTTATTGACTGCTACCTATGTACTTAACCGAGTGCTCTCAAAATCAGTCACTTCCACCCCTTATGAATTATGGACTGGTAGGAAACCAGACTTGAGTATTCTACGTCCATAGGGATGTGCAGCTTATGTTCATGATTCTTCCCATAAATATGGCAAATTAGGTCCTAGAGGGAATAAATGTTTATTTATAAGATATTCTGAACACTCAAAAGGGTAGGTGTTCATAGGTGAACAAGCTAATGGAAGTATGACTGAAATGGAGTCACGAGATGTCACGTTCTTGGAGAACAATTTTCCTAGTAGATGTGAGATTAATAAGGACTTCCAATTATATGAAATGAAAGATCCAAATAACACACCCACTAATGTTGTAGAGGGAAATGAAAATTTATCTCAGCATACAAGACCTAGTAGGAGTGTTGCATCGTCTGAAGAATTGAATTCAAGAGAAATTCAATTGTGTAAAAGTAATCATAAAAGTATTCCCTGTCGTCGTTTTGGGATTGAAGGGGAAGCATTTATGATTGCTCAGAAAGACGATGCCGAGCCTAAGACTGTTCAAGAGGCTCTCTCATCCTCTGATAAGGAAGAATGGAGAAAAGCTTTGGAAGATGAAACGAAGTCAATGAGAGCAAATTATGTTTGGGACTTGGTTGATCTACCACTCAATCGTAAGGCCATTGGAAACAAATGGGTCTTTAAGATTAAGCAAAGGGCGGATGGATCCATTGAAAAGTATAAGGCTCGTCTTGTGGCGAAAGGTTATACTCAACAAGAGGGTATAGATTATGAGGAAACCTTTTCACCAGGTGCATAATTTGAGCTCCCAAGTGCAGGTGTACTCACTGGTCGCACGGCTTACTTGCGAGTATGAATTGTTTTGTAAAGTTAAAGAATGATGAATGCCTTATATTCTTCATACAGCGCTATCAAGCCCATCATGTCCGAGTGGGAGATGTTGTACTTAATCAGTACGTCCATGATGGGTGCGATGAGGATGTACCATTTCGTCTTGATACGCTACGATGGAAAGACACCATTTTGAAAGGGTGTGAGTGAGTCATATAAAAGACTCCTAAAGATAACCCTTGAGATGGTTGGCAGAACATACACTCAGAAATTCCTCTCCTTTTCCGTCAAAGAAAAGGAAGGCGTTCCATTTCTTCTTTACAAGAACAATTGGCATTTACGTTGTGGAAATCAGATGTTTTCCTCGTGATTACATTCAGACCAACGTGAGGTAATATTATTCTTGATACATCCGCAATTCAACGCTCGTTCCAGGGTTAATTGTTGTTTGCGCATTGGATAAAGCTAAGTCGTCTTTCGCCGACTTGAATTCCAACAGTTGTAGAATACTACGCAAATGTTAATGTCTGCTTACAATCTTTCCTATTATTTAATATATCAATTTGATGAACCAGTCATGACACACCAAGATTTCTTGCCATAATTTGTCCATGCCCGAGGAAGATCTTATTTCACTTAACCTGGTCATTGAATGTCCCATTTTCTTGAAGTGGCAATTCATGTTGAATTATCAATTATTTGTATCATGCCATCTTATCTAATATTAACGTCATTACAAGGCGTTTTAAAATAAAATTGGGCAGAAATGTGTCAATTTTAAGTTGAATCCTGTAATATTGAATTTGGATTTCTCATAGTCCAAGAATTTGTACTTCACCAAATATTTTTCAGGTGGAATTCAGTCCACGAGGTCAATGGGAGCCTTTAAGCGACACGCGCTCCCTCCATGATAAATTCTTTTCGCTAACGATCGATGAAACACAAACCAATTCGTCCTTCAGTTCAACGAAGCCTCATGCTGTGAAGCTCAAACTAACATCACACAACATGTGGATATCCGATTAAGAGCACAAGATGTGGCAGAGACTGATATCCAGTGTGCAGCAATTGCTGTCCAAGCCCAAGCACAATCACAAGCGGGTGGACGCCGCCTTCCACTTGTTCATGGACTTTGTAGAGCGGGCTAAGGAACTTTCTCCCACCTGCTCCATCGCCATGAGTTCCACAAGCTCCTAGTGGAGGTGAAGAAGGAGTTGCTGAAGAAGTTGGTCAGCGAGATCATGGAGAACCTGCTCAAGGGGCTTCCCAATTGGGAAAGGATAATAACTATCATATAAGGCTTGAAAAAAAAAAAAAAACTTATCTTTTCTTTATCTCTCCTTGTTATTTTTTTGCTATATTGATTTATACAACTTTAATATGTACTATTTTTATAAACAATCCCATTTAAATAAAGAATAGGCTCCAAAGATATATTTCAATTAAAAAATAAAAAAGCAAGAATACCTCTTTGTTCGGTTCGATGGTACCAATAAAATCAAGTGCTAATTACAATTTCTTATTGAATTAACTGATCAACTTGCTATTGAACAATTTTTTTATTTGACATTTTTCACAAAAAATTTCAATATATTTCACTTTTATTATTATGAGAATCAATCCTACTACTTTCAATCCTCGAGTTTCCACACACATTAAAAATAAAAAATAAAAAATCTAGGATGTATCGCTTAAATCATTGGTTTGGTTCTAGATGTAGTCTTTCCCCAGGCAAGATGTCACACCCCGATCCACGAGGGTGCGCACATCCCTCAGCGGTCGATACAAATGCGATGTTCCCAGGATGCGTTGCGAACCCTTGTCTATTAAGCACCTGCGGAAGCGAAACAATAAACCCCTGACAACAAATAGCATGGGATAGGATAGCAAGGCAACATTTCACAAAAGCCAACTTTTATAAACATCTGGGTTTAGGTACAAAACTAGTCTAGTCAAAAGTCTACAAAAGATCGACTCTCAAAAGAAAGCTGTCCTACGACCTACTCGTTGGACACAAACGTCGATCCTTCAGCCTCCACCTCCACAGACTTGAGGCTTCGTTCCTCCACCTAAGGACCTGAAAATTGAGCCCACGACGGGGTGAGACAATGTCTCGGCAAGTTCACCCCCTAAATCCCTATTGGGAAGGAAATAAACCCTAGGGTGGCCTAGCCACACAACACAAAGGACTTACCTCGCCTCAGTTCCTTCCTGCACGTCAGCATAGTTCATATCGCAAATGCATATAATTAATGCACACAACAATTGAAACACCTCACTCAACTCAATAAATCACAGGGGTCTTGATTATAAGGCCAAACCGTTATGACACGTCGCATACCATGTCACACAATTTTGTCTCATAATCAGGCACATCTAACTCAAGTAATCATGTGTTCCAATTGTTAATTTCACCCCTCTAGGGTACTGCCTACTTGAAGTTCGGCGGTCTACTGGCGTAACCAGGCATTGTCTTTTCCCCATTGAGCATGGCTATGTCTCCCAAAGACGGCTTTCCCGAAGGAGCATAGGTCTAGAATCTACTGTGACCCGAAACCCAATGAGTCGGTAACCCATATAGGGTAATGTCCATCTGACTCAATTCGGGGATGGGTTCTTTTAACCAACACACGATCATTCAATCTCAGCCTAGGGCACTGTGCATTGCACTCAAATGTCTGAATTAAAATAGTGATCTTGACATATTTTCTTCATATTAAAAACACCCGGAAAATAGTCGTGCGTGAGTACACGGTCAATGCGAACTTTAAAAGTGATATCTCTCCTTTTCAAACCCCACTATTTGATATAGTACTTAAAATCCATTTTCGGTGTCAAAACCCGACACCTGGGATTTTCTGAATAAATATCATATTCTCACAATCATCACTCAATTTGCACAATCCAACAATCAATTGCATAATTTGAACACACCAATGCAATCAAAACGAAATTCTAGTCATCGACTATCCTGGTCTAATTTTCGAAAATAATAAATAATTAAATATATTCGAAAATTGAATAATTAAATAATATATTATATTAATATAATTTAATAAAATAATATTTATAAATTAGAAATAATTAATTAAGGCCCTAGTCAAGATTACACTAATTTAATCACATAATTAGCCTTAATTAATTATCCACTAAACTAATCACATCCCTTAATCTAATCAACAATTAACTAAACTAATCTAACCACCTAGCCATACTTAGCTTAATCTAAACATCCCTTAAGCAGAATTAACCTCATAAGCAAGGTTTAGTGAGTAAACTCACTGGTTTAGTATTTCGGTGAGTCCATGGCGACAGCAATGCCAAGGCGGGCGACAAACCTCCAAGCGGTGACACTAATCAAGGCTGGGAAAGGCTTGAAAATGGTCCACAAAGACTGAAGACCCTTGCTAGTTTGGCTTCTATTCCTAGTTGAACCGAGAGAGGGAACCAGTGGCTGCAACGACGAGGAAGGGCTGATCGGAGCTCCAGTGAGCGGGTGGCCGGCAATTGGCGGCACTTGGGGCTCAAAGGGGACTTCTTGGTGGTTGGGATGGGTGGAGGAAGGGTCGAAAAGGGAGGAAAAACAAAGAAAATGCGAAACAGTGCACTCGGGCAGGCAGAACGACGGACTCGCGGGCGGCGCCTTCCGACCAACAGACGGGTCGGCCAGCAGCTTCGTTCAGCGTGCAGTGAGGTGCTCCCGTATGGTTTGGATGTGCTGAAGACAATGGCGGGTGGCACGAGAGCTAATTCTCACGGGAAGGCAACTTTTAACTCAGATCTTTGAAGAAAGGTCAGTTGGAGCAGAAACATGATGAAGAGAAAACAGAGGGGGAAAAGAGGGTCCGGTGGCTTCGCGGGCATCCGACTGGCTAGGGGGAGGCTGTGCTCGGTTTTCTTTGCAATTTTTGATCTCCCAACACTTCAACAATGGTTAAAGGAGGGCTGAGGAGGAAGAAGAAGGTTGTTGGTCAAGGAGGGGGCTACCAAAATATCCTAAACACTTGAGTTTTGGCCCTACCAACCTTTAGCTGTATTCCTCAGCCATTTGCAGCTGCCAAAGCCTCCCTTAGAAGCTTCCCAAGTGGTCCAAAAGTCCTCTCCCCCATGGCATACGAATTTTGCACATTTGCTCATCAAATCCATTGGATTCCTCTTTAATTCTTCTCCAATTGGATCCAATTTGATGTCCATAAATCCAACCAAGGTGTCATCATCCCAATCAACATTTTTTCTCACCAATTAGTCCAACTTGAATCCCAAAAACAAAATCAAAAGTGGGCCTATGAATTTCCCGATCCAAAATAACCATACTTTGCTTTTTTCGCCGAAAATCTTGGTTTGCAGAAAAATCTTCGAAGGATGAGTTGACGTTCCTAAAATGAATTGTGACATTATAGAACTTTCAATTTCTGAAATCAGGTTTAAATTTGCGATTAATTTCAATCTGGCGCGATTTTAGCGTGTCCAAATCTACTCGGTAGCTTTGAGAAATTTTTAGTGCATTTGACTTGTTGTTAGTTATTTTCAAGCCACAATGTACATCTTCAACACATTGGCGACTCTCGGTTGTCGTGGAAATCTCGAGATATCAAATACGGACATAGGGTATAGAAAAGACAGAATAATCAGTCCAGTATCATTCGACGAGAATTTTGCAATTAGGTGGAATCACCCACACACTGATCACTTATCTCTGATCTCTGATCGATTTTGACAGTGCCGTATTGACCCTTGCAGATTAGCATGATCGAGTAGTCGGTTTCTGGTCGAATTCTCGAGTCTGTAGCGTTAAAATTCCTTAACGGCTTCACCTTATAGATTAGTTAACTTGTGAGTGGCCAACTCAGATAAAAAGGCTATAGACGCGTCGATGAAAAACCCGACTCATTCAATTGAAAATAGAAGTGGAAAATCAGGATGTCACAACTTTTCCCCTCTTATAAATATTTCGTCCTTGAAATTTAAACCATTACAAATCTTAAACAAAAGGTGGGGGTACAGTCGTCTCATCGACTCTTCACTTTCCCAGGTTGCTCCTTTAGTACTGTAGTGTTGCCAGACCATTTTGACCAACGGAAGGCTCTTAGTGCGCAGAACCTGTTCTTTCCGATCCATAATCTGAACCGGGCTTTCCACGTATAACACTCTGTTGTTTATGTCCAATTCCTCAAAATTAAGCACATGGGTCGTGGGTCGAGTTAGGCTCATATTTTCTCAACATCGACACGTGAAAGACGTTATGCACTTGCGCCAACCTTGGCGGCAATGCAAGATGATACACTAGGATCCCGATTCTTTCAAGAATCTCAAAGGGACCTACATACCTCGGACTCAGCTTTCCCTTCTTACCAAAGCGCGAAGTACCCCTAATTGGTGACACCTTCAAAAAAACATGATCACCAACTTCGAAATCCAAAGGCCTTCGACGCTTATCTGCGTAGCTTTTCTAGCAACTCTGAGCGGTCTTTAATCTATCTCTGATGACGGCAACTGCATGCATTGACTGCTGGACTAACTCTGGGCCCGTGATCTTTCTTTCCCCGACTTCATCCCAACACACTGGCGCTCTGCACGCTCTGCCATACAACACTTCAAAAGGAGCCATCTGAATGCTCTGCTGGTAGCTGTTGTTGTAGGAAAACTCAACGAGATCAAACTGTTCCTCCCAGCTTCCCTTGAAATCCACTACGCAAGCTCGCAGCATGTCTTCGAGGGTTCGAATCGTCCTCTCAGATTGGCCATCCGTCTGAGGATGATATGCTGTACTATTATGCAGCTTCGTTCCCAAAGCACTCTGCAAACTTTTCCAAAAGGCGGCGATGAACCTCGGGTCTTTGTCTGATGTAATCGTCACCGGCACTCCATGCAGACGAACTATCTGACGCACATACAACTCTGCGTGCCTGTCCAAATCAAGGTCCTTCTGTACTACGATGAAGTGAGCCGACTTCGTCAGTCTGTCGACCACTACCCAAATGGAATCATTACCTCTCTGACTTTTTGGTAAGCCCGTCACAAAGTCTATTGTGATGTGTTCCCATTTCCACTTGGGAATCTCGAGAGGTTGCAAAAGTCCTCCTGGCTTACAATGCTGTGTCTTCACTTGCTAACACGTCAGACACTTGGCGACATGCTTGGCGATGTCCTCCTTCAGACCGGACCACTAATAGTGCTGACGTAGATTCTAATACATTTTCGTACTACCAGGATGAATGCTGTAACTGCAATGATGAGCTTCTGATAAGATCTCTTCTCTAAGATCTACATCGTTAGGTACATATAATCGTCCTCAGAACCTTAGTGTTCCATCTTAAAAAAATCTAGAAATCAGCTTTTCTCTTCTCGGTATCCTCTTGCAGGATTTTCTATATCTCTGGATCTGTCAACTGAAGCGTCTTGATTTTGATATGCACTTCCGGCTCAATTTTGAGGGTGGCCATAAGATTTGAAAGGTGGCCTACCTCAAACTTGAAAACTGAATCTCGAGCTCTCTCGAGTAAAATCCATTCCTTGAGCACCATCTGTGCTACTGAAGACTTTCGACTCAGCACATCGGCGACCTTGTTCGCCTTTCCAGGGTGATATAGAATATCACAATCATAGTCTTTCAGAAGTTCCATCCAGCGACGCTGTCTCATATCCAACTCATTCTGAGAGAATAGGTACTTGAGACTTTGATGGTTAGTGAAGATCTGGAATCTTTCTCCGCACAGATAATGTCTACAAATCTTCAAAATGAAAGTAATCGCTGCGAGTTCTAAGTCATGCGTCAGGTAATTCAGTTCGTGAGGTCTCAACTGACAGGACGCGTATGCAACAACTCTACCACGCTACATTAACACGCAACCCGGTCCTCTAAACGATGCATTACTGTAGATCTCGTATCCTCTAGGACCAGATGCTATAGTCAATACCGGTGCGATAGTCAGCTTCTGCTTAAGCTCTTGGAAACTACACTCACACTTATCTATCCACACGAACTTCTCTTCCTTCTTCAGCAGTCGAGTTCAAGGCGAAGCTAATGTGGAAAACCCTTCTACAAACCTTCTGTAATACCCTGCTAAACCTAGAAAGCTTCTGATCTCTGTCACTATAGTCGGTCTTGGCCAATTGATCACTGCTTCAATCTTGCTTGGGTCCACAGAGATTCCTTCGCTTGAAATCACGTGACCTAGGAAAGCCACATGAGCTAACCAAAACTCGCACTTGCTGAACTTCGTGTACAGTTCATGATTCCGCAAAGTCTGGAGTACTATCCTTAAGTGTCTTTGATGTTCATCAGGACTACTAGAGTACACCAGGATGTCATCGATGAAAACGATCACAAATCGATCGAGGTACTCCTCGAACACTCGGTTCATAAGATCCATAAAAGCAGCTGGAGCATTCGTCGAACCGAACAGCATTACAGTGAACTCATAATGGTTGTATCGAGTACGAAACGCTGACTTCAGTATGTCTTCCTTTCTGATCCTCAGCTAATGATATCTCGTCCTTAAGTCGATCTTGGAGAATATCGAGGCTCCTTGCAACTGATCAGACAAGTCATCAATCCTCGGCAATGGGTACTTGTTCTTGATCGTCACCTAATTGAGTTGTCGATAGTCGATGCACAGACGCAACGAACCATCCTTTTTCTTCACAAACAGAACTGGTGCTCCCCAAGGTGATGCACTAAGACGTATGAATCCCTTATCCAACAATTCCTGCATCTGCACTTTCAGTTCTTTCAGCTTCGACAAAGCCATCCGGTAAGGATCCTTAGAGATTGGCTCTGTCCTAGGGGCTAACTCAATCATGAACTCTATCTCTCTCTCTGGCGGCAGACCTAGCAATTCTTTTGGAAGCACATCTAGAAACTCTTGAACCATTGCGATGTCTTCTATCTTTTGCTCCTCAACTGTCATATCCACAACAGTCGCCAGGTAACCTTGACAAGCCCCGTCTAACAAACGGGTTGCCTCTAGCGATGGGATTAAGGTAATCGAGGGTCCTCCTCGACTTCCAATAAACTCGAAGCTCTCACCCGCTAATGGGTTAAACTGAATCGCTTTGCGATAGCAATCCATCTGAACTCGTTGCTTGGTGAGCCAGTCCAGGCCAATTATCAAATCAAAATCATACATGGCTAGGACTATCAAATCTATCTTCCCCTCTCACTCACAAATCACTAACTTGTAACCAGGACAACCCATTGAAGCTAACACCTTATCCTTTAACAGTGTAAATATACTAACCACTGACTCCAACAACTCAAGAATCAACCCAACCAACTTAACATACTACTCAGCTATAAATGAATAAGTACCTCCAGGGTCGAATAAAGCATAAGCAGCGTGGTTGTTCAACGAGACCATACTTGTGATCACATCAGGCGAGTCCTCAGCCTATCCTCTAGTGATAGCGTACGTCCTTCCCTACGCCAGAGGCCTGTTCAATCCACCATGTTGTACATTCGATGGTGCAATTCCTTGGTTCTAACCCATCGGTGGCAGTGTCGGTAACTACTGCCCCATTTGTCTTCTAGGACAATTCCTGGTCATGTGACCTTGCTAGCCACACACAAAACAAACACCCATCCTAGAAGGGCACGGGGCTGATCCATGTCATCTTCTGCAGGAACGACACACTACTTTCTAGCTCGACACTGACTTTCCTATCCCACCCTTCCTGTTGGGTGGAGCAGGATACCTTCCCCCTATCATCGGTGTTGACACCTAATCTTTTAGAAAATAAAATACAAATTCAATTTTGAAAATCTTTCTTGTTGAAAAAATTGCTGCATTTCAAAATTCAAAAAATTCAGTTTTTATTTGATTTTGGAGCCTTTTTATTGTTGAGTGGTTAAGTGAATATGTGCAAATATAATGGAAAATCTTCAACAACATGGAGTTTGTTTTTTTTTTCCCCACTATAAATGAAATGCGAGGCTTCGGAACCGAGGGGGAGCGACATTAAAAATTCAGCACAAATGAGGTTTTTCTCGATTCTCGAAGTCTGAAATTCAACCAAAAAAGAAGAGATTTTGGTTCTTGTGGGAGAGGGGTTTCTCTTCGTCGAGGGGAATAAAAAAAGTGGAGAGGAAATTTGTGCAAAATGGGGCTTCTTCGTTTTTTTTCTCAAGTCAAAAAAATACAAGACAAGAGGGATTTGACTTCTGCAGAAAGGACACTAGCAGAGGGAGAGAAGACATGCGATGGGGACGTGCGAGTGAATAGAGGAGAGAAAAAGAAAAATTAAAAAAGGAAAAGAAAAGAAGAACTGTTCTTCTCCACGGGCTCCTCAACCGGTGTTCGCTGCTGTTCGATGCCCGCAACAGCCACTTGCTGTCCTCCGCGCCGGCCACTGCCCCGACTACCGCTGGTCCCTGCGCCTCCGCGCTTCAACCTGTTCCCGAAGCAGCTTGCCATCATCCGCGACGCCACTCTTGCAACACCACACGACCCTCCATGACCCGGCACCAGTAGCCCGCGCCACCGGCACATCCGCTCGCCAAAAGCCCTTCGCCGATGACCGAGCGACCTGTCAACGATCCAACATTTCTGACCCGACAAAGCCGAACCATTTCACTCGGAGTCCGACGCGCCGGCTGTCTCCCTCACCGACATTGCTGCCGTGCCCACGACCCACTTGCTGCTTTCCTTTTTTTTGTTGTAGGTCCGTTATCACCCAAGCCTCGCCGGAGTTCCGACGAACAGCCCTTGTTCCGAGCAGCGACCCATCACCGAACCACCATCACGGCTCGGTCACCTTGATTTCTCACCATTCCTCAAGGTGGCTTTGAGTTAAACTAGGTAAATTTTTTAGAAAAATTTAGTTCGAGTATTCGAACTCACAATTTTCTTTTTTTTATTTTAACTTGATCTGTTCTGATTTATTTTTATTAGTATCCAAATAAAAAATTTGTCATATTAAGTCACAATAATAAAAAATATTGAGCCGCGAGATGTCGGGTTAGATTTTTGATTATTTAGACTTTTCATGGCAAATTCTTGAATTGCTTTGCATTGTTGACGTCCATTAAAATAATACGTCGTTGATTTATATTGATAATTTTTTTTAAAATAGGATACATATTTTGGCGTGTTATTGTTATTTGCTCATCACATATCATGCATCATATTAGGTATTTAGGTCTATACACATTTCATATTTGAAGCAACGCATGTTAGTTTTTTTTTAAGATTCACGTAGAATTAGGATGATTTTTCTTTAATAAAACCAAACAAAAAAATAAAAATAAAATGTTATATAGATTTCATAATGTGCACATTACATGTTGCATTTTAATTAGTGGGTCATAGTTTAATGTTTTTTTAGTATTCCCATCATGTAGTTTTTTTAAATATAAAATAAAAGATAAACAAAAAACGAAAAATTAGCATTGCATCATTACGTTACTTTTTTTTTTAATAAAAATTATTCGGTCATTTAAAAAATAATAAAAAAAGAAAACACAAAAGTCATTTACTTGGTTAATTAATAGGTTAGTTCATAATTAATCCCATTTCATATCATCATTGTTTAGTGTAGGTTGCATCATTAAAAAAAAATCATTAAAAAAATCACAAAAAGAGCATGCATATAGAATTATTATGTCATTCATCCCATATCATGAAACGCATGCATATTTAGGATTATATAAATTAGATTGCATACATATAGTTCAAATTAGGCCATATGAATTGCATTTCACATATCATTAAAGTAAAATTCATGCATATTAAGTTTAGATTAAGATTACATAATAATAAAAATTAGGCGTCAAGTCATTTATAAAATCATGTTTAGGGCATGCATTTTTATTAACATTTTTGAGAAGTTTTTTTTTTTTAGAGAATAGACTTCAATAAGGTTGTAGTTTATAATTTCTTAGCATTTTGATTTATTGAATGTTATTTAATTGATTGTGCACCCCCATGACCACGATTTGCATATTAGTATCTTAGGTTAAAATTGATCAAGACTGCCTGCAAAAAAATTTTTAATTAAAAATAAAAGGTATCGAAAGGGCGTTAAATTAATCTAGCGTAACCATGTCCCCGAATCCATTAAATCTCTAGTTCGCAAAAGGTAAAGTATTCTCCCATACTTTACGTGGGTTTCTAATCAACCCTAATTGGTTAGTGGCGGCTCCAATTTGAAATATAATTGCATGTTTAAATGGGTTAATTAGTATCAAGTCACGATTGGTAGGACTTGGGAGGGTCCGCGCCAAGTCTTCGGACTTAGTAAGCCATTAACCTAGTTTTAGGTAATTCACCCCCAAAAAATTAGGTCGTGACAATCGGTCTCTTCCCAAACCGATTCCCATCTCGATTAGACCCAAACCGCAACCTAGAGGCCGCGGCTTGTTCGTTCAGATTCTTCTCTATCAGTTGGGTTCGTCCGTACAACTCATTAGAGTTCTTTAGATCGAGCGGTTCTAGCAGATTTTTCAGCTCCGGTCAGAGGCCAAACCTAAACCTCATCGCTTTTTCCTCGAGATCCTCAATCAATCTAGGAGCATATGCGATAACTCGATGAACTTCGCCTCGTACTAGTCTATAGTCATTAGACCTTGATGAAGGCGAAGAAATTCTGCCATCTTAAGTTGCTTGGCACAGCTGGAGAAAATACTTGCCATTGAACGTTCCAACAAAGATGTTCCACACTGGAATCACGCCTTATGGGAAAACACTTTCTCTGGTGGCCCTCCACCAAGTACTTACAATCCCCTGCAGCTGATCTACTACAAGGACGACCTTCTCTTCCTTTGTGTACTTCAGCAGAGCAAAAGCTTCCTCCAATTACTGGATCCAAAGGGTTGCAGCCTCGGGATCTTTATCTTTTGGCATTTTATATGTCAATACAATTAATATCGCCGGCAACTATTGTTCCTAATGTTGGTGCTTTCGTGCCATTTACTTTCTTGCACTAAGTCAACAAAGGACTTCTCACACCCATTATTGATTCGCTCATTGATTGAATATCTTCGGAAGGTATTTCGTCTCGTTTAGACAAAACAATAGCCTTTTCAATTAATCAAATATATAAAAAAATTTATGAAAATTTTCTGTGAGAAACAGACAAATGCCGGGTAGTTTTCCCTAGTTTGTTCATATGCATACGGTGTCAATTTTGTCTTTAACGCACCTAATCCTCGCTTGGCTATCGAGCAATTACTAAAAAGTATAACAAAGCATCCGGCTAGAGGAACGTGCATTCGGGCTAGTCCAGTGAGAAACAGACAAAGGCTGGGTTGTTTGCTCACATTCATGGCGTGTCGATTTTGTCTCTTAACTCACCTAATCCAAGGCACTTGCGTCGAGCAATTATATATTAAATAACGCCTCCGCGAGAGGAACGAACATACGTGGTGATCCAGTGAGAAACAGACAAAAGCAGCTTTCGGAATCTTAAAATGTAAAACTTTCGGCATCTAAAAATTTAGAGAAGATGGGAGGAAGAAGAAACTAGCAAGATCTACTTTAGGTTTCCCTCAGTTCCACGAGCGACGAATATTATCTGTTATTGGATGCGGTAAATTTGTACTTTATTTTTAAGGTTTTGTGGCCAGATCCATGTCTTAAGCAGTGGGTTGGTTTGAACTATTTATGCAGTAAATTGCAATTTTTCATAGAAGTCTGGTCAATTCTTTTTTTCCCCCTTTTAGTGGCAAATTACAACTTGTATGGCACTCCGTTGCCTGTTGGCTAAGAAGCTTAAGTTACTTATTTAGGTTACATATTTTCACGATCCACACAGGGTTTCAGGCATCGAGTACTATAGATCGTATGCCAGAAAACTTTAAACTTAAATACTTGTAATATCGGTTTATGCAAAAAAGTATGCCAAAATTATATGAATTCTTCGAGTGAAATATATGAGCTTTGACCCATCTTTGAGTCGTTCGCATGATTTGTAGATTGATGTAATGGTTCCTATTAGGCTTGAAATAGCCTTACTCCCTGCATAATTTGCTTACCTAGTAAGAGAAAAAATATATAAGTCCTACCTGATCGATGTTCTTCCTTAAGACATTTTTTATATGGGAAATTAAATTTTCATATGATTTGAAAGAAGATACCACGGCCAAAAAAAAAAAAAAAAAAAAGAGAGAGAGAGAGAGAGTGAAAACCAACCAAATTAAGAAGACCTCACTGCAATCAATTGAAGCATATAACGAACATATTAATGTCCATTAAGCTCACAGTAATTCATGTGAAGCCATAATCTACTCTCCAATTCATATCATAATAAAGAAAAATCAAGTATGCCATAGACTTCTGTTTGTTGTAGAATACGACACAAATGTTAATGTCTGCTTACAGTCTTTCCTAATATTTAATATATCAATTTGGCGAACCAGTCATGACACACCAAGATTTCTTGCCATAATTTGTCCAAGCCCAAGGAAGATCTTATTTCATTTAACCTGATCATCGAATGTCCCATTCTTTTGAAGTGGCAATTGATGTTGAATCATCAATTATTTGTATCATGCCATCTTATCTAATATTAACGTCATTACAAAGCGTTTTAAAATAAAATTGGGCAGAAATGTATCAATTTTGAGTTGAATCCTGTAATATTGAATTTGGATTTCTCATAGTCCAAGAATTTGTACTTCACCAAATAATTTTCTGGTGGAATTCAGTCCACGAGGTCATTGGGAGCCTTTAAGCGACACGCGCTCCCTCCATGATAAATTCTTTCCGCTAACGATCGATGAAACACAAACCAATTCGTCATTCAGTTCAGCGAAGCCTCGAGCTGTGAAGCTCAAACTAACATCACACAACATGTGGATATCCGATTAAGAGCACAAGATGTGGCGGAGACTGATATCCAGTGTGCAGGAGGTGCTGCCCGAGCCCAACCACAATCACAAGCGGGTGGACGCCGCCTTCCGCTTGTTCATGGACTTTGCAGAGCGGGCTAAGGAGCTTTCTCCCACCTGCTCCATTGCCATGAGTTCCACAAGCTCCTAGTGGAGGTGAAGGAGTTGCTGAAGAAGTTGGTCAGCGAGATCGTGGAGAAGCTGCTCAAGGGGCTTCCCAATTGAGAAAGGATAATAACTATCATATAAGGCTTGAAAAAAAAAAAAAAACTTATATTTTCTTTATCTCTCCTCGTTATTTTTTACTATATTGATTTATACAACTTTAATATGTACTATTTTTATAAGCAATCCCATTTAAATAAAGAATAGGCTCCAAAGATATATTTCAAATAAAAAAATAAAAAAGCACGAATACCTCTTTGTTCGGTTCGATGGTACCAATTAAATCGGGTGCTAATTACAATTTCTTATTGAATTAACTGATCAACTTGATATTGAACATTTTTTTTATTTGACATTTTTCACAAAAAATTTCAATATATTTCACTTTTATTATTATAAGAGTCAATCCTACTTCTTTCAGTCCTCGAGTTTCCACAAACATTAAAAATCAAAAATAAAAAATCTAGGATGTATCGCTTAAATCATTGGTTTGGTTCTAGATGTAGCCTTTCCCCCAGGCAAGATGTCACGCCCCGATCCACGAGTGCGCGCGCATCCCTCTACAGTTAATACAAATGCAACGTTCCCAAGATGCATCGCTGACCCTTGTCTATTAAGCACATGCAGAAGCGAAACAATAAACCCCTGACAACAAATAGCATGGGATAGGATAGCAGGGCAACATTTCACAAAAATCAACTTTTATAAACAACTTGGTTTAGGTACAAAACTAGTGTAGTCAAAAGTCTACAAAAGATTGACTCTCAAAAGAAAGCTGTCCTACGACCTACTCGTCGGACACAAACGCCAATCCTTCAGCCTCCACCTCCACAGACTCGAGGCTTCGGTCCTCTACCTAAGGACCTGAAAATTGAGCCCACGACGGGGTGAGACAATGTCTCAGCAAGTCCACCCCCTAAATCCCTATTAGGAAGGAAATACATCAAAGGGTGGCCTAGCCACACAACACAGAGGACTTACCTTGCCTCAGTTCTTTCCTGCACGTCAGCGAAGTTCATATCGCAAATGCATATAATTAATGCACACAACAATTAAAATGCCTCACTCAACTCAATAAATCACAGGGATCCAGATTATAAGGCCAAATCGTTATGACACATCTCATACCATGTCACACAGTTTTATCTCATAATCAAGCGCATCTAACTCAAATAATCATGCATTCCATTTGTGAATTTCGCCCCTCTAGGGTACGGCCTACTTGAAGTTTGGCGGCCTACTAACATAGCCAGGCATCGTCTCTTCCCTATTTAGCATGGCTACATCTCTCAAAGACGGCTTTCCCGAAGGAGCAAAGGTCTAGAATCTACTGCAACCTGAAACCCAATGAGTGGGTAACCCATATAGGGTAACGTCCATCTGACTCAATTCGGGGACGGGTTCTCTTAACTAATACACGATCACTCAATCTCAGCTGAGGACACCATGCATTGCACTCAAATGTCTCAATTAAAATAGTGATCCTGGCATATTTTCTTCGTATTAAAAGCACTCGGAAAATAGTCGTGTGTGGGTGCACGGTCATTTCGAAGTTTAAAAGTAATATCTCTCATTTTCAAATCCCACTATTTGATATAGTACTTAAAATCCATTTTCGATGTCAGAACCTGACACCCGGGATTTTCTGAATAAATATCATATTTTCACAATCATCACTCAATTAATTAAGGGCCTAACGAAGATTACACTAATTTAATCACATAATTAGCCTTAATTAATTATCCACTAAACTAATCACATCCCTTAATCTAATTAAAAATTAACTAAACTAATCTAACCACCTAGCCATACTTAGCTTAATCTAAACACCCCTTAAGCATAATTGACCTCCTAATCAAGGTTTAGTGAGTAAACTCACTAGTTTAGCATTCGAATGAGTCCACGGTGACGGCAATGCCAAGGCGAGCGACAAACCTCCAAGCGGCGACACCAATCAAGGCCGGGAAAGGCTTGAAAACAGGCCACGAAGACTGAATACCCTTGCTTGTTCCACTTCTATTCTTGGCTGAATCGAGAGAGGGAACCAGTGGCTGTAACGGCGAGGAAGGGCTGATCAGAGCTCCGGCGAGCGGGTGGTTAACAACCATCGACACTTGGGGGTCAAGGGGGAATTGTTGGTGGTTGGGATGGGCGGAGGAAGGGTCAGAATGGGAGGAAAAATGAAGAAAACACGAAACAGTGCACTCGGGCAGGCGAACCGATGGACCGGTGGGCGGCGGCTTCCGGCGAGCAGACGGGTCAGCCGGCAGCTCCGTTCGGTGCGCGGCGAGGTGCTCTCGTACGGTTTCGATGTGCTGAAGACGATGGTGGGTGGGACGATGTGGCATCCTAGAATTTCATGATAATCCCTAGATGTGTTATGAGCCACGGAGAGGTGATGGAAGCACCATCAAAGTATATTGTAGCCATTTGACCCATGTTTTGCAATAGACTAAGGCCAAGTACTTTAATGGAAAGGTATCTTATGTTCTAGGGTTATCAAAGTTGGTGCTATAGGATAATTTGATAATGAGAATTTTGTTCTTGGCTATGCACTTTATGGATTTGATTTTTATAAATCAATGTTGCAAGTTTTTGGCCATATTATTTTTGCAATTAGGTATTTATTTTAAGTGTAAAATATTAGTGGATTATTAAAGGAGGGAGTAGGCTGATTTTTGGGCCAAACCAGCCCACAATTCCCTGCCCTTCGATCGGCGAAGGCCCGGCCCAAGGGGCCCAATGGGTCGTCGACCAAGGCAAGCTCCCCCCTCTCGCATGAAAATTGCCAAGTGGCATGGAGAAACAACCAAGTGGCCATTGCATGCAATCTAATGATTGTTAATCATTGAGGGGAGGAAATTAGTGAGGGAGAGGGGGCGGATTAAGCGAGTAAGGGGAGAGAAAGAGAGGGGGTGTCGCACGAAGAGAAAAAAGAGGAAGAGAGAAAGGGAGACCGAGCGTGCGTGCAAGAGAGAAGGAGGAGGAGACCGGCCACTGTGCGCCCACCTAGCCGCCGCCGTCGAGCCTGCCTCACCGCACCATTTTGCTTGCTGTGTTTTGCTTGGACTAGAGGCAAGTAGAGTCCATAAACCTACCCTTTGCTTGCTGTGATATGTGTTGTGAGGGGTGATAAACCTTGGTTGTGATAGGAGTGATGAAATTCGAAGCATTGGGGAGTAATGTGTTAACCTAGTATTCTGTTTTCTAAAAAGACAGACCGACCTTCTATGATTTCGTGAGCTGCATGTGACATTTTTGTTGGAATCTCACCTCGACCTCTTTATCAAAGTTGTAGAGGACATCTTGAGGAGTACCATACTAAAATTTGAGATAAAACGGACAAGTATTGCTTGGTGAAACGATTTTCCTTTGGAGAAATTAGATCTGGAATTTGTTGTGCTGACCTTTAGTGATTTCGTGGACTGTAAAGTAGCTTTTGTGTTGGAATCTCACTTCGACTTCTAAATGAAAGTGGTAGATGACTTCTTAAAGTATTAACATATCAAAAATTTAGAGAAAATGAACAAGCATAGGTCGGTCAAATCATTGTTCTTTGAAGAAACTGGATCTGGGAAAACGTTACCTTGACCTAGTATGCTTCTGTGAATTTTTATAAAATCATCCATTTGAAATTTGATCTTATGTCCTCAATGAAAGTTGTAGATGACATTCTGAGGAATACCATACTGAAAATTGAGAAGAAACGGACATGTGTAGGTCTTTGAATCGAATTTTCTTTGAAAGGAGTTAATCTGGATAAACAGTACCGAGAATAGGAGGAATTAAATCGTCTATAACTATTAATATAGAACGAATTGGATTTAAATTTCTTCATGAGATATTTACCTCTAGGTATTTTCTATAACATATCAAAATTGCAGAATTTTTGGAGTTCGTTTGTGTATTTAATCGAATTGAGTTCTGAAACTGTGCAAACTGTAATGTTGAAATTTTGATAGCTGTGATGCATGGACCGTACCGAATTGGGTAAAGTTCTTTTGGTATGGTGTTCTTCATGAGATATTTGCCTTTAGGCCTTGTTTATAATGTGTCAAATTTTCAGAATTTATTAATACCGTTTACTAATTTTTCTAGAGTTTTAACTAAAGGAGTGCATTCTGTTTTATCCGAAAATTGATGCATTTTCAAAAACAAATGAATTTCTCTATGTGATGTATTGTCCTGAGTAGTTGCTTTTGCTGCATAGGTGGTGAAATTTGGCATGTCATATAACATCAAAAGTTGGTTTAAACCTTTAACATTATTGCATCAAATGCCATGTTGAAAGTGAAGCACACATGTGACTATAAATTGTGAAAGTGATAATACCGTCGGACCCTTGAGTCGACGATGTCCTCGGGAGTGTCGACATGCCCGGAGGTGTGTGCCGGATGTCCTCGGGAGTTTCAAGATGCCCGGAGGTGTGTGTCGGAGGCTCCTCGCGATGCCAGGTTGGGTGCGAGCGATAAATAGAGGGATGCAAACATCGATCCCTGGGAAGAAAGATGAAATGAGATCCTATTGAAATTGAAAATTGAATCATGTGCATGGGTATGTGCATATGGCATGGTGGTATATGCATGATTGCATGGAAAATGTATGCTTGATAGCATGGATGATATGCACTTTACTCATGACATACTGATTGTTCTGCTTGCTGCACTGTGTAGTTTGATGGATCTTTACTGCTGAGTGGTTATACTCGCCCCTTTGGGGATTAACATTTCAGATTAAAAGATGCCTTTGCCACTGGTCACGTGCGGTACCTTCTATGGCTTACCGTCTGACGTTGAGGTTGAGTGCGCGGAGCACATCTGTGTCAGTGTTGCTGGTCTGGTGTTTGCTCGAGTCCGCGTGCTGGTTATATATGACGTGGGCCTAGCTGGGGGCCCTGTTGTCCAAGACTTTCTGTCTATCCACGTTTGACGCGATGGGGTGATGCTAGGGATGTTGCCGTTGCCGCCGCCACCGCCCGATGCACCGGGTTGGGTGTGATGGCACATATGACTGGTGGGAGCTGACACTTTTTGGGATAGCCGACGCTTGTTGATGGATGGGTATACATGTCAAATGTAGGGTCGAGATCTCTTTTGAGTCAAAGCCAAGTAGAGTTAAAAATCTTGGCCTTTTGCTGTACCGACCCGAGATGTCCATCGTAAAAATGTAAATAAAAGTGACTCGGCTTTATCTTTTCTTTTGGTGCGTAGTTGGTGTGCATTGCATTATAGTTATTGGGGTAAGGGATGGTGAGACTCGTTTGTGCTTTCGTTAATAAGCTGCGCTAGAATCTTTTCAAAAAAACAAAAGTAATTGAACAACCCCCCCTTTTGAACTATGGTTCCTCTTTTAAAAAAAAGAAAAAGAAAAAAAAAAGGGTATTAGACCGGTAAGTAGTAGGATAAGTGATAGGTGCCTATGGCGACCCTAACGGATTGGGGGCTGTGCCGAAAGGGTGCCACACACGGGAGCTAATTCTCACAGGAAGGAAACTTTTAACTCAGATCTTTGGAGAAAGGTAAGCTGGAGCAGAAATCGGAAAAAGAGAAAACAAAGGGAGAAAAGAGGGTCTAGTGGCTTGGCGGGTGTGCGACTGGCTAGGGGGAGGCTGTGCTCGGTTTTCTCTACAATTTCTGAGCTCCCAACATTTCAACAATGGTTATAGGAGGGCTGAGGAGGAAGAAGAAGGCCGTTGGTCAAGGAGGGGCCACCAAAATATCCTAAACACTTGAGTTTTGGCCCTACCACCCTTAAGCTGTCTTCCTTAGCCATTTGCAACTGCTAAAGCTTCCCTTAGAAGCTTCCCAAGTGGTCCAAAAGTCCTCTCCCCCATGGTATACGAATTTTGCACATTTGCTCATCAAATCCATTCGATTCCTCTTCAATTCTTCTCTAATTGGATCCAATTTGATGTCCATAAATCCAACCAAGGTGCCATCATCCCAATCAACATTTTTCCTCACCAATTAGTCTAACTTGAATCCCAAAAACGAAATCAAAAGCGGGCCTACGAATTTTCCAATCCAAAATAACCATACTTTGCTTTTTTCGCCGAAAATCTCGGTTTTACAGAAAAATCTTCGGAGGATGAGTCCACGTTCCTAAAATGAATTGTGACATTATAGAACTTTCAATTTTTGAAATTGGGTTTAAATTAGAGGTTAATTTCAATCTGGCGCGATTTTAGCACGTCCTAATCTACTGGGTAGCTTTGGGGAATTTTTAGTGCATTTGACCTATGGTCGGTTATTTTCGAGCGATAATGTACATCTTCGACACATTGGCGACTCCCGGTTGTCGTGGAAATCTCGAGGTTTCAAATATGGACATAGGATACAGAAAAGACAAAATAATCAGTCTAGTGTCGTTCGACGAGAATTTTGCAATTAGGTGCAATCACCCACACACTGATGACATATCTTAGTCGAATCGACCTATCTCTAATCTTTGATCGATTTTGACAGTGTCGTATTGACCCTTGCAGATTAGCACGGTTGAGTAGTCGGTTTCTGGTTGAATTCTTGAGTCTGTAGCGTTAAAATTCCTTAACGGCTTCAACTGATAGATTAGTTAACTCGTGAGTGGCCAACTCAGAGAAAAGAGCTATAGACGCGTCGATGAAAAGCCCGACTCATTCAATTGAAAACAGAAGTGAAAAATTAGGACGTCACACAAGATGCCTAATATTTCTAATGCTCTAGTAGTTAAGGGCCGAGATATTATGGATCACGGGTGTTTTGAGTGAATTATTTAAGCTTCACGCTTTTTTTTCCTTTGAATTAAGATTCACTTACTAAGTTAACTGGAATCTTAAGTAAAACTATTTTTATTTTAGTTACATTTTTGTATTTGTAGTGAACAATTATATCTGCCTCTTGGGTGATGAGCAGGTGGTGGGCGATGCGATGATAAGAGTTTTTATTTCTCTTTTCTATTCCATAAATAGAAAAGTATAAAATTTCTACTTATTTCTATTGCAGAACTATTTCTAGGCCAACAATTTATCTCAAAAATAGAAATATGAAATTGTATTATCAAATGGATTTCTATTCTAAATCTGTTCCTTAGAACAAAAAAAAAAGTAGAAAAAATAGAAAAGCAAAAAAGCTATCATTCACATTCTTAGAGCACATTTAATTTCTTAGTAACTCTTTGCTAACTGTTGGTTGTTAGTATAGACACTTGAATTGAGGTTGCATTATGAGGACCGCTCAGTCAATCCGACAACATATGTTGCTCATCTTTATGTTTATGGCATTTTATATGTCAATACAATTAACATCGCCAGCAACTATTGTTCCTAATGTTGGTTTTTTCGTGCCATTTACTTTCTTGCACAAAGTGAACAAAGGACTTCTCACACCCATTATTGATTCGCTCATCGATTGAATATCTTCGGAAGTTATTTCGTCTCGCTTAGACAAAACAATAGCCTTTTCAATTAATCAAATATATAAAAAGTTTATGAAACTTTTATGTGAGAAACAGACAAATGCCGGGTAGTTTTCTCTAGTTTGTTCACATACATAGCGTGTCAATTTTGTCTGTAACGCACCTAATCCTCGCTTGGGTATCGAGCAATTACTAAAAAGTATAACAAAGCATCCGGCTAGAGGAACGTGCATTCGGGCTAGTCCAGTGAGAAACAGACAAAGGCTAGATAGTTTGCTCACATTCATGGCGTGTCAATTTTGTCTCTTAACTCACCTAATCCACGGCACTCGCATCGAGCAATTATATATTTAATAACGCCTCCGCGAGAGGAGCGAACATACGAGGTGATCCAATGAGAAACAGACAAAAGCAACTTCCGGAATCTGAAAATGCAAAACTTTCGGCATCTAAAAATATAGAGAAGATGGGAGGAAGAAGAAACTAGCTCGATCTACTTTAGGTTTCCCTTAGTTCCGCGAACGATGAATATTATCTGTTATTAAATGCGGTAAATTTGTACTTTGTTTTTAAGGCTTTGTGGCCAGATCCATGTCTTAAGCATTGGGTTGGTTTGAACTATTTATGTACTAAATTGCAATTTTTCCTAGAAGTCTGGTCAATTCTTTTTTCCCCCCTTTTAGTGGCAAATTACAACTTGTATGGCACTCTGTTGCCTGTTGGCTAAGTAAGTTAAGTTACTTATTTAGGTTACAAATTTTCAAGATCCACAGAGGGTTTCACGCATCGAGTAGTATAGATCGTATGCTAGAAAACTTTAAACTTAAATACTTGTCATATCGGTTTATGTAAAAAAGTTTGTCAAAATTATATGAATTCTTGGTGTGAAGTAAATGAGCTTTGACCCATCTTTAGCTCGAGTCGTTCGCATGATTTGTAGATTGTAATGATTCCTATTAGGCTTGAAATAGGCTTACTCCCTGCATAATTTGCTTGCCTAGTAAAAGCAAAAATATATAAGTCCTACTTGATCGATGTTCTTCCTTATGACATTTTTTATATAGGAAATTAAATTTTCATATGAATTGAGAGATGATACCACGGAAAAAAAAAAGAAAAAAAAAAGAGAGAGTAAAAACCAACCAAATTAACAAGACCTCACTACAATCAATTGAAGCATATAACGAACATATTAATGTCCATTAAGCTCACAGTGATTCATGTGAAGCCATAATATACCCTCCAATTTATATCATAATAAAGAAAAAAATCAAGTATGCCATAGACTTTTGTTTGTAGTAGAGTACGACGCAAATGTTAATGTCTGCTTACAGTCTTTCATATTATTTAATATATCAATTTGGTGAACCAGTCATGACACACCAAGATTTCTTGCCATAATTTGTCCAAGCCCAAGGAAGATCTTATTTCACTTAATCTGATCACCGAATGTCCCATTTTCTTGAAGAGGCAATTGATGTTGAATTATCAATTATTTGTATCATGCCATCTTATCTAATATTAACGTCATTACAAGGCGTTTTAAAATAAAATTGGGCAGAAATGTGTCAATTTTGAGTTGAATCCTGTAATATTGAATTTGGATTTCTCATAGTCCACGAATTTGTGCTTGACCAAATAAATTTATGGTCGAATTTAGTCCACGAGGTCAAAGGGGAGCCCTTACGCGACACGCGCTTCTTCCATGATAAATTCTCTCCGCCAGCGATCGATGCAACACAAACCAATTCGCCCTTCAGTTCAGCGAAGCCTCGAGCTGTGAAGCTCAAACTAACATCAGACAACATGTCGATATCCGATTATGAGCACAAGTTGAGGGGGAGGATGAAATCCAATACGCATGAGCTGCTGTCCGAGCCCAACCACAATCACAAGTGGTTGGACGCCGCCTCCCGCTTGTTCATGGACTTTGCAGACAGGGCTAAGGAACTTTCACCCGACACCAGCTCCATCACCGATGAGTTCCACAAGCTCCCAGCGGAGGTGAAGAAGGAGGTGCTGAAGAAGTTAGTCAGCGAGATAGTGGAGAACCTGCTGAAGGGGCTCCCCCAGGAAGGGAAGCGGGACTTCCTCGACCGTTGCTTTGCTGCTCTGTACGAGAAGCTGCCTTGGTGGTCTCAGGCGAGTGTTGCTGACCATTTGCAGGTGGAGGTGGACGTACTTTCGGATCCAATTTTTGATGTCCCGCATAAGTTTGTGTATAAGGTGCGCAAGGTGAAATACCCAGACTATGTTGGTAATAAAGGCAATGTGTACGAGACTACAACCAGAGAGAACGAGACTACAACCGGAGAGAACGAGACTACGATTCGAAATGATGCGACTACGACCAGAGAGGACGGAAAAAAGACGGGCAAGGGAGTAAAAAGTGGAAGAGGGAAATCAGACAAGCTTACTCGCTCGTGGCGAGCTCGGCCGTGAAATGAGTCGCTGAAACGAATGATCTGAACCGTAAGTTATGTAGAAGTCAAGCGAGATCTCTAGATCTAATGACTTCGGTGTAGGCTGAATTTAGACAAGACGTATAAGGGTCAATGGGCGTGAATAGATGATTGCTCTTTACCATTTTCTTTTCTTTGTCTTCCTCCCTTTAACAAGGTGTAGAATAAATTTGTGTGTACCCTATTGGGCGACTACATGGTCGTCGTTTGTACTTGTTTGGTTGGTTTGTTGTGTTAGCGGCGGTTTAAGAAGTTTGTTAGTGAAGCCTAATGGTGAATAAAAATGGTTCCATCCTCGTTTCTACTTACACTCTTAGGCAATTAAGTCGATACCTAATTTTTAGTCGACACGTCTTTAAAGATAGAATTTTAAGTTTAAAGTTTTCGATCGCAACGGAACCCAACACCAAAAAAAGTGTCGTTTTTCATTTCTTTTTCATTGGCCCTTCATTTGTGAGTAATTTCCCAGTCATTTTCATCAAAAAGTCAACATTTGACTTTTGAGTTAACTTTTTTGGTCAACCCTAGTCAAAATTTAGCTTTTTGTACAAATAGTTCCCAAATAATCCCAATTTCATCTTGGCCATAAAAAGTTTTCCAAAAAAAAATCAAAGTTTTGACAATAAATTGTCCTTTTAGTGATTAGTTGTCATGACCTGACCCTCAGCACCCCAAAGGTGGCGTTCATGAGGTCTCTTCTTCATGGTCGTGAGCTCTTCCAAGCTCACACCTTGCATGATAGCAGAATTTGGTTGTAACTCTACCTCGCATCATTTTTTGTCAAAAAAGGCAAAAATTTAGTATGGGCAAAGTTTAGAGGTATTTAGTTATCAAAAGCTCACCCATCGTACGACCCCCCAATAGGATGTCATCACCTCATCTTTTGTCGAGGTCATCACCACCTAAGCTTGCAATCACAACCACTAGCTTTTCCAAAGCTCATACCTCACATGACGGGTAAGTTCATTTTAAGGTTGTATTAGACAACCTAAAATACAGTTTAGGAAGTTGCCACTAACCTTGTTTTTGGGGGTCGGTTAGAAAACTCAATTGAGGGTCGGAAGTGGTCCCTTGACATCTGCGCAACTAGAGATTCTAAAGTTCGGCAACTTGGGTTATGTTAATATTTCTATTAACGCCCTTTCGGTACCTAACAGTTGTCATGTTTCCCAAGGTGTCCATGCGTGTCTTTTTACTTTTTCATACAAATGAGGAATTCAACAAAGTGATCACGTGTGGATGGTAAGTTTCATGTCATTCTTTTTCCATTAAAAGAGAAAATGAAAGAAGTCAATCAATTGAAATTTAGGAGACGATGCGGTAAGTAAACACTCAAAACAGTTTATGAAAAGTGGTAAATCTAACATGCAATCCTAAAATAGAAAGAAAGTAAAGTGAAGAAAAGGAACAAGCAACTCATCGGGCTTTTATACAATGCATAAAAGGAACCCTTTCACTGTTTTGCCTTATAGAACTTCTTGCAGAAAGCAAACTGTTGGGGCAAGGGATTTCTAATAACTTTAGTTTCATGTAGCTTCCTCTGCACAAGATGATTATGTTGAAAAGGTCAATCGAAATAAAAAAAACAAAGATTTGTCCAAAAAAATTCCTTTTGCTCCATGAAAGATTTCCCTTCGATGTTTTGCCTTAGAAAACTTCCTGCGGTACGAGGACTAATAGGAGAAATGTGTGCAAAAAGTTTTGTTTTCATATTATTTAATATATATATATATATATATATATATATATATATATATATAAGAGATTATTACACTTGTAAAGTCCTACGAAATCAAAAAATACAGAATTGCCCGAAAAGGTTCCTTTTGCACCATGAAAGATTTCCTTTTAGAGTTGTGCCCCATAAAACGTCTTGCAAATGAAAAATAGTAGGGACGGCTGTGTTCTAATTGATTTATTTTCCTGTTATTTCCCATATATGAGATGAATACATTAGAATAGTCGTGCGAAATCAAAAACCGAAGAATTGCACTCAAGGATTCGTTTTGTGTTCGCAAAGCCTATCCTTTCGCTGTTCTGCCTTATAAAACTTCTTGCAGAAAGAAAACTATTGGGGCAAGAGATTTCTAATAGTTCTATTTTCATGTAGTTTCCTCAGCAAGAGATGATTAGGCAGAAAAGTCAATCGAAATAAGAAAACAACGATTTGTCTAACAAAATTCCTATTGCTCCATGAAAGATTTCCCTTTGATGTTTTGCCATACTTCAAACGATGCCCGACATTTCCGACAGTTACAAAACATAAAGTCCATTGTTTAGTGTTGGCGTCCAAAAATTTCTTCCTCTACTGTCCCCATCTCATGGTCACACCCAGCCACTCGGTCCGTTTACTGGTGGCGATAGTAGCGGCCCCAGCGTTCGTCCATCCCGATGGACGAATACAGCGACAAACTCCTTAAGTACAAGGCCGGTGGGAAGACCAGTATCAAACATCATAATCACTCTTACCTGTATGAACGTCAATCCTCGTATCTCAAGGTCCTGGTATTCTGACCGCTCTCACTGTAAATCAATCGAGACTCCATAGAATGTGCTGGGAGGTACGGGCAGCAGAGGCATTTTGTCTAGTCTGAAATGTTAGTCCCCAAAAGGGATGAGTACAACCACCCAGCAGCGAAAGATCTACTAAACTATGCTATGCTAAACCATCATCATCAGATTTCATACAAAAATTCATAGATCACAACACCAAAGGAAAAGTGTGCATCAAATCAATAGTACTTTTCAAAGTAATAGTAAATGCAGTTTCAAAATCAAAACACATCATTTCAATCACACGGGCCCTGATTATAAGACCAAATCATTATGTCATGTCTCATATCGTGCCACACAATTTTATCCTATAACCAGGCATCACTTAGCAGAACCATCAGTTTTATAATTCAAAAGATTTTTCTCCTAGAGGACTAGTGTCTGCGTCCCTCTGGGTATTCGCACCCAACCTGGCGTCGCGAAAGCCTCCCGTTTTTAGTCACTGGGCATCCAGAGCGTGTTACGTCACACCTCCAGGCATCTCGCACCTCACCTAGCATCACGAGGAATCTCCGGGGCTCACCATGTAAATGGTTACCCCTACCCTCCGGAGCATGTATCATAATACAACCGGGCATCTCGACACTCCTGGGGTACCTCTGGGGCTTTGCGGACCCCATGCATCTAGAGCATGTCATGTCTCACCTCTAGGTATCACGTTCTACCGGGGACTTTGTCGACCCGAGGGTCCAACGGCAGCAATCACATCTCAGCCGTGGTATAGCAACCAAATTATTTTCAATGCCGAAATATTTTCAAAACAACAACATTTGAAATCCTTTGGATTCCTTTTGAAATTCCATGTTCACAACTCACCCTTCAGCATTTTCAAAATCCACCAAAGGTAACCCGAGAAAAGTACCCACACACTTAGCTTACGACAAATCATTTGTCAAAACAATAAGTAAATTTGAAAACTCGTATAGTAAGTCCGAAATTCAACCCGATTTTCAATGGTTTAGGAAAAATTGATATAGAATTTGAAATTTGAAAGCACCGCACATTTTCTTAAAATATTTGAGGTCGGTGCCATGGTAAATAGAATTTCTCATATAAATCGGGAGGTTTTTCCAAATCAACTACGGCCAAATTTTTCAAAGTTTCATAGTCACCAAATATCTATTTTCGATTGAAGTTCAAAGGAATTGAAAACACACATAGAAAAACCTGAGCATTTTCTGAATTCCCTAAGCCCAATCTACTTCAATCATTTTAAAATTCAGCAACCAACATCCAAATCTCAAATCTTTCCAATCTAACCGCACTACATCATACAACAACGGCATTGCATTACATAGGCTAGTAGACTTTCACTTGCCTTAAGTCCGACAGTGTCGACGGCGAGAAACCAAGAAGCTCGCGGTCACGGACACTGCTCGGCAACAGCAAGTGCGAGTGGTGTTGGCGTCGGCGTCGGCAGCGCGCATGCACGGGCGATGGGGACGATCCCTTTCTTTCTCTCGCTGCTCACTCTCTCGCCCACCACTCTCTCCCGGTTCCTCTCTCTCAATTTCTCTCTCACTTGTTCGCTGTAGAGGAAATGGAGCGGCCCAACGTGAGAGAGGAAATGAGATCTTCGTCCCTTGCTATTGTTGACCTCATGAGTCAACAAAGTCAGCAAGAAAGCTGGGGGCCGCTCCAGCAGAAGACAGCTGGAGAATCATGGCTCCTTGCATGTCAATCTCTCTCTTTGCCGAGACAGCCCGACTCCCATGCGGGACGTGGCTTCTCCTTTCCTTCGGTTTTGTTGACTGATTAAGTCAGCTCCCATGCAATCTTCGTGACTGTTCGTGAGGAAGAACAGTTGGGTGGAGCGTGTCCTCTCTACGCACGATCGGGCTTCAGCGGCAACCGTGTGGGTGGGCGACGTGGCTGCGGTTGGGCACTTCTTGGTCTACAAATCTTCCTTCGGTTGACCATCCCAACACGTGTGCATGGCTAGGGGAAACGAGGGTCTTCGAGCAGCATGGGCTGCATGGGTCAATGTTCTCCTTTCATTGACTGGCTTCGACGGAGAAAAGAAAAAGAACATGGCCGCATGGCCGTACATGGTAGTCGTCCGTGTGGCCGTCTAGGGGAGGATGGTGATGATAGTGCACATAGAAATCGTGGTCTTGATAGTAATGCTACGTAGGGAAGATCTTCGACATTTCCATCATAAAGTTTCACGTACGCATGGCCGTTGCATGCTACGGGCCTTCAGCTCGGTCGATTGCGAGGCCGCTCGAGGTTAATATCAGACATGTACATGGCCGTGCATGGGAAATTTCTCTCCGAAAGTTGATGTTTCGGAATGACGGGTGGTGATGAAACGATGGCCTAATGCTACACCGACGATGATGATGATGAAATAGTGTCCGCAAATGGTGCCAATGACGCAGTCTGTCGATACTCCCGTCGACCCGTGACAAGCCGTTACTTATTCAAGGTTTGATGAAAACTTGGATGCTACAATTCTCCCCTCCTTAGAGAATTTCTTCCTCGAAATTGGACGTCTCTTACGCCATCATTAAATAGATGAGGGTACCTTTGCCTTAGTTCTTTTCACTTTCCCATGTGGTCTCTTCCATATTGTGATGTCACCATAAGACCTTAACCAATGGAATTTTCTTTGTACAAAGGACTTGCTCCTTTCGATATAGTACCTAGATCGGCTCTTCCCAATATCTCACTTTCTCATCCACCTTGATGGCTTCATGATCGAGTATGTGCCCAGGGTTAGGCTGATACTTCCTCAGTATCGACATATGTAAAACGTCAAGTAGATTTGTCAATTTAGGAGGCAATGTCAGCCGACAGGCCACATCCCCTACCTTTTCGAGAATCTCGAAAAGGTTCGACAAATCTAAGGTTTAACCTACCCTTTATCCCGAATCGCGATATTCCCTTCATCGGGGATACCTTTAGGAATACATGACCTCCTGTGCCAAATTCTAAGGGTCCTCTACGCTTATCTGCGTAGCTTTTCTTTTACCTATTTCATTCCAGCAAACAGGAGTCCTACATTTTCTCCCATACAACGCTTCATAGGGAGCCATGCCTATACTTTTCTGAAAACTATTGTTATATGCAAATTCTACCAGGTATAACTTTTCATCCCAACTTCCTCTAAAGTCAAGGATGCAAGCTCTCAACATGTCCCTTAGTGTCTGGATCACTCTTTCTGTTTGTCCGTTTGTTTGCAGATGAAAAGCAGTACTGAATTGGAGCTTGGTCCCTAAGGCGGTTTGAAGACTTCACCAAAGGTTTGAAGTAAATCTCAAGTCTCGATTCGATGTGGTAGTTGGAGGAACACCATGTAAGCGTACCACTTGGCTTACACATATATCAGCAAATTTATCCATCAGATAGTCTACGCGGACTACTAGGAAATGGGTAGACTTAGTCAGGTGATCTACTATCACCCAGATGGAGTCATGGCCACTTGACGTCCTTGGTAATCCTTGCACGAAATCCATCGTCACATGGTCCCATTTCCATTCTAGTATATCTAATGGTCTTTGTTTGCAACACTACGCTTAGATGCTGCGCATGTTCTTTGGGTCCTTTAGAATATATCAGGATATCATCGATGAAGACAATCACAAATTGATCCAAATAGGGCTTAAATATCCTATTCATCAGATCCATGAATGCAGCTGGGGCATTCATCAATCCAAATGGCATAATTAGGAACTCATAGTGTCCATAGCGAGTCCTAAATGCGGTCTCAGGAATGTCTTCTTTCTTAATCCTTAACTGATGGTATCTAGACCTCAAGTCAATTTTAGAAAAGACCGAACTTCCTTGCAGTTGGTCAAATAAGTCAACAATTCTAGGTAATGGGCACTTATTCTTAATGGTCACCTGATTCAATTGCCTGTAGTCAATGCACAAACGCATCGACCCGTTCTTCTTTTTCACAAACAAGAGTTCTACAAACTTAAGCATGCTTCCGTTGCGCCACTCTAATAAAATTATCCCAAAAACACTGCCCTCCCAGTTCAATTCATAGTTCGGTTCATTCCCGCCCCCTTTTGCCATCCTAAAAGCCTGCCAGGAGCCGCTCCTTGCTCAGGTCCTCTGACCTCGGCGTTCACTCCCCGCCCTAATAGGACCGGGTCGTTGTAGGTACACCAGCTTTCACCTGGTTCGAACCAGAACTACACATCCATTGGAGGGTCTCGTTTCAATAGGGACTAACTTACAGAGATGTTATCCTCTTGGCCTATCCCACACTAAGCCTCACGGTTTTATTCTTTGGCGCACGAGTAAGCACTATCCCAGGAGATCATCCATCCTAGTCCGTTTCTTACGGAGCTAGTCCATTCGTATGATGACGTCAAAGTCATACATAACCATCACTACAAAGTCCATTTCCAGATCTTGTCTCCCTATGGTTATCTTACACTTCTCACATACTAACGTGGACAACACCATGTCCCTCAGCGGTGTAGAAATACGAAGAGGCATATCTAAAGATTTGGTTCCTATTTCTAACAATCGTCTATATCTCTCGGACTAACGTGGACAACACCATGTCCCTCAGTTGTTGCGCTTGTCGCACCGAGTTGGCATTTAGTTGCGACCCTTCTTGTGGACAATTTCTCCTAAAGTGTCCTCTCTATCCACAACCAAAACATCTCGGTTGGTCATTACAGGGTCCTGGCCCATGTGGTCAACCACACCTTCGGCAAAAGTTGTCTTGATATGGCACTCTCCCTAAAGCTTGACCACTCTTGGTCTTATCGAAATTTCCAAAATTTCGCTTTTTCTTAAAATCCCAAGGCGGCTCTTAGTTTGAATAGGGTCTCTTACCACGTCAGTTACCACTTAGTGCCATTTGTCGTTATGACTCCATTCGCTCCCTTAACACTTCTTCCTCCACAAGCTGGGCCCTTTCATAAATCTTATTATAATCCCTCATGTTTAGAAGTACTAGTTGCCTCCTAATATCCGTCCTCGGGCCCTTCAGAATTCTCTTAGCCTTTTCCTCTCGATCCTTTATCAATCTAGGGGCATACCTAGATAGCTCAGAAAATTTCGCTTCAGGAACAATTAGTGACTCAGAGTCACTGATTAGCTAAGAAAGAAAATAATGTTCACACGTACTAAAGTCACATAAGTAACATAAAAATGTTTCTCACACACACAGGTAACTTACGATCGTTACTGGTATTTTACAAGTGAACTCAATCACCCGTTCTTCATAGTTAGTCAACTATCCCTAAAAATAGCCTATGATGTGCATCATCATATCCTCCTTTTCTGCTGATGCACCTTATCACTCCAGATAAAACCATAGCTCTGATACCAACCGCTGTGGCACCCCCCGACGGCCCCGGATCCGTTAAGTTCACCACACATCACTACATTTCTCGTGACCTGAAAGTCTATTACTCTGATACCATAGGCTTACGATAAGTCCATGAGTTATGGGGGTCTATATCTTTAGCATTGATCCCTACGCAAAATATTGCGGAAGCAAATCCAATATTTCCCTTTCCTAAATTCAAAAACGATGCACACCAACTAAACACTTTTATAAATAAAAGCAAGACACTTTTATTTACATAAAACTAGATGGACAATCGATTGTCGGCACATCAAAATATCGTAGTTTTCTATACACGGCCATACTTCAAAAGATGCCCGACAGTTCGAACAGTTACAAAACATAAAGTACATCGTTTAGTGTCGGCGTCCAAAAATTTCTTCCTCTACTGTCTCCATCTCACGGTCACACCCAGCCACTCGTCCCATTTACTGGTGGCGGGGTAGCGGCCCCAACGTTCATCCATCCTGATGGATGAATACAGCGACAAACTCCTTAAGTACAGGGCCGGTGGGAAGAACAGTATCGAACATCATAATCACTCTCACCCGTACGAATGTCAGTCCTCGTATCTCAAAGTCTTGGTATTCCGACCGCTCCCACTGTAAGTCGATTGAGACTCCATAGAATGTGACGGGAGGTACGGGAAGCAGAGGCATTTTGTCTAGTCTGAAATGTTAGTCCCCAAAAGGGGTGAGTACAACCACCCAGCAACGAAAGATCTACTAAACTATGCTATGCTAAACCATCATCATTAGATTTCATGCACAAATTCATAGATCACAACACCAAAGGAAAAGTGTGCATCAAATCAATTGTACTTTTCAAAGTAATAGTAAATGCAGTTTCAAAATCAAAACACATTACTTCAATCACACGGGCCCCGATTATAAGACCAAACTGTTATGTCACGTCCCATACCATGCCACACAATTTTGTCCTATAACCAAGCATCACTTAGCAAAACTATCAGTTTTATAATTCAAAAGATTTTTCTCCCAGAGGACCAGTGTTTGCGTCCCTCCAGGCATTCGCACCAAACTTAGAGTCGCGAAAGCCTCCCGTTTTCAGTCACTGGGCATCCAGAGCATGTTATGTCACACCTCCAGGCATCTTGCACATCACTTAGCATCACGAGGAATCTCCAGGGCTCACCATGTAAATGGTTACCCCTACCCTCTAGACCATGTATCATAATACAACCGAGCATCCTGACAATCCCGGGGTACCTCTGGGGCTCTGCGGAACCCCAGGCATCTAGAGCATGTCATGTCCCACCTCTATGTATCCCGTTCTCCCGGGGGCTTTGTCAACCCAAGCGTCCGGCGGCAACAATCACATCTCAACTGTGGTATAGCAACCAAATCGTTTTCAATGCCGAAATATTTTCAAACAACATTTGAAATCCTTTGGATTCCTTTTGAAATTCCACGTTCACAACTCACCCATCAGCATTTTCAAAATCCACCAAAGGTAACCCGAGAAAAGTACCCACACACTTAGCTTACGACAAATCATTTGTCAAAACAATAAGTAAATTTGAAAACTCGTATAGTAAGTCCAAAATTCAACCCGATTTTCAATGGTTTAGGAAAAATTGATATAGAATTTGAAATTTGAAAGCACCGCACATTTTCTTAAAATATTTGACGTCGGTGCCACGGTAAATAGAATTTCTCATATAAATCGGGAGGTTTTTCCAAATCAACTACGGCCAAATTTTTCAAGGTTTCATAGTCACAAAAATCTGTTTTCGATTGAAGTTCAAAGGAAGTTAAAACGCACATAGAAAACCCGAGCATTTTCTCAATTCCCTAATCCCAATCTACTTCAATCATGTGGCATCCTAAAAATTTCATGGCGACCTCTAGATGCATTACGACCTATGGAAAGGTGATGGAAGTATCATTAAATTATGTTATGGCCTTTAGACCAAAGAATTGTAATAGACTAAGGCCAAGTACTTTAATGGAAATGTATCTTATGTTCATGGGTTATTAAGGTTGGTGCTATAGGACAATTTGATAAGGAAGATTTTGTTCTTGACTATGCACTTTATAGATTTGATTTTTAATGATTAATGTTAAAAGTTTTTGCCCATATTATTTTTGCAATTAGGTATTTATTTAAGTGGAAAATAATGGTGGATTATTAAAGGAGAGAGTGGGCTGATTTTTGGGCCAAAACCAGCCCACAATCCCCCACCTTTCGACCGGCTAAGGCCCAGCCCAAGAGGCCCAATGGGCCATCGACCAAGGGGGAAATGGAAGGAGGGGTTAGCCCATGGGAGGCCCATCCTCTTGCATGGAAATTAACAAGTGGCTAAGAGGGATTATACAAGTGTCCTCTTGCATGTATTGTGATGATTACTTGCTAATCACGAGGGGGGAAAAAAGAAGAAGGGGCGGATTGAACAAGGGGGAGGGGTCACATGAGAGAAAGAGGAAAAGAGAGAAAGGGAGAAGGAGAGGAAGAGAGGAAGAGAGAAAGCGGGTGTGCGAGAGAGAAAGAAGAGGAGAAGACTGGCCGCCGTGCACCCGCCTAGTCCCGTCGTCGAGCCCACCTTGCCCCGCCATGTGCTTGCTGTGATTTTGCTTGGATTAGTGGCAAGTAGACTCCATTGATCTACCCTTTTGCTTGCTGTGATGTGTGTGTGGTGGATGGTAAACTTCAGATGTGGTAGAGGTGAGGAATTTTCGAAGCATTGGGGAGAAGTGTCTTAGCCTAGCATTCTGTTTTTTTTTTAAAAAAAAATCAGTCCGAGTTTTGGTGATTTTGTGAGCTGCATGCAACTTTTTAGTTGGAATCTCACTTCGACATCTGGATGAAAGTTATAGAGGACATCTTAAGAAGTAACATACTAAAATTTGAGATAAAACGGAAAAGTATTGGTTGGTGAAATGATTTTTCTTTGAAGAAACTAGATCTGGAAATTGTTGTGCTGACCCTTGGTAATTTCGTGAACTGTAAAGCAACTTTTTAGTTGGAATCTTACTTCGACCTCTGGATGAAAGTTGTAGAGGACATCTTGAAGTTTATGATATCAAAAATTGAGATAAAATGAACAAGTATAGGTCGGTGAAACCATTTTTCTTTGAAGAAATTGGATCTGGAAAACGTTATGTTGACCTACTGTGATTCTGTGAATTTTCTAAAATTATCCGGTTGAAATTTGATCTTATGTCCTTAGTAAAAGTTGTTGATGACATTCTGATGAATAACATACTGACAATTGAGAAGAAACGGACATGCGTAGGTCGGTGAAACGAATTTTCTTTGAAAGGAGTTAATCTGGAAAAACAGTACCGAGAATAGGGAGAACTAAATTGACTATAGCTATTAATCTAGAACCAATTTGATTTCGATTTCTCCATGAAACTTTTACCTTTAGGTGTTTTTTATAACATATGAAAATCTCAGAATTTTCAGAGTTCGTTTGAGTATTTAATCAAAATTATATCCGAAATTGTGCAAGGGCGATGTTCTGAAATTTTAAATGCTGTGATGCATGGACCATACCTATTTGTATGAAGTTCTTTTGATATTGTGTTCTCAAGAAATATTTTCCTCTAGGTCTCGTCTTTAACGTGTCAAATTTTCAGAATTTATGAAGATCGTTTACTAACTTTCCTAGAGTTTTAACTAAAGGAGTGCATTCTATTTTATCCGAAAATTGCTGTATTTTCAAAAATAAATGAATTGCTCTATGTGATATAATGTCTTGAGTGGTTGCTTTTGCTGTATATGTGGTGAAATTTGGCATGTCATATAATATCAAAAAGCTAGCTTAGACCTTTGACATTATTGCATTAAATGCCATGTTGAAAGTGAAACATACATGTGAATATAAATTGTGATAATGATGATACCGTCGGACCGTCGAGTTGACGATGTCCTCGGGAGTGTCGAGATGCCTGGAGGTGTGTGCCGGATGTCCTCGGGAGTTTCAAGATGCCCAGAGGTGTGTGCCGGAGGCTCCTCGAGATGCTAGGTTGGGTGCGAGCAATAAATGTGGGATGCAAACATTGATCCCTGGGAAGAAAAATAAAAAAAAGAAATGAGATCCTCTTTGAAAATTGAAAAATTGAATCATGTGCATGGGAGTGTGCATATGGCATGATGCATGATCTGCTTATGAAAGTAAATTGATACTATATGATATTGAGAATGCGATCATGAAGACTTGAATGGATCTCATGGGGATGTACCCAAGATTATTTATGTGCATATGGCATGGTGATGTATGCATGACTGCATGGTAATGTATGCTCGATAGCATGGATGATATGTACTTTACTTGTGACATCTTGACTGTTTTGCTTGCTACAATGTGTAGTTTGATGGATCTTTACTGTTGAGTGGTTGTACTCACCCCTTTCGGGATTAACATTTCATATTAAAAGATGCCTCTGCCACCGGTCGCACGTGGTACTTTCTATGGCTTACCGTCTGATGTTGAGGTTGAGTGTGCGGAGCACCTCTGTGTCAGTGTTCCTGGTCTGGTGTTTGTTCGAGTCTGTGTGTTGGTTATGTATAATGTGGGCCTGGCTGGGGGCCCTGTAGTCTAAGAGTTCCTGTTCGTTCACGTTCAACGCGATGGGGTGATGCTAGGGATGCTGCCACCGCCACCACCCGATGCATCGGGTTGGGTGTGATGGCTCATACGACTGGTAGAAGCTGACACTTTTTGGATAGTCGACACTTGTCGATGGATAGGTATACATGTCTGATGTAGGGTTGAGTTCTCTTTTGAGTTATAGCCAAGTATAGTTAAAAGTCTTGGCCTTTTGCTGTACCGACCCGAGATGTCCTTCATGAAAATGTAAATAAAAGTGACTCGGCGTTTTCTTTTATCTGACGTGTAGTTGGTGTGCATTGCATTATGGTTATTTGGAGTAAAGGATGGTGAGACTCGATTATGCTTCCGTTGATGAGCTGCGCTGGGACCTTTTCAAAAAAATATATATATTAATTGATCAACCCCCATGAACTATGGTTCCACTATAATTAAAAGGTATCAGACTAGTATGTAGTAGGATAAGTGATAGGTACCTGTGGCGACCCTAACAAATCGGGGGTCATGCCGAGGGGGTGCCACAGCGGGTGGTATCAGAGCTAAAGGTTATATGTGAAGTGATAAGGAGCCTCATTTGGAAATTGAGGAAGATAATGACAATGCACACCTTAGGATGCCAACTAAGAATGGTTGACTAACTTTGAACAACGGGTGATGGGTATTCACTCATAGATCCCTAGTCTGTTTTATGAGTTGCTTTTAGGTGCCAGTAACATGGTTATGTTACTTATTTTCATAGTTGCAGTTGCTTTAAATGGAGACATTGAGTGACAGATTATTCCTGAGGCAAATGCTTGGAAACTGTAAGAAAATCATGGTACGAACTGGAGGTCATCATCCATCAAGGGCTGAAGCCTCGCAAAGAAGGGCTGAACCCCGAATGGAAGATATCCTGTGCATTGGCCAATATAAGAAATCTGATGGAAATACAAGCACAAAGAACAACCCGGGAGCGTAACGCCGTACTCAAGGACTGGTGGAGCAATTCTTGAAGTTGAAACCACATAAGTTCAGTGGAATGGGAAGTCCTGAGGAGGCGGAGCGTTGGATTGATGGGATGGAACAAATTTTCCGGGTGTTGAACTGCAATGATACTGAGAAGATAACTTTGGCGGAGTACCAACTGGAGGGAAATGCAAAGTTTTGGTGGAGAGCTTCGAGGGACACGATCTTTCCACCGGGTACCGATGTAAATTAGGATGAGTTTGTCAGAGCTTTCAATAGAAAGCATTTCTCTTATTGTGCTAGGGATAAGAAAATTACAGAATTTGTTCAGTTAGAACAAAAGGAGCTGACAGTGGGTCAGTATGAGGCGAAATTTTCTAAACTGTTTAGATATGCTCCCAGACTGATTGAAGATCGAGAAGAAAAAGCTAAGAGATTCCTGAAGGGATTGAGAATTGATATCAGGAAACAACTGGTGCCTTTGAATATAAGAGATTATAATGAGATTTATGAAAGGGCACAGTCGGTGGAGCAGGAGTTGGTAAGAGAACAATCAGAGTATAAGAGGCAGTCGACTTTTGGTGATATTAGAAGGGGTAAGAGACCCTATACGGGTCAAGGTCAGACCTGGGAATCTAAGAAGAAGAGCAATTTCGGGAATTTTGGAAAAGCCAGGGATGGCCTGAATCTGGGAAAAGCATCTTATCGGAATGAAGAATGTCGAAGGTGTGATGGGTGACATGGCCCAGGACCTTGTAATGGACGGCTGAAATGCTATGGTTATGGACAGGTAGGACACCTTAAGAAGGATTGTCCACAAGAGAGGTCGCAGACAAGTATCAACCCAATGCGACGAGTACCACAACGTACCGCTGGACCCTATCCACAAAGGAATCCACAGAGACCACCAGCACAAGGAAAATTGTATGCGGTCACCCAAGAGGAAGCAAAAGCTTCCAAAAACATTATCTCAGGTACAATTTTCATAAATGGCAAGAAGGCATATGCATTGTTTGATACGGTTGCTATGCATTCATTTGTGTCTGAAAGATATAGACTGTAGAGTAAAATAGAAACTACGTCCCTTGAGATGCCCCTTTGTGTTTCTACACCTTTAAAGAATATGGTGTTGTCTACGCTGGTGTGTAGAAAGTGTCAAATAACAATAGGAGGAAGGGATATGGAAATAGACCTAGTCGTAATGGCTATGTATGATTTTGATGTTGTCATAGGAATGGATTGGCTCCATAAGTATCGGGCCAAAATGGATTGTTATAGGAAAGTGATCCAATTTGTTTTACCTGATCAGTCTAATTGTGAATTTTTGGGAGGTCAGACCAACCTATCTATAGCACTTATTTCAGCGATAGAGGCTCGTACATTACTTGACGAAGGATGTCAAGGGTACTTGGCAATGGTTAAGGATTATACTAAGGAAGAGCCTAAGCTCGATGAAATTCGAGTAGTTAGGGAATTTCAAGATGTATTTCCTGAGGAGTTGCCTGGATTACCGCCGGAATAAGAAATTGAGTTTGAAATTGAACTAATGCCTGGAACAGGACCAATATCGAAGGCCCTGTATAGGATGGCCTTAGTGGAATTGAAGGAGTTGAAAGTGCAACTGCAGGAGTTGCTTGATAAAGGATTCATTAGGCCAAGTGCTTCACCTTGGGGTGCACCAGTCTTGTTTATGAAAGGGAAAGACGGGTCAATGCGTTTATGTATTGACTATAGGCAACTGAATCAAGTGACTATTAAAAATAAATATCCCTTGCCTAGAATTGATGATATATTCGACCAACTACAGGGAAGTTCGGTCTTTTCTAAGATTGACTTGAGATCGGGATACCATCAGTTAAGGATTAAGAAATAAGACATTCCTAAGACTACATTTAGGACTCGCTATGGACATTACGAGTTCTTAGTTATGCCTTTTGGATTGACGAATGCACTGGCTGCATTTATGGATCTAATGAATAGGGTATTTAAACCTTATTTGGATCAGTTTGTGATTGTCTTCATGAATGATATTCTGATATATTCTAGAGGGCCTGAAGAGCACGAGCAACACTTGAGGATGGTTTTGCAAACTCTAAGAGATCATAAGTTGTATGCCAAATTTAGCACGTGTGAATTTTAGCTGGACTGGATAATATTTTTAGGACACGTGGTGTCAGGAGAAGGAATTGCAGTGGACCCAGCAAAAGTTGAGATGGTAATAAATTGGCTGAGACCGACAACACCCACTGAAATACGGAGTTTCTTAGGACTGGCTAGTTATTATAGAAGATTTGTTGAAGGGTTTTCACAGGCCCCTTAACAAAATTAACTCGAAAGAATGTGAAGTTTGAATGGAGTGGAGAATGTGAAGGGAGCTTTCAGGAACTTAAAAGAAAATTGACCTCGGCTCCAATCCTCACTAGGGGTGTGCAAAATACCTGGGAACCGCCCGGACCGCCCGGAACCGGACCGGAACCGCCCGGAACCGGCGGTTCTTGAGGGAACCGGTCCGGTTCCCGGTTCCAATTTTTCGAACCGGTGGGTACCGGTCCGGTTCCCGGTTCCATGGGCGGATCCGCCCGCCCGCCCGCCCACCCGGACCGGACCGAAACCTTTTTAATATTAAAAAAATATTACTAAAAGAAACCAAGATTAGATCTCATCTAGAAGTAGAGGTACCCTATGAGTCATCTTGAGGGTTTTTTCCCCCACCGCACTTGGTTTTTTTGTCATTCACGTGTAGCCGACTGTTATTTAATGTTGAGCAATTATCTATTAATTATTGTTTTACTTTTTGGAGATTGGAACTTGGAATTTAGAGCTCAAAACTAGGGAACCGGACCGGACCGGCGGTCCGGGGAAACCAAAATTGTTTTGCGACCGTTCTACGTTGAAAACCCGACCATAGACCTCCTCCCCTCCTTCCCAACTCATAGACCCGACCGTTCTATGTTGAAAACCAAAATTGTTTTGCGTCAAGATCGGTTCCATGGATCCACCCGGAACCGGACCGGACCGGCGGTCCGGTTCTCGTGTGGATCCATGCAACAAACGGGTGGATCCCGGTTCCAATTTTTCGGAACCGGTCCTTAACGGGCGGTTCCTGGTTCTAGGTCTGGAACCGCCCGCCCGGACCATGCACACCCCTAATCCTCACTATACCATTTGGATCTGATGGTTTTACAATGTATAGTGATACATCTCATAAAGGACTGGGATGTGTTTTGATGCAACGCGGCAAGGTCATAGCCTATGAATCCAGACAATTGAAACCTCATGAACTGAACTACCCAACGCATGATTTAGAATTGGCAGCTATAGTGTTTGCTTTGAAGATATGGAGGCACTATTTGTATGGAGAGAAGTTTGAGATCTATACAGATCATAAGAGCCTAAAGTATTTGTTTTCACAAAAGGAGTTGAACATGAGACAAAGGAGGTGGATGGAGTTGTTAAAGGATTATGATTGTGAGATACGGTACCATCCAAGGAAGGTGAATAAGGTAGCGGATGCCCTTAGTTGTAAGTCAGCTATGCAGATAGGCAGTTTAAGAATGGCATAATGGAATCTGTTAAGGTCTGTAGTAGACTCAGAGTTTGAATTGAAAGTGGATCGCCTTACCGATATGCTCACTACATTAAGGATTGAACCCAAAATTATTCAGAATGTTAAGATCTTGCAAGAGTCTGACCCATAAATTATGAAAGTGAAAGATGCAGTGTCTTTAGGAAAAAGACCAGAATTTCAAGTCTCTGAAGATGGAGTGGTAAGATGCCAAAGACGACTTTGTGTTCCTGACAATGAAGAAGTAAAGAGGGAAATTCTGTCGGAGGCACATAGGAGTAATTATAGTATTCATCCGGGTAGTACAAAGATGTACAGAAATTTGCGTCAGCAATTTTGGTGGAATGACATGAAAGCAAATACGGCTAAACACGTTTCTCAATGTTTAACGTGCCAACAAGTGAAGGCGGAACATCGCAAACCTGCAGGACTATTGAGATCATTAGACATACCAGAATGGAAATGGGAGCATGTAACGATGGACTTTGTGCAAGGACTGCCAAGGACATCAAATGGTCACGATTTGATTTGGGTGATAGTGGATCACTTGACTAAATCTGCCCATTTCCTAGCGGCCCGTATAAACTATTCAATCAATAAACTTGCTGAAATATATGTAAGCCAGGTAATACGCTTACATGGTATTCCTGTAACGATCACCTCCGATCGAGACTCTAGGTTTGCTTCAAATTTTTGGCAAAGTCTCTAAAATGCCTTAGGGACAAAGATTCAATTTAGTACTGCCTTTCACCCTCAAACAAATGGACAAACAAAAAGAGTGATCCAGACTCTAGAAGATATGCTAAGAGCCTGTATTATTGACTTTAGAGGAAATTGGGATGAAAATTTGCACCTGATAGAGTTCGCCTATAACAATAGTTTTTAGAAAAGTATAGGCATGGCTCCGTATGAAGCATTATATGGAAGAAGGTGCAGAACCCCTGTCTGTTGGAATGAAGTAGGTGAAAGAAAACTGACAGGACCCGAGTTAGTGCAAGTTACTACAGAAGCGGTTGAGATATATAGGAAAAGACTTAAGACAGCCCAGAACCGACAAAGAGACTATGCGGATAGGCGTAGAAGGCCTTTGGAGTTTAGTGTGGGAGATCACGTATTTCTTAAAGTATCTCCAATGAAAGGAATATCACGATTTGGAATGAAAGGAAAGTTAGGTCCCAGATTTGTTGGACCCTTTGAGATAATTGAAAGAATAGGAGACGTAGCCTATCATTTGGCGCTGCGTCCTCAATTGGGAAATTTACATGATGTGTTTCATGTGTCGATGCTAAGGAGATATTAGCCAGATCCTGGTCACATACTCGATCATGAAGCCATCAAAGTGGATGAGAAAGTGAGATACATCGAAGAGCTTGTGCAAGTGCTGGATCGAAAGGAGCAAATTCTTAGGACCAAGAAAATCCCATTGGTAAAGATATTATGGGGACATCACGTTGTGGAGGAAGTCACATGGGAGAGTGAAGATCAGATGAAGGAAAGGTACCCCTACTTGTTTCAAGAGGCATAAGTGATGTCTAATTTCGAGGACGAAATTCTCTAAGGAGGGGAGAATTGTGGCATCCTCAAAATTTCATGGCGACCTCTAGATGCATTACAACCTATGGAAAGGTGATGAAAGTATCATTAAATTAGGTTATGGCCTTTAGACCAAAGAATTGTAATAGACTAAGGCCGAGTACTTTAATGGAAATGTATCTTATGTTCATGGGTTATTAAGGTTGGTGCTATAGGACAATTTGATAAGGAAGATTTTGTTCTTGACTATGCACTTTATAGATTTGATTTTTATGGATTAATGTTACAAGTTTTTGCCCATATTATTTTTGCAATTAGGTATTTATTTAAGTGGAAATTAATGGTGGATTATTAAAGGAGAGAGTGGGCTGATTTTTGGGCCAAAACCAGCCCGCAATCCCCCACCCTTCAACCGGCTAAGGCCTAGCCCAAGAGGCCCAATGGGCCGTTGACCAAGGGGGAAATGGAAGGAGGGGTTGGCCCATGGGAGGCCCATCTTCTTTAATGGCAATTAACAAGTGGCTAGGAGGGATTATCCAAGTGTCCTCTTGCATGTATTGTGATGATTACTTGCTAATCATGAGGGGGAAGAAAAGAAGAAGGGGCAGATTGAACAAGGGGGAGGGGTCGCACGAGAGAAAGAGGAAAAGAGAGAAAGGGAGAAGGAGAGGAAGAGAGGAAGAGAGAAAGCGGGTGTGCGAGAGAGAAAGAGGAGGAGAAGATTAGCCGCCGTGCACCCGCCTAGTCCCGTCGTCGAGCCCACCTTGCCCCGCCGTGTGTTTGCTGTGATTTTGCTTGGATTAGTGGCAAGTAGAGTCCATTGATCTACCCTTTTGCTTGCCGTGATGTGTGTGTGGTGGATGGTAAACTTCAGATGTGGTAGAGGTAAGGAATTTTCGAAGCATTGGGGAGAAGTGTCTTAGCCTAGCATTCTGTTTTTTTTTAAATCAGTCCGACCTTTGGTGATTTCGTGAGCTGCATGCAACTTTTTATTTGGAATCTCACTTCGACCTCTTGATGAAAGTTATAGAGAACATCTTAAGGAGTAACATACTAAAATTTGAGATAAAACGGACAAGTATTGGTTAGTGAAATGATTTTTCTTTGAAGAAACTAGATCTGGAAATTGTTGTGCTGAGCCTTGGTAATTTCGTGAACTGTAAAGCAACTTTTTAGTTGGAATCTTACTTCGACCTCTTGATGAAAGTTGTAGAGGACTTCTTGAAGTTTAAAATATCAAAAATTGTGATAAAATGAACAAGTATAGGTCGGTGAAACCATTTTTCTTTGAAGAAATTGGATCTGGAAAACGTTATGTTGACCTAGTGTGATTCTGTGAATTTTATAAAATTATCTGGTTGAAATTTGATCTTGTGTCCTGAATAAAAGTTGTAGATAACATTCTGAGGAATAACATACAGAAAATTGAGAAGAAACAAACATGTGTAGGTCGGTGAAACGAATTTTCTTTGAAAGGAGTTAATCTGGAAAAACAGTACCGAGAATAGGGACAACTAAATCGACTATAGCTATTAATCTAGAACGAATTTGATTTTGATTTTAGCATGAAACTTTTACCTCTAGGTTTTTTCTATAACATATCAAAATCTCAGAATTTTGGGAGTTCATTTGAGTACTTAATCAAAATTATATCTGAAACTGTGCAAGGGCGATGTTCTGAAATTTTAAATGCTGTGATGCATGGACCATACCGATTCGTATGAAGTTCTTTTGATATTGTGTTCTTCACAAAATATTTTCCTCTAGGTCTCGCCTTTAACGTGTCAAATTTTTAGAATTTATTAAGATGGTTTACTAATTTTCCTAGAGTTTTAACTAAAGGAGTGCATTCTGTTTTATCCGAAAATTGCTGTATTTTCAAAAATAAATGAATTGCTCTATGTGATATAATGTCTTGAGTGGTTGCTTTTGCTGCACATGTGGTGAAATTTGGCATGGCATATAATATCAAAAAGCTGGCTTAGACCTTTGACATTATTGCATCAAATGCCATGTTGAAAGTGAAACATACATGTGAATATAAATTGTGATAATGATGATACCGCCGGACCCTGGAGTCGATGATGTCCTCAAGGGTGTTGAGATGCCCGAAGGTGTGTGCCGAATGCTCGGAGGTGTGTACCAGAGGCTCCTCGCGATGCCAGGTTGGGTGCGAGCGATAAATGAGGGATGCAAACATTGATCCGTTGGAAGAAAAAAAGAAGAAGAAATGAGATCCTCTTTGAAAATTGAAATATTGAATCATGTGCATGGGAGTGTGCATATGGCATGATGCATGATCTGCTTATGAAAGTAAATTGATACTATATGATATTGAGAATGCGATCATGAGGACTTGAATGGATCTCATGGGGATGTACCAAAGATTATATCTGTGCATATGGCATGGTGATGTATGCATGACTGCATGGTAATGTATGCTTGATAGCATGGATGATATGTACTTTACTCGTGACATCTTGACTGTTTTGCTTGCTGCAATGTGTAGTTTGATGGATCTTTACTATTGAGTGGTTGTACTCGCCCCTTTAGGGATTAACATTTCAGATTAAAAGGTGCCTCTGCCACCGGTAGCGTGTGGTACTTTCTATGGCTTACTGTCTAATGTTGAGGTTGAGTGCACGGAGCATCTCTGTGTTAGTGTTCTTGGTCTGGTGTTTGTTCGAGTTCGTGTGTTGGTTATGTATGATGTGGGCCTGGCTGGGGGCCCTGTAGTCCAAGAGTTCCTGTCCGTTCACATTCGACACGATAGGGTGATGCTAGCGATGCTACCGCCGCCGCCGCCCGATGCACCAGGTTGGGTGTGATGGCTCGTACGACTGGTAGAAGCTGACACTTTTTGAATAGCCGACACTTGTCGATGTATAGGTATACATGTCTGATGTAGGGTCGAGTTCTCTTTTGAGTTATAGCCAAGTATAGTTAAAATTCTTGGTCTTTTGCTGTACCGACCCGAGATGTCCATCAGAAAAATGTAAATAAAAGTGACTCGGCTTTATCTTTTATCTGACGCGTAGTTGGTGTGCATTGCATTATGGTTATTGGAGTAAAGGATGGTGAGACTCAATTATGCTTCCGTTGATGAGCTGCGCTGGGACCTTTTCAAAAAAATACTTATATATTCAATCGATCAACCCCCATGAACTATGATTCCACTATAACTAAATGGTATCAGACTGGTATGTAGTAGGGTAAGTGATAGGTACCTGTGGCGACCCTAACGGATCGTGGGCCGTGCCGAGGGGGTGCCACAAATCATTCTAAAATTCTGCAACCAACATCCAAATCTCAAATCTTTCCAATCTAACCGCACTACATCATACAACAACGGCATTGCATTACATAGGCTATTAGACTTTCACTTGCCTTAAGTCCAACAGTGTCGACGGCGAGAAACCAAGAAGCTCGCGGTCACGGACACAGCTCGGCAACAACAAGTGTGAGCAGCGTTGGCGTCAGCGTCGACGTCAGCAGCGCGCGTGCACGGGCAAAGGGACGATCCCTTTCTTTCTCTCGGTGCTCACTCTCTCACCCACTACTCTCTCCCGGTTCCTCTCTTTCGATTTCTCTCTCACTCGTTTGGTGTAGAGGAAATGGAGCGGCCCAACGTGAGAGAGGAAATGAGATCTTCGTCCCTTGCTATTGTTGACCTCATGAGTCAACAAAGTCAGCAAGAAAGCCAGTGGTCGCTCGAGCAGAAGACAGCTGGAGATTCATGGCTCCTTGCATGTCAATCTCTCTCGTTGCCGAGACATGCGGACTCCCATGCGGGACGTGGCTTCTCATTTCCTTTGGTTTTGTTGACTGATTATGTCAGCTCCCATGCAATGTTCGTGGCTGTTCGTGGGGAAGAACAGCTGGGTGGAGCGTGTCCTCTCTATGCACGATCGGGCTTCAATGGCAGCCGTGTGGGTGGGCGACGTGGCTGCGGTTGGGCACTTCTTGGTCAACAAATCCTCCTTCGGCCAACCATCCCAACACGTGTGCATGGTCGGTGGAAATGAGGGTCTTCGAGCAGCATGGGCTACATGGGTCAATGTTCTCCTTTCATTGACCGGCTTTGACGGAGAAAAGAAAAAGAATATGGCCGCATGGCCGTACATGGTAGTCGTTCGTGTGGCCGTCTAAGTGGAGGATGGTGATGATAGTGCACATAGAAATCGTGGTCTTGATAGTTATGCTATGTAGGGGAGGTCTTCGACATTTCCGTCATAAACTTTCACATACGCATAGCCATTGCATGCTACGGGCCTTCAGCTTGATCGATTGCGAGGCCGCTTGGGGTTAATATCGGACGTGTGCATGGCCATGCATGTGGAATTTCTCTTTGAAAGTTGATGTTTCGGAATGCTGGGTGGTGATGAAATGATGGCCTAATGCTATATCGACGATGACGATGATGAAATAGTGTTTGCAAATGGTGCCAATGACGCAGTCTGTCGATACTCCCGTCAACCCATGACGAGCCGTTACTTATTTGAGGTTTTACGAAAACCCGGATGCCACAGAAGGTCCTCGCGATGCCAGGTGGGGTGCAAGATGCTTGGAGGGTTGTAACGTGACACTCTCCGGATGCCTGAGGACTAAAATAAGAACTTAGAGGTCCTCGTGATGCCAGGTGGGATGCAAGATGCCTGGAGGGGTGCAACACGGGTCCCTTCAGAAGATAGCGGCAATTAGAACCAAAGTCGATATGATTATTGAATTTTCCTGAATGTCTATTTACTCACTGGTGTGTCATTTTGTGAAACTCCTTTAGAGTCATGGTAACTTGAGTTATTTCGATTTCCCACATTGAATGTTTAGGACCTCGTCGGATGTGTAGTGGTAGACTTAGGTAATATGGTCTAACAGGCTTTCATGTGCTGAGTGGTTGTATTCACCCCTTATGGAATTATTACATTTCAGACACGTAGTCATGCCACTCCAACTCACATCTTCCACCATGCTCTACAACATCCCCACTGTCCTCACGTGGGATCAAGTGGAGCATGTGGACCTCGACTTCCCAGATGTCACGTTCATTTGGATTACGGTGGATGCCAGTCGCACGACGGGCCCCGTGCTGATGGGGTTCATCACACTCTACGCTCGGGTTAATGGGCGTACTGTGGGGCCACATCCACTCCCGGATGACGATGATGACGGTTCTAGCAAGGTCAAGTAGTTGGAGGACCGGGGGAAGAAAGGTTGCTTTTTTGGACAAGACTAGGATGTGATATGGAGACAACCGTGTGAATAGACTGTAGGATGGTCGGGACAAAATTCTAGGTTAGCCATAAAAAGGAACTTTTTGGCCTTAATGTACTGACCTAAGTCGTCTAAAAATATAAATAAATAAAAGTGCCTGGTTCTATATCTTCGTGTGCATCAATTTAAGTCGTGATGAAGTTTGTCAATACACACTTCCGCATGAAAAGAATAGCAATGACCATGGGAATGCCATGGCGACCCTAACGGGTCGAGGGTCGTTACAGCTGGAGTGGTATCGGAGCTTAGGTCTGTCTAGAGTGATAAGGTGCACTAGTGGTAAAAAGGGGGGTTATGATCATCGCACACGATTCGAAAAAAAAATAAAATTGGAACAATGGATAAGATCGGATAAGTCTTACAGCATGAACCCTCGATTCAAACAATTCTTAGATAGCTGATCGCACACGATAAGGCATTAAGTGCATGTAGTTGATTGACTGTGAATAATGGGTGACTAATTTTCACTCATAGAGTACTAGTAATGATTGTGAGTTACCCATGCGTGCCAATAACATTTGTATGTTACTTATATGATCTCAATAACGTGTGAACGTTACTTTTCCTTATTAGTTGATTAGTGACACTAGGTCACTAATTGTTCATGTGATAAATACTCAATAATCTGCAGGAAAGTATGGTACGAACAGGAAGTTCTCCCCCATCAAGGACTGAAGCTATTGCTTCGAGAGCAGAACCCCGAATGAAAGAAATTCTACGAGCGCTAGCCAACATAGGGAATCTGATTGAAAGGCAAGCCCAGCAACCGGGAGCGGAACGTCATTCTCAAGGGTTGGTGGAACATTTCTTGAAATTGAAGCCACCCAAGTTTACTGGAATGGGAAGTTCTAAAGAGGCAGAACAATGGATCGATGGGATAGAGAGAATCTTACAGCTGTTGAATTGCAATGACACCGAGAAGATAACCCTAGCGAAGTACCAATTTGAAGGAAACGCCAAACATTGGTGGAGGGCTTCTAGGAATACAATCTTTTTGCCTGGTATTGCAATAACGTGGGATGAGTTTGTTGGGGCTTTCAACAAAAAGCATTTTTTTGGCTGTGCCAGGGATAAGAAGATAACAGAATTTGTTCAATGGGAACAAAAGGAACTAACGGTAGACCAATGTGAAGCAAAATTTTTCGAACTATCAAGGTATGCTCTTAAATTGGTAAAAGACCGAGAAGAAAAAGCTAAGAGATTTTTGAAGGGCTGAGAATGGACATTAGGAGGCAACTGGTGCCTCTGAATTTAAGAGATTATAACGAAATTTATGAACGAGCCCAGCTTGTAGAGCAAGAAGTAATAAGGGAGTAATTGGAAAGCAAGGAACGAATAGAGCCAAGGCGACAAATAGCACTAAATGATACCCGACGTGGTAAAAGACCCTATCCAACCCAAGAGCTACCTTGGGACCCTACGAAGAAATAGAATTTTGGAAATTTCGGGGAGACTAGGAGTGGTCACTCTCTAGGTAAAGTGCCATATCAAAATAATTCCTGTCGAAGGTGTGGTGGACAACATGGACTAGGACCTTGCTTAGATCACCAGAGGTGTTTTGGATGACAGAAGGGTCACTTCAAAAGGGACTATCCATAGGGAGGATCGCAATTGAACGTTGATCCGGTGCGACAGATGCAACAAAGTGCAGGCGGACCACCTCCACAAGGAAATTCAAAGAGGTTGCCAACATAAGGATGGGTGTATGCGGTCACCCAAGAGGAAGCGGAAGCTTCCAAAAACGTTATCTCAGGTACGATTTCTTTAAATGAGAAGAAGGATTATGCATTCTTCGACACGGGTGCTACGCATTCTTTTGTGTCTAAAAGATATAGACGATTGGGTGAAATAGAAACCAAATCTCTTGATACGCTTCTTCATATTTCTACGCCATTGAAAGATGTAGTATTATCTACATTAGTATGCGAGAGATGTAAGATATCCATAGGTGGAAGAGATCAGGAAATAGACCTTGTAGTAATGGTCACGTATGACTTTGACTACATCATAGGAATGAATTGGCTTTGTAAACAATAGGCTAGGGTGGACTGTTATGGAAAGATGATTCGGTTCAACCCACTTAATCAGCCTAGTTTTGAATTTTATGGAGATCAGACAAACCCCTCAATGGCTCTTATTTCGATAGTGGAGGCACATGCACTTCTTGACGAAGGATGTCAAGGATACCTGGCGGTAGTAAAGGACCATACTAAGAATGAAGCCAAACTCGACGAAATTCGAGTGGTCCAAGAATTTCCTGACGTTTTTCCTAAAGAACTACCCGGACTACCACTGGAACGGGAAATTGAATTCATGATCGAACTGATGCTTGGAGCTGAACCAATATCAAAAGCCCCGTATAGAATGGCTTTAGCATAACTAAATGAGTTAAAGGTACGGTTGTTGGAATTACTCGATAGGGGATTCATTAGGCCAAGTGCGTCCCCGTGGGGTGCACCGATCCTGTTTGTAAAGAATAATGATGGGTCAATGCACCTTTGCATTGACTATAGGCAATTGAATTAAGTGACAATCAAGAATAAGTACCCGTTGCCTAGAATTGACGATCTATTCGACCAATTGCAAGGCAGTTCAGTCTTTTCTAAAATAGACTTAAGGTTAGGGTATCATCAGTTAAGAATTAAAAAGGAAGACATCCCTAAAACTACCTTTAGGACTCGTTATGGACATTACAAGTTCCTAGTGATGCCATTTGGATTGACAAATGCCCCATCTACATTCATGGACCTAATGAATAGGGTATTCAACCATACTTGGATCAATTTGTAATCATCTTTATTGACGATATTCTAATATACTCAAATGGGTCATAAGAACATGAGTGACATTTGAGGATAATACCGCAAACCCTTAGAGACCATAAATTGTATGCCAAATATAGTAAGTGTGAATTCTGGTTGGACCGGGTGATATTCCTAGGCCATGTGGTATCAGGAGAAGGAATCTCGGTGGACCCAGCGAAGGTTGAGATTGTAGTAAATTGGCCAAGACCAACAACGCCTACGGAAATGCGAAGTTTCTTGAGACTTGTAGTTTAATATAGGAGGTTTATAGAAGGATTCTCACGACTTGCAGGCCCATTGACTCAATTGACTAGGGAAAATGTGAAGTTCAAATGTAGTGATGAACGTGAAAGGAGCTTCCAGGAACTCAAGAAAAGATTGACCACAGCTCCGATACTAACTATTCCATCTAGATTTGGTGGATTCATGGTATATAGCCATACTTCCCATAAAGGGTTGGGATGTGTCCTGATGCAGTATAGGAAGGTCATAGTGTCACGCCCCGAGCCTCGAGCGCGCGCACATCCCTCTACGGTCGATACAAATGCGAAGTTCCCAGGAGTGTCGCCTACCCATTCATTTTAATGCACATGCGGAAGAGTATAAATACCCCTGACAACAAACAGCATGGGATAGGAAAGTAGGGCACATTTCACAAAAGCCAACTTTTATAAACAGCAGGTTTAGACACAAAACGAGTCTGGTCAAAAGTCTATAAAAGATTGACTCTTAAAAGGAAGTTGTCTTGCAACCTACTCGTCGGACACAAATGCTGATGCTTCAGACTCCACCTCCACAGACTCCAGGGCTTCAGGTCCTCCACGATCACCATCTAAAGACTTGAACCCACGACGGGGTGAGACAATGTCTCAGCAAGTCCACCCCCTAAACCCCTATTAGGAAGAAAATACACCTCAAGGCACTCTAGCCACACAACCACACAATTTAGAACAAATGACTTATCTCGCCTCAGTTCCTTCCTACACGTTAGCACAGTTCATATCACAAATGCATATAATTAATACACACAACAATTGAAACGCCTCACTCAACTCAATAAATCACAGGGGTCTCGATTATAAGGCCAAACCGTTATGACACGTCCCATACCATGCCACACAATTTTGTCTCATAATCAGGTGCATCTAACTCAAACAATCATGCGTTCCAATTGTTAATTAAACCCCTCTAAGGTACTGCCGACTCCCATGTTTTGCGGTCTATTGGCATAGCCAGGCATCGTCTCTTCCCCATTGACCACGGTTTTCCCGAAGGGGCTTAGGTCCATAATCTATTGCGACTCAATACCCTAATGCATGGGTAACTTGGAAAGGGACATAGTAACGTCTGACGTAAAGGCTGGGTTCTCTTTAACCAACACACGACCACTCAATCTCGGCCTAGGACACCGTGCTTTGCACTCAAATGCCTCAGTTAAAATACTGATCCTGGCTTGTTTTCTCCATATTAAAAACATATGAGAAAATAGTCGTGCGTGGGTACACGGTCAATTCAAACCAAAAAAATTGATACCTTTCCTTTTCAAACCCCACTATTTGGTATAGTACTTAAAATCCATTTTTGTGGCACCCCAATCCAATAGGGTCGCCACAGTCCGATTTCCACTCTGTTTCCTTGACTTAAGGGTCTATAAGTCTCGAGAGTTTATTATTTATTTTTAATAGTCCCTGTGCAGCGTAAGAGGTATAGCGAAGCGATAACGCATCTCCCTAACCCAAAATTTTTGAAATGATTCACACTTACTAGACAATTTCATAAGATAAGCCGAACACTTTTATTTACATAACTTGATGGACAACATGAGTTGGTACAACAAAAGGCCAAGGCTTTTCTAAGCTCGGCTATAACCAAAAGTACCCAACTCCACAGCAGCCATATACTTCGGTCCATCGGATAGTGCCAGCAGTCCAAAAAAGCTCCATCAGCTATTCGTCACACACGATCAATCACACCCAGCCCGGTCCATCGGCTGGCAGCAGTGGCAGCATCCCCATCATGACCCCGTCACGTCGGACATGCACTGACAAAAAGTACTGGACTACGGGGCCACCCAGTAAGCCAACATCATACAGGACCAACACTTGCACACGGATGAAGACCAAACCTAGAATCCTGACATGCGTATGCTCTGAACACGAACACTCCACATTGACAGGGACACCGTAGAAAGTACTGCGTGTGACGGGTAACAGAGGCATCTTCTAATCTGAAATGTTACTCCCCAAACGGGGTGAGTATAACCATTCAGCAGCAAAAGTTTCAACAAGCTATGTCGAGCATGACTATCAGTATCTAGTTTCATAGAAGATAGACAAAGCAAGAAAACAAGGAATAAATGTGTATCAATATCATGGATTTCTTTGGTATTAAAGCAATTGCAAATTCTATAAGAATCATAATGCAACATAATCATATCACATATCATCCGTTTATCTTTCAAAAGATTTCATCCCCCAGAGGACCAATATTTGCGTCCCTCCGAGCATTCGCATCGACCCTGGCATCGCGAAAGCCTCCGGTATTCAGCCACTAAGGCCACCGGGCATCTGGAGCATATCACGTCTCCAGGCATCTTGTACCCCACCTAGCATCACGAGGAAAACCTACGAAGCTCACCATGAGGATGGTTGCTCGACCCTTCGGGTTTACGTACCAACAAGCATACATCCGGGCATCCCAAAGCTCCCGGGGCAAACCTCCAGCATTTAGCCTCTTAGGGCCACTGGGCATCCATAAGGCATAAACTCTTTTGATCCTTTGGACCTCCCGACTCCCGGGGCATCATTGACCCGAGGGTCCAACGGTAACCATTAGCATTTTAATTCACAAAAGTACCTTCATATATCAAACAAGATATCTTGTGGACCTTTTATCAATCACAAGTTCCACCATCAACACCATCATATCACATAACAATTCGAAATACATTCACCTATAGGACAATTTTGTGGAAATTCGAAGCAAACGGTTTAATTTCCATATTCGCACGGTTCTGGTAAAAATTCCGAATTAATTACTAAACAGGCTCAGAAAATTATGAAATTTTGACACATTATCAATGAGACTTAATGGAACAAATTTGATGAGAACACCAAGTCAGAATCCTTACGTAACGTGGGTAAAAATTTCGATATTCCTAGCTAACATTCTGTAAAATTTCCAGATTTGGTGTTTTCATAGAAAAATCATTTCGGTGATCCTTCCTTGTTCATTTATTCTAAACTTTTGATATCCTGTTCATGAGGACGTGCCCTAAAAATTTCATCAAGGGATCAAAGTCGAATTGTGACTAGATAATTACAGAAAAAATAAAAAATTCGCTGCGGGTGACACTGTTCTATACAAAATAGTCCACTAATCTAACAAGAACATTTCCTACTCCTTGAATTTTGACCTCCAGCATCCACATTCAAATGTATATAAGTACATTACACTACATCACAGCTTTATCACTTCCGAAATTCTCCATAATCAGATCTTGAATTTCTTGTTCCATTTGTAAATTCGAAATTCGCAATGTACACCCTATTCTCACCTAGTTTTCTTGATCTAACTCCATCCTACATGTCCAAAATCCCACATGCAGGTCTAACATTTCACCTTCCTCACATCTACCAACTCTTCTCTAGGCAACAACAGCATGCAACACATAGATTGAAGAACTTTTACTTGCCTTAAACCCTCCCACTCGGTGGCTATCGAAAAACGGAGGTTCGGGGTCGCGGCTTCGCCCGATTGGCAACGGGGGCCGGCGACGTCGACGGCGGCAACATGGTCTCGGTGGGAGGCAGTCCTTCTTCTCCTCCCTTGCTGCCCGCACTCACGCTCGAACTCTCTTCCTCTCACTTGCTCGGTTCACTCCCCTCTCTCGCTTTCTCTCTCTCCCTCTCACTTCCAAAATTCCCCTCCCTTTTTTTTTTTTTTTTTTTTGCTCTTTGATTAACAATTAATCTCTTTTTTGCATGTAGGAAATTAAATGAATGAAGATGCAATGGACAAGTGGCTAATGGGAAAGAACAAGTGGAGGCAATGCAAAGACAAGTGTTGAAGGGCATGCTTCCCCCCTCCCCTTTCTCTTGCTCCGGTAGACACCCGGGGGGGTTCTTTAGGCTTGCTTGGGCCCAAGAGTCCTTAAAATAAAGCCCAAAAATTCTTTTTTTGTTATATATATATATATATATATACACAATTATTAAGCATTTGATTTCTACCGATTTTAATTTAATATCCCATAATTAAATTGCTTCATATACAAGGATATACTCGAAATTCTTGCGTGCCATCCAACATCCTCAAAGTTTTAATTCTTTAAATTTCAGCATGTATAATTCTTACGCAAGACCGAATTCCATCCTTTTGGTTCAAATATAAAATTCAAATATTAATATAAATTCGAAAGAACAAATACGAATTAATGCCCGTAAAATAATAACAAAGCCACAGTTTAATGACCGTCACCTATCTGAGGATCGTCTAAATTTTGGATGCCACAATTCTCCCATTCTTAGAGAATTTTGTCCTCGAAATTGAATATCACTTAAATCTCATTAAAAAAATGAGGATATCTTTCTTTTATTTCTTTCTCACTTTCCCATGTGGCCTCCTTCTCATCATGATGTCGCCATAATACCTTAACTAGAGGAATTTTCTTCGTTCTAAGCACTTGTTCCTTTCGATCCAGTATCCGGATTGGCTCTTCCAGATATCTCACTTTCTCATCCACTTTGATGGCTTCATGATGAGTATGTGACAAGATTCGGCTCATACCTCCTCAGCATCGACACATGGAACACGTCATGTAAATTTCCCAACTTAGGAGGCAGTGCCAATCGATAAGCTACGTCTCCTATTCTCTCAAGTACCTCAAAGGGTCCAACGAATTTGGGGCTTAATTTTCCTTTCATTCCAAATCGTGATATCCCTTTCATTGGAGATACTTTAAGGAATACATGGTCTCCCACGCTAAATTCCAAAGGTCTTCTGCGCTTATCTGCGTAGTCTTTTTGTCAAAACTAAGCTGTCTGAAGTCTTTTCCTTATGATCTCGACAACTTCTGTAGTAACCTGTACCAACTCAGGTCCTGTCAGTTTCCTCTCACCTACTTCGTTCCAACAGACAGGAGTCCTACATCTTCTTCCATATAAGGCTTCATAAGGAGCCATGCCTATACTTTTCTGAAAACTATTGTTATAGGCAAACTCCACCAAGTACAATCTTTCATCCCAACTTCCTTTAAAGTCAATCACACAGGCCCTTAACATATCCTCTAATGTCTGGATCACTCTTTCTATTTGTCCATCCGTCTGTGGATGAAAAGCAGTACTAAATTGAAGCTTAGTTTCTAAGGCAGTTTGAAGACTCCGCCAAAAGTTCGAAGTAAATCTCGAGTCCCGATTTGATGTAATAGTCACTAGAACACCATGTAAACGTACTACTTGACTTACATATATCTCCACATATCTGTCCATCGGGTAGTCTATGCGAACTACTAAGAAATGAGCAGACTTAGTCAAACGATCCACTATTACCCAAATAGAGTCATGACCACTTGATGTCCTTGGCAATTCTTGTACAAAATCCATTGTTACATGCTCCCATTTCCACTCTGGGATATCCAATGGTCTTAATAGCCCTGCTGGTTTGTGGTGTTCCGCTTTTATTTGCTGACATGTTAAACATTGGGAAACATGTTTGGCTATATCTGCTTTCATGCCATTCCACCAATATTGTTGGCGTAAATTCCTGTACATCTTTGTACTACCCGGATGAATACTATAGTTACTCCTATGTGCTTCCGACAGAATTTCTCTCTTCACTTCCCTATTGTCGGGAACACAGAGTCGTCCATGACATCTTACCACTCCATCCTCAGAGACTTCAAATTCTGGTCTTTTTCCAAATGACACAGCATTTCGCACTTTTTCTATTTCCGGGTTAGATTCCTGCAACTTCTTAATTTTCTGGATAATTTATGGTTCAATCCTCAATGCAGAAATCATGCCAGTAAGTTGATCTACTTCCAATTTAAATTCTGAGTCTGCCATTGACTTTAACAGATTCCATTCTGCGATTCTCATACTGGTCAAAACCATAGTCGACTTACGACTAAGAGTGTCTGCCACTTTATTTGCCTTTCCAGGATGGTACCGTATTTCGCAATCATAGTCCTTTAATAACTCCATCCACCTTCTCTGTCTCATGTTCAGTTCTTTTTGTGAGAACAGACATTTTAAACTATTGTGATCTGTATAGATTTCGAACTTCTCTCCATACAGATAATGTCTCCATATTTTCAAAGCGAAAACTATAGTTGCCAATTCTAGGTCACGAGTTGGGTAGTTCAGTTCATGAGGTTTCAATTGTCTGGATGCATATGCTATGACCTTGCCATGTTGCATCAAAACACATCCCAGTCCTTTGTGAGACGCATCACTATACACTGTTAATCCATTAGACCCAGATGGTATAGTCAGAATTGGAGCTATAGTCAGTCTTCTTTTGAGCTCCTAGAAACTCTTTTCACATTCCCATTCCACTCGAATTTCACGTTCTTTCGAGTCAATTTTGTCAATGGCCTAGCAAGTTGTGAGAATCCTTCTATAAACCTTCTATAATAGCCTGCCAGTCCCAAGAAACTTTGTATTTCTATCGGCGTTGTCAGTCTTGGCCAATTTATTACCATTTTAACTTTTGTTGGGTCCACTGCAATTTCTCCTCCTAACACCACATGTCCCAAAAATATTATCTGGTCCAACCAAAATTCACACTTACTGAACTTGACGAATAATTTATGGTCTCTAAAGGTCTGCAACGCTATTCTCAGGTGTCGCTCATGCTCTTCAGGTCTTTTAAAATATATCAGGATATCATCAATGAAGACAATTACAAACTGATCCAAATAAGGCTTAAATATCCTATTCATTAAATCCATGAATGCCGCTAGTGCATTCGTCAATCCAAATGGCATAACTAGGAACTCGTAGTGTCCATAGTGAGTCCTAAATGCAATCTTAGGAATGTCTTCCTTCTTAATTCTTAACTGATGGTATCCTGACCTTAAATCAATTTTAGAAAAGACCGAACTTCCCTGCAATTGGTCAAATAGATCATCAATTCTAGGCAAAGGATACTTATTCTTAACAGTTACCAGATTTAGTTGCCTATAGTCAATACACAGACGCATTGACCCATCTTTCTTTTTCACAAATAACACCGGTGCGCCCTAAGGAGAAGCACTTGGTCTAACAAATCCTTTATCAAGCAATTCTTGTAGTTGCACTTTCAACTCTTTCAATTCTGTCAAGGCCACCCTATATGGGGCTTTCGATATCGGTCATGTTCTAGGCATCAGTTCAATCTTGAACTCAATTTCTCGATCCGGTGGTAACCCAAGCAGTTCCTTAGGAAATACATCTTGAAATTCACTGACTACTCGAATTTCATCGAGCTTGGACTCTTCCTTAGTATAATCCTTAACCACTGCCAGGTACCCTTGACATCCTTCGTCAAGTAATGCATGGGCGTCTATTACTGAAATAAGTGCTATGGATGGGTTGGTCTGACCTCCGAAAAATTCACAACTAGATCGGTCAGGTAAAACAAACTGGATTACTTTTCTATGGCAATCCACCTTAGCCTGATACTTATGGAGCCAGTCCATTCCTATGATAACGTCAAATTCATACATGGCCATCACAACTAAGTCTATTTCCATACTTCATCCCCCTATGGTTACCCAACACTTTCCACATACCAACGTAGACATCACCATATTCTTTAGCGGTGTGGAAACACAAAGAGGCGTCTTAAGAGAGGTAGTTTCTATCTTACTCAACTGTCTAAATCTTTCAGATACAAAAGAATGTGTAGCATCGGTATCAAACAATGCATATGCCTTTTTACTGTTTATAAGGATCGTACCTGAAATAACATTTTTGGAAGCTTCCGCTTCCTCTTGGGTGATCGCGTACACCCTTCCCTGTGCTGGTGGCCTTTGTGGATTCCTCGATAGATTTGGTCCGGCACTACTTCGTTGTACTTGTTGCACCGAGCCAACACTCAGCTGTGACCTCTCTTGTGGACCATTTCCCTTAAAATGCCCCATCTGCCCACAGCCATAACATTTCGGTGGATTATTACAAAATCCTAGCCCATGCTGTCCACCACACCTCTGACAGGTATTACCCTGATAGGGTACTCTCCCATGGACCGGGCCACTCTTGGCTTTTCCAAAATTCCCAAAATTACTCCTCTTCTTAGATTCCCAGGGCTGACTTTGACCAGGATAGAGACTCTTACCCTTTCGAATATCACTAAAGATCATCTGCCTCACAAGTTGTTTCCTAATATCAGTCCTTAGCCCTTTCAGAAATCTCTTTGCCATTTCCTCTCGATCCTCCACCAATCTGGGAGCGTACCTCGATAACTTAGAAAATTTCGCTTCATACTGGTCCACTGTTAGCTCCCTTTGTTCTAATTGAACAAATTCTATGATCTTCTTATCCCTAGCATAGTCAGAGAAATGCTTTCTATTGAAAGCTCTAACAAACTCATCCTCGTTTATGTCAGTACCTGGTGGAAAGATCCTGTCTCTTGAAGCTCTCCACCAAAACTTTGCATTTCCCTCTAGTTGGTATTCTGCTAAAGTTATCTTTTCAGCATCATTGCAATTCAATAACCAGAAAATCCGTTCCATTCCATCAATCCAATGCTCCGCCTCCTCAGGACTTCCCGTTCAAGTAAACTTAGGTGGTTTCAAGTTCAGGAATTGTTCCACCAGTCCTTAAGGGCGACGTTCCACTCCGAGTTGTTGTTGAGCTTGTCTTTCCATCAAATTTCCTACATTGGCCAATGCCTGCATGATATCTTCCATTCGGGGTTCAGCCCTCGGAGCAGAGGCTCTAGCCCTCGAAGAATGGGAACTCCCAGTTCGTACCATGATTTTCCTACAGTTTACCAAGCATTCTCCTCAGGAATAATTTGCAACTTGATGTCATTGGTCAGAAAATAAGGTTACTACTCAAGTCATATAAGTAACATAGAATGTTACTGGCACACAAAGGTAGCACTACACTAATTACCAAGGATCTACGAGTGAATACCCATCACCCGTTGTTCAAAGTTAGTCAACTACCCTTGGTTAGTATCCTGTGGTGTGCATCATTCTATCCTCAATTCCATTTGAGGCTCCTTATCACTCCATATAGACCATAGCTCTAATGCCAATCGATGTGGCACCCCAATCCAATAGAGTCACCACAGTCTGATTTTCACACTGTTTCCTTGACTTAAGGGTCTATAAGTCCGCGAGTTTATTATTTATTTTTAACGGTCCATGCGCAGCGTAAGAGGTATAGCGGAAGCGATAATGCATCTCCCCAACCCAAAAATTTTGAAATAATGCACACTTACTAGACAATTTCATAAGATAAGCCGAACACTTTTATTTACATAACTTGATGGACAACATGAGTTGGTACAACAAAAGGCCAAGGCTTTTCTAAGCTCGGCTATAACCAAAAGTACCCAACTCCACAGCAGCCATATACTTCGGTCCATCGGATAGTGCTGGCAGTCCAAAAAAGCTCCATCAGCTACCCGTCACACACGATCAATCACACCCAGCCCGGTCCATTGGTTGGCGGCGACGGCAGCATCCCCATCATGACCCCGTCACGTCAGACATGCACCAACAAAAACTCTTGGACTACGAGGCCACCCGGTAAGCCAACATCATACAGGACCAACACTCGCACATGGATGAAGACCAAACCTAGAATCTCGACATGCGTATACTCTGAACACGAACACTCCACATCGATAGGGACACCGTAGAAAGTACCGCGTGTGACAGGTAACAGAGGCATCTTCTAATCTAAAATGTTAGTCCCCAAACGGGGTGAGTACAACCACTCAGCAACAAAAGATTCAACAAGCTATGTCGAGCATGACTATCAGTATCTAGTTTCATACAAGATAGACAAAGCAAGAAAACAAGGAATAAATGTGTATCAATATCATGGAATTCTTTGGTATTAAAGCAATTGCAAATTCTATAAGAATCATAATGCAACATAATCGATAACATATCATCTGTTTATTTTTCAAAATATTTCATCCCCTAGAGGACCAATGTTTGCGTCCCTCCGAGCATTCGCATCCACCCTGGCATCACGAACCTCCAGCATTTAGCCTCTTAGGGCCACTGGGCATCCATAAGGCATCGACTCTTTCGATCCTTTGGACCTCCCGACTCCCAGGGCATCATTGTCCCGAGGGTCCAACGGTAACCATTTAGCATTTTAATTCACAAAAGTACCTTCATATATCAAACAAGATATCTCGTGGACCTTTTATCAATCACAAGATTCCACCATCAGCACCATCATATCACATAACAATTCGAAATACATTCACCTATAGGACAATTTTGTGGAAATTCGAAGCAAACAGTTTAATTTCCACATTTGCACGGTTCTGGTAAAAATTCCGAATTAATTACTAAACGGGCTCAGCAAATTATGAATTTTTTACATGTTATCAATGAGACTTAATGGAACAAATTTCATGCAGAACACCAAGTCAGATTCCTTACGTACCGTCGGAAAAAATTTCGATATTCCTAGCTAACATTCTGTAAAATTTCCAGATTTGGTGTTTTCATAGAAAAATCATTTCGGCAGTCCTTCCTCATTCATTTATTCTAAATTTTTGATATGTTGTTCATGGAGACGTGCCCTAAAGCTTTCATCAGGGGATCGAAATCAAATTGTGACTAGATAATTACAGAAAAAATCAAAAAGTCGCTGCGGGTCACACTGTTCTTCTCCTTGAATTTCGACCTCCAGCATCCACCTTCAAATGTATATAAGTACATTACACCACATCACAGCTTTATCACTTTCGAAATTCTCCATAGTCAGATCTTGAATATCTTGTTCCATTTGTAAATTCGAAATTTGCAATGTACGCCCTATTCTCACCTAGTTTTCTTGATCTAACTCCATCCTACATGTCCAAAATCCCACATGCAGCTCTAACATTTCACCTTCCTCACATCTACCAACTCTTCTCTAGGTAACAACAGCATGCAACACATAGATTGAAGAACTTTTACTAGCCTTAAATCCTCCCACTCGGTGGCTGTCCAAAAATGGAGGTTCGGGGGTCGCAGCTTGGCCCGATTGGCGACGGGGACTGGCGGCGTCGACGGTGGCAGCATGGTCTCGGTGGGAGGCGGTCCTTTCTTCTCCTCCCTCGCTGCCCGCACTCATGCTTGAAATCTCTTCCTCTCACTTGCTCGGTTCACTACCCTCTCTCGGTTTCTCTCTCTCCCTCTCACTTCCGAAATTCCCCTCCCTTTCTTTTTTGCTCTTTGATTAAAAATTAATCTCTATTTTGAATGAAGGAAATTAAATGAATGAAGATGCAATGGACAAGTGGCTAATGGGAAAGAACAAGTGGAGGCAATGCAAAGACAAGTGTTGAAGGGCATGCTCCCCCCCCTCCCCTTTCTCTTGGTCCGGTCGACACCCAAGGGGGTTTCTTTGGGCTTGCTTGGGCCCAAAATTTTGGGCCCAAGAGTCCTTAAAATAAAGCCCAAAAATTCTTATTTATTTATTTATTTATTTATTTATATACAATTATTAAGCATTTGATTTCTACCAAATTTAATTTAATATCCCATACTTAAATTGCTTCATATACAAGGATATACTCGAAATTCTTGCGTGCCATACAACATCCCCAAAGTTTTAATTTTTTAAATTTCAGCACGTATAATTCTTACGCAAGACCGAATTCCATCCTTTTGGTTCAAAAATAAAATTCAAATATTAATATAAATTCAAAAGAACGAATATGAATTAATGCCTGTAAAATAATAACAAAGCCACGGTTCGGTGACCGTCACCTATCCGAGGATCGTCTAAATTTTGGATGCCACAATTTTCGGTGCCAAAACCCGACACACAGGATTTTTTGAATAAATACCATAATTTTGACAATTATCACTCAATTTGCATAATCCAACAATCAATTGCATAATCCGAACACCCCAATGCAATCGCACGAAATTCCGGTCACTAGCTATCCCGGTCTAATTTTCGAAAAATAATAAATAATTAAATATATTGTGAAATTAATTAAATAATATAAACTAATTAAATAAAATTGAATTTAATAAATTCGAAATAATTAATTAAGGGCCTAATGAAGATTACACTAATTTAATCACATAATTAGCCATAATTAATTAACCACTAAACTAATCCATCCACATAATCTAATTAACATTTAACTAAGCTAATCTAACCACTTAAACATGCTTAGCCCAATATAAACAACCCTTAAGCATTATTAACCTCATAAGCAATGTTTAGTGAGTAAACCCACCAGTTTAGCGTTTTGGTGAGTCCACGGTGACGGCAACGGCAAGGCGAGTGACAAACCTCCTAGCGGCGACACCAACGAAGGCAGGGAAGGGCTTGAAAACGGGCCACGAAGAGCTCACGGCTTGTTGGATTTCTGCTTCTGTTCTAGGCTAAATTGCAGAGAGCTTAACCCAGCAACTTCAGCTACTGAAACATCGAAGACGGGCTGGTTGGAGCTCCGGTGAGGGGGTGGCCTGCAACCAGGGGTCAAGGGGGACTTGTTGGTGGTTGGGATGGGTGAAGGAAGGGACGGAATGGGAGAAAAATCGAAGAAAACGCGAAATAGGCTAACTAGGCGGGCGGACTGACGGACCAACGGCTTTTGGCTGGTGGACGGGACGGCCGGTGGATCGTTCCTGAAGATAACCGTTGAGATGGTTGGCAGAACATACACTCAGAAAATTCCTCTCCCTTTCCATCAAAGAAAAAGAAGGCGTTCCATTTCTTCTTTACAACAACAATTGGCATTTATCCGGTGGAAATCAGATGTTTTCCCTGTGATTACATTCAAACCAACGTGAGGTAATATTTTTCGTGATTTATCCGTAATTCAACATTTGTTCTGAGGTTAATTGTTGTTTGCGCATCGGATAAAGGTAAGTTGTCTTCCGCCGACTTGAATTCCAACATTGGTATCAGAGCCTGATCGTGATTTCTGCCTTATTTTCATCAAATTTTCTCATTTACCATTTGAGATCGAGATCAAGAGAATGAATTCTACACTGTTTGGATGTTTATTACTTGGAATTGCTATCTGAACCATCAATAATGAACCGAAGCGAAGAACGGGATCGGGGCCGCGTACACCCGTATGGTTTTTGCCATTTTTCGAAATATTTCTTCTGTCAAAATAACTTTTGAAATATACAGGGTGAAAGTACTCGTCGAAACGAGTTTGACGGTGGGTCGAGCATGATCGGAGGAGGCCAGACGTGCCCACACGCACGGCCAGAAACCGCGGCGTGTGGGTGGCACGCGCTCAACACACAGGGAAAGCTAGCGCGTGAGCGTCACACGCGTGTCGGTGAACCGACGTGTGTTGACGTCGCGGATGACATGATCCAACGGTCAGTACCATTGGATGACGTCACCAACAGTGGTGGTTGGCCAACTGGTCACCGGCCGGCGACCAACCCGCGACCCAACCTAGGTCCTGGTTGGAGACCCAACCTGATCGTTGACCGGTCAACGGGTCGGACTGGTTGACCGGTCCAGTGGTCAAACTGATTGAACCGGTCACCGGTTGGACCGGCTAGGAGCCCTTTGGGCTCGCTGGTGCGTGCACCACATGCGACGCGCACTCAAGCGGCGTGCATGGGCACATATAAGCTCCAATTGGAGCATGGTCAGTGGCGTTTGGTTCGTATGGATGTGCTCTATACTATGGTGTAGTTATTTTGCATGTTTGAATTTTATAAATGTATGAAATTGTGTATGAAACCCTAAGTATGCATATTTTTAGGGTATAAATGCATAGTTTATTCATTTGTAGCTAGTATTTTCTTATGTTTTAGGAAATACAATAGCTAACCTATATAAAAATGATGTCATATATGCTGTGTAGAGCTTGGTTCGATGGTAGCATGTATATGGTTTAATATACTTGCAATTTTCTAGTTCCAAGAAAATTCGAACAATGGTAGGAAATCCTTGTTTTTCCGTTACATGTTGAATTGCAGTTTTGATTGTAGTTGTAGCATGATTGTTTTTTGTACGTTGGTTTACATCATGCTATACTTTTGTGCTAATGGAAAAATGTAGAAATTACATGAGGTCATGTAATTACTTTTTCTAGTGAGAGTTCGTAGGTTGGTAGAATTCGAAGGAGTTCTCATCTAGAACTTAAAATTTGCGCAAATTAAACTAATTAATGATAATAGAACAATTGTACATAGGAGCTGATTGGAAACATAGTGAACTTTCGTTTCTATGTCTTTTGTTGAATAATCATTAATTTAGTTTGTCTTTGTTGCAAATTAAATATGTGTGTTACTCTGGAAAGTGTGCTAGTATTGATTTTGCGTTTACTATGTCAATGTGTATAGCAATTGATTATGGGTTCGGCATCTAAGACCATTGTGGCTAACCTCAATAAGGGTGAGAAGCTGAACGGTGACAATTATGATATTTGGCACCGAAAGGTTCAGTACATCCTTGAGGAGCAAGAGGTTTTGGAAACCCTCAACCACACCATGGAGGAACCTGAGCATGGAACTTCAAGTCAACACATGAGAGATCTAGAAGCTTATCAAGTTTGGAAAAGGAAATATAGCATTGCTTGCATCACGTTGCTGAGCTATATGCAAGATGATCTCATGTGTGAGTTTGAAAGTTATGATAAAGCTCAAGCTATGTGGGTTGCCTTGAAAGATAAGTTTGAGGGTACATCTACCATTAAATTGAGGAGACTCACCATCAAGTTTGACACATACCGAAAGTGCCCAAATGTAACGATGAGGCAGCATCTTCGTGAGATGTCAAATATGATTCGAGAGCTGAAGTCGGCAGGTCACTCCCTTACTGATGAACAGCAAGTTCAGACTATTATAAGGTCTCTTCCTAACAATTGGGAGCATATGAAGATTAATATGACACATAATGAGAATATTATCACTTTTGATGATATAACACGTCATTTGGAATTAGAGGATGAGCGCCTAAAGGCTACAAGATCCTCTACTCATGCTTATGTTGCTGAATTGAGTTCGCGCAAAGTTTTAGGCTTTAAGCACAAAAAGAATTGTCAATTCAACAACAAAGGGAAGAAGACTAATCAGGCACCTAAAAGGGTTAAGACCTTCCAACGCAAGAAGCGTGGTGGGAAGAAGGACAAGGCCAAGATGAAGTGCTACAATTGTGGCAAGATGGATCACTTTGCTCGTGAATCCACTGAACCGAAAGAGGTACCCTATTACTCCATTACTTTATGTAATGCTTTTGTTTCTAGCACTGTGATGCTTGCTGAATCTCATCCCATGTGGACTATGGACTCAGGAGCAACAGACCACGTGGCTAGAGACCGAGAAGCATTTGTGGAGTATCGTCGGATACAGCCTGGAAGAAGATAGATATATGTTGGAAATAACTCAAGAGTTGAAGTGAAGGGTATCGGCACATGTAAATTAATTTTACATAGTGGTCGAAGCCTATTCCTACATGATGTCCTCTATGCTCCGAATATTCGACGAAACTTGGTCTCAGTAGTTGTTCTTCTTAGCCTAGGTTATGTATTGAATTTTCATGGTGATTGTGTTGACATTTTGTATGGAACAATTTATTATGGTTCAGGTCATGTATCGAATGGTTTTATGGTGTTAGACATTGACTATGATCAGTACAATGTTAATGTTGATGGTTGTTTTTCTTTAATTGCATCTTCTAGTAATATTGAGAATGATGCAAGTACTTGGCATGCTAGATTAGGTCACATTGGGTCGCAAAGAATGCAAAGATTAGCTAGAGAGGGCCTTTTAGGGGTCACTCACCGATGTTAATCTACCCTTATGTGAACATTGTCTAGCAGGAAAAGCAACTAGAAAACCATTCGGTAAAGGGACTAGAGCCGAATTTCCATTGCAACTCATTCATTTTGACATTTGTGGTCCTTTGAATGTGAGGGCGAGTCATGGAGCCTCATATTTCATCACTTTCAAAAATGACTTCACGCGTTTTGATTATGTCTTTCTGATCTCCCATAAGTCAGATGCATTAGACTGCTCTAGACGATATATAACGATGGTAGAGAATCAGTTGAACAAAACAATAAAGGCATTGAGAATCGATCGTGGACGTGAGTATCTACCGAAGCAATTCAAGGCTCTTTGTGATGAGAAGGGAATTGTACGACAATTGACTATTCCTAGTACTCCACAACAAAATGGGGTAGCTGAGAGAAGGAATAGAACCCTATTAGAAATGGTTAGGTCTATGATGGCGCAAGCAATTTTACCTATCTCCTATTGGGGAGATGCGTTATTGACTGCTGCCTATGTATTTAACCGAGTGCTCTCCAAATCAGTCACTTCCACCCCTTATGAATTATGGACTGGTAGGAAACCAGACTTGAGTATTCTATGTCCATGGGGATGTGCAACTTATGTTCATGATTCTTCCCATAAATATGGCAAATTAGGTCCTAAAGGGGAATAAATGTATATTTATAAGATATTTTGAACACTCCAATGGGTACGTGTTCATAGGTGAACAAGCTAATGGAAGTATGACTGAAATGGAGTCGCGAGATGTCACATTATTGGAGAACGATTTTCCTAGTTGATGTGAGATTGATAAGGACTTCCAATTATATGAGATGAAAGATCCAAATAACACACCCACTAATGTTGTAGAGGGAAATGAAAATTTACCTCAACATACAAGACCTAGTAGGAGTGTTGCATCTTCTGACGAATTGAATTCAAGAGAAATTCAATTGCGTAAAAGTAATCGTAAAAGTATTCCCTGTCGTCGTTTTGAGATTGAAGGGAAGCATTTATGATTGTTCAAGAGGCTCTCTCATCCTCTGATAAGGAAGAATGGAGAAAAGCTTTGGAAGATGAAATGAAGTCAATGAGGGCAAATCATGTCTGGGACTTGGTTGATCTACCACTCAATCGTAAGGCCATTGGAAACAAATGGGTCTTTAAGATTAAGCGAAGGGCAGATGGATCCATTGAAAAGTATAAGGCTCATCTCGTGGCGAAAGGTTATACTCAACAAGAGGGTATAGATTATGAGGAAACCTTTTCACCAGTTGGAAGGTTTGCCTTAATACGCCTTATTCTAGTCATCATCGCACATTTGAACCTTGAATTACATCAAATGGATGTAAAGACGGCATTTCTCAATGGAGACCTAGATGAGGAAGTCTATATGAAACAACCAATAGGTTTCATAGCTAAAGGTTAAGAGCATAAAGTTTGCAAACTTCATCACTCAATATATGGCCTTAAGCAATTGTATAGACAGTGGTATCTTCGTTTTTATCAAGCCATAATAACTTTTGGTTTCACGATGATCGAAGAAGATCATTGTGTATTTGTCAAGCGATCCGAAGATAAATTTGTGATTTTATCACTTTATGTGGACAATATTCTATTGGTTGGAAATGACAAAGTTTTGGTTATCACCATAAAAGAATGGTTGTCCTTCAATTTTGAAATGAAGGACATGGGAGAAGTTGCTTATATATTAGGAGTTAAGGTCGAAAGAGATCGATTAAGGAAACTCATTTCTTTATTGCAAGAGTCTTATAGTATGAAGATTCTTGAACGTTTCAATATGCAGCACTGTAATCCCATTGATACTCCTGTCATGCAAGGTGACGGCCTAAGTATTGAGATGTGTCCTAAGACTCCATAAGAAACTAAAATGATGGAACTGTTCCTTACGCTAGTGCGGTCGGAAGTTTGATGTATGCTATGATGTGTACTCGACCCAACATATGTTATGCCGTGGGATTGGTGAGCCGATATCAATCAAATCTTGGTCAAGCACATTGGAAAGCAGTGAAGAGGATCCTGAGATACTTGAATGGTACCATGGACTATCGACTTTGTTATCAAGGGAATGATTTACGCCTATTAGGCTATTCAGATGCTGATTGGGGTGGAGACCTAGATGAGTGTAAATCGACTTCTGGATATGCGTTCTTGTTCAATGGTGGTGCAATTTATTGGAATAGCAAGAAATAGACATGCACGGCCTTATTTACGATAGAGGCAGAATTTATTGCATGTTCTACCGTAGTGCAAGAAGCAATATGGCTAAAATGTTTCTTGAAAAATTTAGCCACTGTCACTAAGGTTCCAAGACCGGTGATAGTTTATTGCGGTAGTCAAGTAGCCATTGCCTATGTGAAAGATCCCAAGTATCATGGAAGGATGAAGCACATTGACGTAAAGAACATCATCATTAGAGATATAATAGGGCAAAAAGAAGTGATCCTACAATACATTTCAACCAATAGAATGGTTGCTGATCCATTTACAAAGGCTGTTCCTAGAGACATATTCTTGACCCACAGGATGTCACTAGGATTACGTAAAATGTGATATGTGTTATTGTAGAGGATCATTGGTTTATGTATATATGGACATATGTATTGTACTTGTTTGTCTATTAGTGACTTTGATGTTTTATCAATAAGTACAAATACATTATAAAACTGGCACATACACACATATATTATTGAAAAATATGTCAACAGACAATGATTGGCTCACTCACATAAGCAATCACCTCAAGTGCTATAGTTAGCACGTTGATATGAGACATTATGTACAAATGAATGCTGAAGAGCAAGTTTAGTACATTAAATAATATGTCGCCTTGATTGGAGTCAAGATGAGGTCTGTGATTTGTTTATAATAAGACCGAACATGATAGTCCCACAATCATGTATGCCCGAAAGATGCCGGATGCGAGTACTTAATTGGGCGCTATAGAAAGCGAGCTGATATAGCACTCGAGCTAAACATGAGTACATGACAAGCACGTGACTATATTTAGGCTAAGATCCATATAATGGATATATTTAATAAATGACATACGCTCTTATAAAAAGAGAAATCTACTATAGCATGTAATTCATACTACATGTGCATTGTTTGACCGATAAGGGAAGGTGAGTAAAATTATCCCTATTTACTCATCGTGCGAGCCCTTGAGGTAATTTATGATTTACCTCATTTTGTGCCCTATGTTACTTCTGACTATGTTCTCGAAGTGAAAGATCAATGTTGCTACTTTAGCATGTTACGGGCGGTCATGAATAGATATGGCCTTATGGGACGTGTCTAGGAAAGCAATTGTTCTTAAATGGAGAGAGATATGAGTGCGAAGGAAGACAATTGTTGTTTTACATCTATCACATGTATTTACTGGTTAACCAATTATATCGCCTTATGTGATTGCGGATATAATTATAAACACATGGTGTTTTGAGAATAGTCAAGTATAGCCTTTAAGGGATAGGTATACTTGGATTGATGTGACAAAATATGTTTGGGGCACTGTGAGACATCCATTGTTCATTTATTTTCGAGGTTGTAGCCATTATTGCGGTATCCTAGAATTTCATGAAAATCCCTAAGTATGCCATGAGTCATAGATAGGCGATGGATGCGCCGTTATTGTATTTTGTAGCCTTTTGATTCATGATTCACAATGAGATTTATGGCCAAGCTTTTATTGGATAAATTTTGCGAAAGAAAGCTCTATCTTTGGCCATATGTATTTTAAATTGGAACTTATGAATTCATGATTTCAAGTGTATAGCCATCTAAATTTGCAATTTAGTACTTTGTTTTAAATAGGGATTTAGTTGGTTTTTAAAAAGGGTTAATTTTGGATTTAAATAAGCTTGGGTCTTAGGCCCAAGAGTGTTGGGCCTAAGATGGGCCAAGAGAGCTGGCCCATAAGCCCATAAAGGGCTGCTGTCGTGTGAAGGAAGAGGGGGGGGGGGAGTCCAGTTGCATGCCTCCCCCATTTGTCCCATGGTGGTGGCCAAGTGTCACCCCATGCAATTGTAATGATGGGTAATGATGGAGGAAAAGAAAATTAGGGTGAAAGTGGCCAGTTTAAGCAAGAGAGAGAGGGAGGTGGTCGCATGGTGGAGAGAGGGAAAGGAGAGTTCGACCGAGAGAAGGAGAGGAGAGAAAGAGAAGGAAGAAGGGAAGAAAGGAAGAAGGAAGGAGGAGAGGCCGTGCGTCGCCGTCCGTTGCCGCCGTGTGCTCGCCATTTGCTCAGTCTAGAGGCAAGTGGGATCCGTGATCTACTCTTGCATGCTGTGTTTGATGTATGTGTTTGGTTGTGATGATTTTCGGAGGTATGGGATGTGAAATATTGAGGTGATGAGTGTAGTACTCTAGTTTAGTGGGCTGTTCTTGAGAAAACAGCTTGACCTAGGATGTTCTAGGGACTTGCATGTTATATTCTATTTGAAATTTGGCTTCGACCTCTAAATGAAAGTTGTAGAGGACTCTTTGGAGTATAACATACTTAAATTTGAGACAAAACCAACAAGCACAATTAGGTGAAACCGTCGTTCTTTGAAGAAGATAAGATCTGGAAATTCTAACACCGACCTTTGATGAATGCATGGACGGTAAGGAAGTCTTCTTGTTAAAATTTCACTTCGGTTTCTTAATAAAAGTTGTAAAGGACATCCTTAGGTTTAACATATCAAAAATTTAAGGAAAACAAACAAGAATAGGTAGGTAAAATCATGGTTTTTCGGAGATGGTTAGATCTGGAAACTTCGGTACTAGGAACAGAAGTTTTAAACGCCTATATTTAAATACCTAGGATGAATCGGACTTCGATGTCTTCATGAAGTATTTACCTTATGGTCTCAGCTATCACATAGTCAAATTTCATAATTTTTGAAGGTCATTTGGGTACTTAACCAAAAATGTTTCAAAAACTGTGCAATCTGATGTGTTCGGGCTTGGTAATGTTGTAATGCGTGGTCTATACCGTTTTGTATGAGATTCCTTTGGAAAAGTGTTCTGCATGAAACATCTTTATTCATGTCTTGCCTACATCATATTCAAATTTCGTAATTTTTGAAGCTCATTTGCCTATTTAACCAAAAATATTTCAAAAACTGTGCAAGTTGAACGGACAGAATTAGAAGTGCTGTGATGCGTGGTCTGTATTGAATTATGGGGATCTTTTGGTGTAATGTTCTTCATGAAGTATCTGCCTCTATGTCTTAACTATCACATAGTCAAATTTCATAATTTTTGAAGGTCATTTGGGTATTTAATCGAAAATATTTCAAACACTACGCATGAGTATGGCTAAAAATCCTTTTTCAGTGATATACGGATCTGTACGTATTCTGTGAAGCCTTGTTTAATAGGGTCTTCTTCACGAAATATGTTTTCCTAGATCTTATCTACAATGTGGTAAATTTTCAGAATTTACTTCCACCATTTACTAATTTTTCCGAAATTTTCATGAACTGCATGTATTCTGTTTAAGCTGGAAATTGTGTTATTTAGTGGTTATTGAAATTGTTATGTGAATCATGATATCTTGGATTATTACTCGTGCAATGATGTGATGAAATTCATACATTTCATATGACATCAAAGGATTGATGGATTTTCATGAACTCAATGAAAGTTTTCTTTTTTAAAACCATTGTATCAAATGATACTTTTCCCGATGCATTATTACATGATTTCAAAAAGGCTTATTCCAATCATTGGCATTGTTACATCAAATGTGAAATTGAAAATGAGATATATGAGAATATGCATTGTAATGAGGATACCGTCGGACGTGTGAGCCAACGATGCCCTGGGAGTGTCGGGATGCCCAGAGGTGTGTGCCGGATGCCCGGAGGTGTGTGTCGGAGGCTCCTCGTGATGCCAGGTTGGCTGCGAGCGATAGAAATGTGTGATGCAATTACTGGTCCCGGGAGAGAAAAATGTGGCGATCAAATTGAAAACAAGAGTTAAAATTGAATCATGCATGATATGGTGATATGTATGCATGGCTGTATGATGTAATATGTTTAAGTACATGGTGGTATGTGCATATGATATGGTGACATGTATGCATGACTGTATGATGTAACATGTATAAGTGCATGGTGGTATGTGCACATGATATGGTGACATGTATGCATGACTGTATGATATATGTATAAGTGCATGGTGGTATGTGCACATGATATGGTGACATGTATGCATGGTTGTATGATGTAGCATGTATAAGTGCATGGTGGTATGTGCACATGATATGGTGACATGTATGCATGGCTGATGTTATATGTATAAGTACATGGTGGTATATGCACATGACATGATGACATATATGCTGTTTTGATAATATGCACTGAAAGGTGAGATATGTTTGATATGTATGAACTATATGTATTCTATGATGCCATGATTGTTTCGTTTGATGTATTGAGTAGCTTAATGGATCTTTTACCTGTTGAGTGGTTGTACTCATCCCTTTGGGGACTAACATTTCAGATTAGAGAGATGCCTCTCCCTCCAGTCTCGCGCGGTACTTTTTACGGCCTTCCCTCTGACGTGGAGGTCGAGTGCATGGAGCACGTATGCGTCACCATCCCTGGGTTGGTGTTCATACGGGTTCGGGTGCTGGTGATGTATGACGTGGGCCTGGCTGGGGGCCCAGTCATCCAGGAATTCTTGTCCGTCCATGTTCGACGTGACGGGGTGATGTTGGGGATGTTGCCGCCACCACCGCCCGATGTACCGGATTGGGTGTGATGGCCCTTATGAGGAGAGGGAGCTGACACTTTTTGGAGATAGCTAACACTTGTAGATGGAGGGTTTTTCACGATCGATATAGGGGGTCGATGATCTCTCTTTTGAGTTATAGCCAAGTTTAGTGAAAAGTCTTGGCTTTTTGTTTATACCGACCTAAGATATCCATCCTAAAAATGTAAATAAAAGTGGTTCGGCTTTATGTTTTCCTTCAATGTGTAGTTGGTGTGCATTGTATCATCGCTAAGAGAGTAGAGGGATGGTGAGACTCGTCTTTAATTTCACTATGAGCTGCGCTAAACTCTTTTAAAAAAATAATTAAAAAAATGCCTGTGAACCTTAGTCCTTCTTTAAAACTCCCATTTTCATCAAAAACAAGTAACTGATATTCAATAGGTAGAGCAATAAGTATCTATGGCGACCTTAGTTGTTTTGGGTGTGCCACAGTTGTTGGTATCAGAGCAAAAGGTTTATATGTGGAGTGATAAGGAGCCTCATTTGGAAATTGAGGAAAGTAATGACAATGCACACCGTAGGATACTGACTGAGAATGGTTGACTAACTTTGAACAACGGGTGATGAGTATTCGCCCGTAGATCCCTAATTTGTGCTACGAGTTGCTTTTAGGTGCCAGTAACATGGTTATGTTACTTATTTTCTTAGTTGCTATTGCTTTTAATGGAGATTTTGAGTCACAGATATTTCCTGAGACAAATGCTTAGAAACTGCAGGAAAATCATGGTACGATATGGAAGTCATCATCCATCGAGGGCTGAAGCCTCTGCAACAAGGGCTGAACCCCGAATGGAAGATATCCTGCAGGCATTGGCCAATATTGGAAATCTGATGGAAAGACAAGCGCAGCAACAGCCCGGAGCAGAACGCCGTACTCAAGGACTAATGGAGCAATTTTTTAAGTTGAAACCACCTAAATTTAGTGGAATGGGAAGTCCTGAGGAGGCGGAGCATTGGATTGATGGGATGGAGAGAATTTTCTAGTTGTTGGACTGCAATGATGCTGAGAAAATAACTTTGGCATAGTACCAATTGGAGGGAAATGCAAAGTTTTGGTGGAGAGCTTCGAGGGACACAATCTTTCCACCAGGTACTGATGTTAATTAGGGTGAGTTTGTCAGAGCTTTCAATAAAAAGCATTTTTTTTACTGGACTAGGGATAAGAAAATTACAGAATTTGTTCTATTAGAACAAAAGGAGCTAACAGTGGATCAATATGAGGCAAGATTTTCTAAACTGTCTAGATATGCTCCTAGACTAATTGAAGATTAGGAAGAGAAAGCTAAGAGGTTTCTGAAGGGATTGAGAACTGATATAAGGAAGCAACTGGTGCCTTTGAACATAAGGGATTATAATCAGATATATGAAATGGCACAGTTGGTGGAGCAGGAGTTAGTAAGGGAACAGTCGGAGAATAAGAGACAATCGTCTTTTGGTGATATCAGGCGGGGTAAGAGACCCTATACAGGTCAAGGTCAGGCTTGGGAGTCTAAGAAGAAGGGCAATTTCGGGAATTTTGGAAAAGCTAAGGATGGTTTGAATCTGGGAAAAACACCTTATCGGAATGAGGAATGTCGAAGGTGTGATGGACGACATGGCCCCGGACCTTGTAATGGACGGTTGAAGTGTTATGGCTGTGGAAAGGTAGGACATCTTAAGAAGGATTGTCCACAGGAGAGGTCACGGACAAGTATCAACTCATTGCGACGAGTACCCCAGCGTGCTACCGGGCCATATTCACAAAGGAATCCACAGAGACCACCAGCTCAAAGAAAAGTGTATGCGGTCACCCAAAGAGGAAGCAAAAGCTTCCAAAAACGTCATCTCAAGTACAATTTTCATAAATGGCAAGAAGGCTTATGCATTGTTTGATACGGGTGCCACGCATTCATTTGTGTCTAAAAGATATAGATTGTTGAGTAAAATAGAAATGACATTTCTTGAGACCCCTCTTTGTGTTTCTACGCCTTTAAAGGATGCGGTGTTGTCTACGCTAGTATGTGAAAAATGTAAGATAACCATAGGAGGAAGAGATATGGAAATAGACTTAGTCGTAATGGCTATGTATGATTTTGACATTATCATAGGAATGGATTGGCTTCATAAGTATCGGGCCAAAATGAATTGTTATAGAAAAGTGATCCAGTTTATTCTACCCGATCGGTCAGATTGTGAATTTCTGGGAGGTCAGACCAACCTATCTATAGCACTTATTTCAGCAATAGAGGCTTGTGCGTTACTTGACAAAGGATGTCAAGGGTACCTAGCAATGGTTAAAGATTGTACCAAGGAAGAGCTTAAGCTTGATGAAATTCGGGTAGTAAATGAATTTCAAGACGTATTTCCTGAAGAGTTGCCTGGATTACCACCGGAAAGAGAGATTGAGTTTGAGATTGAGCTAATGCCTGGAACAAGACCAATATCGAAAGCCCCATACAGGATGGCCTTAATGGAACTAAAGGAGTTGAAAGTGCAACTGCAGGAGTTGCTTGATAAAGGATTCATTAGGCCAAGTGCTTCACCTTGGGGTGCACCAGTTTTGTTTGTGAAAAAGAAAGATGGGTCGATGCGCTTGTGCATTGACTATAGGCAACTGAATCTAGTGACCATTAAAAATAAGTATCCCTTGCCTAGAATTGATGACCTATTCGACCAACTCCAAGGAAGTTCGGTCTTCTCTAAGATTGACTTAAGGTCGGGATACCATCAGCTAAGAATTAAGAAAGAAGACATTCCTAAGACTACGTTTAGGACTCGTTATGGACATTACGAGTTCCTTGTTATGCCATTCGTATTAACAAATGCACCAGCTACATTTATGGATTTGATGAATAGGGTATTTAAGCCTTATTTAGATCAGTTTGTGATAGTTTTTATCGATGATATCCTGATTTATTCGGAAGGGCCTAAGGAACATGAGCAACACTTGAGGATAGTTTTGCAAACTCTGAGGGATCACAGGCTATATGCCAAATTCAGCAAGTATGAATTTTGGTTGGACCAGATAATATTTTTAGGACACGTGGTGTCAGGAGGAGGAATTGCAGTGGATTCGGCGAAAGTTGAGATGATAATAAATTGGCCGAGACCAACAACACCCACCGAAATACGGAGTTTCCTAGGATTGGCCGGTTATTATCGAAGGTTTATTGAAGGGTTTTCACGATTGGCAGGCCCCTTAACCAAATTAACTCGAAAGAACACGAAATTTGAATGGAGTGGGGAATGTGAAAGGAGTTTTCAGGAACTTAAAAGGAAGTTAACCTCGGCCCCAATCTTGACTATACCATCTGGACCTGATGGTTTTACAGTATATAGTGATGCATCTCACAAAGGATTGGGATGTGTTTTGATGCAACATGGCAAGGTCATAGCCTACGCATCTAGACAATTGAAACCCCATGAACTGAACTACCCAACGCATGATCTAGAATTGGCAGCTATAGTGTTCGCTTTGAAGATATGGAGGCATTATTTATATGGGGAAAAGTTTGAGATTTATACAAATCATAAGAGCTTGAAATATCTGTTCTCACAAAAGGAGTTGAACATGAGACAAAGGAGGTGGATGGAGTTGTTAAAGGATTATGATTGTGAGATACGATACCATCCAAGGAAGGCGAATAAGGTAGCGGATGCTCTTAGTCGTAAGTCAGCCATGGAGATGGCCAGTTTAAGAATGGCGGAATGGAACTTATTAAAGTCCGTAGCGGACTCGGAGTTTAAATTAAAAGTGGATGGTCTTACCGGTATGCTTAGAGCATTAAGGATTGAACCCGAAATTATTCAGAAAGTTAAGACCACAAAAAGTCGACCCGGAGATTATGAAAGTAAAAGAGGCAGTGTCTTTAAGAAAAAGACCAGAATTTCAAGTTTCTGAAGATGGAGTGGTAAGATGTCAAGGATGACTCTGTGTTCCCGACAACGAAGAAGTGAAGAAGGAAATTCTGTCGGAGGCACATAGGAGTAAATACAGTATTCATCCAGGTAGTACAAAGATGTACAGAAATTTGCGTCAGCAATTTTGATGGAATGGTATGAAAGCAGATACAGCTAAGCATGTTTCTCAATGTTTGACGTGTCAACAAGTGAAGGCGGAACATCGCAAACCTGCAGGACTCTTGAGACCGTTAGACATACCAAAGTGGAAATGGGAGCATGTAACGATGGACTTTGTGCAAGGACTGCCGAGGACATCAAGTGGTCACGATTCAATTTGGGTAATAGTGGATCGTTTGACTAAGTCTGCCCATTTCTTAGCAGTCCGTATGAACTATTTAATGAATAAACTTGCTGAGATTTATGTAAGTCAAATAATACGCTTACATGGTATACCTGTAACAATCACCTCGGATCGAGACTCTAGGTTTACCTCGAACTTTTGGTGGAGTCTCCAAAATGCTTTAGGGACAAAGTTTCAATTCAGTACTGCTTACCACCCTCAAACAGATGGACAAACAGAGAGAGTGATTCAAACTCTGGAAGATATGCTAAGAGCTTGTATTATTGACTTTAGAGGGAGATGGGATGAGAATTTGCATTTGATATAGTTTGCTTATAACAATAGTTTTGAGAAAAGTATAGGTATGGCCCCATATGAAGTGTTATACGGGAGAAGATGCAGGACCCCTGTTTGTTGGGATGAAGTAGGTGAAAGAAGATTAACGGGACCTGAATTGGTACAAGTTACCACTGAAGCCGTCGAGATTATCAGGAAAAGACTTAAAATAGCCCACAGTAGACAAAAAGGCTACGCGGACAGGCATAGAAGGCCCTTGGAGTTTAGTGTGGGGGATCATGTATTTCTTAAAGTATCTCCATTGAAGGGAGTATCTCGTTTTGGAATGAAAGGAAAGTTGGGTCCCAGATTTGTTGGACCTTTTGAGATACTTGAAAGAATAGGAGATGCAGCTTATCGTTTGGCGTTGCCTCCTAATCTGGGAAATTTACATGATGTGTTTCATGTGTCGATGCTAACAAAGTATCAGCCAAATCCTGGTCACATACTCGATCATGAAGCCATCAAAGTGGACGAGAAAGTGTGGTACATTGAAGAGCCGGTGCAAGTGCTGGACAGAAAGGAACAAGTCCTTAGGACCAAAACGATTCCACTAGTTAAGGTATTGTGGCGACATCACGATATGGAGGAAGCCACATGGGAGAGTGAAGATCAGATGAAGGAGAAATACCCCTACTTGTTTCAAGAGGCATAAGCGATATCTAATTTCGAGGACGAAATTCCCTAAGGAGGGGAGAATTGTGGCATCCTAGAATTTCATGAAAATCCCTAAGTATGCCATGAGTCATGGATAGGCGATGGATGGGCCGTTATTGTATTTTGTAGCCTTTTGATCCATGATTCACAATGAGATTTAGGGCCAAGCTCTTAATGGATAAATTTTGGGAAAGAAAGTTCTATCTTTGGTCATATGTATTATAAATTGGAACTTATAAATTCATGATTGCAAGTATATAGCCATCTAATTTAGCAATCTAGTACTTTGTTTTAAATAGGGATTTAGTTGGTTTTTAAAAAGGGTTAATTTTGGATTTAATTAAGCTTGGGTCTTAGGCCCAAGACTATTGGGCCTAAGATGGGCCAAGAGGACTGGCCCATAAGAGAATAAAGGGCTGCTGTCATGCGAAGGAAGAGGGGGGGGGGGAATCCGGTTGCATGCCTCCCCCATTTGTCCCATGGTGGTGGCCAAGTGTCACCCCATGCAACTGTAATGATGGGTAATGATGGACAGAAAATAAAATTAGGGGAAAAGTGGCCGGTTTAAGAAAGAGAGAGAGGGAGGTGTCGCACGGTGGAGAGAGGGAAAGGAGAGTTCAACCGAGAGAAAGAGAGGAGAGAAAGAGAAGGAAGAAGGGAAGAAAGGAATAAGCAAGGAGGAGAGGCCGTGCGACGCCGTCCGTCGCCGCTGTGTGCTCGCCATTTGTTCGGTCTAGAGGCAAGTGGGATCCGTGATCTACTCTTGCATGCTGTGTTTGATGTATGTGTTTGGTTGTGATGATTTTCGGAGGTATGGGATGTGAAATATTGAGGTGATGTGTATAGTACTCTAGCTTAATGGGCTGTTCTTGAGAAAACAGCTTGACCTAGGATGTTCTAGGGACTTGCATGTTATATTTTATTTGAAATTTGGCTTCGACCTCTAAATGAAAGTTGTAGAGGACTCTTTGGAGTATAACATACTCAAATTTGAGACAAAACAAACAAGCACAAGTAGGTGAAACCGTCGTTCTTTGAAGAAGATAAGATCTGGAAATTCTAACACCGACCTTTGATGAATGCATGGATGGTACGGAAGTCTTCTTGTTAAAATTTCACTTCGGTTTCTTAATAAAAGTTGTAAATGACATCCTTAGGTTTAACATATCAAAAATTTAGAGAAAACAAACAAGAATAGGTAGGTGAAATCATGGTTTTTCGGAGATGGTTAGATCTGGAAATTTCGGTACTAGGAACAGAAGTTTTAACCGCATATATTTAAATACCTAGGACGAATCTGACTTCGATGTCTGCATGAAGTATTTACCTTATGGTCTCAGCTATCACATAGTCAAATTTCATAATTTTTTAAGGTCATTTGGGTACTTAACCAAAAATGTTTCAAAAACTGTGCAATCTGATGTGTTCGGGCTTGATAATGTTGCAATGCGTGGTCTATACCGTTTTCTATGAGATTCCTTTGGAAAAGTGTTATGCATGAAACATCTTTATTCATGTCTTGCCTACATCATATTCAAATTTCGTAATTTTTGAAGCTCATTTGCCTATTTAACAAAAATATTTCAAAAACTATGCAAGTTGAACGGACAGAATTAGAAGTGATGTGATGCGTGGTTTGTATTGAATTATGGGGATCTTTTCGTGTAATGTTCTTCATGAAGTATCTGCCTCTATGTCTTAAATATCACATAGTCAAATTTCATAATTTTTGAAGGTCATTTGGGTATTTAATCGAAAATATTTCAAACACTATGCATGAGTATGGCTAAAAATCCTTTTTCAGTGATATACGGATCTGTACGTATTCTGTGAAGCCTTGTTTGATAGGGTGTTCTTCATGAAATATGTTTTCCTAGATCTTATCTACAATGTGGTAAATGTTCAGAATTTACTTCCACCGTTTACTAATTTTTCCGAAATTTTCATGAACTGCATGTATTCTGTTTAAGCTGGATATTGTGTTATTTACTGGTTATTGAAATTTTTATGTGAATCATGATATCTTGGATTATTACTCGTGTAATGATGTGATGACATTCATACATTTCATATGACATCAAAGGATTGATGGATTTTCATGAACTCAATGAAAGTTTTCTTTTTTAAAACCATTGCATCAAATGATACTTTTTCCAATGCATATTACACGATTTCAAAAAGGCTGATTCCAATCATTGGCATTGTTACATCAAATGGAGTGTCGGGATGCCCGGAGGTGTGTGCCGGATGCCCGGAGGTGTGTGCCAGATGTCCTCGGGAGTTTCGAGATGCCCGGAGTGTGTGTGCCAGATGCCCGGAGGTGTGTGCCGGAGGTTCCTCGCGATGCCAGGTTGGGTGCGAGCGATAGAAATGTGGGATGCAATTACTGGTCCCTGGAGAGAAAAATGTGGCGATCAAATTGAAAACAAGAGTTAAAATTGAATCACGCATGATATGGTGACATGTATGCATGGTTGTATGATGCAATATGTATAAGTACATGGTGGTATGTGCACATGATATGGTCACATGTATGCATGACTGTATGATGTAACATGTATAAGTGCATGGTGGTATGTGCACATGATATGGTGACATGTATGCATGACTGTATGATGTAACATGTATAAGTGCATGGTGGTATGTGCGCATGATATGGTGACATGTATGCATGGCTGTATGATGTAATATGTATGAGTACATGGTGGTATGTGCACATGGTATGATGTAATATGCAAGACTGAAATGTGAGATATGTTTGATATGTATGAATTATATGTATTCTATGATGCCATGATTGTTTCGTTTGATGCATCAAGTAGCTTAATGGATCTTTTACCTGTTGAGTGGTTGTACTCACCCCTTTGGGGACTAACATTTCAGATTCGAGAGATGCCTCTCCCTCCGGTCGCGCGTGGTACTTTTTACGGCCTTCCATCTGATGTGGAGGTCGAGTGCATGGAGCACGTATGCGTCACCATCCCTGGTTTGGTGTTCATACGGGTTCGGGTGCTGGTGATGTATGACGTGGGCTGGCTGGGGGCTCGGTCATCTAGGAGTTCCTGTCCGTCCATGTCCAACGTGACGGGGTGATGCTGGGGATGTTGCCGCCACCACCGCCCAATGCACCAGATTGAGTGTGATGGCCCGTGTGAGGAGAGGGAGCTAGGACTTTTTGGAGGGTTTTACACAATCGATATAGGGGGTTGATCTCTCTTTTGAGTTATAGCCAAGTTTAATGAAAGGTCTTGGCTTTTTGTTTATACCTACCTAAGATGTCCATCCTAAAAATGTAAATAAAAGTGGTTTGGCTTTATGTTTTCCTTCAATGTGTAGTTGGTGTGCATTGTATCATCGCTAAGAGAGTAGAGGGATGGTAAGACTCGTCTTTAATTTCACTATGAGCTCCGCTAAACTCTTTTTTAAAAAAAAAAAAAATGCCTGTGAACCTCAGTCCTTCTTTAAAACTCCCCTTTTCATCAAAAACAAGTAACTGATATTCGATAGGTAGAGCGATAGGTATCTATGGCGACCTTAGCTATTTTGGGGGTGCCACAATTATGTCATCCCTAACAGGTGCATAATTTGACCTCCCAAGTGCAGGTGTACTCACTGGTCTTACGGCTTACTTGCAAGTATGAATTGTTTTGTAAAGTTAAAGAATGTTGAATGCCTTATATTCTTGATAGAGCGCTATCAATCCCATCATGTCCGAGTGGGAGATGTTGTACTTAATCAATACGTCCATGATGGGGTGTGATGAGGACGCACCATTTCGTCTTGATACGCTACGATGGAAAGACACCATTTTGAAAGGGTGTGAGTGAGTCATATAAAAGACTCCTGAAGATAACTGTTGAGATGGTTGGCAGAACAAACACTCAGAAATTCCTCTCCCTTTCCATCAAAGAAAAAGAAGGTGTTCCATTTATTCTTTACAAGAACAATTGGCATTTACGCTGTGGAAATCAGATGTTTTCCTCGTGATTACATTCAGACCAACGTGAGTTAATACTGTTTGTGATTCATCCGCAATTCAACGTTCGTTTCGGGGGTTAATTGTTGTTTGCGCATTGGATAAAGGTAAGTCGTCTTCCGCCGACTTGAATTCCAACAGTTGTAGAATACGACACAAATGTTAATGTCTGCTTAAAGTCTTTCCTATTATTTAATATATCAATTTGATGAACCAGTCATGACACACCAAGATTTCTTGCCATAATTTGTCCATGCCCAAGGAAGATCTTATTTCACTTAACCTGATCATCGAATGTCCCATTTTCTTGAAGTGGCAATTGATGTTGAATTATCAATTATTTGTATCATGCCATCTTATCTAATATTAACATCATTACAAGGCGTTTTAAAATAAAATTGGGTAGAAATGTGTCAATTTTGAGTTGAATCCTGTAATATTGAATTTGGATTTCTCATAGTCCAAGAATTTGTACTTCACCAAATATTCTTCTAGTGGAATTCAGTCCACGAGGTCAATAGGAGCCTTTAAGCGACATGCGCTCCCTCCATGATAAATTCTTTCCGCTAACGATTGATGAAACACAAACCAATTTGTCCTTCAGTTCAGCGAAGCCTCGAGCTGTGAAGCTCAAACTAACATCACACAACATGTCGATACCCGATTAAGAGTACAAGATGTGGCGGAGACTAATATCTAGTGTGCAGAAGCTGCTGTCCGAGCCCAACCACAATCACAAGCGGGTGGACGCCGCCTTCCACTTGTTCATGGACTTTGCAGAGCGGGCTAAGGAACTTTCTCCCATCTACTCCATCACCATGAGTTCCACAAGCTCCTAGTGGAGGTGAAGAAGGAGTTGCTGAAGAAGTTGGTCAGCGAGATCGTGGAGAACCTACTCAAGGGGCTTCCCAATTTGGGAAAGGATAATAACTATCATATAAGACTTGAAAAAAAAAAAAAAAAAAAAAAAACTTATCTTTTCTTTATCTCTCCTTGTTATTTTTTTGCTATTTTGATTTATACAACTTTTTAATATATACTATTTTTATAAACAATCCCATTTAAATAAAGAATAGGCTCCAAAGATATATTTCAAATAAAAAAATAAAAAAGCAAGAATACCTCTTTGTTCGGTTCGATGGTACCAATTAAATCAAGTGCTAATTACAATTTCTTATTGAATTAACCGATCAACGTGCTATTTGAACATTTGTTTTATTTGACATTTTTCACAAAACATTTCAATATATTTCACTTTTATTATTATGAGAATCAATCCTACTACTTTCATTCCTCGAGTTTCCACACACATTAAAAATAAAAAATAAAAAATCTAGGATGTATCGCTTAAATCATTGGTTTGGTTCTAGATGTAGCCTTTCCCCTAGTCAAGATGTCACACCTCGATCCACGAGGGCACGCACATCCCTCTGCGGTCGATACAAATGCGACATTCCCAGGATGCATCGCCGACCCTTGTCTATTAAGCACATCCGGAAGTGAAACAATAAACCCCTAACAACAAATAGCATGGGATAAGATAGCAGGGCAACATTTCACAAAAGCCAACTTTTATAAACAACTGGGTTTAGGTACAAAACTAGTCCAGTCAAAAATCTATAAAAGATCGACTCTCAAAAGAAAGTTGTACTACGACTTACTCGTCGGACACAAACGCCAATCCTTCAGCCTCCACCTCCACAGACTCGAGGCTTCGATCCTCCACCTAAGGACCTAAAAATTGAGCCCACGACGGGGTGAGACAATGTCTCAGCAAATTCACCCCTAAATCCCTATTGGGAAGCAAATACACCCAAGGGTGGCCTATCCACACAACACAAAGGACTTACCTTGCCTCAGTTCCTTCCTGCACGTCAGCACAGTTCATATCGCAAATGCCAAACCGTTATGACACGTCCCATACCACGTCACACAGTTTTGTCTCATAATCGGGTGCATCTAACTCAAACAATCATGCGTTCCAATTGTTAATTTCGCCCCTCTAGGGTACAGCCTACTTGAAGTTCGACGGTCTACTAGCGTAACCAGGCATCGTCTCTTCCCCATTGAGCACGGCTACGTCTCTCAAAGACGGCTTTCCCAAAGGAGCATAGGTCTAGAATCTACTGCGACCCGAAACCTAATGAGTGGGTAACCCATATAGGGTAACGTCCATCCGATTCAATTCGAGGACAGGTTCTCTTAACCAACACACGATAATTCAATCTCGGCCCAGGGCACTGTGCATTGCACTCAAATGTCTCAATTAAAATAGTGATCTTGTCATATTTTCTTCATATTAAAAACACCCGAAAAATAGTCGTGTGTGAGTACACAGTCAATTCGAACTTTAAAAGTGATCTCTCCTTTTCAAACCCCACTACTTGATATAGTACTTAAAATCCATTTTCGGTGTCAAAACCCGACACCCAAGATTTTCTGAATAAATATCATATTTTCACAATCATCACTCAATTTGCACAATCCAACAATCAATTGCATAATTTGAACACACCAATGCAATCAACACAAAATTCTGGTCACTGGCTATCCCGGTCTAATTTTCGGAAAATAATAAATAATTAAATATATTCGAAAATTAAATAATTAAATAATATATTATATTAATATAATTGAATAAAATAATATTTATAAATTCGAAATAATTAATTAAGGTCCTAATCAAAATTACACTAAGATAATCCCATAATTAGCCTTAATTAATTATCCACTAAACTAATCACATCCCTTAATCTAATTAACAATTAACTAAACTAATCTTACCACCTAGCCATACTTAGCTTAATCTAAATACCCCTTAAGCATAATTAACATCCTAAGCAAGGTTTAGTGAGTAAACTCACCGGTTTAGTGTTTCGGTGAGTCCACGGCGACGGTAATGCCAAGGCGGGTGACAAACCTCCAAGCGGCGACACCAATCAAGGCTGGGAAAGGCTTGAAAATGGGCCACGAAGATAGAAGACCCTTGCTTGTTCGGCTTCTCTTCTTGGCTGAACCGAGAGAGGGAACCAACGGCTGCAACGGTGAGGAAAGGTTGATCGGAGCTTCGGCGAGCGGGTGGCCGGCAACTGGCGGCACTTGGGGGTCAAAGGGGACTTGTTGGTGGTTGGAATGGGCGGAGGAATGGTCGGAATGGGAGGAAAAACGAAGAAAATGCGAAATAGTGCACTCGGGCGGGCGGACCGAGGGCGGCTTCCGACATTGCCCGACGGCTCCATTCGCGCGCAACAAGGTGCTCCCTTACGGTTTGGATTTGCTGAAGATGATGGCGGGTGGCACGAGAGCTAATTCTCACGGGAAGACAACTTTTAGCTCAGATCTTTGGAGAAAGGTCAGCTGGAGAAGAAATAGGAAGAAGAGAAAACAGAGGGGGAAAAGAGCGTCCGTTGTCTTCGTGGGCATGTGACTGGCTAGGGGGAGGCTGTGCTCGGTTTTCTTTGCAATTTATGAGCTCCCAACACTTCAACAATGGTTAAAGGAGGGCTGAGGAGGAAGAAGAAGGTTGTTAGTCAAGGAGGGGGCCACCAAAATATCTTAAACACTTGAGTTTTGGTCCTACCACCCTTTAGCTGTATTCCTCAGCCATTTGCAGCTGCCAAAGCCTCCCTTAGAAGCTTCCCAAGTGGTCCAAAAGTCCTCTCCCCCATGGCATATGAATTTTGCACATTTGCTCATCAAATCCATTGGATTCCTCTTCAATTCTTCTCCAATTGGATCCAATTTGATGTCCATAAATCCAACCAAGGTGTCATCATCCCAATCAACATTTTTTCTCACCAATTAGTCCAACTTGAATCCCAAAAACAATATCAAAAGCGGGCCTATGAATTTCCTGATCCAAAATAACCGTACTTTGCTTTTTATGCCGAAAATCTCGGTTTGCAGAAAAATCTTTAGAGGATGAGTCGATGTTCCTAAAATGAATTGTGACTTTATAGAACTTTCAATTTTTGAAATTGGGTTTAAATTCGCGGTTAATTTCAATCTGGTGCGATTTTAGCGCCTCCTAATCTACCGGGTAGCTTTGGGGAATTTTTAGTGCATTTGACTTGTGGTCGGTTATTTTCGAGCCACAATGTGCATCTTCGACACATTGGTGACTCTTGGTTGTCGTGGAAATCTCGAGGTTTCAAATACGGACACAAGGTACAAAAAAGACAGAATAATTAGTCTAGTGTTGTTCGACGAGAATTTTGCAATTAGGTGGAATCACTCACGCATTGATCACATGTTTCAGTCGAATCGACCTATCTCTAATCTCTGATCGATTTTAACAGTGCTGTATTGACCCTTGAAGATTAGCACGGTCGAGTAGTCGGTTTCTTAACGGCTTCACCTTATAGATTAGTTAACTCGTGAGTGGCCAACTAAGAGAAAAAAGGCTATAGATGCGTCGATGAAAAACCCGACTCATTCAATTGAAAATAGAAGTGGAAAATTAGGATGTCACAACTTTTCCCCTCTTATAAATATTTCGTCCTCGAAATTTAAACCATTACAAATCTTAAACAAAAAGGTAGGGGTACAGTCGTCTACTTGACTCTTCACTTTCCCAGGTTGCTCCTTTAGTACCGTAGTGTTGCCAGACCACTTTGACCAACGGAAGGGTCTTGGTGCGTAGAACCTGTTCTTTCTAATCCACAATCTGAACCGGGCTTTCCACGTACGACACTCTGTTGTCCATATCCAATTCCTTAAAATTAAGCACGTGGGTCGTGGGTTAGGTCAGGTTCATACTTTCTCAACATCGACATGTGAAAGACGTTATGCACTTGCGCCAACCTCGGTGGCAATGCAAGATGATACACTAAGATCCCGATTCTTTCAAGAATCTCAAAGGGACCTACGTACCTCGAACTCAGCTTTCCCTTCTTACCAAAGCACGAAGTACCCCTCATTTGTGACACCTTCAAAAAAACGTGATTACTAACTTGGAACTCCAAAGGCCTTCGACGCTTATCTGCATAGCTTTTCTGGCAACTCTGAGCGGTCTTTAATCTATCTCTGATGACGGCAACTGCATCCACTGACTGCTAGACTAACTCTGGGCCCGTGATCTTTCTTTCCCCGACTTCATCCCAACACACTGGCGCTCTGCACGCTCTGCCATACAATGTTTCAAAAGGAGCCATCTGAATACTCTGCTGGTAGCTGTTGTTGTAGGCAAACTCAACGAGATGAAACTGTTCCTCCCAGCTTCCCTTGAAATCCACTACGCAAGCTCGCAACATGTCTTCGAGGGTTTGAATCATCCTCTTAGACTGGCCATTCGTCTGAGGATGATATGCTGTACTATACTGCAGCTTCATTCCCAAAGCACTCTGCAAACTTTTCCAAAAGGCAGCGGTGAACCTCGAGTCTCTGTCTGATGTAATCGTCACCGGCACTCCATGCAAACGAACTATCTAACGCACGTACAACTTTGCATGCTTGTCCAAATCAAGGTCCTTCCGTACTACGATGAAGTGAGCCGACTTCGTCAGTCTGTTGACCATTGCCCAAATGGAATCATTACCTCTCTGACTTCTTGGTAAGCCCGTCACAAAGTCCATTGTGATGTGTTCCCATTTCCACTCGGGAATCTCGAGAGGTTGCAGAAGTCCTCCCGGCTTACAATGTTGTGCTTTCACTTGCTGACACATCAGACACTTGGCGACATGCTTGGCGATGTCCGTCTTCATACCGGACCACCAATAGTGTTGACGCAGATTCTGATACACTTTTGTACTACCGGGATGCTGTAACTGCTACGATGAGCTTCTGATAAGATCTCATCTATAAGATCTACATCGTTTGGTACATATAATCGTCCCTGGAACCTTAGTGTTCCATCTTCAGAAATCTAGAAATCAACTTTTCTCTTCTCAGTATCCTCTTGCAAGATCTTCTATATCTCTGGATCTGTCAATTGAAGCATCTTGATTCTGATCTACACTTCTGGCTCAATTATGAGGGTGGCCATAAGATTTGAAAGGTGGCCTACCTCAAACTTGAAAACTGAATCTTGAGCACCATCTATGCTACTGAAGACTTTCGACTCAACGCATCGGCGACCTTGTTCGCCTTTCTAGGGTAATATAGAATATCACAATCGTAGTCTTTCAGAAGTTCCATCCAGCGACGTTGTCTCATATTCAACTCATTCTGAGAGAATAGGTACTTGAGACTTTAATGGTCAATGAAGATCTGGAATCTTTCTCCGCACAGATAATGTCTACAAATCTTCGGAATGAAAATACCCGCTGCAAGTTCTAAGTCATGTGTTAGGTAATTCAGTTCGTGAGGTCTCACTGACGGGACGCATATGCAACAACTCTACCATGCTGCATTAACACGCAACCTAGTCCTCTAAATGACGCATCACTGTAGATCTTGTACCCTCTAGGACAGATGGTATAGTTAATACCGGTGCGGTAGTCAGCTTCTGCTTAAGCTCTTGGAAACTACACTCGCACTTATCTGTCCACACGAACTTTTCTTCCTTCTTCAACGGTCGAGTTCAAGGTGAAGCTAATGCGGAAAACCCTTCTACAAACCTTCTGTAATACCCTGCTAAACCCAGAAATCTTTTGATCTCTGTCACTATAGTCGATCTTAGCCAGTTGATGACTGCTTCAATCTTGCTTGGGTCCACAGAGATTCCTTCGCATGAAATCACATGACCTAGGAAAGCCACATGAGCTAACCAAAACTCGCACTTGCTGAACTTTGTGTACAGTTCTTGATTCTGCAAAGTCTGGAGTACTATCCTTAAGTGTCTTTCATGTTCATCAGGACTACTAGAGTACACCAGGATGCCGTCGATGAAAACGATCACAAACTGATCCAAGTACTCCTTGAATACTCGGTTCATAAGATCCATAAAAGCAGCTGGAGTGTTCGTCAAACCAAACGGCATTACAGTGAACTCATAATGGCCGTATCATGTACGAAACGCTGACTTCGGTATGTCTTCCTTTCTGATCCTCAGCTGATGATATCTCGTCCTTAAGTTGATCTTGGAGAATATCGACGCTCCTTGCAACTGATCAAACAAGTCATCAATCCTCGGCAATGGGTACTTGTTCTTGATCGTCACCTGATTGAGTTGTTGATAGTCGATGCAGAGACACAACGATCCATCACTTTTCTTCACTGACAGAATTGGTGCTCCCCAAGGTGATGCACTGAGACGTATGAATCCCTTATCCAACAATTCCCACATATACACTTTCAATTCTTTCAGCTTCGACAAAGCCATCCAGTAAGGATCCTTAGAGATTGGCTCTATCCTGGGGGCTAACTCAATCACGAACTCTATCTCTCTCTCTAGCGGCAGACCTGGCAATTCTTTTGGAAACACATCTGGAAACTCTTGAACCATTGCGATGTCTTCTATCTTCTGCTCGTCAACTGTCATATCCACAACAGTCGCCAAGTAACCTTGACAACCCTCGTCTAACAAACGGGTTGCCTCTAGCGACAGGATTAAGGTAATCGAAGGTCCTCCTCGACTTCCAATAAACTCGAAGCTCCCACCTATTAATGGGTTAAACTGAATCGCTTTACGATAGCAATTCATCTAAGCTCGTTGCTTGGTAAGCCAGTCCATGCCAATTATCAAATCAAAATCATACATGGCTAGGACTATCAAATATATCTTCCCCCTCACTCACAAATCACTAACTTGCAACCAGGATAACCCACTAAAGCTAACACCTTATCATTTAACGGTGTAGATATACTAACCACTGACTCCAACAACTCAGGAACGAACCCTAGCAACTTAACATACTGCTCGGCTATAAATGAATAAGTACCTCCAGGGTCGAATAAAGCATAAGCAGCATGGTCATTCAACAAGACCATACCTATAATCCCATCAGGCGAGTCCTCAGCCTATCCTTTAGTGATAGCATACTCCTTCCCTGAGCTAGAGGCCTGTTCAGTCCACCATGTTGTACATTTGGTGGTGCGATTCCTTGGTTCTGACCCATCGGTGGCGGTGCCGGTAACTACTGCCCCATTTGTCTTCTAGGACAATTCCTGGCCATGTGACCTTGCTGGCCACACACAAAACAAACACCCCATCCTAGAAGGGTATGGGGCTGATCCATGTCGTCTTCCGCAAGAACGACACACTACATTCTAGCTTGACACTGACTTTCCTATCCCACCCTTCCTATTGGGTGGAACAGGATACCTTCCCCCTATCATCGGTCTCTTCCCAAACCGATTCCCATCTCGGTTAGACCCAAACCGTGACCCAGATGCGGCGACTTGTTCGTTCAGATTGTTCTCTATCAGTTGGGCTCGTCCGTACAACTCATTATAGTTCTTTAGATCAAGCGGTACCAGCGGATTTTTCAGCTCCGGTCGGAGGCCAAACCTAAACCTCATCGCTTTTTCCTTGGGATCCTCAATCAATCTAGGAGCGTACTACGATAACTCGATGAACTTCGCCTCGTACTAGTCTACAGTCATTAGACCTTGACGAAGGCGAAGAAATTATGCCATCTTCAGTTGCTTGGCACAGCAAGAGAAATACTTGCCATTGAACGTTCCAACGAAGATGTTCCACACTGGAATCACGTCTTCTGGGAAAACACTTTCTCTGGTGGCCCTCCACCAAGTACTTGCAATCCCCTGCAGCTAATCTACTACAAGGACAACCTTCTCTTCCTTTGTGCACTTCAGCAGAGCAAAAGCTTCCTCCAATTCTTGGATCCAGAGGGTTGCAGCCTCGGGATCTTTATCTTTTTGGCATTTTATATGTCAATACAATTAATATCGCCGGCAACTATTGTTCCTAATGTTGGTGCTTTCGTGCCATTTACTTTCTTGCACTAAGTCAACAAAAGACTTCTCACACCCATTATTGATTCGCTCATTGATTGAATATCTTCGGAAGGTATTTCGTCTCGTTTAGACAAAACAATAGCCTTTTCAATTAATCAAATATATAAAAAATTATTAAAATTTTCTGCGAGAAACAGACAAATGCCGGGTAGTTTTCCCTAGTTTGTTCACATGCATACGGTGTCAATTTTGTCTTTAACGCACCTAATCCTCGCTTGGGTATCGAGCAATTACTAAAAAGTATAACAAAGCATCCGGCTAGAGGAACGTGCATTCGGGCTAGTCCAGTGAGAAACAGACAAAGGCTGGGTTGTTTGCTCACATTCATGGCGTGTCGATTTTGTCTCTTAACTCACCTAATCCAAGGCACTTGCGTCGAGCAATTATTTATTTAATAACGCCTCCGCGAGCGGAACGAACATACGAGGTGATCCAGTGATAAACAGACAAAAGCAGCTTTCGGAATCTGAAAATGCAAAACTTTCGGCATCTAAAAATTTAGAGAAGATGGGAGGAAGAAGAAACTAGCTCGATCTACTTTAGGTTTCCCTCAGTTCCACGAGCGACGAATATTATCTGTTATTGGATGCAGTAAATTTGTACTTTGTTTTAAAGGTTTTGTGGCCAGATCCATGTCTTAAGCAGTGGGTTGGTTTGGACTATTTATGCAGTAAATTGCAATTTTTCATAGAAGTTTGGTCAATTCTTTTTTTTCCGCCTTTTAGTGGCAAATTACAACTTGTATGGCACTCCGTTGCCTGTTGGCTAAGAAACTTAAGTTACTTATTTAGGTTACATATTTTCACGATCCACATAGGGTTTCAGGCATCGAGTACTATAGATTGTACGCTAGAAAACTTTAAACTTAAATACTTGTAATATCAGATTATGTAAAAAAGTATGCCAAAATTATATGAATTCTTCGAGTGAAATATATGAGCTTTGACCCATCTTTGAGTCGTTCGCATGATTTGTAGATTGCTGTAATGGTTCCTATTAGGCTTGAAATAGGCTTACTCCCTGCATAATTTGCTTACCTAGTAAAAGCAAAAATATATAAGTCCTACCTGATCGATGTTCTTCCTTATGACATTTTTTATATAGGAAATTAAATTATCATATGAATTGAGAGAAGATAGCACGGCAAAAAAAAAAAAAAAAAAAGAGAGAGAGAGTGAAAACCAACCAAATTAACAAGACCTCACTACAATCAATTGAAGCATATAACGAACATATTAATGTCCATTAAGCTCACAGTAATTCATGTGAAGCCATAATCTACTCTCCAATTCATATCATAATAAAGAAAAATCAAGTATGCCATAGACTTTTGTTTGTTGTAGAATACGACGCAAATGTTAATGTCTGCTTACAGTCTTCCCTATTATTTAATATATCAATTTGATGAACCAGTCATGACACACCAAGATTTCTTGCCATAATTTGTCCATGCCCAAGGAAGATCTTATTTCACTTAACCTGATCATCGTATATCCCATTTTCTCGAAGTGGCAATTCATGTTGAATTATCAATTATTTGTATCATGCCATCTTATCTAATATTAACGTCATTACAAGGCGTTTTAAAATAAAGTTGGGCAGAAGTGTGTCAATTTTAAGTTGAATCCTGTAATATTGAATTTGGATTTCTCATAGTCCAAGAATTTGTACTTCACCAAATATTTTTCTGGTGGAATTCAGTCCACGAGGTCAATGGGAGCCTTTAAGCGACACGCGCTCCCTCCATGATTAATTCTTTCCGCTAACGATCGATGAAACACAAACCAATTCGTCCTTCAGTTCAGCGAAGCCTCGAGCTGTGAAGCTCAAACTAACATCACACAACATGTGGATATCAGATTAAGAGCACAAGATGTGGCGGAGACTGATATCCAGTGTGCAGGAGGTGCTGTCTGAGCCCAAGCGGGTGGATGCCGCCTTCCACTTGTTCATGGACTTTGCAGAGCGGGCTAAGGAACTTTCTCCCACCTTCGCCATCAGTTCCACAAGCTCCTAGTGGAGGTGAAGGAGTTGCTGAAGAAGTTGGTCAGCGAGATCGTGGAGAACCTGCTCAAGGGGTTCCCAATTGGGAAAGGATAATAACTATCATATAAGGCTTGAAAAAAAAAAACTTATCTTTTCTTTATCTCTCCTCATTATTTTTTTACTATATTGATTTATACAACTTTAATATGTACTATTTTTATAAGCAATCCCATTTAAATAAGGAATAGGCTCCAAAGATATATTTCAAATAAAAAAATAAAAAAGCAAGAATACCTCTTTGTTTGGTTCGATGGTACCAATTAAATCGAGTGCTAATTACAATTTCTTATTGAATTAACCGATCAACTTGATATTGAACATTTTTTTTTTATTTGACATTTTTCACAAAAAATTTCAATATATTTCACTTTTATTATTATAAGAATCAATCCTACTACTTTCACTCCTCGAGTTTCCACACACATTAAAAATAAAAATAAAAAATCTAGGATGTATTGCTTAAATCATTGGTTTGGTTCTAGATGTAGCCTTTCCCCTAGGCAAGATGTCATGCCCCAATCCACGAGTGCGCGCACATCCCTCTGCGGTCGATACAAATGCGACGTTCCCAGGACGCGTCACCGACCCTTGTCTATTAAGCACATGCGGAAGCGAAACAATAAACCCCTGACAACAAATAGCATGGGATAGGATAGCAGGGCAACATTTGACAAAAGTCAACTTTTATAAACAAATGGGTTTAGGTACAAAACTAGTCCAGTCAAAAGTCTACAAAAGATCGACTCTCAAAAGAAAGCTGTCATACGACCTACTTGTCGGACACAAACGTCGATCCTTTAGCCTCCACCTCCACAGACTCGAGGCTTCGGTCCTCCACCTAAGGACCTAAAAATTGAGCCCATGACGGGGTGAGACAATGTCTCAGCAAGTTGACCCCTAAATCCTTATTAGGAAGGAAATACACCCAAGGGTGGCCTAGCCACACAACACAGAGGACTTACCTCGCCTCAGTTCCTTCTTGCACGTCAGCACAGTTCATATCGCAAATGCATATAATTAATGCACACAACAATTAAAATGCCTCACTCAACTCAATAAATGACAGGGGTTCGGATTATAAGGCCAAACCGTTATGACACATCCCATATCATGTCACACAGTTTTATCTCATAATCGAGTGCATCTAACTCAAACAATCGTGTGTTCCATTTGTGAATTTCGCCCCTCTAGGGTACTACCTACTTGAAGTTCGGCGGCCTACTAACGTAACTAGGCATCGTCTCTTCCCCATTTAGCATAGCTACGTCTCTCAAAGACGGCTTTCCTGAAGGAGCATAGGTCCAAAATCTACTGCAACCCGAAACCTAATGAGTGGGTAACCCATATAGGGTAATGTCCATCCAACTCAATTCGGGGACGGGTTCTTTTAACCAATACACGATCATTCAATCTCAAATGAGGACATCGTGCATTGCACTCAAATGTCTTAATTAAAATAGTGATCCTGGCATATTTTCTTCGTATTAAAAGCACCCGGAAAATAGTCATGTGTGGGTACACGGTCAATATGAACTTTAAAAGTGATATCTCTCCTTTTCAAATCCCACTATTTGATATAGTACTTAAAATCTATTTTCGATGTCAAAACCCGACACCCGGGATTTTTTGAATAAATATCATATTTTCACAATCATCACTAAATTTGCACAATCCAACAATCAATTGCATAGTCTGAACACACCAATGCAATCGGCACGAAATTCGGTCATTGGCTATCTCGGTTTAATTTCCGAAAAATAATAAATAATTAAATATTTTTCGAAATTAAATAATTAAATAATATATTTTATTAATATAATTTAATAAAATAATATTTATAAATTCGAAATAATTAATATAATTTAAAATAATTAATTAAGGGCCTAATGAAAATTACAGTAATTTAATCACATAATTAGCCTTAATTAATTATCCACTAAACTAATCACATCCCTTAATCTAATTAAAAATTAACTAAACTAATCTAACCACCTAGCCATACTTAGCTTAATCTAAACACCCCTTAAGCATAATTAACCTCCTAAAGAAGGTTTAGTGAGTAAACTCACCGGTTTAGCATTCTAATGAGTCCACGGCGACGGTGACGCCAAGGCGAGCGACAAAACCTCCAAGCGGCGACACCAATCAAGGCTGGGAAAGGCTTGAAAACAGGCCATGAAGATTAAAGACCCTTGCTGGTTCGGCTTCTATTCTTGGCTGAAACAAGAGAGGGAACCAGCGGCTGCAACGGCGAGGAAGGGCTGATCGGAGCTTCGGCGAGCGGGTGGCCAGCAACCGGCGGCACTTGAGGGTCAAGGGGGACTTGTTGGTGGTTGGGAGGGGCGGAGGAAGGGTCGAAATGGGAGGAAAAACGAAGAAAACGCGAAACAGTGCACTTGGGCAGGCGGACCGACGGACTCGCGGGCGGCGGCTTCCGACCAACAGATGGGTCGGCCGGCAGTTCCATTCAGCGCGCAGCGAGTGCTCCCGTACGGTTTGGATGTGCTGAAGACGATGGCGGGTGGCACGAGAGCTAATTCTCATGGGAAGGCAACTTTTAACTCAGATCTTTGGAGAAAGATCAGCTAGAGCAGAAACGGGAATAAGAGAAAACAAAGCGGGAAAAGAGGGTCTGGTGGCTTCGCGGGTGTGTGACTAGCTAGGCGGAGGTTGTGCTCGGTTTTCTTTGCAATTTCTAAGCTCCCAACACTTCAACAATGGTTAAAGGAGGGCTGAGGAGGAGGAAGAAGGTTGTTGGTCAAGGAGGGGGCACCAAAATATCCTAAACACTTGAGTTTTGGCCCTACCACCCTTTAGCTATATTCCTCAGCCATTTGCAGCTGCCAAAGCCTCCCTTAGAAGCTTCCCAAGTGGTCCAAAAGTCCTCTCCCCCATGGCATACGAATTTTGCAAATTTGCTCATCAAATCCATTGGATTCCTCTTCAATGATATGCTGCACTATACTGCAGCTTCGTTCCCAAAGCACTCAGCAAACTTTTCCAAAAGGCGGCGGTGAACCTCAGGTCTTTGTCTGATGTAATCGCCACCGGCACTACATGCAAATGAACTATCTGACGCATGTACAACTTTGTGTGCTTGTCCAAATCAAGGTCCTTCCGTACTACGATGAAGTGAGCCGACTTCGTCAGTCTGTCGACCACTACCCAAATAGAGTCATTACCTCTCTGACTCCTTGGTAAGCCCATCACAAAGTCCATTGTGATGTGTTCCCATTTCCACTCGGGAATCTCGAGAGGTTGCATAAGTCCTCCCGGCTTACAATGCTGTGCATTCACTTGCTGACACGTCAGACACTTGGCGACATGCTTGGCGATGTCCGCCTTCATACCGGACCACCAATAGTGTTGACGCAGATTCTGATACATTTTCGTACTACTAGGATGAATGTTGTAACTGTTATGATCATCTTCTAATAAGATCTCTTCTCTAAGATCTGCATCATCAAGTACATACAATCGTCCTTGGAACCTTAGTGTTCCGTCTTTAGAAATATGGAAATGAGCTTTTCTCTTCTCAGTACCCTCTTGCAGGATCTTCTATATCTCTGGATCTGTCAACTGAAGCATCTTGATTTTGATCTGCACTTCCAGCTCAATTCTGAGGGCGACCATAAGATTTGAAAGGTGGCCTACCTCAAACTTGAAAACTGAATCTTGAGCTCTCTCGAGTAAAATCCATTCCTTGAGCACCATCTGTGCTACTGAAGACTTTCGACTCAGCGTATTAGCGACCATGTTCGCCTTTCCAAGGTGATATAGAATATCACAATCAGTCTTTTAGAAGTCCCATCCAGCGACGCTGTCTCATATTCAACTCATTATGAGAGAATAGGTACTTGAGACTTTGATGGTCACTGAAGATCTGGAATCTTTCTCCGCACAGATAATGTCTACAAATCTTCAGAATGAAAATACTCGCTGTGAGTTCTAAGTCATGTGTTAGCTAATTCAGTTCGTGAGGTCTCAACTGACGGGACGCATATGCAACAACTCTACCATGCTGCATTAACACGCAACGCAATCCTCTAAACGACGCATCACTGTAGATCTCGTACCCTCCAAGACCAGATGGTATAGTTAATACCGATGCAGTAGTCAGCTTCTGCTTAAGCTCTTGGAAACTACACTCGCACTTATCTGTCCACACGAATTTCTCTTCCATCTTCAGCAGTCGAGTTCAAGGTGAAGCTAATGTGGAAAACCCTTCTACAAACCTTCTGTAATACCCTGCTAAACCCAGAAAGCTTCGATTTCACCGTAGTCGGTCTTGGCCGTTGATCACCGTTCAATCTTGCTTGGGTCCACAGAGATTCCTTCGCCTGAAATCACGTGACCTAGGAAAACCACATGAGCTAACCAAAACTCGCACTTGCTGAACTTCGTGTACAGCTCTTGATTCCGCAAAGTCTGGAGTACTATCCTTAAGTGTCTTTCATGTTCATCAGGACTACTAGAGTACACCAGGATGTCGTCGATGAAAACGATCACAAACTGATCTAAGTACTCCTTGAACACTCGGTTCATAAGATCCATAAAAGTAGCTGGAGCATTCGTCAAACCGAATGGTATTACAGTGAACTCATAATGGCTGTATCGAGTACGAAACGCTGACTTCGGTATGTCTTCCTTTCTGATCCTCAACTAATGATATCACATCCTTAAGTCGATCTTGGAGAATATCGACGCTCCTTGCAACTGATCAAACAAGTCATCAATCCTCGGCAATGGGTACTTGTTCTTGATCGTCACCTGATTGAGTTGTCGATAGTCAATGCACAGACGCAACAAACCATCATTTTTCTTCACGAACAGAACTGGTGCTCCCCAAGATGATGCACTGAGACGTAGGAATCCCTTATCCAACAATTCCTGCATCTGCACTTTCGGTTCTTTCAGCTTCGATAAAGCCATCCGATAAAGATCCTTAGAGATTGGCTCTGTCCTGGGGGCTAACTCAATCACAAACTCTATCTCTCTCTCTGGCGGCAGACTTGGCAATTCTTTTGGAAACACATCTAGAAACTCTTGAACCATTGCGATGTCTTCTATCTTCTGCTCGTTAACTGTCATATCCACAACAGTCGCCAAGTAACCTTGACACCAATCAAAGCCGGGAATGGCTTGAAAATAGGCCACGAAGACTGAAGACCCTTGCTGGTTCCGCTTCTGTTCTTGGTTGAATCGAGAGAGGGAACCAGTGGCTGTAACGGCGAGGAAGGGCTGATCGGAGCTCTGGCGAGCGGGTGGCCAGCAACCAGCGACACTTGGGGGTCAAGGGGGAATTGTTGGTGGTTGGGATGGGTGGAGGAAGGGTCGGAATGGGAGGAAAATGAAGAAAACGCGAAACAGTGCACTCGGGCAGGTGGACCGACGGACCGGCTGGCGGCAGCTTCCGGCCGGTAGACGGGTCAGCCGACAGCTCCGTTCGGCGCGCGGCAAGGTTATCCCATACGGTTTTGATGTGCTGAAGACGATGGTGGGTGGCACGTGAGCTAATTCTCATGGGAAGGAAACTTTTAACTTAGATCTTTGGAGATAGGTCAGCTGGAGCAGAAACAAGAAAAAGAGAAAACAGAGGGGGAAAAGAGGGTCCAGTGGCTTGGCGGGTGTGCGACTGGCTAGGGGAAGGCTATGCTCGGTTTTCTTTGCAATTTATGAGCTCCCAACACTTCAACAATGGCTAAAGGAGGGCTGAGGAGGAAGAAGAAGGCTGTTGGTCAAGGAGGGTCCACCAAAATATCCTAAACACTTGAGTTTTGGCCCTAGCACTCTTTAGCTGTCTTCCTCAACCATTTGCAGCTGCCAAAGCTTCCCTTAGAAGCTTCCCAAGTGGTCCAAAAGTCCTCTCCCCCATGGCATACGAATTTTGCACATTTGCTCATCAAATCCATTCGATTCCTCTTCAATTCTTCTCCAATTGGATCCAATTTGATGTCCATAAATCCAACCAAGGTGCCATCATCCCAATCAACATTTTTCCTAACCAATTAGTCCAACTTGAATCCCAAAAACGAAATCAAAAGCGGGCCTACGAATTTCCCGATCCAAAATAACCATACTTTTATTTTTTCGCCGAAAATCTCGGTTTTACAGAAAAATCTTCGGAGGATGAGTCCACGTTCCTAAAATGAATTGTGACATTATAGAACTTTCAATTTTTGAAATCGGGTTTAAATTCGCGGTTAATTTCAATCTGGCATGATTTTAGCACGTCCTAATCTACCAGGTAGCTTTGGGGAATTTTTAGTGCATTTGACCTGTGGTCGGTTATTTTCGAGCCACAATGTGCATCTTCGACACATTGGTGACTCTTGGTTGTTGTGGAAATCTCGAGATTTCAAATACGGACATAGGGTACAGAAAAGACAAAATAATCAGTCTAGTGTCGTTCGACGAGAATTCCTGCAATTAGGTGGAATCACCCACACATTGATCACATATTTAAGTGGAATCGACCTATCTCTAATCTCTGATTGATTTTAACAGTGCCGTATTGACCCTTGCAGATTAGCACGGTTGAGTAGTCGGTTTCTGGTCGAATTCTCGAGTCTGTAGCATTAAAATTCCTTACCGGCTTCACCTAATAGATTAGTTAACTCGTGAGTGGCCAACTCAGAGAAAAAGGCTATAGACGCGTCAATGAAAAGCCCGACTCATTCAATTGAAAAGAAGTGGAAAATCAAGATGTCACACAAGATGCCTAATATTTGTAATGCTCTAGTAGTTAAGGGCCGAGATATTATGGATCAGAGGGTGTTTTAAGTGAATTATTTAAGCTTCACGCTTTTTTTTTTCCCTTTGAATTAAGATTCACTTACTAAGTTAAGTGGAATCTTAAGTAAAACTATTTTTATTTTAGTTACATTTTTGTATTTGTAGTGAACAATTATATCTCCCTGTTGGGTGATGAGCGGGTGGTGGGCAGTAAGCGATGATAAGAGTTTTTTTTTTCTCTTTTCTATTCCATAAATAGAAAAGTATAAAATTTCTACTTATTTCTATTGCAGAACTATTTCTAGGCCAACAATTTATCTCGAAAATAGAAATATGGAATTGTATTACCAAATGGATTTCTATTCTAAATCTGTTTCTTGGAACAAAAAAATGTAGAAAAATGGAAAAGCAAAAAAGTTATCATTCACATTCTTAGAGCACGTTTAATTTCTTAGTAACTCTTTGCTAACTGTTGGTTGTTAGTATAGACACTTGAATTGAGGTTGCATTATGAGGACCGCTCAATCAATCCGACGACATATGTTGCTCATCTTTATGTTTATGGCATTTTATATGTCAATACAATTAACATCGCCAGCAACTATTGTCCCTAATGTTGGTTTTTTCGTGCCATTTACTTTCTTGCACAAAGTGAACAAAGGACTTCTCACACCCATTATTGATTCGCTCATTGATTGAATATCTTCGGAAGGTATTTCATCTCGCTTAGACAAAACAATAGCCTTTTCAATTAATCAAATATATAAAAAATTTATGAAAATTTTATGTGAGAAACAGACAAAGACCGGGTAGTTTTCTCCAGTTTGTTCACATGCATAGCGTGTCAATTTTGTCTGGAACGCACCTAATCCTCGGCTTGGGTATCGAGCAATTACTAAAGAGTACAACAAAGCATCCGGCTAGAGGAAGGTGCATTCGGGCTTGTCCAGTGAGAACCAGACAAAGGCTGGGTAGTCTGATCCCATTTGTGGTGTGTCAATTTTGTCTTTAACTCACCTAATCCACGGCACTCGCATCGAGCAATTATATAATATAAGAACGCATCCGCGAGAGGAACGAACATACGAGGTGATCCAGTGAGAAACAGACAAAAGCAACTTCCGGAATCTGAAAATGCAAAACTTTCGGCATCTAAAAATTTAGAGAAGATGGGAGGAAGAAGAAACTAGCTCGATCTACTTTAGGTTTCCCTTAGTTCCACGAGCGATGAATATTATCTGTTATTAAATGCGGTAAATTTGTACTTTGTTTTTAAGGCTTTGTGGCCAGATCCATGTCTTAAGCATTTGTTGGTTTGAACTATTTATGTACTAAATTGCAATTTTTCCTAGAAGTCTGGTCAATTCTTTTTTCCCCCCTTTTAGTGGCAAATTACAACTTGTATGGCAGTCCGTTGCCTGTTGGCTAAGTAAGTTAAGTTACTTATTTAGGTTACAAATTTTCAAGATCCACAGAGGGTTTCACGCATCGAGTAGTATAGATCGTATGCTAGAAACTTTAAACTTAAATACTTGTAATATTGGTTTATGTAAAAAAGTTTGTCAAAATTATATGAATTCTTGGTGTGAAGTAAATGAGCTTTGACCCATCTTTAGCTCGAGTCGTTCGCATGATTTGTAGATTGATGTAATGGTTCCTATTAGGCTTGAAATAGGCTTACTCCCTGCATAATTTGCTTACCTAGTAAAAGCAAAAATATATAAGTCCTACTTGATCCATGTTCTTCCTTATGACATTTTTTTATATAGGAAATTAAATTATCATATGAATTGAGAGAAGATACCACGGAAAAAAAAAAAAAAAAAACGAGAGTAAAAACCAACCAAATTACAAGACCTCACTACAATCAATTGAAGCATATAACGAACATATTAATGTCCATTAAGCTCACAGTGATTCATGTGAAGCCATAATCTACTCTCCAATTTATATCATAATAAAGAAAAATCAAGTATGCCATAGACTTTTGTTTGTAGTAGAGTACGACGCAAATGTTAATGTCTGCTTACAGTCTTTCATATTATTTAATATATCAATTTGGTGAACCAGTCATGACACACCGAGATTTCTTGCCATAATTTGTCCAAGCCCAAGGAAGATCTTATTTCACTTAATCTGATCATCGAATGTCCCATTTTCTTGAAGTGGCAATTGATGTTGAATTATCAATTATTTGTATCATGCCATCTTATGTAATATTAACGTCATTACAAGGCGTTTTAAAATAAAATTGGGCAGAAATGTGTCAATTTTGAGTTGAATCCTGTAATATTGAATTTGGATTTCTCATAGTCCACGAATTTGTACTTGACCAAATAAATTTATGGTCGAATTTAGTCCACGAGGTAAAAGGGGAGACCTTACGCGACACGCGCTTCTTCCATGATAAATTCTCTCCACCAGCGATCGATGCAACACAAACCAATTCGTCCTTCAGTTCAGCGAAGCCTCGAGCTGTGAAGCTCAAACTAACATCACACAGCATGTCGATATCCGATTATGAGCACAAGTTGAGGGGGAGGATGAAATCCAATACGCATGAGCTGCTGTCCGAGCCCAACCAGAATCACAAGTGGTTGGACGCCGCCTCCCGCTTGTTCATGGACTTTGCAGACAAGGCTAAGGAACTTTCACCCGACACCAGCTCCATCACCGATGAGTTCCACAAGCTCCCAGCGGAGGTGAAGAAGGAGGTGCTGAAGAAGTTAGTCAGCGAGATCGTGGATGAAGGAATTCTAGTCGGCGGAAGACGACTTACCTGATTCCAATGTGCAAACAGCAAATAGCCCCGGATCAATCGATGAATTGCGAATCAATCACGAACAACACTTCCTCACGTTAGTCTGGATGCAATCACAAGGAAAACACCCGAGTTCCACAGCGTAAATGCCGATCGTTCGTGCTAAATCGAGATGGAACGCCTTCTTCCTTGATGATGGAAATAGAGAGAGAATTTTGGTACAAATGATCTAACAACTCTACCAACGGTTGTGTTCGGGAGGATTATATACGTCTCCCTTCGTACCCCTCCATTAGCGTCTTTCCATCGTAACGTTTCAACTTGAAACGGTGCGTCCAATCGCACCCCATCATGGACGTATGAGCTGGAAGAACTACATCTCCCACTCGGACATGATGGGCCCGATAGCGCTCTATCAAGAATATAAGGCAAGGCATTCAACATTCATCAACTTTACGAACAATTCATACCGGCAAGTAAGCCGTGCGACCAGGTGAGTACACCCGCACTTGGGAGCTCAAATTATGCACCCGTTAGGGATGACATAATGGCTACAACCCCGAAAAGAAATAAGCAACTGATGTCTCACAGTTCCCCAGACATATTTTGTTACATCAATTCAAGTATACCTATCCCTTAAAGGCTATACTTGATTATTCTCAAAACACCATGTATTTACAATTATATCCGCAACCACATAAGGCGATATAATTGGTTGACCAAAAATACATGTGACAGATGTAAAACAACAATAGTCTTCCTTCGCACTCATGTCTCTCTTAATTTCAGAACAACAGCTTTCCTAGACACGTCCCATAGGCCATATCTATTCATGACCGCCCGTAACATGCTAAAGTAGCAACATTGATCTTTCACTTCGAGAACATAGTCGAAAGTAACATAGGGCACAAATTAAGGTAAATTTTAAAATACCTCAAGGACTCACACAATTAGTAAATAGGGATAATTTTACTCACCTTCCATTGTCGGTCGAACAATGCACATGTAGTATGAATTACATGCTATAGTGGATTTCTCTTTCTATAAGAGCGTATGTCATTTCTTAGATATATCCACTATACGAATCTTAGCCTAAACATAGTCACGTGCTTCTCACGTACTCATGTTTAACTCGAGTGCTATATTAGCTCGCTTTCTATAGCGCCCAATTAAGTACTCGCATCCGGCATCTTACAGGCATACATGATTGTGGGACTATCATGTTCGGTCTTAAACAAATCACAGACCTCATCTTGACTCCAATCAAGGCGACATATTTTTATGTACCAGACTTGCTCTTCAGCATTTATTTGTACATAACGTCTCATCTCAACGTGTTAACTATAGCACTTGAGGCGATTGCTCGTGTGAGTGAGCCAATCATTACCTGCCGACATACTTTCCAATAATATATGTGTGCTTGTACTAGTCTCATAATGGATTTGTACTTTTGATAAAACATCAAGTCATTAATAAACAAACAAGTACAATACATATGTCCATAAATACATAAAACAATGATTCTCTACAATAACACATATCACATTCTACGCAAACCTAGTGACATCATGTGGGTCAAGAATATGTCTCTAGGAATGGCCTTTGTAAATGGATCAAAGCAACCATTCTATTGGTTGAAATGTATTGTAGAATCACTTCTTTCTGCGCTATAATATCTCGATGAAGTTATTCTTCATGTCAATGTGCTTCGTCCTTCCATGATACTTGGGATCTTTCACATAAGCAATGGCAGCTTGACTATCGCAATAAACGTCACCGGGTCTTGGAACCTCGGTGACGGTGGCTAAATTTTCAAAGAAACGTTTTAGCCATACGCTTCTTGCACTTGTGGTAGAACAGGCAATAAATTCAGCCTCCATAGTTGACAAGGCTGTGCATGTCTGTTTCTTGCTATTCCAAGAAATTGCACCTCCATTGAGCAAGAACGCATATCCAAGTCGATTTACGCTCATCCGTGTCTCCACCCCAATCAGCATCCGAATAACCTAATAGGCGTAAATCATTCCCTTGGTAACAAAGTCGATAGTCCATGGTGCCCTTCAAGTATCTCAGGATCCTCTTCACTGTTTCCAGTGTGCTTGACCGGGATTTGATTGAAATCGGCTCACCAATCCCACGGCATAACATATGTCGGGTCGAGTACACATCATAGCATACATCAAACTTCCGATCGCACTAGCGTAAGGAACAGTTTTCATCACTTTGATTTCTTCGGAGTCTTAGGACACATCTCGGTACTTAGGCCTTCACCTTGCATGACAGGGTATCAATGGGATTACAATGCTGCATATTGAAACGCTCAAGAATCTTCATAATATAAGATTCTTGTGATAAAGTAAGGAGTTTCCTTGATCGATCTCTTTCGATCTTAACTCCTAATATATAAGCAGCTTCTCCCATGTCCTTCATTTCAAAATTGGAGGACAACCACTCTTTATGGTGATTACCATAACCTTGTCATTTCCAGCCAACAGAATATCGTCCACATAAAGTGATAAAATCACAAATTTATCTTCAGACCGCTTGACATATACACAAAGGATCTTCTTCGATCATTGTAAAACCAAAAGTTGTTATGGCTCGATGAAAACGAAGATACCACTGTCTAGATGATTGCTTAAGGCCATATATTGAGCGATGAAGTTTGCAAACTTTATTCTCTTGACCTTTAGCTATGAAACCTATTGGTTGTTTCATATAAATTTCCTCATCTAGTTCTCCATTGAGAAATGCCGTCTTTACATCCATTTGATGTAATTCAAGGTCAAAATGTGCAACGATGGCTAGAATAAGGCGTATTGAGGCAAACCTACAACCGGTGAAAAAGTTTCCTCGTAGTCTATACCCTCTTGTTGAGTATAACCTTTCGCCACAAGACGAGCCTTATACTTTTCAATGGATCCATCCGCCCTTTGCTTAATCTTAAAGACCCATTTGTTTCCAATGGCCTTACGATTGGGTGGCAGATCAACCAAGTCCCAGACATGATTTGTCTTCATTGACTCCATCTCGTCTTCCAAAGCTTTTCTCCATTCTTCCTTATCAGAGGATGAGAGAGCCCCTTGAACAGTCTTAGGCTCGGCATCATCTTTATGAGCAATCATAAATGCTTCCCCTTCAATCTCAAAACGACGACGAGGAATACTCTTACGATTACTTTTACGCAACTGAATTTCTCTTGAATTCAATTCGTCAGACGATGCTACACTCCCACTAGGTCTTTCATGTTGAGGTAAATCTTCATTTCCCTCCATAACATTAGTGGGTGTATTATTAGGATCTTCCATCTCATATAATTGGAAATCCTTATCAATCTCACCTCTACTAGGAAAATCGTTCTCCAAGAACGTGACATCTCGTGACTCCTTTTCGGTCACACTTCCATCAGCTTGTTCACCTATGAACACATACCCTTTGGAGTGTTCAGAATATCTTATAAAGATACATTTCTTCCCTCTAGGGCCTAATTTGCCATATTTATGGGAAGATTCATGAACATAAGCTGCACATCCCCATGGACGTAGACTACTTAAGTCTGGTTTTCTTCTAGTCCATAATTCATAAGGGGTGGAAGTGACCGATTTTGAGGGCACTCGGTTAAGTACATAGGCAGCAGTCAATATTGCATCTCCCAAAAGGAGATAGGTAAATTTGCTTGCGCCATCATAGACCTAACCATTTCCAATAGGGTTCTATTCCTTCTCTCAGCTACCCCATTTTGTTGTGGAGTATAAGGAATAGTCAATTGTCGTACAATTCCCTTTTCATCACAAAGAGCCTTGAATTGCTCGATAGATACTCACGTCCGCGATCGGTTCTCAATGCCTTTATTGTTTTGTTCAACGATTCTCTACCATCGTTATATATCGTCTAAAGCATTCTAATGCTTCGGACTTATGGGAGATCGAGAAAGACATAACCGAAACGCGTGAAGTCATCTATGAAAGTAATGAAATATGAGGCTCCGTGCCTCGCCCTCACATTCAAAGGACCACAAATGTCGAATGTATGAGTTGCAATGGAAATTCAGCTCTAGTCCCTTTACCGAATGGTTTTCTAGTTGCTTTTCCCGCTAGACAATGTTCACATACGGGTAGATTAACATTAGTGAGTGACCCTAAAAGGCCTTCTCTAGCTAATCTTTGCATTCTTTGCAACCCAATGTGACCTAATCTAGCATGCCAAGTATTTGCATCAATCTCAACATTACTAGAAGATGCAATTAAAGAAAAACAACCATTAACATTAACATTGTACTGATCATAGTCAATGTCTAACACCATAAAACCATTCAATACATGACCTGAACCATAATAAACTGCTCCATACAAAATATCAACACAATCACCATGGAAATTCAATACATAACCTAAGCTAAGAAGAACAACTACAGAGACCAAGTTTCGTCGAATATCTGGGGCATAAAGGACATCATGCAGGAATAGGCTTCGACCACCACATAAAAGTAATTTACATGTGCCGATACCCTTCACTTCAACTCTTGAGTTATTCCCAACATATATCCATCTTCTTCCAGGCGGTATCCGACGATACTCCACAAATGCTTCTCGGTCTCTAGCTACATGGTCATTTGCTCCCGAGTCTACACCACATTGGATGAGATTCAGCAAGCATTACAAGACTAGAAACAAAAGCATTACTCAAAGTAATGGAGTAATAGGGTACCTTTTTCGGCTCGGTGCATTCACGAGCAAAGTGACCCGCCTTGCCACAATTGTGGCACTCCATCTTGGCCTTGTCCTTCTTCCCACCACGCTTCTTGCGTTGGAAAGTCTTAGCCCTTTTGGGTGCCTGATCAGTCTTCTTCCCTTTGTTGTTGAATTGAGAATTCCTTTTGCGCTTGAAGCCCGAAGCTTTGCACGAACTCGATTCAGCAACATAAGCATGGGTAGAGGATCTCGCAGCCTCTAGACGCTCATCCTCTAATTCCAAATGACGCGCAATATCATCAAAAGAGACGATGTTCTCACTATGCGTCATATTGATCTTCATATGTTCCCAATTATCGGAAGAGACCTTATAACAGCTGAACTTGCTGTTCATCGGTAAGGGAGTGACACCGCCGACTTCAGCTCACGGATCATGTTTGACATCTCCCGAAGATGTTGCCTCATGGTTACATTTGAGCGCTTTCGAATGTGTCAAACTTGATGGTGAGTCTCCTCGCTTAGTGGCAGATGTACCCCCAAACTTATCCTTCAAGGCAACCCACATAGCTTGAGCTTTGTCATAACTTTCAAACTCACACATGAGATCATCTTGCATACAGCTCGACAACGTGATGCGAGCAATGCTATTCTTCTTTTCCAAGCTTGATAAGCTTCTAGATCTCTCCCGTGTTGAGCTGAAGTTCCATGCTCAGGTTCATCCATGGTGTGGTTGAGGGTTTCCAAAACCTCTTGCTCCTCAAGGATGTACCGAACCTTTCGGTGCCAAATATCATAATTGTCACCGTTCAGCTTCTCACCCTTATTGAGGTCAGCCACAATGGTCTTGGATGCCGATGCCATAATCAATTGCTATAACACATTGACATAATAGTTGCAGAATTAATACTAGCACATTTTTCAGAGTAACACACATATTTAATTTGCAGCAAAAACAAACAAAAATAATAATAATTCAACAAAAGACACAGAAACAAAAGTTCACTATGTTCCCAATCAACTTCTATGTACAATTGTTCTATTATCATTAATTAGTTTGATTTGCACAAATTTTGAGTTATAGGTGAGGACTTACTTCGAATTCTACCAACCTACGAACTCCCACTAGGAAAAATAATTACATGACCTCATGTAATTTCTACATCTTTCCTTAACACAAAACCATAGCATGATAATAACCAACGTATAAACAACAATCATGCTTCAACTATAATTAAAATTGCAATTCAACATGTAATTGGATTTCCTACCATTGTTCTAATTTTCTAGCAACTAGAAAATTGCAAGTATATTGAAACCATATACATCATATCATTGAACCAAACTTTACACAGCATATATAACATCATTTGCACACAAGTTAGTCACTGTATTTCCTAAACCACAAGAAAATACAAGCTACAAATGAATAAACTATGCATTAAACGCCAAAAATTACGCGTACATGGGGTTCCCTACACATTTTCATACATTTATAAAATCCAAAAATGAAAAATAATTGAACCACAGTGTAGGGGACATCCATACGAACCCAACGCCACCAACCACGCTCCAATCGGAGCCCGCACGCGCCCCCACGCGCCGCCTGAGTGCGCGGCGCGTGGGGCGCACGCGCCAGCGAGCCAAAAGGCTCCTGGCCGGTCGGACCGTTGACCGGTCCGACGGTCACCGGGTCGGGTCAACGGGTCGGGTCGGATCGCCGGTCGGGTCGGGTCGGGTCGCCGGCCGGCCAACATCCGCCGGGGTGACGTCATCGATGACGCTCATCCCGACGGTTAATGACCGTTGGATGACGTCATCCGTGACGTCATCTCGTGACGCGCCGCTTCGCGTCGGTTCGCCGACGCGCGCGTGACGTCACACGCCGGTTCGGCGAACCAGCGCGTGACGTCACGCGCCGGTTCGCTGGCGTGCCCAGCACGTGCAGCACGTGGCGCCCACGCGCCGCGGCTTCTGGCCGAGCGTGTGGGCGCGTCCGGCGTCTTCTGTCGGTGTTCGACCCACCGTTGGACTCGTCTCGACGAGTACTTTCACCCCGTATATTCAAAAATAATTTTGGCCCAAAATTATATCGAAAAATGGCCAAAACCATACGGGTCTTTGCGACGCCGAGTCCGTTCTTCACTCCGATTGAAATTTCGAGTTTTTCAGATGGTAATTCCGACCATTAGACATCCAAACAGTGTAGAATTGATACTTTTGATCTCAATACCAAAAGGTAAACGGGAAAATTCAATGAAAAACAAGGCAGAAATCACGATCGGGCTCTGATACCAATGAAGGAATTCTAGTCGGCGGAAGACGACTTACTCGATTCCAATGTGCAAACAGCAAATAGCCCGGATCAATCGATGAATTGCGAATCAATCACGAACAACACTTCCTCACGTTAGTCTGGATGCAATCACAAGGAAAACACCCGAGTTCCACAGCGTAAATGCCGATCGTTCGTGCTAAATCGAGATGGAACGCCTTCTTCCTTGATGATGGAAATATTCTTCCTTGATGATGGAAATAGAGAGAGAATTTTGGTACAAATGATCTAACAACTCTACCAACGGTTGTGTTCGGGAGGATTATATACGTCTCCCTTCGTACCCCTCCATTAGCGTCTTTCCATCGTAACGTTTCAACTTGAAACGGTGCGTCCAATCGCACCCCATCATGGACGTATGAGCTGGAAGAACTACAGTGGAGAACCTGCTCAAGGGGCTCCCCCAGGAAGGGAAGCGGGACTTCCTCGACCGTTGCTTTGCTGCTATGTACGAGAAGCTGCCTTGGTGGTCTCAGGCGAGTGTTGCTGACCATTTGCAGGTGGAGGTGGACATACTTTCGTGATGGAATTCTAGTCGGCGGAAGACGACTTACCTGATTCCAATGCGCAAACAGCAAATAGCCCCGGATCGAACGTTGAATTGCGAATCAATCACGAACAACGCTTCCTCACGTTAGTCTGGATGCAATCACAAGGAAAACACCCGATTTCCACAGCGTAAATGCCGATCGTTCGTGCTAAATTGAAGATGGAACGCCTTCTTCCTTGATGATGGAAATTGAGAGAAAATTTGGTGCGAATGAATTGCCAACATTTCCCAATGGTTGTGTTCGGGAGATTTTATACGTCTCCCTTCGTACCCCTCCATTGGTGACTTTCCATCGTAACGTTTCAACTTGAAACGGTGCGTCCAATCGCACCCCATCATGAACGTACCAGCTAAAGTACAACATCTCCCACTCGGACATGATGGGCTTGATAGCGCTTTATCAAGAATATAAGGCAAGGCATTCAACATTCATCAACTTTACAGAACAATTCATACTAGCAAGTAAGCCGTGTGACCAAGGTGAGTACACCTGCACTTGGGAGCTCAAATTATGCACCCGTTAGGGATGACATAATGGCTACAACCCCGAAAAAATAAACAACTAATGTCTCACAAAGGCCCTGACATATTTTGTTACATCAATTCAAGTATACCTATCCCTTAAAGGCTATACTTGATTATCCTCAAAACACCATGTATTTACAATTATATCCGCAACCACATAAGGCGATATAATTGGTCGACCAGTAAATACATGTGACAGATGTAAAACAACAATAGTCTTCCTTCGCACTCATGTCTCTCTTAATTTTAGAACAATTGCTTTCCTAGACACGTCCCATAGGCCATATCAATTCATGACCGCCCGTAACATGCTAAAGTAGCAACATTGATCTTTCATTTCGAGAACATAGTCAGAAGTAACATAGGGCACGAATTAAGGTAAATTATAAATTACCTCAAGGGCTCACACAATGAGTAAATAGGGATAATTTTACTCACCTTCCCTTGTCGGTCGAACAATGCACGTGTAGTATGAATTACATGCTATAGTAGATTTCTCTTTCTATAAGAGCGTATGTCATTTCTTAAATAAATCCACTATACGGATCTTAGCCTAAACATAGTCACGTGCTTCTTACGTACTCATGTTTAACTCGAGTGCTATATTATCTCGCTTTCTATAGCGCCCAATTAAGTACTCGCATCCGGCATCTTACAGGCATACATGATTGTGGGACTATCATGTTCGGTCTTATTATAAACAAATCACAGACCTCATCTTGACTCCAATCAAGGCGACATATTTTATGTACCAGACTTGCTCTTCAGCATTTATTTGTACATAACGTCTCATCTCAACGTGCTAACTATAGCACTCGAGGCGATTGCTCGTGTGAGTGAGCCAATCATTACCTGCTGACATACTTTCCAATAATATATGTGTGCTTGTACTAGTCTCATAATGGATTTGTACTTTTTGATAAAACATCAAGTCATTAATAAACAAACAAGTACAATACATATGTCCATAAATACATAAAACAATGATCCTCTACAATAACACATATCACATTCTACGCAAACCTAGTGACATCATGTGGGTCAAGAATATGTCTCTAGGAATAGCCTTCGTAAATGGATCGAAACCATTCTATTGGTTGAAATGTATTGTAGAATCACTTCTTTCTCGCGCTATAATATCTCGATGAAGTTATTCTTTATGTCAATGTGCTTCGTCCTTCCATGATACTTGGGATCTTTCACATAGGCAATGGCTGCTTGACTATTGCAATAAACTATCACCGGTCTTGGAATCTCGGTGACGTGGCTAAATTTTCAAAGAAACGTTTTAGCCATACTCGCTTCTTACACTTTGCGAACACGCACAAATTCAGCCTCCATAGTAGACAAGGCTGTGCATGTCTGTTTCTTGCTATTCCAAGAAATTGCACCTCCATTGAGCAAGAACACATATCCGTAAGTCGATTTACGCTCATCCAGGTCTCCACCCCAATCAGCATCTGAATAACCTAATAGGCGTAAATCATTCCCTTGGTAACAAAGTCGATAGTCCATGGTGCCCTTCAAGTATCTTAGGATCCTCTTCACTGCTTTCCAGTGTGTTTGACCGGGATTTGATTGATATCGGCTCACCAATCTCACGGCATAACATATGTCGGGTCGAGTACACATCATAGCATACATCAAACTTCCGATCGCACTAGCGTAAGGAACAGTTTCCATCACTTTGATTTTTTCTGGAGTCTTAGGACACATCTCAGGTACTTAGGCCTTCACCTTGCATGACAGGGGTATCAATGGGATTACAATGCTGCATATTGAAACGCTCAAGAATCTTCATAATATAAGATTCTTGTGATAAAGTAAGGAGTTTCCTTGATCGATCTCTTTCGATCTTAACTCCTAATATATAAGCAGCTTCTCCCATGTCCTTCCTTTCAAAATTGGAGGACAACCATTCTTTTATGGTGATTACCATAACCTTGTCATTTCCAGCCAACAGAATATCGTCCACATAAAGTGATAAAATCACAAATTTATCTTCAGACCGCTTGACATATACACAGCGATCTTCTTCGATCATCGTAAAACCAAAAGTTGTTATGGCTCGATGAAAACGAAGATACCACTGTCCAGATGATTGTTTAAGGCCATATATTGAGCGATGAAGTTTGCAAACTTTATGCTCTTGACCTTTAGCTATGAAACATATTGGTTGTTTCATATAAATTTCCTCATCTAGTTCTCCATTGAGAAATGCCGTCTTTACATCCATTTGATGTAATTCAAGGTCCAAATGTGCAACGATGGCTAGAATAAGGCGTATTGAGGCAAACCTTACAACTGGTGAAAAGGTTTCCTCGTAGTCTATACCCTCTTGTTGAGTATAACCTTTCGCCACAAGACGAGCCTTATACTTTTCAATGGATCCATCCGCCCTTTACTTAATCTTAAAGACCCATTTGTTTCCAATGGCCTTACGATTGGGTGGCAGATCAACCAAGTCCCAGACATGATTTGTCCTCATTGACTCCATCTCGTCTTCCAAAGCTTTTCTCCATTCTTCCTTATCGAGGGATGAGAGAGCCTCTTGAACAGTCTTAGGCTCGGCATCATCTTTATGAGCAATCATAAATGCTTCCCCTTCAATCTCAAAACGACGACGAGGAATACTTTTACGATTACTTTTACGCAACTGAATTTCTCTTGAATTCAATTCGCCGACGATGCTACACTCCCACTAGGTCTTTCATGTTGAGGTAAATCTTCATTTCCCTCCATAACATTAGTGGGTGTATTATTAGGATCTTCCATCTCATATAATTGGAAATCCTTATCAATCTCACCTCTACTAGGAAAATCGTTCTCCAAGAACGTGACATCTCGTGACTCCTTTTCGGTCACACTTCCATCAGCTTGTTCACCTATGAACACATACCCTTTGGAGTGTTCAGAATATCTTATAAAGATACATTTCTTCCCTCTAGGGCCTAATTTGCCATATTTATGGGAAGATTCATGAACATAAGATGCACATCCCCATGGACGTAGACTACTTAAGTCTGGTTTTCTTCTAGTCCATAATTCATAAGGGGTGGAAGTGACCGATTTTGAGGCACTCGGTTAAGTACATAGGCAGCAGTCAATAATGCATCTCCCCAAAAAGAGATAGGTAAATTTGCTTGCGCCATCATAGACCTAACCATTTCTAATAGGGTTCTATTCCTTCTCTCAGCTACCCCATTTTGTTGTGGAGTATTAGGAATAGTCAATTGTCGTACAATTCCCTTTTCATCACAAAGAGCCTTGAATTGCTCCGATAGATACTCACGTCCGCGATCGGTTCTTAATGCCTTTATTGTTTTGTTCAACTGATTCTCTACCATCGTTATATATCATCTAAAGCATTCTAATGCTTCGTACTTATAGGAGATCAGAAAGACATAACCGAAACGCGTGAAGTCATCTATGAAAGTAATGAAATATGAGGCTCCATGCCTCGCCCTCACATTCAAAGGACCACAAATGTCAGAATGTATGAGTTGCAATGGAAATTCAGCTCTAGTCCCTTTACCGAATGGTTTTCTAGTTGCTTTTCCCGCTAGACAATGTTCACATACGAGTAGATCAACATTAGTGAGTGACCCTAAAAGGCCTTCTCTAGCTAACTTTGCATTCTTTGCAACTCAATGTGACCTAATCTAGCATGCCAAGTATTTGCATCAATCTCAACATTACTAGAAGATGCAATTAAAGAAAAACAACCATTAACATTAACATTGTACTGATCATAGTCAATGTCTAACACCATAAAACCATTCAATACATGACCTGAACCATAATAAATTGTTCCATACAAAATGTCAACACAATCACCATGAAAATTTAAAACATAACCTAAGCTAAGAAAAACAACTACGAGACCAAGTTTCACAAATATCTGGAGCATAGAGGACATCATGTAGGAATAGGCTTCGACCACCACATAAAAGTAATTTACATGTGCCGATACCCTTCACTTCAACTCTTGAGTTATTCCCAACATATATCCATCTTCTTCCGGGCTGTATCCGACGATACTCCACAAATGCTTCTCGGTCTCTAGCTACGTGGTCTGTTGCTCCTGAGTCTATAGTCCACATTGGATGAGATTCAGCAAGCATTACAGTACTAGAAACAAAAGCAATACTTAAAGTAATGGAGTAATAGGGTACCTCTTTCAGCTCAGTACATTCACGAGCAAAGTGACCCATTTTGCCACAATTGTAGCACTTCATCTTAGCCTTGTCCTTCTTCCCACCACGCTTCTTGCGTTGGAAGGTCTTAGCCCTTTTGGGTGCCTGATCAGTCTTCTTCCCTTTGTTGTTGAATTGAGAATTTCTTTTGGGTTTGAAGCCCGAAGCTTTGCGCGAACTCGATTCAGCAACATAAGCATGAGTAGAGGATCTCGCAGCCTCTAAGCGCTCATCCTCTAATTCCAAATGACGCGCTATATCATCAAAAGTGACAATATTATCATTATGCGTCATATTGATCTTCATATGCTCCCAATTGTCAGGAAGGGACCTTATAACAACCTGAACCTGTTGTTCATCAGTAAGGGAGTGGCCTGCCGACTTCAGCTATCGAATCATATTTGACATCTCCCGAAGATGCTGCCTCATCGTTATATTTGGGCGCTTTCGGTATGTGTGAAATGTGACATCCTAAAATTCGAGCCCTTTGAGGAATGAATGGATGTGAATTTCGTCAATGCATTGTTGGTTGATCTCACTCGGAATTGATCACTCTTGAGATACTGACCTTGAGGGGAAAGGCTAATGAGGACAGAACTCGTACGATTAAAGGACTCGACCTGGGAAAACGACTTGACCGTGAAACTTGCGTGAGGATGATCCTGTAGATAGGCAGGCCGATTCAAAGGACGACTAGAAGTTGATTCGCGGACAGAACATAATGGAACGACGGGTGATTCCGTTTATCGTTATCGAACCCGCGAACGACCCTATGTCGATCCTTAGTGATCGTGTACTTTGAAATAAGAATCTATCCTCCATAATTTCATGTAGTCAAGGACGTCCATGCGTTGAGATGTCTTGAACGTGGTTTGGTACGAGTTGGTTACGCGTGAATCCTCTGAGCCGCCCGTCAGTCTGAGTTATAACCAAAATGGCATTAGGGTGAAATTGACATGGCTTGAGAACTAAAGATTGGGCTTCTAATTATCGGGAATGTCCTGGGACAAACATTAGATGAAGTCGCTTCAAGCACGATCGACGAGAGCTGTGAAGCCGAGCAACTGGAAAAGGGATTTTCAGACAGAGAAAGTAAGCCCGTGAGGACGTGGGCAGGGCCAAGCCAGTATGGGCCTTAGGCCCAAGTTGGGATAGCCACCATATGGGCCTAAGACAATCAAATGAGCCATTGGGCCTAAACCAACTATTCATCTTCTAAGCCCATGGGCCAAGCCTTAACCATTTCAAAGCCCAACAAATTCCCAAGCCCACTACTATTCATGGCCAAGCCCATTTCTTAGGCCCATCCACCAATTTCAGCCCAAGGATAGATTGGTAATTTGTGCAAGGTGGAAATGACCAAATTACCCCCAAAAGCAAAGGGATAAGGGCAAAAGAAGAGAGAGAAGATGATGTCATGGCATGGGGACTTGAAGTAGCCATTTAATGGCCTTAATGAGGAGTGCTTTCAGCCCTCCCATCACTCTCTCTCTCTCCCCATTCGGCCTCCAAACGGACGAGCTCCTCTCTCCTCGTTTTCCTCTTCCTTAAGTTTCTGCTCCAGCTGACCCTTCAGTGAAGAATCGAGTCAAAAGTGGTCTTCCCGGATGAATCAGAGAACAAGCCACCTATCACCATGACCAGGAGAGACAGAACGTTCCAACGAGCCTGATTTTGTCCCGAACGGAGCAACCTTCCGTCCTGTACGGCCGTCGCAAGCCGCCGGTCGCCGGTCCGTCGGTCCGCCTGCAGCCTGCACTGTTTCGCGTTTTCGGGCATTTTTCTCCCATTCCAACCGTTCCTTTGCCCATTCCATCCACCCACAAGATCCCCAAGACCCCCGGGAGCCTCCGGTTGTCGACCAATCGCCTCGCCGGAGCTCCGGCCAAGCCGTTCAACTCAGTTTCTCCTCCCGGCAGGCTGTTTTTCAGTGTTTTCGTGGGAGTCCGAGCTGTGGTTGCTGTGTTGAGCTTGGGACCGCCTTGGATCGTCGTGGTAGAGGTTCCGGTGTGTAGCCACCGTTGTCGCCGCCGCGTCGGTGTCTCCGGCCCGCTTAACGGGTGAGTTTAGCTCCTAATCCTTCGATTAGTGCCTAAACTTGCTTAGGTTGGTTTAGTTAGATTTAATTCTAGTTTATGTGATTTAATTAAGTTGTATTAGCCCTAAGATAGGTGGTTAGATGGATGGATTAAATTAGTTTAGCTTAATCTTGCTTTATTTGCTTAATTGTGCTTATGTGTTTAATTAAGCTTGTTTTGCTTAATTAATTGTTTGATTGTTTTAATTAATGATTTTAATGATTTATGAGTTTAATTTATCATTTATTAAATTCTGGAAATTTACTGTTCACTCGACACTATTCACTTCCGTTGACGAGGCACCGTTCACGAGTTACGTTGTGACGAAACACCGTTCACCCGAGAATGAAAAGTGTTTAATTTCATGTGTGTTTAATCCTATGAAGTGATTGGATGTGTTATTGCATAAACATCCGCATGAATTGAGTGACGATTTGTACAATTATGTGATGATTGTGAAGTTTTGGTATTTAACTTGAAAATACCCAGTGTCGGCTTTTGGCACCGTAATTGGTTTGTAGGACCAGTTTGAATTGATTGATTGATTGGATTGAAAAATTGAATTGATTTACATCATGTCAGCTTATGCGAGCTATTATATAATATATGCTACAGCTTGTGCGAGCTATTATATATGCTATAGCTTGTGTGAGCACTGCATGTCAGCTTGTGAGAGCAATGATCATTTATCAGCTTGTGAGAGCAACGATCCATATATCAGCTTGTGAGAGCAATGATCGTTTATCAGCTTGTGAGAGCAACGATCCATATATCAGCTTGTGCGAGCTATCATCTATCTATCAGCTTGTGTGAGCTACCATCTATATATATATCAGCTTGTGCGAGCTACCATCTATATCAGCTTGTGAGAGCATGGCATCCATTCAGCTTGTGTGAGCAGTGATTGTATTGTTGGATGAATAGATGGTATGGTTGAATAGATGGTATGAATTGATAGATGGTGTCAATCGTATGGTATCAATTGGATTGATTGAATTGATGGACCCGTGTGATCGATTGATACGTGATGAGTGACGCACTATTGTGCAAGAACGCATGAGAATCATTGCATTGTTGATTTCGGTCATGCATGAGTTAAGCATATTGTTTATGGCACACACGCATGAATCGATAATGTGCAGAGTGTGGCAATGGCCAGGTGAGATCGCTGGTGACGCGACTCGTATGTGATTGATGAATCAGTATCATCTAACGGCCATGTGCATTGCGTGTATCGTGCTGAATTATAACGTGCGGGGTATGGCATACCCGTAAGGTTGTTTGCGAATCGACTGTTGGTTGTTGCTTGTGGTGGGGTAGTTCTCGGATAGATACCCCTGGTTGAGTTGGTGTACTAACCGGGGCTTAGGGTGGAACTCGCTGAGATTTATATCTCACCGGTTATTGAATAACCATTTTCGGGTCCCTAGTGTGAAGAGCCGGGAGCTTGAAGCGGAAGGGTCGGGAGCTTAGGTGGCTCAGTAGTTCTTTATGACATAGACCTTCTGTATAAGCTTGAAGTGTTTATAAAAGTGTATTTGATTTGAAATTGGTTGTCCTGCTTTTCTATCCCATGTATGCTGTTGTCAGGGGATTAGTGAATCCGCTTCCGCATGTGCAATAAAATGAAAAGGGTCGGCGACAAGTCCTGGGAACGTCGCAAAATTCTATCGACCACCGAGGGATGTGCACGCGCTCGAGGTTTGGGGCGTGACATCAAACTTGATGGTGAGTCTCCTTAGCTTAGTGGCAGATGTACCCCCAAACTTATCTTTCAAGGCAACCCACATTATATGAGCTTTATCATAACTTTCAAACTCACACATGAGATCATCTTGCATACAGCTCACAACGTGATGCGAGCAATGCTATTCTTCTTTTTCCAAGCTTGATAAGCTTCTAGATCTCTCCTGTGTTGAGCTGAAGTTCCATGCTCAGGTTCATCCATGGTGTGGTTGAGGGTTTCCAAAACCTCTTGCTCCTCAAGGATGTACTGAACTTTTCGGTGCCAAATATCATAATTGTAACCGTTCAGCTTCTCACCCTTATTGAGGTCAGCCACAATGGTCTTGGATGCCGATGCCATAATCAATTTCTATAACACATTAACATAATAGACACAGAATCAATACTAGCACTTTTTTTCAGAGTAACACACATATCTAATTTGCAACAAAAACAAACTAAAAATAATGATAATTCAACAAAAGACACAGAAACAAAAGTTCACTATGTTCCCAATCAACTTCTATGTACGATTGTTCAATTATCATTAATTAGTTTAATTTGCACAAATTTTGAGTTCTAGGTGAGGACTCCTTCGAATTCTACCAACCTACGAACTCTCACTAGAAAAAATAATTACATGACCTCATGTAATTTCTACATCTTTCCTTAACACAAAACCATAGCATGATAATAACCAACGTATAAACAACAATCATGCTTCAACTATAATTAAAATTGCAATTCAACATGTAATGGATTTCCTACCATTGTTCTAATTTTCTAGCAACTAGAAAATTGCAAGTATATTGAAACCATATACATCATATCATTGAACCAAACTTTACACAGCATATATAACATCATTTGCACACAAGTTAGCCACTGTATTTCCTAAACCACAAGAAAATACAAGCTACAAATTACTAAAATATGCATTAAAAACCCAAAAAATACGCGTACATAGGGTTCCCTACAAATTTTCATACATTTATAAAATCCAAAAATAAAAAATAATTACACCACAGTGTATAGGACATCCATACGAACCCAACGCCACCGACCACGCTCCACCGTAGCCGGCACGCGCCCCACGCGCCGCCCGAGTGCGCGGCGCGTGTGGCGCACGCGCCAGCGAGCCAAACGGCTCCTGGCCGGTCCGACCGGTCCGACTGTTGACCGGTCAACGATCAAAGGGTCGGGTCGGGTCGGTGGTCGGGTCGAGTCAACAGGTCGGGTCGGGTGCCGGCCGGCCAACCACCGCCGGCGGTGACGTCATCGATGACGCCATCCCGACGGTTACCGACCGTTGGATGACGCCATCCGTGACGCCGCACGCGTTGGTTCGCCGACGCGCGCGTGACGTCACACGCCGGTTCGGCCAAGCAGCGCGTGACGCCACGCACCGGTTCGCCCACCAGCGCGTGACGCCACGCGCCGGTTCGCCGGCGTGCCCAGCACGTGGAGCACGTGGCGCCCACGCGCCGCGCTTCGGCCGCGCGTGTGGGCGCGCGGCCAGCGTCGTCCTCGCCGACGCCCACCGTTGGACTCGTCTCGACGAGTACTTTCACCCTGCATATTCAAAAATTAATTTTGACCAAAAATTATTTCGAAAATGGCCAAAAACCGTACGGGTGTACGCAACCCCTAATCCGTTCTTCGCTTCGGTTGATTGTGAGTTTCTCGATGATAATCCCGACCATTAGACATCCAAACAGTGTAGAAAACAATCTCTTGATCTCAATATCAAATGGTAGATGAGAAAACTCAATGAAAAACAAGGCAGAAATCACGATCGGGCTTTGATACCAATGATGGAATTCTAGTCGGCGGAAGACGACTTACCTGATTCCAATGCGCAAACAGCAAATAGCCCCGGATCGAACGTTGAATTGCGAATCAATCACGAACAACACTTCCTCACGTTAGTCTGGATGCAATCACAAGGAAAACACCTGATTTCCACAGCATAAATGCCGATCGTTCGTGCTAAATTGAAGATAGAACGCCTTCTTCCTTGATGATGGAAATTGAGAGAAAATTTGGTGCGAATGAATTGCCAACATTTCCCAACGGTTGTGTTCCGGAGATTTTATACGTCTCCCTTCGTACCCCTCCATTGGTGACTTTCCATCGTAACGTTTCAACTTGAAACGGTGCATCCAATCGCCCCCCATCATGAACGTACCGGCTAAAGTACAACATGGATCCAATTTTTGATGGCCCAGATGCGGTTGTGTGTAAGGTGCACATAGTGAAATACCCAGACTGTTGGTAATAAAGGCAATGTGTACGAGACTACAACCAGAGAGAACGAGACTACAACCGGAGAGAACGAGACTACGACTACGACCGGAGAGAACATGACTACGATCAGAAATGATGAGATTATGACCGGGGAGAACGAGACTACGATTCGAAATGATGCGACTACGACCAGAGAGGACGGAAAAAAGACGGGCAAGGGAGTAAAAAGTGGAAGAGGGAAATCGAACAAGCTTACTCGCTCGTGGCGTGCTCGGCCGTGAAATGAGTCGCTGAAACGAATGATCTGAACCGTAAGTTATGTAGAAGTCAAGCGAGATCTCTAGATCTAATGACTTCGGTGTAGGCTGAATTTAGACAAGACGTATAAGGGTCAATGAGCGTGAATAGATGATTGCTCTTTACCATTTTCTTTTCTTTCTCTTCCTCCCTTTAACAAGGTGTAGAATAATTTGTGTGCACCCTATTGGGCGACTACGTGGTCGTCGTTTGTACTTGTTTGGTTGGTTTGTTGTGTTAGCGGCGGTTTAAGAAGTTTGTTAGTGAAGCCTAATGGTGAATAAAAATGGTTCCATCCTCATTTCTACTTACATTCTTAGGCAATTAAGTCGATACCTAATTTTTAGTCGACACGTCTTTGAAAAATAGAATCTTAAGTTTAAAGTTTTCGATCGCAACGGAACCCATTTCACCAAAAAACAAGTGTCGTTTTCATTTCTTTTTCATTGGCCCTTCATTTGTGAGTAATTTCCCAATCATTTTCATCAAAAGTAAAAAAAAGTCAAAAATTGACTTTTAAGTTAACTTTTTTGGTCAACCCTAGTCAAAATTTAGCTTTTTGTACAAATAGTTCCCAAATAATCCCAATTTCATCTTGGCCATAAAAATTTTTCCAAAAAAAATCAAAGTTTTGACAATAAATTGTCCTTTTAGTGATTAGTTGTCGTGACCTGACCCTCAGCGCCCCAACGGTGGCATTCATGAGGTCTCTTCTTCATGGTCGTGAGCTCTTCCAAGCTCACACCTTGCATGACAGCAGAACTTGGTGGTAACTCCACCTTCGCATCATTTTTTGTCAAAAAAGGCAAAAAATTAGTATGGGCAAAGTTTAGAGGTATTTAGTTATGAAAGCTCACCCAACGTACGACCCCCCAACAGGATCTCATCACCTCATCTTTTGTCGAGGTCATCACCACCTAAGCTTGCAATCACAACCACTAGCTTTTCCAAAGCTCATACCTCACATGACGAGTAAGTTCATTTTAAGGTTGTATTAGATAACCTAAAATACAGTTTAGGAAGTTGCCACTAACCTCGTTTTTGGGGGTCGGTTAGAAAACTCAATTGAGGGTCGGAAGTGGTCCCTTGACATCCGTGCAACTAGAGATTCTAAAGTTCGGCAACTTGGGTTATGTTAATATTTCTATTAACGCCCTTTCGGTACCTAACAGTTGTCATGTTTCCCAAGGTGTCCATGCTTGTCTTTTTACTTTTTCATACAAATGAGAAATTCGACAAAGTGATCATGCGTGGATGGTAAGTTTCATGTCATTCTGTTTCCATTAAAAGAGAAAATGAAAGAAGTCAATCAATTGAAATTTAGGGGACAATGCAGTAACTAAACACTCAAAACAGTTTATGAAAAGTAGTAAATCTAACATGCAATCCTAAAATAGAAAGAAAGTAAAGTGAAGAAAAGGAACAAGCAACTCATCGGGCTTTTATACAATGCATAAAAGGAACCCTTTCGCTGTTTTGCCTTATAGAACTTCTTGCAGAAAGAAAACTGTTGGGGCAAGGGATTTCCAATAACTTTATTTTCATGTAGCTTCCTCTGCACAAGATGATTATGTTGAAAAAGTCAATCGAAATAAAAAAACAAAGATTTGTCCAAAAAAATTCCTTTCCATGAAAGATTTCCCTTCGATGTTTTGCCTTAGAAAACTTCCTGCGGTAGGAAAACTAATAGGAGAAATGTGTGCAAAAAGTTTCATTTTCATATTATTTAATATATATATATATATATATATATATAGGAGATTATTACACTTGTAAAGTCCTACGAAATCAAAAATACAGAATTGCCCGAAAAGGTTCCTTTTGCACCATGAAAGATTCCCTTTTTAGAGTTGTGCCCCATAAAACGTCTTGCAAATGAAAAATAGTAGGGATGGCTGTGTTCTAATTGATTTATTTTCCTGTTATTTCCCATATATGAGATGAATACATTAGAATAGTCGTGCGAAATCAAAAACCGAAGAATTGCACTCAAGGATTCCTTTTGTGTTCGCAAAGCCTATCCTTTCGCTGTTCTGCCTTATAAAACTTCTTGCAGAAAGAAAACTATTGGGGCAAGAGATTTCTAATAGTTCTATTTTCATGTAGTTTCCTGAGCAAGAGATGATTAGGCAGAAAAGTCAATCGAAATAAGAAAACAAAGATTTGTCTAAAAAATTCCTTTGCTCCATGAAAGATTTCCCTTCGATGTTTTGCCTTATAAAGCTTCCTGCAATAGGAAAAATATTAGGATAAATGTGTGCAAAAGGCTTTATTTTCATTTTATTTAATATATAGGAGATAATTACACTTATAAAGTCATGCAAAATCAAAAAACATAGAACTAGCCGAAATAGTTTCTTTTGCGCCATGAAAGATTCCTTTTCATAGTGGTGCCCTATAAAACATCTTGCAAATGGAAAATAGTAGGAACAACCGTGTTCTAATTGATTTATTTTCTTGTTCTTTCCCATATGCAAGATGAATACATTAGAATAGTCATGCGAAATCAAAACACAAAGAATTGCACTCAAGGATTCCTTTTGGGTTCACAAAGCCAACCCTTTCGCTATTCTATCCTATAAAACTTCATCCAGAAAGAAAATTGGTTGGGCAAAAGATTTCTATGTAATTTCCTCTGCACGCGATAATTAGGTCGAATCGAAATCAAAAGACAAAGATTTGTCTGAAAAAATTCATTTTGCTACATGAAAGATTTTCCTTCGATGTTTTGCCTTATAAAACTTTTTACAGTAGGAAATTATCAAGTCGAATGTGTTTAAAGAGCCTCCTTTTCACATTATTTAATATATATGAAATTATTACACTTGTAAAGTCATGCAAAATCAAAAAACATAGAATTACCGGAAAGGCTCCATTTGTGCGAAGAAAGATACCCGTTCAGAGTTGTGCCCAGCAAAACGTATTGTAGATGGAAAATAGTAGGGTCAGCTGTGTTCTAATTTGTGATATCCGGACTTCACCCGAGTCTCAAAACACTTAACGGTCCATGCCACGTTGACAAGCTTGTTTATTCTCCTTAGTACGTTGCCAAGCTAGCTCCTCATGCGAGTTGCTTCAACCACCATGCATACGTGCATTTGGTAGAGCCGAGAATTCCACTGCCCCCACGTCAACCGCTTGCTCCTCAACAAGATGAAGGTTGACTCAAGAGTGCAGCCACAGCTTGACACGAAAAGGAAGACTTCGCCCCAAAATACTCGGCCACGTTGCTCCTTCTCCGTTGACTAGCAAATGGGAGACTTGGACCAAGCTGAGGCCACGTTCTTGCATGAAAAGGCAAGGTGGCATGAACAACAGAAAGGATCCTTATGCCTGGACACGAATTAACGGAGCTGTCCACTCCTTCCGCTGCCACGCACGTTGAAGAAAAAGTTGACCCAGAAAGTCAACTGGCGGAGAGAACAAGGCAGAAGGAAGGACAGAACCATAAAGCACGACTAACCATTTCTCTTTCTTCTTCTTCGTGTGATCCCGCTTCCTTTTTCCTATTTTGCTCTCTACGTGACCAACTCCCTCCCAGATCGCACGAGCAGCCCCAATCACACCGTGCAACCACAGAAGACGCCCTCAACTCAGCTACTCGCCTCGCCGCCCCTTAGCCACACCGTCAACTCAGCTCGGACAGCAGTAGCTTGGGATTTCCGAGAGTTCGCCAAGCTGCGGCCACAGCTCGCACCGCCATCTCGCTGCCTCGCCACCAGCCGCGTACCAGCTCGCACCCCGCGGGTTTAAGGCAATTGGAGGTCTTGTTACTCTGTATTGCGTGGTACTGCCTTACTTGGGTTTCCATTCTAGGATTCGAGCAAAATTAGGCTCGAATGCGTCGAGCTACCATTGTATTCGGGTCTGTTCTTGGCGAGTTGAGCTGGAATCAGTATTGACTCGCATTTTTGTGCATGGTGACGACAGTCGGCACTGGTTCAGGTGTGAAGCTGTGGGTCTTATTGATCGTCGAATAGTTATTACTGGTTTTTCGTATGGTCGAGTCGTTGTGGGTCAGTCCGGTCCCTTTACGGCCTTGCTCGGATTTAAGGTAAGTGGCGTGTACTGTGATGCTAGGACAATCCTATGTGGCTTGTCTACTGTTCGGGCATTAGAATTCCTTAGCCGAATTGGTTGGATTTAGTCGACTTTAGGATAGTATAGCTTCAGTTAGAATTATGGCCTTAGTCTTATGCATCAGCAAGTGGTTCGGTCTAGATGTGTTGGATGGCATCAATAGAATCCTTAAGTGCTGTGCCGTGGATTGAATTAATATTGATACCGTCGGTCCACCGTTGCAACATGCCCCAAGTGTCGGGATGCCTGGAGGGGCGTGAGAATGGTGCTCTCTGGATGCTTAGGGAATGTGATTGAGCCCTGAAGGTGTGGCACCTCCCAACGGCCCCCGATCCGTTAGGGTCACCACACATCACTACCTTTTCGTGACCTGAAAGTCTGTTACTCTTATACCACAGGCTTACAATAAGTCCATGAGTTCTAGGGGTCTATATCTTTACCATTGGTCCTTGCGCAAAATATGGCGCAAGCGAATCCAATATCTCCCTTTCCTAAATTCAAAAACGATGCACACCAACTAAACCCGTTTATAAATAAAAGCAGGACACTTTTATTTACATAAAACTAGATGGACAATTGATTGTCGGTACATCAAAATGCCGTAGTTTTCTATACACGGCCATACTTCAAAAGATGCCCGACATTTCTAAGGGTTACAAAACATAAAGTCCATCGTTTAGTGTCGGCGTCCAAAAATTTCTTCCTCTACTGTCCCCATCTCACGGTCACACCTAGCCACTTGGCCCGTTTACTGGTGGCAGTGGCAGCGACCCCAGCATTCGTCCATCTCGACGGACGAATACAGCGACAAACTTCTGGAGTACAAGGCCGGTGGGAAGACTAGTATCAAACATCATAATCACTCCCACCTGTACGAACGTCAATCCTCGTATCTCAGGGTCCTGGTATTCCGACCGCTCCCACTGTAAGTCGATCGAGACTCCATAGAATGTGCCGGGAGGTACGGGAAGTAGAGGCATTTTGTCTAGTCTGAAATGTTATTCCCCAAAAGGGATGAGTACAACCACCCAGCAGTGAAAGATCTACTAAACTATGCTATGCTAAACCATCATCATCAGATTTCATGCAAAAAATCATAGATCACAACACCAAAGGAAAAGTGTGCTTCAAATCAATAGTACTTTTCAAAGTAATAGTAAATGCAGTTTCAAAACCAAAACACAACATTTCAATCACACGGGCCTCGATTATAAGACCAAACAATTATGTCATGTCCCATACCGTGCCACACAATTTTGTCCTATAACCAGGCATCACTTAGCAGAACCATCAGTTTTATAATTCAAAAGATTTTTCTCCCAGAGGACCAGTGTTTGCGTCCCTCCGGGCATTCGCACCCCACCTGGCATCGCAAAAGCCTCCGGTTTTCAGTCACCGGACATCCAGAGCGTGTTACGTCACACCTCCAGGCATCTCGCACCTCACTTAGCATCACAAGGAATCTCCGGGGCTCACCATGTAAATGGTTACCCCTACCCTCTAGACCATCTATCATAATACAACCGAGCATCCCGACACTCCCGGGGTACCTCTAGGGCTTTGCGGACCCCAGGCATCTAGAGTGTGTCATGTCCCACCTTTATGTATCCCGTTCTCCCAAGGGCTTCGTCGACCCGAGGGTCCGACGACAGCAATGACATCTCAGCCGTGGTATAGCAACCAAATCATTTTCAATGCCGAAATATTTTCAAAGCAACAACATCTGAAATCCTTTGGATGCCTTTTGAAATTCCATGTTCACAACTCACCCTTCAGCATTTTCAAAATCCACGAAAGGTAACCCGAGAAAAGTACCCACACACTTAGCTTACGACAAATCATTTGTCAAAACAATAAGTAAATTTGAAAACTCGTATACTAAGTGCGAAATTCAACCCGATTTTCAATGGTTTAGGAAAAATTGATATAGAATTTGAAATTTGAAAGCACCGCACATTTTCTTAAAATATTTGAGGTCGGTGCCACGGTAAATAGAATTTCTCATATAAATTGGGAGGTTTTTCCAAATAACCTATGGCCAAAATTTTCAAAGTTTCATAGTCACCAAAAATCTATTTTCGATTGAATTTAAAAGGAATTGAAAACACACATAGAAAACCTGAGCATTTTCTCAATTCCGTAATCCCAATCTACTTCAATCATTCTAAAATTCAGCAACCAACATCCAAATCTCAAATCTTTCCATCTAACCGCACTACATCAGACAACAACGGCATTGCATTACATAGGCTAGTAGACTTTCACTTGCCTTAAGTCCGACGGTGTCGACGGCGAGAAACCAAGAAGCTCGCGGTCACAGACACGGCTCGGCAACAGCAAGTGCGAGTGGCGTCAGCGTCGGCGTCGGCAGCGCGTGTGCACGGGCGAAGGGGATGATCCCTTTCTTTCTCTCACTACTCACTCTCTCCTGGTTCCTCTCTCTCAATTTCTCTCTCACTCGTTTGCTATAGAGGAAATGGAGCGGCCCAACGTGAGAGAGGAAATGAGATCTTCGACCCTTGCTATTGTTGACCTCATGAGTCAACAAAGTCATCAAGAAAGGCGGTTGCCGCTCCAGCGGAAGACCGCTGGAGAATCGTGGCTCCTTGCATGTCAATCTCTCTCTTTGCTGAGACAGCTGGACTCCCATGTGGGACGTGGCTTCTCCTTTCCTTCGGTTTGTTGACTGATTAAGTCAGCTCCCATGCAATCTTCATGGCTGTTCGTGGGGAAGAACAGCTGGGTGGAGCGTGTCCTCTGTACGCATGATCGGGCTTCAGTGGCAGCCGTGTGGGTGGGCGACGTGGCTGCGGTTGGGCACTTCTTGGTCAACAAATCCTCCTTCGGTTGACCATCCCAACACGTTCGCTTGGCTGGGGGAAACGAGGGTCTTCGAGCAACATGGGCTGCATGGGTCAATGTTCTCCTTTCATTGACTGGCTTCGACGGAGAAAAGAAAAAGAACATGGCCGCATGGCCGTACATGGTAGTCATTCGTGTGGCCGTCTAAAGGGAGGATGGTGACGATAATGCACATAGAAATCGTGGTCTTGATAGTAATGCTACGTAGGGAAGGTCTTCGACATTTTCGTCATAAACTTTCACATACGCATGGCCGTTGCATGCTACAGGCCTTCAGCTCGGTCGATTGCGAGGCCGCTCAAGGTTAATATCGGACGTGTGCATGGTCGTGCATGGGAAATTTCTCTCCGAAAGTTGATGTTTCAGAATGACGGGTGGTGATGAAACGATGGCCTAATGCTATACCAACGATGATGATGATGAAATAGTGTCCGCAAATGGTGCCAATGACGCAGTCTGTGAATACTCCCGTCAACCCGTGACAAGCCGTTACTTATTTGAGGTTTGATGAAAACCCGGATGCCACAATTCTCCCCTCCTTAGAGAATTTCGTCCTCAAAATTGGACGTCTCTTACATCATCATTAAATAGATGAGGGTACCTTTGCCTCAGTTCTTTTTCACTTTCCCACGTGGTCTCTTCCATATTGTGATGTCGCTATAAGACCTTAACTAATGGAATTTTCTTTGTCCAAGGGACTTGCTCCTTTCGATATAGTACCTGGATCGGCTCTTCCCGATATCTCACTTTCGCATCCACCTTGATGGCTTCATGATCGAGTATGTGCCCAGGGTTAGGCTGATACTTCCTTAGTATCGACATATGTAAAACGTCAAGTAGATTTGTCAATTTAGGAGTCAATGTCAGCCGACAAGCCACATTCCCTACCTTTTTGAGAATCTCGAAAAGGTCCGACAAATCTAAGGTTTAACCTACCCTTTATCCCGAATCACGATATTCCCTTCATCGGGGATACCTTTAGGAATACATGACCTCCTGTGCCAAATTCTAAGGGTCCTCTATGCTTATCTGCGTAGCTTTCTTTTACCTATTTCATTCCAGCGAATAGGAGTCCCACATTTTCTCCCATACAATGCTTCATAGGGAGCCATGGCTATACTTTTTTGAAAACTATTGTTATATGCAAATTCTACCAGGTATAACTTTTCATCCCAACTTCCTCTAAAGTCAAGGATGCAAGCTCTCAACATGTCCTCTAGTGTCTGGATCACTCTTTCTGTTTGTCCGTTTATTTACGGATGAAAAGCAGTACTGAATTGGAGCTTGGTCCCTAAGGTGGTTTGAAGACTTCGCCAAAGGTTTGAAGTAAATCTCGAGTCTCGATTCGACGTGATAGTTAGAGGAACACCATGTAAGTGTACCACTTGCCTTACACATATATCAATAAATTTATCCATCGGATAGTTTACGCGAACTGCTAGGAAATGTGCAGACTTAGTCAGGTGATCTACTATCACCTAGATGGAGTCGTGGCCACTTGACGTCCTTGGTAATCCTTGCACGAAATCCATCATCACATGGTCCCATTTCCATTCTGGTATATCTAATGGTCTTTGTTTGCAACACTACGCTTAAATGCTGCGCATGTTCTTCGGGTCCTTTAGAATATATCAGGATATCATCAATGAAGACAATCACAAATTGATCCAAATAGGGCTTAAATATCCTATTCATCAGATCTATGAATGCAGCTGGGGCATTCGTCAATCCAAATGGCATAACTAGGAACTCATAGTGTCCATAGCGAATCCTAAATGCGGTCTTAGGAATGTCTTCTTTCTTAATCCTTAACTGATGGTATCCTGACCTCAAGTCAATTTTAGAAAAGACCGAACTTCCTTGCAGTTGGTCAAATAAGTCATCAATTCTAGGTAATGGGCATTTATTCTTAATGGTACCTGATTCAATTGCCTGTAGTCAATGCACAAATGCATCGACCCGTTCTTCTTTTTCACAAACAAGAATTCTACAAACTTAAGCATGCTTCCGCTATGCCACTCTGATAAAATTATCCCAGAAACACTGCCCTCCCAATTCAGTTCATAGTTCAGTTCATTCCTGCCCCCTTTTGCCATCCTAGAAGCTTGCCAGGAGCTGCTCCTTGCTCAAGTCCTCTGACCTCGGTGTTCACTCCCCACCCTCGTAGGACCGAGTCGTTGTAGGTATACCAGCTTTCACCTGGTTCGAACCCGAACTACACATCCATTGGAGGGTCTCGTTTCAATAGGGACTAACTTATAGAGATGCTATCCTCTTAGCCTATCCCACAATAAGCCTCATGGTTTTATTCTTTGGCGCACGAGTAAGCACTATCCCAGGAGATCATCCATCCTAGTCCGTTGCTTACGGAGCTAGTCCATTCCTATGATGATGTTAAAGTCATACATAACCATCACTACCAAGTCCATTTCCAGATCTTGTCTCCCTATGGTTATCTTACACTTCTCACATACTAACGTGGACAACACCATGTCCTTCAATGGTGTAGAAATAGGAAGAGGCATATCTAAAGATTCAGTTCCTATTTCTGACAATCGTCTATATCTCTCAGACACAAGTGAATGCATAGCACCTATGTCGAATAATGCGTATACCTTCTTATTATCTATAGAAATCGTACCTGGGTTAACGTTTCTGGAAGCGTCCGCTTCCACTTGGGTGATCGTATGAACCCTTCCTTGTGTCGATGGTCTCTGAGATTTTTCCTTGTGAATGTGGTTCGTCTACACATTGTTGCGCTTGTCGCACCGAGTTGGCATTTAGTTACGACCCTTCTTGTGGACAATTTCTCCTAAAGTGTCCTCTCTGTCCACAACCAAAACATCTCGATTGGTCATTACAGGGTCCTGGCCCATGTGGTCTACCACACCTTCGGCAAAAGTTGTCTTGATATGGCACTCTCCTTAAAGTTTGACCACTCTTGGTCTTATCAAAATTTCCAAAATTTCGCTTTTTCTTAGAATCCCAAGGCGGCTCTTGGTTTGAATAGGGTCGCTTACCATGTCGGTTACCACTTAGTGCCATTTGTCGTTTTGATTCCATTCGCTCCCTTAACACTTCTTCCTCCACAAGCTGGGCCCTTTCATAAATCTAATTATAATCCCTCAAGTTCAGAAGTACTAGTTGCCTCCTAATATCCGTCCTCGGGCCCTTCAGAAATCTCTTAGCCTTTTCCTCTCGATCCTCTATTAATCTAGGGGCATACCTAGATAGCTCAAAAAATTTCGCTTCAGGAACAATTAGTCACTCAGTGTCACTTATTAGCTAAGAAAGAAAATAGCGTTCACACGTTACTAAAGTCACGTAAGTAACATAAAAATGTTTCTCACACACACAGGTAACTTACGATCGTTACTAGTATTTTATGAGTGAACTCAATCACCAGTTGTTCATAGTTAGTCAACTATCCCTAAAAATACCCTATAATGTGCATCATCATATCCTCCTTTTCTGCTAATGCACCTTATCACTCTAGATAAAATCATAGCTCTGATACCAACCGCTGTGGCACCCCCCGACAACCCCCGATCTGTTAGGGTCACCACACATCACTACCTTTCTCGTGACCTGAAAGTCTGTTACTCTTATACCATAGGCTTACGATAAGTCCATGAGTTCTGGGGGTCTATATCTTTACCATTGGTCCCTGCGCAAAATATGGCGCAAGTGAATCCAATATCTCCCTTTCCTAAATTCAAAAAAGATGCACACCAATTAAACACTTTTATAAATAAAAGCCGGACACTTTTATTTACATAAAACTAGATGGACAATCGATTGTCGGTACACCCAAATGTAGTAGTTTTCTATACACGGCCATACTTCAAAAGATGGCCGACAATTCCAACAGTTACAAAACATAAAGTCCATCGTTTAGTGTCGGCGTCCAAAAATTTCTTCCTCTACTGTCCCTATCTCACGGTCACACCCAGCCACTCTGGCCGTTTGCTGGTGGCGGTGGCAGCGGCCCCAGCATTCATCCATCTCAACGGACGAATACAGCGACAAAGTCCTTAAGTACAGGGCCGGTGGGAAGACCAGTATCGAATATCATAATCACTCTCACTCGTACGAACGTCAGTCCTCGTATCTCAGAGTCCTGGTATTTCGACCGCTCCCACTGTAAGTCGATCGAGACTCCATAGAATGTGCTGGGAGGTCCGGGAAGCAGAGGCATTTTGTCTAGTCTGAAATGTTAGTCCGCAAAAGGGGTGAGTACAACCACCTAGCAATGAAAGATCTACTAAACTATGCTATGCTAAACCATCATCATTAGATTTCATGCAAAAATTCATAGATCACAACACCAAAGGAAAAATGTGCATCAAATCAATAGTACTTTTCAAAGTAATAGTAACTGCAGTTTCAAAAGCAAAACACATCATTTCAATCACACAGGCCCCGATTATAAGACTAAACTGTTATGTCAAATCCCATACCGTGCCACACAATTTTGTCCTATAACCAGTCATCACTTAGCAGAACCATCAATTTTATAATTCAAAAGATTTTTCTCCCAGAGGACCGGTGTTTGCGTCCCTCCGGGCATTCGCACCCATCATTGCTTCACGAAAGCCTCCTATTTTCAGTCACTGGGCATCCAGAGTGTGGTACGTCACACCTCCAGGCATCTCATACCTCACCTAGCATCACGAGGAATCTCCGGGGCTCACCATGTAAATGGTTACCCCTACCCTCTAGACCATCTATCATAATACAACCGAGCATCCCGACACTCCCGGGGTACCTCTGGGGCTCTGCGGACCCCAGGCATCTAGAGTGTGTCATGTCCCACCTCTATGTATCCCGTTCTCCCGGGGGCTTTGTCGACCCGAGAGTCCGACGGGAGCAATCACATCTCAAACGTGGTATAGCAACCAAATCATTTTCAATGCCAAAATATTTTCAAAACAACAACATCTGAAATCCTTTGGATTCCTTTTGAAATTCCATGTTCACAACTCACCCTTCAGCATTTTCAAAATCCACCAAAGGTAACCCGAGAAAAGTACCCACACACTTAGCTTACGACAAATCATTTGTTAAAACAATAAGTAAATTTGAAAACTCGTATAGTGAGTCCAAAATTCAACCCGATTTTCAATGGTTTAGGAAAAATTGATATAGAATTTGAAATTTGAAAGCACCACACATTTTCTTAAAATATTTGAGGTCGGTGCCATGGTAAATAGAATTTCTCATATAAATCGGGAAGTTTTTCCAAATCAACTACGGCAAAATTTTTCAAGGTTTCATAGTCACCAAAAATCTGTTTTCGATTGAAGTTCAAAGGAATTGAAAACACATATAGAAAACCCAAGCATTTTCTCAATTCCCTAATCCTAATCTACTTCAATCATTCTAAAATTCAGCAACCAACATCCAAATCTCAAATCTTTCCAATCTAACCGCACTACATCAGACAACAACGGCATTGCATTACATAGGCTAGTAGACTTTCACTCGCCTTAAGTCCGACGGTGTCGACGGCAAGAAATCAAGAAGCTCGCGGTCATGGACACGGCTTAGCAACCGCAAGTGCGAGCGGCGTCAGTGTTAGCGTTAGCAACACGCGTGCACGGGCGAAGAGGACGATCGCTTTCTTTCTCTCACTGCTCACTCTCTTGCCCACTACTCTCTCCCGGTTCCTCTCTCTCGATTTCTCTCTCACTCGTTTGGTGTAGAGGAAATGGAGCGGCCCAACGTGAGAGAGGAAATGAGATCTTCGTCCCTTGCTATTGTTGACCTCATGAGTCAACAAAGTCAGCAAGAAAGCCGGTGGCCGCTCCAGCAGAAGACAGCTGGAGAATCGTGGCTCCTTGCATGTCAATCTCTCTCTTTGCCGAGACAGCCGGACTCCCATGTGGGATGTGGCTTCTCCTTTCCTTCAGTTTTGTTGACTGATTACGTCAGCTCCCATGCAATCTTCGTGGCTGTTCATGGGGAAGAACAGCTGGGAGGAGCGTGTCCTCTCTATGCACGATCGGGCTTTAGTGGCAGCCGTGTGGGTGGGCGACGTGGCTGCGGTTGGGCACTTCTTGGTCAACAAATCCTCCTTCGGTTGACCATCACAACACGTGTGCATGGTCGGGGGAAATGAGGGTCTTCAAGCAGCATGGGCTGCATGGGTCAATGTTCTCCTTTCATCGACCGGCTTCAACGGAGAAAAGAAAAAGAACATGGCCGCATGGCCGTACATGGTGGTCGTTCATGTGGTCGTCTAAGGGGAGGATGGTGACGATAGTGCACATAGAAATCGTGGTCTTGATAGTAATGCTATGTAGGGAAGGTCTTCGACATTTCCGTCATAAACTTTCACGTACGCATGGCCGTTGCATGCTACGGGCCTTCAGCTCAATCGATTGCGAGGCTGCTCGGGGTTAATATTGGACATGTGCATGGCCATGCATGGGAAATTTCTCTTCGAAAGTTGATGTTTCGGAATGCTGGGTGGTGATGAAATGATGGCCTAATGCTATACCGACGATGACGATGACGAAATAGTGTCCGCAAATGGTGCTAATAACGCAGTCTTTCGATACTCCCATCGACCCCTGACGAGCCATTACTTATTCGAGGTCTGACGAAAACTTAGATGCCACAGAAGGTCCTCGCGATGCTAGGTGGGGTGCAAGATGCCTGGAGGGTTGTAATGCGACACTCTCCGGATGCCCGAGGACTGAAATAATAACCTGGAGGTCCTCGTGATGCCAGGTGGAATGTGAGATGCCTGGAGGGGTGCAACACGGGTCCCTTCGGAAGATAGCGGTAGTTAGAACCAAAGTCGATATGATTATTGAATTTTCCTAAATGTCTATTTACTCCCTGGTGTCATTTTGTGAAATTCCTTTAGAGTCATGGTAACTTGAGTTATTTCGATTTCCCATATTGAGTGTTTAGGACCTCGTCGGATGAGTAGTGGTAGACTTATGTAATATGGTCTAACAGGCTTTCATGTGCTGAGTGGTTGTACTCACCCCTTGTGGAAGTATTACATTTTAGACACGTAGTTATGCCGCTCCAACCCGCATCTTCCACCATGCTCTACAACATCCCCACTGTCCTCACGTGGGATCAAGTGGAGCACGTGGGCCCCAACTTCCTAGATGTCACGTTCATTCGGATTACGGTGATCCTTACGGTGGATGCCGGTCTCACAACGGACCACGTGCTGATGGGGTTCATCGCACTCTACGCTCGGGTTAATGGGTGTATTGTGGGGCCGCATCCACTCTTGGATGACGACGATGAAGGTACTAGCGAGGTCGAGTAGTCGGAGGACCCGGGGAAGAAAGGTTGCATTTTTGGACAAGACCAGGATGTGATATGAAGACGACTGTGTGAATAAATTGTAAGATGGTCGGGACATAATTCTGGGTTAGCCAAAAAAAGGAACTTATTGGCCTTAATGTACCTACCTAAGTCGTTTGGAAATATAAATAAATAAAAGTGCCTGGTTTTTATATTTTCGTGTGCATCAATTTAAGTCGTGAAGAAGTTTGTCGATACACACTTCCGCATGAAAGGAATAGCAATGACCATGGGAATGCCGTGGCGACCCTAACAGGTCGAGGGTCGTTACAGCTGGAGTGGTATCAGAGCTTAGGTCTGTCTGGAGTGATAAGGTGCGCTAGTGGTAAAAAGGGGGGTTATGATCATCGCACACGATAAGGCACTAAGTGCATGTGGTTGATTGATTGTGTATAATGGGTGACTAATTTTCACTCGTAAAGTACTGGTAATGATTGTGAGTTACCCATGCGTGCCAATAACATTTGTATGTTACTTATATGATCTCAATAATGTGTGAACGTTACTTTTCCTTATCAGTCGATTAGTGACACTAGGTCACTAATTGTTCATGTGATAAATACTCAATAAATCTGCAGGAAAGTATGGTACGAACAGGAAGTTCTCCCCCATCAAGGACTGAAGGTATTGCTTCGAGGGCAGAACCCTGAATGGAAGATATTCTACGAGCGCTAGCCAACATAGGGAATCTGATGGAAAGGCAAGCCCAACAACAACTGAGAGCGGAACGTCATACTCAAGGGTTGGTGGAACAATTCTTGAAATTGAAGGCACCCGAGTTTACTGGAATGGGAAGTCCTGAAGAGGCGGAACAATGGATCGATGGGATAGAGAGAATCTTCTGGCTGTTGAATTGCAACAACATTGAGAAGATAACCCTAGCGGAGTACCAATTGGAAGGAAACGCCAAACATTGGTGGAGGGCTTCTAGGGGTACTGCAATAACGTGGGATGAGTTTGTCGGGGCTTTCAACAAAAACCATTTTTCTGGCTATGTCAGGGATAAGAAAATAGCAGAATTTGTTCAACTGGAACAAAAGGAACTGACAGTAGACCAATATGAAGCAAAATTTTCCAAACTATCAAGGTATGCTCCTAGACTGGTAAAAGACTGAGAGGAAAAAGCTAATAGATTTTTGAAGGGCTAAGAATGGACATTAGGAGGCAACTAGTGCCTCTGAATTTAAGAGATTATAATGAAATTTATGAACGGGCCCAGCTTGTGGAGCAAGAAGTAATAAGGGAGTAATTGGAAAGCAAGGAACGAATAGAGTCAAGGCGACAAATAGCACTGAATGATACCTGACGTGGTAAAAGACCCTATCCAACCCAAGAGCTACCATGGGACCCTAAGAAGAAACATAATTTTGGAAATTTCGGGGAGGCCAGGAGTCGTCACGCTCTAGGTAAAGTGGCATATCAAAATAATTCCCATTGAAGGTGCGGTGGACAACATGGACCAGGACCTTGCTTAGATCACCAGAGGTGTTTTGGAGGACAGAAGGGTCACTTCAGAAGGGACTATCCATAGGGAGGATCACAATCGAACGTTGATCTGGTGTGACAGATGCAACAACATGCAGGCGGACCACCCCCACAAGGAAATTCACAGAGGTCGCCAACACAAGGACGGGTGTATGCGGTCACCCAAGAGGAAGCGGAAGCTTCCCAAAACGTTATCTCAGGTACGATTTCTTTAAATGACAAGAAGGATTATGCATTATTTGACACGGGTGCTACGCATTCTTTTGTGTCTGAAAGATATAGACGACTGGGTGAAATAGAAACCAAATCTCTTGATATGCTTCTTCGTATTTCTACGCCATTGAAAGATGTGGTATTATCTACATTAGTATGCGAGAGATGTAAGATATCCATAGGTGGAAGAGATCAGGAAATAGACCTAGTAGTAATGGTCATGTATGACTTTGACGTCATCATAGGAATGAATTGGCTTCATAAACAATAGGCTAGGGTGGACTGTTATAGAAAGATGATTCAATTCAACCCACTTAATCAGCCTAGTTTTGAATTTTACTGAGATCAGACAAACCCCTCAATGACTCTTATTTTGATAGTGGAGGCACATGCACTTCTTGACGAAGGATGTCAAGGATACCTGGTGGTGGTAAAGGACCATACCAAGAAAGAAGCTAAACTCGATGAAATTCGAGTGGTCCAGGAATTTCCTAACGTTTTTCAAACGAACTACCCAGACTACCACCGAAACAGGAAATCGAGATTGTGATCGAACTGATGCTTGGAGCTGAACCAATATCAAAAGCCCCGTATAGAATGGCTTTAGCAGAACTAAAGGAGTTAAAAGTACAATTGCTGGAATTACTCGATAGGGGATTCATTAGGCCAAGTGTGTCCCCGTGGGGTGCACCGGTCCTGTTTGTAAAGAAGAATGATGGGTCAATGCGCCTTTGCATTGACTATAGGCAATTGAATTAAGTGACAATCAAGAATAAGTACCCATTGCCTAGAATTGACGATCTATTCGACCAATTGCAAGGGAGTTCAGTCTTTTCTAAAATAGACTTAAGGTCAGGATATCGTCAGTTAAGAATTAAAAAGGAAGACATCCATAAAATTGCCTTTAGGACTCGTTATGGACATTACAAGTTCCTAGTGATGCCATTTGGATTGACAAATGCCCCAGCTGCATTCATGGACCTAATGAATAGGGTATTCAACCATACTTGGATCAATTTGTAATCATCTTTATTGACGATATTCTAATATACTCAAATGGGTCAGAAGAACATGAGCGACATTTGAGGATAATATTGCAAACCCTTAGAGACCATAAATTGTATGCCAAATATAGTAATTGTGAATTCTGGTTGGACCGGGTGATATTCCTAGGCCATGTGGTATCAGGAGAAGGAATCTCGGTGGACCTAGCGAAGGTTGAGATTATAGTAAATTGGCCAAGACCAACAACGCCAACGGAAATGCAAAGTTTCTCGAGACTTGCAATTTAATATGGGAGGTTTATAGAAGGATTCTCACGACTTGCAAGCCAATGACTCAATTGACTAGGAAAAATGTGAAGTTCGAACGTAGTGATGAACGTGAAAGGAGTTTCCAGGGACTCAAGAAAAGATTGACCACAACTCCGATACTAACTATTCCATATGGATTTGGTGGATTCACGGTATATATCCATACTTCCCATAAAGGGTTGGGATGTGTCCTGATGTAGTATAGGAAGGTCATAGTGTCACGCCCTGAACCTCGAGTGCGCACACATCCCTCTGCGGTCGATACAAATGCGAAGTTCCCAGGACACGTCGCCTACCCATTCATTTTAATGCACATGCAGAAGAGTATAAATACCCCTGACAACAAACAGCATGGGATAGGAAAGCATGGCACATTTCATTTTAATGCACATGCAGAAGACTCATTTGTGTCTAAACAATAGGTTTAGACACAAAACGAGTCTGGTCAAAAGTCTATAAAGATCGACTCTTAAAAGGAAGTTGTCCTACGACCTACTCGTCGGACACAAACGCCGATCCTTCAGACTCCACCTCCACAGATTCCGAGGCTTCGAGTCCTCCACGACCACCATCTAAAGACCTGAAAATTTAGCCCACGACGGGGTGAGACAATGTCTCAGCAAGTCCACCCCCTAAACCCCTATTAGGAAGAAAATACACCTCAGGGCGCTCTGGCCACACAACCACACAATTTAGAACAAAGGACTTACCTCGCTTCAGTTCCTTCCTACACGTCAGCACAGTTCATATCATAAATGCACATAATTAATACACAAAACAATTGAAACGCCTCACTCAACTCAATAAATCACAGGGGTCCCGATTATAAGGCCAAACCGTTATGACACGTCCCATACCATGCCATACAGTTTTGTCTCATAATCAGGTGCATCTAACTCAAACAATCATGCATTCCAATTGTTAATTAAACCCCCCTAGGGTACTGCCGACTCCCATGTTCTGCGGTCTACTAGCGTAGCCAGGCATCGTCTCTTTCCCATTGACCACGGCTTTCCCGAAGGAGCATAGGTCTAGAATCTACTATGACCCGATACCCTAATGCATGGGTAATTCGAAAAGGGATTTAATAACGTTCGGCGTAAACGCTAGGATGGGTTCTCTTTAACCAACACACGACCACTCAATCTTGGCCTAGGATACCATGCTTTGCACTCAAATGCATCAATTAAAATACTGATCCTGGCCTGTTTACTTCGTATTAAAAACATATGAGAAAATAGTCGTGTGTGGGTACACGGTCAATTCGAACTAGAAAAATTGTTGCCTTTCCTTTTTAAACCCCACTATTTGGTATAGTACTTAAAATCCATTTTCATTGTCAAAACCCGACACACGGGATCTTCGAATAAATACCATAATTTTCACAATCATCACTCAATTTGCACAATCCAACAATCAATTGCATAATTCGAACACACCAATGCAATTAGCACGAAATTCCGGTCACCGGTTATCCAAGTATAATTTTCGAAAAATAATAAATAATTAAATATGCTCTGAAATTAATTAAATAATATAAACTAATTTAATATAATTTAATTTACTAAAAATTAATTTAATAAATTCGAAATAATTAATTAATTCAAAATAATTAATTGAGGGCCTAATCAAGATTACACTAATTTAATCACATAATTAGCCATAATTAATTAACCACTAAACTAATCCATCCACAGAATCTAATTAACATTTAACTAAGCTAATCTAACCACCTAAACATGCTTAGCCTAATCTAAACAACCCTTAAGCATAATTAACCTCCTAAACAAGGTTTGGTGAGTAAACTCACCGGTTTAGCGTTCTAGTGAGTCCATCGTGACGGCAACGGCAAAGCGGGCGACAAACCTCCTAGCGGCCACACCAACCAAGGTGGGGAACGGCTTGAAAATGGGCCATGAATACCTCACGGCTTGTTGGATTTCTGCTTTTGTTCTTGGCTGAATTGCAGAGAGCTGAACCCAGCAACTTCAGCTGTTGAAACAACGAAGACGGGTTGGTCGAAGCTCCGGCGAGAGGGTGGCCGGCAACCGGGGGTCAAGGAGGACTTGTTGGTGGTTGGGATGGGTGAAGGAAGGGACAGAATGGGAGGAAAATCGAAGAAAACGCGAAATAGGCGGACCAGGCGGGCGGACTGACGGACCGGCGGCTTTTAACTGGTGGACAGGACGGCCGGCGGATCATTCCGGCGAGCAAGTGAGGTGCTCTTGTATGGTTTGGATGTGCTGAAGACGATGGTGGGTGGAGCAAGAGCTAATTTGCACGAGAAGACAACTTTTAACTCGGGTTTTGACAAGAAGGTCAGCTGGAGCATAAACGGAAAGAGAGGAAAACAGAAGAGGAAAGTGGTCCGATGGCTTGGGCGGGTGTGTGACCGGCTAGGGAGAGGCTGTGGTCGGTTCCTCTGGATTTTTGGGAGCTTTAAATTGCCTCTAATGGATAAAGCAAAGCCAAAGCAAGAAGAAGAATTGGCTAAAGCAAATGGGGGGACCCCAAAGGCCTCTCAAGCCCTCAACACATGCCCACTCCACTCATTGCTTGCCCCCACCATGCTCTGCCATCCACAGCCCCTTTCTCTCTACCAAAGCTTCCTCAAGAAGCCTCCCAAGGTGGCTGAAATGTTGCTCCCCCCATGGCATACGAATTTTTTAACATTCCCCTCCAATTCCCTTCAATCCTCTTCAATTCTCATCCAAATGAGCTCAAATCAAAGCCTAAAAATTTATCCAAGGTGTCCTCAGTTAAATCCACATTTTTCCTTGTCCATTGAACCAATTGGTATCCCAAAATTGCGATCAAAAGCGGGCCTACGAATTTCTAGATCCAAAAAAACCATACTTTGATTTTTCACCGAAAATCTCGGTTTGCATAAAATCTTCTGAGGATGAGTCAACGTTCCTAAAATGACTTGTGATATGACGGAACTTTCAATTTCTGAAATCGGGTCCAATTTCACAGTTAATTTCAATTTGGCGCGATTTTAGCGCATCCCAATCTACAGGGTAGCTTTTAGGAATTTTTTGCGCATTTGACCTGTGGTTGATAAATTTCAAGCCACAATGTACATCTTCGATTCATTGACGACTCTCGGTTGTCGTGAAAATCTTGAGGTTTCAAATACGGACACAGGGTATAGAAAAGACAAAATAATCAGTCCAGTGTCGTTCGACCAGAATGTTGCAATCGGGTGGAATCACCCACACACCGATCACATATCTTAGTCGAATTGACTTGTCTCTAATCTTTGATCAATTTTGACAGTGCCGTATTGACCCTCGCAGATTAGCACAATCGAGTAATCGATTTCTGGTCGAATTCTCGAGTCTGTAGCATTGAAAATTTCTTAACGGCTTCACCTGGTAGTCTAGTTATCTCGTGAGTGGCTAACTCAGAAAAGAGAACTATAGGTGCGTCGATGAAAATCTCGACTCATTTAATTGAAAACAAAAGTGGAAAATCAGGATGTCACAACTCTTCCCCTCTTATAAAAATTTCGTCCTCGAAATTTAAACCTATTACAATCTTTAAACAAAAAGGTGGGGGTACAGTTGTCTCATCGAATCTTCACTTTCCAAAGTTGCTCCTTCAGTGCCGTGGTGTTGCCAGACCACTTTGGCCAACGAGATGGTCTTGGTATGCAGAACCTATTCTTTTCGATCCACAATCTGAACCGGGCTTTCCACGTACGACACTGTCGTCCACGTCCAATTCCTCAAAATTAAGCACGTAGGTTAAGTCAGGCTCATACTTCCTCGACATCGACAAGTGAAAGACCTCATGCACTTGTGCCAACCTCGGCGGCAATGCAAGACAATACGTTAGGATCTCGATTCTTTCAAGAATCTCAATGGGACCTACGTACCTCGGACTCAGCTTTCCCTTCTTACCAAAGCGCGAAATACCCCTCATTGGTGACACCTTCAAAAAAACGTGATCACCAACTTGGAACGCTAAAGGCCTTTGATGCTTATCTGCATAACTTTTCTGGTGACTCTGAGCGGCCTTTAATATGTCTTTGATAACGGAACTGCATCCACTAATTGTTGAACTAACTCTGGGCCTGTGATCTTTCGCTCTCTGTGGCATCCCAAAATTTATAATAACCCTTGGATATACCATGAACCATGAATAGGTGATGGAAGCGTTATTGATTTATGTTTTGGCCTTTAGACCAAAGAATTTTAATAGATTAATGCTGAGTATTTTAATGGAGAATTATTTGGGTAGAAATACATCTTATGTTAATGGATGATCAAGGTTGGTGCTATAGGACAATTTGATATAGGAGACTTTGTTCTTGACTATGTACTTTATAGATTTGATATTATGGATTAATGTCACAAAGTCTTTTGGCCATTTTATTATGCAATTAGGTATTTATTTAAATGAGGATTAAGATGGATTATCAAAAAATAAATATGGGCCATTTAAGCTTGGACTTTAGGCCCAAGTATGTTGGGCCTAAAGCAGGCCAAGAGGCCCAAACCGTCGGCCCATATGAAGGCCACGCCACCTCCTCCATTTGTCCTCTTGATGCAGCCACTTGTCTTCCTCTTGGAGACAAGTGTCTCATGCATGCAAAACCTAATGAATACAAGCAAATAAGAGAATAAAAGGAAAAGGGGGAGGGGGAATTTCGACCAGAAGAGAGAGAAGAGAGGGAGTGTAGCGTCCAAAGAAAGAAGAGAGAAAGAGAGGAAGAGAGAAAGAGAAGAAGAGAGGAAGAGGAGTCGCCCGTCGCCGCCGCACGCTGCCCGTTCGTCCGCCGTGTGCCGTCGTTCCCCTTGATCTAGAGGCAAGTTACAATCCAATTTCTACTCTTGCATGTGCGTGTTGCTTGTATGTTTGTAGAAGTGTCGAATTTTGGGTGAATAGGGGAAGAAACCGAAGCTAAAATGACTTGTTCTTGAGTGTTGTTGCTGTTTTCGCATGAACCGCCTGAGTCAGAATATTGTGAGAGCTTGCATGCATGTTTTGAGTTCGATTTTGACTTTGATTTCTTCATGAAAGTTGTAGCCAACATCTTAAAATACAACATACTAAAATTTGGTGCAAAATGATGAAGATTTAAGGGTCAAACTCCCATCCTACGGAGACACTAGATCTGGAACTGTTTTGCTGACCTTGTGGTAGATTTGTGGTTGCATGTTGATTTTTATCAAGAATCTCTCTTCGACTTCTGCATGAAACTTGTATAGCACATCTTAAAGACCAACATACTCAAATTTGAAGTAAAATGAACAAGTATAGCCTAGGGAATCGACCTACTCTTGAAGACGGAAAATCTGGAGACGCGGTACTGGACACCCGAGACTTCATGGACCCATATGGAAGCTGTTCTTTGGAGATTTGACTTAGATCTCTTCATGAAAGTTGTAGGGGACCTCTTGAAGTAAAACATATCCAAATTTCAGAGAAAACGAAGAAGTATAAGTAGGTAAAAACTCGATATTTCGGACATAGGTACACTGGACGTTTCGGTATGAGGACCAGAAGCTTCGGACGTCTATAGGAAATTATCTAGAACGAATCTGGCCTAAATGTCTTCATGAAAAATCTGCTTTAGGATCTTGACTATCACCTGGTAAAATTTCATAATTTTTGGAGGCCGTTCGGGTATTTAAATTGAAATATTTCAAGAACTGTGCAATCTGACTTTATCCGAATTTTGCAAGCTGTAATGTGTGAGCTATATCTTTTTGTGTGAAGTTCTTTTGGGCATGTGTTCTTCATGGAGTTGTTACCTTTATGTCTTGCCTTTCACATGTTCGGATTTTATAATTTTTGAAGATCATATGGATATTTAATTTATGTGTTTTCCGAAATTGTGCAAGCTGGAATTTGGTAAATTTCAAAAAGACATGATGTATGGATTATTCTAAGTTGTATGGACCGCATGGATTGTGTTGTTATAAGTGATTAGATCTTGCTGCATATATGATGATGATTGGAACTACACATAGGAATCAAATGCTGAAAATGATCTTGTTTGCCATCATAACATATGCCATGTTGAAATTGGGCTATAATTGTAAATGTGAACTATGATAAATGAGAAGGCCGTCGGAGGTGTGAGCCGACGATGCCCCGGGAGTGTCGGGATGCCCGTTGGCCTAGTGGCGTAATTCGGAGGGTCCTCGGGAGTTTCGAGATGCCCGGTGGTATACGGTACGTAATTCCAAAGGGGGGGGATCCTGGTGGTATGTCGGTACATAATTCCGGAAGCCTTGGAGGTTTGTGCCGGGGGGATGCCTCGTGATGCTAGTTGGGATGCGAGATGCCCGGAGGTGTGTGCCGGATGCCCGGTGGCCTTAAGTGGCTGAATGCCGGAGGTTTTTCTCGCGATGCCAAGATGGGGTGCGAGTGTAAAGTATGGGATAAAATTGATGGTCCCGAGAAAGTGTGATGTGGTGATCGAATTGAAAGTTAAAAGTGCAAATTCAATTATGCATATATGACATGATATGATGATGATTACCTATGGCATGATGATATGCATTTATGACATGATATGATGATGATCACCTATGGCATGATGATATGCATATGTGACATGATATGATGATGATCACCTATGACATGATGACATGATGACATGTATATAAGATATGATGATGATATGCATATCTGACATGATATGATGATGATCACCTATGACATGATGACATGATGACATGATGACATGATGACATGATGACATGACGATGATGAGTGCATGGATGTATGTGCACCTATGGCACGATGATAAATGTATGACATGATGGTGATGATTACATGAGGATGTATGTACATGTGGTATGATGACATATGCATAGCTTCAAGGTAAGTTACGCATGGGTGCATGAATGACATGTGTTATGCTATGATTGTTATGATTGTATTGTGTGATGCATTGAGTGGTTGATTGGATCTTTTACCTGCTGAGTGGCTGTACTCACCCCTTTTGGGGAATAACATTTCAGACTAGATAAAATACTTCTGCCACCGCCACCGGTAGGTGGATCTAGTGGTTGGGTATGACCGCGAGGAGGAGGATAGCAAAGGAAGGAACTTTTGGACGCCGACACCGATCGATGGACTTTAAGTATACGGCTATTTGGAGGAGATGTCGGTCATCTTTTGAAGTATAGCCAAGTATAGAAGACTACGGCATTTTGATGTACCGATGGATGATGTCCATATGGTTTAAGTAAATAAAAGTGTTCGGCTTTTACCTATAAATGTTTAGTAGGTGTGCATCGTTTTCTTAATATAAGGAAGGGAGTTGTTGGTTATGCTTCCGTTATATGAACTGCGCAAGGGACCGATCTCGAAAGATGTAAACCCCTAGGTTGTATGGACCCGCTTTATGTAATCGAAATGGTGTCAGAGTGACATGTTATTAGGGAAAGTGAAAGGTAAGCGCACTGTGGCGACCCTAACGGATCGGGGGCCATTTCGGGGGTGCCACACTCTCCGACCTCATCCCAACACACTGGCATTCTGCACGCTCTGCCATACAATGCTTCAAAAGGAGCCATCTAAATGCTCTGTTGATAACTGTTGTTGCAGGCGAACTCGACAAGGTAAAGCTGTTCCTCTTAGCTTCCCTTGAAATCTAGCACACACGCTCTCAACATGTCCTCGAGAGTCTGAATTGTCCTTTCAGACTGGCCATCCATCTTAGGATGATATGCTGTACTATACTGCAGCTTCATTCCCAAAGCACTCTGCAAACTTTTCCAAAAGGCGGCGGTGAACCTCAAGTCTCTGTTTGATGTAATCGTCACCGGCACTCCATGAAGACAAACTATCTTACGCACGTACAACTCTGCGTGCCTGTCCAAATCAAGGTCTTTTCCGTATTGCAATGAAGTGAGCTGACTTCGTTAGTCTGTCGACCACTACCCAAATTGAATCATTACCTTTCTGACTCCTTGGTAAGCCTGTCACAAAATCCATTGTGATATGTTCCTATTTCCATTCGAGAATGTCGAGAGGTTGCAGAAGTCCTCCCGGCTTACAATGCTGTGCCTTCACTTGCTGACAAGTCAAACACTTGGCGACATGCTTGGCAATGTCCACCTTCATATCTGACCACCAATAATGTTGACGCAGATTCTGATACATCTTCGTACTGCCGGGATGAATGCTGTAACTACTACGATGAGCTTCTAATAAGATCTCCTCCTTAAGCGCAGCATTGTCAGGTACACACAATCGTCGTCGAAACCTCAGTGTTCCATCATCAGAAATCTAAAAGTCAGTCTTCCTTTTCTCGGTATCCTCTTGCAAGATCTTCTTAATATTTGGGTCTGTCGGTTGAAGCGTCTTGATTTTGGTCTGTACTTCGGGTTGAATTCTGAGGGTGGCCATAAGATTTGAAAGGTAGCCTACCTTAAACTTGAAAATCGAATCTTGAGCTCTCTCAAGTAGAATCCATTCTTTGACCATCATCTGAGCCACTGAAGACTTACGACTCAGCACATCTGCGACCTTATCAGCCTTTCCAGGGTGATACAAAATGTCGCAATCATAGTCCTTCAGGAGTTCCATCCAGCGACGTTGTCTCATATTCAACTCCTTCTGAGAGAATAAATATTTAAGACTTTGATGGTCAGTGAAGATCTGGAATCTTTCTTCGTAAAGATAATGCCTCCAAGTATTTAGAGCGAAAATAATAGCTGCGAGTTCTAAGTCGTGCGTTGGGTAATTCAGTTCATGAGGTCTCAACTGATGGGATGCGTATGCAACAACCCTGCCATACTGCATCAACATGTAACCCAGTCCTCTGAACGACGCATCATTGTAGATCTCATGTCCTCCAGGACCAGATGGTATGGTCAGCACAGGTGCGGTAGTTAGCTTCTACTTAAGCTCTTGGAAACTACACTCGCACTTGTTTGGCCATACAAACTTTTCTTCATTCTTCAGTTATCAAGTCAACGGCGACGCTAAGGATGAAAACCCTTCCACAAACCTTCTGTAATACCCTGCTAAACCCAGAAAACTTCTAATCTCTGTCACTGTAGTCGGTCTTGACCAGTTGATCACTACTTAAATCTTGCTTAGGTCCAAGGAGATTCCTTCGCCTAAAATCACGTGACCTAGGAAAGCAACACGAGTCAACCAAAACTCACACTTGCTGAACTTGGCATACATCTCATGATTCCTCATAGTCTGTAGCACTATCCTTAACTATCTTTCGTGCTCCTCAGTAATTCTCGAGTACACCAGGATGTTGTCAATGAAAACGATCACAAACTGATCTAGGTACTCCTTGAACACACGGTTCATCAGATCCATAAAAGCAGCTGGAGTGTTCGTCAAACCAAACGGCATTATAGAGAACTCATTATGGCCATATCGAGTACGAAACGCTAACTTTGGTATGTCCTCCTTTCTGATCCTCAGCTGATGATATCCTGTCCTCAAGTCAATTTTTGAAAATATCGACGCTCCTTGAAAGTGATCAAACAAGTTGTCGATCCTCGGCAATGGATACTTGTTCTTGATCGTCACCTGATTGAGTTGATGATAGTCGATGCACAGACGCAATGAACCATCTTTATTCTTCACGAACAGAACTAGTGCTCCCCAAGGTGATGCACTGGGACGTATGAATCCCTTATCCAACAATTCCTGCATCGCACCTTCAATTCTTTCGGCTCCAACAAAGCCATCCGGTAAGGAGCCTTAGAGATTGGCTTTGTCCCGAGGGCTAACTCAATCACAAACTCAATCTCCCTCTTTGGCGATAAACCTTGCAATTCTTTTGGAAACACATCTGGAAATTCCTAAATCACTACGATATCTTCTATCTTATGCTCCTCAACTGTCGTATCCACGATAATCGCCAAGTAACCTTGACAACCCCCGTCTAACAAACAGGTTACCTCGAGCAACGAGATTAAGGTCATCAAGGGTCCTCCTCGACTCCCAATAAATTTGAAGCTCTCACCCGCTAACGGGTTAAACTGAATCGCTCTGCGATAGCAGTCCATCTTAGCTCGTTGCTTGGTGAGCCATTCCATGCTAATTATCAAGTTGAAATCATTCATGGCTAGGACTATCAAGTCTATCTTCCCCTCCCGCTCACCAATCACTAACTTGCAACCAGGACAACCCATTGTAACTAACACCTTATCCTTTAAGGGTGTCGATATACTAACCACTGACTCCAACAACTCAGGAATCAATCCTACCAACTTAACATACTGCTTAGCTATAAATGAATGAGTAGCTCCAGGGTCCAATAAAGCATAAGCAGTGTGGTCGTTCAACAAGACCATAGCTGTGATCACATTAGGCGCATCCTCAGCCTGTCCTCTAGTGATAGCGTACGTCCTTCCTTGAGTGGGAAGTTGGTTCAAACCACCCTGCGGTGCATTCGGTGGCGCGATTCCTTGAATCTAACCTATCGATGACGGTGGCGGTAACTGCAGTCTCGTTTGTCTCCTGGACAATTCTTGGCCATGTGACCCTGTTGGCCACACATAAAAACAAGCACCCATCCTAGAAGGGCAAGGGGTTAATCCATGTCGTCCTCCACAGGAATGACACACTCTATTTTGGATCAGCGCTGACTTTCCTATCCCACCCAATTTCCTATCCCACCCTTCCTGTTGGGTGGAATAGGATATCTTCCCCCTGTCATCAATCTCTTCCCAAACCGATTCCTATCCTGGTTAGACCCAAACCGCTACACAGATGCGGCGGCTTGTTCGTTAAGATTCTTCTCTATCAGTTGGGCTCTTCCGTACAACTCATTATAGTTCTTCAGATCGAGCGGTACCAGCGGATTTTTCAGCTCCGGTCGGAGGCCATCCCTAAACCTCATAGCTTTTTCCTCGGGATCCTCAATCAATCTTGGAGCGTACTGCGATAACTCGGGCAACTTCGCCTCGTACTGGTCTACAGTCATTAGACCTTGATGAAGGTGTAGAAATTCCGCCATCTTCAATTGCTTGGCACAGCTGGAGAAATACTTGCCATTGAACGCTCCCACGAAGACGTTCCACACTAGAACCACGCCTTCTGGGAAAACCTCTTCTTTGGTGGCCCTCCACCAAGTACTAGCAATCCCCTGCAGTTGATATACTGAAAGGACGACCTTTTCTTCCTTAGTGCACCTTAGCAATGCAAAAGCTTTCTCCAATTCCTGGATCCAGAGGTTTGCAGCCTCGAGATCTCCAGCTCCTGTGAACTTTGGCAGTTGCAACTTCAAGAACTGCTCAACAAGCTTATAAATCGGTCTCTCGGCAACCGTGTTCCCCGGTGGAACCTCAACAAGTGCAGTAGAGGTTGTAGTAGTAGTGACGGCTTGATTCTGGGCCTGCTGCCCCATCAGAACTCCAATCATCTGAAGCGCCTGCATGATCCCTTTGAATCTGGGATCACCAGGGGCTGCTACCCTAGCACCAATCGGCAGAACTGAGAGCGGTGCTACGCCACTTGCCTTGGCCTCAACCTACGCTCTACTTCGGCCACCTCGGGTACTGACCTTTGTTGACGTCCTACCCCGAGTCATAGGGCCTATTGCTGTCTTCCTAGGAGTCTTCTGCTCCCGGTCACTCATGCTACATCATCTTTATAGACACTTGTTTTCCAATTCCAATTCCAAATTAGAATTTGAGTGACCACACAAACAAGCTACCAATTAGCTATCACTCACATGCATCAGCATATTAAAATGGCCTTTCCTACTAACTATCCCATGACCCATCACACCTTATCACTCCATACACAGACCTTCTCTAATATCACTTAAACGGGGATGTCACGCCTCGAACCTCGAGCATGCGCACATCCCTCTACGGTCGATACAAATGCGACATTCCCAGGACGCGTTGCCGACCCATTCATTTTAGTGCACATGCGGAAGCGTATAAATATCCCTGACAACAAATAGCATCGAATAGGAAAGCAGGGCACATTTCACAAAAGCCAACTTTTATAAACAACGGGTTTAGATACAAAATTTAGTCTGGTCAAAATTCTACAAAAGATCGATTCTCAAAAGGAAGCTATCCTACGACCTACTCATCGGACACAAACGCCAATCCTTCAGACTCCACCTCCACAAACTCGGGGGCTTCGGGTCCTCAATGACCACCATCTAAGGACCTGAAAATTTAGCCCACGACGGGGTGAGGCAATGTCTCAGCAAGTCGACCCCCTAAACCCTTATTAGGAAGAAAATACACCTGAGGGCGCTCTAGCCACACAACCACACAATTTAGAATAGAGGACTTACCTTGCCTCAGTTCCTTCCTACACGTCAGCACATTTCATATCACAAATGTATATAATTAATGCACACAACAATTGAAATGCCCCACTCAACTCAATAAATCACAAGGGTCCTGATTATAAGGCCAAACCGTTATGACACGTCCCATATCATGCCACACACTTTTGTCTCATAATCAGGTGCATCTAACTCAAACAATCATGCGTTCCAATTATTAATTAAACCCCTCTATGGTATTGTCGACTCCCATGTTCGGTGGTCTATTGGCATAGCTAGGCATCGTCTCTTCCCCAATGAGCACGGATGCATCTCATAGACGGCTTTCCTGAAGGAGCATAGGTCCAAAATCTACTACGACCCGATACCCTAATGCATGGGTAGCCCGAAAAGGGATTTAGTAACGTCCGACATAAATGCTAGGACGGGTTCTCTTTAACCAACACACGACCGCTCAATCTTGGCCCAAGACACCGTGCTTTGCACTCAAATGCCTCAATTAAAATAGTGATCCTAACCTATTTTCTTCATATTAAAAACAAATGAGAAAATAGTCGCGCGTGCATACACGGTCAATTCGAACCGGAAAAATTGATACCTTTCCTTTTCAATCCTCACTATTTGGTATAGTACTTAAAATCCATTTTCGGTGTCAAAACCCGACACCCGGGGTTTTCTGAATAAATACCATAATTTTCACAATCATCACTCAATTTGCACAATCCAACAATCAATTGCATAATCTGAACACACCAATGCAATCAACACAAAATTTCGGTCACCGGTTATCCCGGTCTAATTTCCGGAAAATAATTAATAATTAAATATATTCCGAAATTATTTAAATAATATAAACTAATTAAATATAATAAAATTTAATAAAATATAATTTAATAAATTCGAAATAATTAATTAATTCAAAATAATTAATTAAGGGGCCTAATCAAGATTACACTAATTTAATCACATAATTAGCATTAATTAATTAACCACTAAACTAATCCATCCACATAATCTAATTAACATTTAACTAAGCTAATCTAACCACCTAAATATGCTTAGCCTAATCTAAACAACCCTTAAGCATAATTAACCTCCAAAGCAAGGTTTAGTGAGTAAACTCATTAGTTTAACGTTCTGGTGAGTCCACGGCGATGTCAACGGCGAGGTGGGTGACAAACTTCCTAGCGGCGACACCAACCAAGGCGGGGAAGGGCTTGAAAATGGGCCACAAAGACCTCACGGCTTGCTAGTTTTTCTGCTTCTTTTCTTGCCTGAACTACAGAGAGCTGAACTTAGCAACTTTAGCGGCTAAAATGGCGAAGACAGGCTAGTCGAAGCTCTGGCGAAGGGGTGGCTGGCAACCGGCGGCACCCGGGGGTCAAGGGGGACTTGTTGGTGGTTGGGATGGGTGAAGGAAGGGACGGAATGGGAGGAAAATCGAAGACAATGCGAAACAGGTGGACCAAGCGGGCGGACCGACGGACCGGTGATTGGCGGCTTCCGGTCGGTGGATCATTCCGGCGAGCGGCGAGGTGCTCTTGTACGGTTTGGATGTGCTGAAGACGATGATGGGTGGAGTGAGAGCTGATTCACACGTGAATACAACTTTTAACTCGGGTTTTCACAAGAAGGTCAGTTGGAGCAGAAATTGGAGAAAAGTGGTATGGTGGCTTTGGCGGGTGTGCGACCGTTTAGGGGGAGGCTGTGCTCAGTTCCTCTAGATTTTTAGGAGCTTCAAATGGCCTCTAATGGAGAAAGTAAAGCCGAAGCAAGAAGAAGAAGTGGCTGAAGCAAAGGGGGGACCCCAAAGGCCTCTCAAGCCCTCAACACATGCCCATTCCACTCATTGCTTGCCCCTACCATGCTCTGCTATCCACAACCCCTTTATCTCTCCCAAAGCTTCCTCAAGAAGCCTCCCAAGATGGCTGAAATGTTGCTCCCCTCATGGCATATGAGTTTTGTAACATTCCCCTCCAATTCCCCTCAATCCTATTCAATTCTCATCCAAATGAGCTCAAATCAAAGCCTAAAAATTCATCCAAGGTGTCCCCAGTTAAATCCACATTTTTCCTTGTCCATTGAACCATCTTGTATCCCAAAATTGTGATCAAAAGCGAGCCTACGAATTTTCCGATCCAAAATAACCATACTTTGATTTTTCGCCGAAAATCTCGGATTGTAGAAAAATCTTCTGAGGATGAGTCGACGTTCCTAAAATAACGTGTGACATGTCAAAACTTCCAATTTCTGAAGTCGGGTTCAATTTCACTGTTAATTTCAATCTAGCGCGATTTTAGTACGTCCTAATCTACAAGGTAGCTTTTAGGAATTTTTGGTGCATTTGACCTGTGGTTGATTAATTTCAAGCCACAATGTACATCTTCGACTCATTGGCGACTCTCGGTTGTCGTGAAAATCTCGAGGTTTCAAATACGGACACAGGGTACAGAAAAGACAGAAAAATCAGTCCCGTGTCATTTGATGAGAATTTTGCAATCAGGTGGAATCACCCACACACTGATCACATATCTCAGTCGAGTCGACCTATCTCTAATCTCTAATCAATTTTGACAGTGCCGTATTGACCCTTGCGGATTAGCACGGTCGAGTAGTCGGTTTCTGGTCGAATTCTCTATTTTGTAGCATTAAAAATTCCTTAACGGCTTCACCCGGTAGGCTAGTTATCTCATGAGTGGCCAACTCAGAGAAAATAACTATAGGCGCGTCGATGAAAAACTGGCTCATTCAATTGAAAACAGAAGTGGAAAATTAGGATGTCACACATAGCCTATGCATTGAAAAATTAAAACCCTACGAATTGAACTATCCAACTCATGACCTAGAATTGGCGGCAATAGTTTTCTCATTAAAGATATGGAGTCATTATCTATATGGGGAGAAATTTGAAATCTATATAGATCACAAAATTTTGAAGTACTTATTCTCTCAAAAGGAATTAAATACGAGGCAGAGGAGATGGATGGAGCTACTAAAGGATTATGACTGTGAGATATTGTACCATCCAGGGAAGGCGAATAAGGTAGCAGATGCTCTCAGTCGTAAGTCGGCAATGGAAATGGCAAGTATAAGGGCAACAAAATGGAACATGTTAGAGATGATAGCAAATTTAGAGTTTAAGTTAGAAATAGACCATCTCACCGGTGTACTAACTGTATTGAGAATTGAACCGAAAATTATTGAAAAAATTAAAACACTACAACAGTCTAACCTAGCAATCGCGATGTTTCGAGACGAGGTATCGTTAGGAAAAAGACCGAAGTTCCAAGTTTCTGAGGATGGAATAGTGAGATACCAGGGAAGACTATGTGTTCCCAATAATTAGGAGATAAGAAAGGAAATTCTATCGGAAGCACATTGGAGTAATTATAGTATCCACCCTGGGAATATAAAGATGTATCGAGACCTACGTTAATAGTATTGGTGGAATGGTATGAAGGGACATTGCTAAGACATTTCTTAATGCTTAACCTATTAACAAGTAAAGGCGGAACATCATAAGCCCGCAGGAATGCTAAGACCATTAGACATACCAAAATGGAAATGAGAGCACGTAATGATGGATTTCATGCAAGGATTACCAAGGACATTAAGTGGTCATGACTTTATATGGGTAATAGTGGATCGCCTGACTAAATTTGCCCATTTCTTAGCAGTGAGTATGAATAACTCGATGGACAAATACGCCGAAATGTATGTAAGCCAAGTAGTATGCTTACATGGTGTTTCTATAACCATCACATCGAATGGAGACTCAAGATTTACCTCAAATTTTGGGAGGTCTTCCAAACCACATTAGGGACCAAGCTTCAGTTTAGTATTGCCTTTCATTTGCAGACGGATGGATAGACAGAAAGAGTAATCTAAGTACTAGAAGATATGTTGAGAGCTTTTATGATCGATTTTAAAGGAAATTGGGATGAGAAGTTACATCTAGTGCAGTTCACATATAACAATAGTTTCCAGCAAAGTATCGATGTGGCTCCCTATGAGGCATTATATGGAAGGATTTGCAGGACTCCTGTATGCTGGAATGAGGTGGGTGAGAGAAAACGAACAAGACCTGAGTTGGTACAAGCTACTTTAGATATGGTGGAAATCATTAGAAAAATACTCAAGACGGCCCAGAGTCGACAAAAAAGTTATGCAGATAAGCGTAGAAGACCATTAGAATTTAACGTGGGAGATCACGTATTTTTAAAGGTGTCATCGATAAAGGGTATATCACGATTTGGAAAGAAAGACAAGTTGAGCTCGAGATTTGTTGGACCCTTCGAGATCCTTGAAAGGATAGGGGATTTGGCCTATTGATTGGGATTGCCCCCAAGTTGGCAAATCTACATGATGTCTTCCATGTGTCGATGATAAGGAAGTATCATCCCGACCTTGCTCATGTATCGGGTCATGAGATTTTCGAAATAGATGAAAAAGTGAAATACATGGAGGAACCAACGCAAATACTGGACCGGATGGAGCAAGTCCTCCGAACAAAGGTAATCCCACTAGTCAAGGTCTTGTGGCAACACCACAAAGTGGAAAAGGCTACGTGGGAAAACGAGAGGGAAATGAGGCAGAAGTACCTTCATCTTTTCAATGAGGAAAGAGGCGCTCAATTTCGAGGACGAAATTCTTTAAGTAGGGGAGATTTGTGATATCCGGACTTCGCCCGAGTCTCAAATATGTAACGGTCCGTGCCGCGTCGACAAGTTTGTTGTCGGACTACGTTGTTGACACCATTAATGGCCACTGTTCGTCACCATCGTACTCATACCGAACCGCCACATCTCATCACGTCCCTCCACCCACCATCACACCTCCGCCGCATTAGGACAATTAGATCATCATCTAGTCCATCACCTCATTTAAATTCTCTTCCATGAAATGGCATCGACAAGACCAATGTTTGCTCCCTTAGTACATCGCCAAGCTGCTTTCCTCATGCGAGTTGCTTCGACCACCATGCATACGTGCATTTGGTAGAGGACCGGAAATTCCACCCCCCACATCAACCGTTCCCTCCTCAACAAAAAGATGAAGGTTGACCCCGAAATGGCAGCCACAAACTACTTGTTCACGCAAACGAAGACTTCGCCCCAAATACCTTCAGCCATGTTTTCTCCTTCTCCGTTGATGAGCAAATGGGAGACCTTGACCAAGCAAACGACCACGTTCTTTGCAGGAAAAGCAAGGGGGCATGAACAACAGAAAGGATCCTCATGCCTGGACACGAATTAACAGTTGTCCATTCGTCCCTTCCGCTGCCACGCACGTTGAAGAAAAAGTTGACCCAAATAGTCAACTGGCGGAGAGGACAAGGCAGAAGGAAGGACAGAACCATAAAGCACGACTAACCATTTCTCCTTCTTCTTTGCGGGATCTCACCCTTTTTCCTATTTTGCTCAATCGGCAAGCAAGTGACCAACTCCTCCCAGATCGCATTCTTCACCTCCGCCCCAATCAAACTGCAACCAAAAGACGCCCTCAATCTTGCATTGCTGCTCGCCTGCCGCCCATCTGCCACCCCATCACATCGCCTCAGCCCATTCCCGTAGCTTGGGAATTTCAAGACTGCCAAACTGCGGCCACAGCTTGCACCGCTGCCTTGCCACCAGCTGCGCACCAGCTCGCACCCCACGGGTTTAAGGCAAGTGGAGGTCTTGTTACTCTATATTGCGTGGTACAGCCTTACTCGAGTTTTCATTCTAGGATTCAAACTAAATCGGGCTCGGATGCTTTTAGCTACCGTGTATTCGGGTCTGTTCTTGGCGAGTTGAGCTGGATTTGGTATTGACTCGCCTTGTTGTGCATAGTGACGAACGTCGGCACGGTCAGCACCGGTTTGGGTGAGAAGCCGTGGGTTTTATGGATCGCCAGATAGTTAGTACTGTTTTTCGTATGGTCGAGTCGCTACTGGTCGGTCTGGTCTTTCACAGCCTTGTTGGATTTCAAGTAAGTTGGCGTGTACTATAATGTTAGGACAGTTTGGCATTGGTTTGCCTAGGGTTCGGATGCTTGAACTCCTTAGGCGAAATCGTTGGAATTTAGTTGACTTTAGAATAGTACAAATTGGATTAGAATGTTAGCTTTGATCTTATGTGTTCATAATTGGTTTGGTCTAGAATTGTGGGTTGGCATCAATATAATCTTTTAAGTGTTGCGCCATGGATTGAATTGATATTGATACCATCGGTCCACCATTGCGACGATGCCTCGGGTGTCGAGATGCCTGAAGGGGCGTGAGAATGGTGCTCTCTAGATGCCTGGGGAATGGTCCTCGTGATGCCAGGTGGGTGCAAGATGCCTGGAGGTGTAACATGACACGCTCCAGATGCTTGAGGATTGAAATAAGAAATCGGAGGTCCTTGTGATGCTAGGTGGGATGCAAGATGCTTGGAGGGGTGCAACACGGGTCCATTTGGAAGATGGCGGCATTTAGAACCAAAGTCGATCAATCATTGAATTTTCCTGAATGTCTATTTACTGCCTGGTGTGCCATTTTGTGAAATTCCTTTAGAGTCATGGTAACTTGAGTTATTTTGATTTCCCACATTGCATGTTTAGGATCTCGTCGGATGAGTAGTGGTAGACTTATGTAATATGGTATAACATGCTTTCATTTGCTGAGTGGTTGTACTCACCACTTGTGGGACTATCACATTTCAAACACATAGTCATGCCGCTCCAACCCGCGTCTTCCACCATGCTTTATGGCATCCCCACTGACCTCACATGGGATGAAGTGGAGCACGTGGACGCCAACTTCCCGGATGTCACATTCATTCGGATTACGGTGATCCTGATGGTGAATGTTGGTCTCACAATGGGCCTCGTGCTGATGGGGTTCATCGCACTGTACGCTCGGGTCAATGGGCATACAGTCGAGCTGCTTCCACTCCTAGATGACGACGACGACAGTTCTAGCGGGGTCGAGTAGTCGAAGGACCCGGGGTAGAAAGGTTGCATTTTTGGACAAGACCAGGATGTGATATGAAGACGACCGCGTGAATAGACTGTAGGATGCTCGGGACCGAATTTTGGGTTAACCAGAAAAATAAACCTTTTGGCCTTAATGTACCGACCTAAGTCGTCTGAAAATATAAATAAATAAAAGTGCCTGGTTCTATATTTTCGTGTGCATCAATTTAAGTTGCGATGAAGTTTGTCGATACATGCTTCCGCATAAAAAGAATAGCAATGACCATGGGAATGCTGTGGCGACCTTAACAGGTCAAGGGTTGTCACAGCCGGCAAACTGCAAACTATGTTGTTGGCACCACTCAAGGCCACCGTTTCACCACCGCCATCACCGTACCGAACCACCACGTCTCATCGTGTCCCCACGGCACCACCTCGTTGTCACGTCTCCGCCGTACTATGACAGCTCGACCATCACCTAGTCCATTCTCTCATTTAAATTCTTCTTTATGAAATGCCATAAGCGAGACCAATGTTCACTCTCCTTACCACGTTGCCTTAGTACGTCGCCAAGCTAGTTTCTCATGCAAATTCTTCTTTATTTCCCCGTGTTCACACAATTGGTCAATGAGGGGAGCAAAGAACTCCCACCAACGAAGACCCTGACTTCACAGTGCAGCCACGTTTTCCTCCTCAGCTTGACACGAATTGAAGACTTGGACTGCAAATGCAGCCACGTCCTTGCATGAATTAGCAAGGTGTCTCATGCCAAGACACGAATCCACGGGCCGTCTCCCCGTTGTGCTGCCACGAAATTGAAGAAAAAAGTTGACTAAGATAGTCAACAACGGAGAAGCCCAAGCAAATAAGAGGCCGTCTCTTCTCTTGTTCCCTCACCACAGCTTCATTCGTCCATAAAAGTTCTCAGCAAATCTTCAGCCAAAAACTTTGACAACTTCATCCTTGTTTTGCTCCTTGATGCCGGCCACTTGCTCCACCTCGCTGCATCTCCATCCTGGCGCTATTTTCACCACCGACCAGGAATCCTACAGTCGCGCCTCTATTCAGCTCGCGTCGCCTCGCTACTCCGCCACCAGCTCACACTGTCTCGTCGCTTCACCACCAGTCTTCATCACCAAGGATTCAAGGCAAGTAGACATCGACTATTCTCTACTACGTGAATTCTATCATTGCATGTTGAGACGTGTTCCCTCGGAATCCTATGGATTACCATTATTTCCATGACATTCGCGTTATTTGGTGAATTTGGAAGTTGTTTGGATTGACCACGAATCGAAAGGGGGAGTGAAATACGTGATTTTATCATGGTTAGGTTCTGTTGATGGACCCATGACTTTACTGATTTTGGTGTTGCAGAATTTTTGGGCTTTACATACGAACTATCTTATGTTATACGGAAATCCTAAACTTTCAAAACTTGAAAATGTTATTGAAGTACATGCTTGTGAATTTTGAAGGTATTTCAGGTAGAATAATACGAATTTCAGGGGTGAAATCGTGAATTTGATTATGATCGACGCGGGTCATGTTTACAACGTCGATTTTATGAAATGTTTCACCGAGGGGGCGAATGTGTGGCATATCTTCCAAATTTTATTTACACTTTGTTTTATACTATAATTATGAATTTTGAAATTGAATTATCTTCCTTGCATTAGCAGTGTGAAAAGTATTTTAGAATTAAACTATTGAGTTGCTGCACCATGATATTAATTTGACAGATGCTGTCGGTCCACATTGACGACGATGCCCCGAGTGTTGGGATGCCTGGAAGGGTGTAATATGGTGCCCTCCAGATGCTTGGGGAAGGTGATAAAGGCCCCAGAGGTCCTCGCGATGCCAATTGGGGTGTGAGATGCCTGGAGGGTGGTATATGGTTTCCTTCGGAAGATGGTGGTAGTCGAATATGGATTAATTGAAATTCCTAATTTCCATTGCTTTTTGATATACCGTTTTTATGAAATTCTTTTAGAACTGATGCAAGTTGAATTATTTTAGTTTGTGTACTTCATTTTTGGATTGCGTGGAACAGGTGGTGATAGGTTCGCGTAGTATAGTTTAGTAGACTTTTACTTGCTGAATGGTGGTACTCACCCCTCGTGGGCTATTTTTTAGACACGTAAGTATGCCTCCACTACTCGCTTCCCCCATGATGCTCTACGGCGTCGACACCGATCTCACATGGGACCAAGTGGAGCAAGTCGACCACGATTTCCCTGATGTTACATTCATCCGGATCACTATGATCCTGACGGTGGATGCTGGTCTCACATCGGGCCCCTTGCTGATGGGGTTCATCGCGCTCTACGCCCAGGTTAATGGGCGCACAGTGGGACCGCTTCCACTCTCGATGACGACGACGACGGTACTAGCGGGGTCAAGTAGATAGAGGACCCGGGGGAGTGAATGTAGTATTTTTGGACAAGACCAGGACGTGCTACGTAGACGGCCATGTGAATAGGCTGTAGGATGGTCGGGACAGTGTTTTGGTTTAGCTAGAAAAAAAATGAACTTTTTGGCCTTAATGTACCGACCTAGGTCGTCTAAAACATATAAATAAATAAAAGTGCCTGGTTCTATATTTTCGTGCGCATCGATTTAAATTATAATGGAGTTATTGTTATATGCTTCCACATCAAAATAATAATAATAACCAAGGAATGTCGTGGCGACCCTAACATCCCGGGGTCGTCACATAATTGATTTATTTTCACGTTATTTCTCATATACAAGACGAATACATTTGAATAGTCATGCGAAATCAACATATGAAGAATTGCACTCAAGTAATTTCCTCTACACGAGATAATTAGCTGGAAATGTCACACCCTGATCCGCTCCGAGCTCATGTCAACCTGCGCTATCGCAATACTTTCTCCTTTTGGTCATTTGCTTATGATGTCCGAAGAGGTATCACCGACCTATTTGTAATAATTATACAATGTACAAGCGGAAGTATAAACATCTCCAGTTAATCATCAAATAGGGATAGTCAAAAACATACTTATATGTATCTATATCCATCAAGGTCAATGTTACATACAAGGCATACACAACAAGTCAATCAAATTAGCTTCAACCTAACATGCTTTGCCACATCTGATCAGTCCAAAGGCGCCGCCATGGCCTTCATCAAAAGGGGGTCCCGGGTACAGCTAGCACCTCTAGTACTATGAGGGTAGTTCAAAAAGTGTTACTAACCCTACTACCACCTAACTAGCTAAAGGCTCCATATTACATGGCTCATGTAATAACCCCGACTCCATCTCCAGGGTCTTAAGTGGCAAGGGTTATGTTCGTGACATCCTAGGCTCATCACCGTCTCAATTCTTTTTATGTTAATAATAAACACATGCGGAAGCGTGAACAAACAAACTCCATAAACAAACAACAGGTGGAAGACTAGGACATACTTCACACAGAACACATTTCTTTATATTATAATAGTACATTTAGAAGCCCTTTTTTTACAGGCCATTTTTCCGTTTTACATCACATTATAGGTATCCACATAGGCTAAGGGAATTCTTATCTCCTCTAACGTGACTACAGCTCCCAAAACTGACGTGAGATTTTCGTGCCTACAAGTATGAAAATTGAGTGAGTTAAGGACTCAGTAAATAAAATCACTAATCCTTATCCAGGAGAATGACTCGTCATCGAATCAAACGTGTGGACATCTCACACACTACAACATTGATAGCAGATAATTAGCAAACTGTTGCATTTCCTTGACTATATCCATTTGTTCATACTAGCTTATCTTCAATGCATCACCCACTTTTAACTTACCAAACAAGCTACCACCAACTTTCCAAACAAGTTACCCTAAACTTATTAAATAAGTTACCTTCAACTTACTAAACAAGCTAATGTCAACTTACTAAAAATGCTATCGTCAACTTCCCAAACAAGCTACCCTCAACTTACTAAATAATCTACCTTACCAAGCAAGCAAGCTTATCAACAACACAAGGCAGCATGCATAATAGGTTCATTAATCGTCTTAAACGGTTCTTCCGAGTTCAACTGGGGCATCCTGTACCTTTAAGGGCTTCCTGGTATCAACTAGGGCATCCCGCCTAAAGCCGGGCATCATATGTGTATGAACTATTTCAACTTACCATCAATGCATGCTTTACCTCAAACTTATTAACCAAACTTATTACATAACACACATAGAAGCATGTACAAAGAAGCTTATTCATCAATTCAACAATTCCCACAGTTCATCCGGAATCCACCAGGCATCCGAAATCCATTGAACATCTGAAATCCATCGGGTATCCAGAATCCACCGGGCATTCGGAATCCATCGAACATCCAAAATCCATCGGGTATCCAGAATCCACTGGGTATCCGGAATCCATCGAGCATCCAAAATCCACCGAGCATCCCATTCTCATGAATGAGGCATCGCCGCCAATGCTATATGATGACAGGTCTTATCTTTCATTTAATAATCACACGTTATACAATATACAAATCGGTTTATCATTTTTCCTTTTAACCCATGCATACAAAGCCTGAGGGCGTGCTCATACAAGCGCGCATGTGTCGTGTTCTACAATATCATAACTACATAGCTTGCCAAGCAAGGCACAAGGTTTGTGGCTCGAACCAACCCATTCAAGCGCCAACCCTTCGCCAAGTGAGGCTCGGATCGACACGCCTCAATATCTATCCAAGGCCTAGTGAGGTTCACTCCGTGACACCTCAATGCTGACCAAAGGCCAAACGAGACTCGTCACTGGCCCGGGGCATGCTTTTACACACGAATCCATAAATCATGAGCAAACCATACAAAATTTGCACACGAGTGAGCCATGAAAAGGCATCCGTCAATATGACATACATACCAAGCACAACACATGAGCAACTCATGAGTAAACCAAAGAAAGTTACTCTCCAACATAGGCATACATACAAATAAGCATGGTCAAGAACACGACTCGCTCTACCAATGTAACATAATGCCCTAGACAAGGGTCATGAAATTCACTTATTCATGCAAAGGCATGACTATCATGTTCACAGCCAAACCCAATAATGTAGTACATCGGCCTAGCCAAATATTAGAGATTCCATTCACCTTTGATGAACCTCAACGAGCTAGAAATGACTTTGTAAGAGATGGCCATTCGAGAGGAGGTGGGCATGAGTGATCAAGAGGGAGCGAGAGATGTGCAAGAAGAGAGGAGGGAGAGAATGAGAGCCAAAGGGGTGAGAATGATTGGGGTGGTTGTCCTATTTATAGGCTTCATCATTACTTGTCCAACTTGCTCTCAAGCAACTTACTCTCCAAGTTTGTTATTCTAGAATATTCTACCAAGTTCTCTTCCAATTAGTCCACTTAAGCATAACCCAATAACTTCTCCTTCAAGGAGAATCTTTTGGCCATCATTACATAATCTTCATAAGGCCACCTAATCTAATTGTGGCATCCCAAAATTCATGCTGACCTCTAGTTACATTAAGGTCTATGAATAGGTGATGGAAGTACCATCAAGATGTATTGTAGCCATTTGATCCATAATTTTGCAATGAGATTTGTGGCCAAAACTTTTAATGGATAATTATTTGATAGGAAAGAAAATCCTATCATTGGCCATGTGTTTTATAAATTGGAATTTATGGATTTATGATTTCAAGTTTTATGGCCATATGAAATTGTAATCTAGTATTTACATAAGTGGGGATTAAAGGTAAATTATTAAAAAAAAAATGGATTTTTTTTTAAAGAAAATTTTGGGCCACTTATGTTTGGACTTTAGGCCCAAGAATGTTGAGCCTAAAGTGGGCCAAGAGGCCCGGCCCATGAAGCCCATTGGGCTGTCGACGCATGGAGGGGGAGGAGGAGCCGCATGGCCACCTCCAAGTGTCTTCAACTAGGGAGACACTTGTCTCCTTCTTAGGGACTAGTGTCCCTCCATGCAAAAAGGGAAGCATGCAAGTATTTAAGCAACCAAAAAGAAAGAGAGAGAGGAAGTGGCTGGTTTTGAGAGAGTGAGAGAGAGAGAGAGGGTTGCGAGAGAGAGGAACCGAGAGAGTGAGGGAGAGGACCATGCGAAGGAGGAGGAGTCGCCCGTCGCCGCCGCACGCCGCCCGTTCGTCCGCCGTGTGCCGTCGTTTCCCTTGATCTAGAGGCAAGTTAGGATCCAATTTCTACTCTTGCATGTGTGTGTTGTTTGTATGTTTGTAGAAGTGTCGAATTTTGGGTGAATAGGGGAAGAAACCGAAGCTAAAATGACTTGTTCTTGAGTGTTGTCGCTGTTTTCGCATGAACCGCCTGAGTCAGAATCTTGTGAGAGCTTGCATGCATGTTTTGAGTTCGATTTTGACTTTGATTTCTTCATGAAAGTTGTAGCCAACATCTTAAACTACAACATACTAAAATTTGGTGCAAAATGATGAAGATTTAAGGGGTCAAACTCCCATCCTACGGAGACACTAGATCTGGAACTGTTTTGCTGACCTTGTGGTAGATTTGTGGTTGCATGTTGATTTTTATCAAGAATCTCTCTTCGATTTCTTCATGAAACTTGTAGAGCACATCTTAGAGACCAACATACTCAAATTTGAAGTAAAATGAACAAGTATAGCCTAGGGAATCGACCTACTCTTGAAGACGGAAAATCTGGAGACGCGGTACTGGACACCCGAGACTTCATGGACCCATATGGAAGCTGTGCTTTGTAAATTTGACTTAGATCCCTTCATGAAAGTTGTAGGGAACCTCTTGAAGTAAAACATATCCAAATTTCAGAGAAAACGAAGAAGGATAAGTAGGCAAAAACTCGATATTTCGGACATAGGTACACTGGACGTTTCGGTATGAGGACCAGAAGCTTCGGACGTCTATAGAAAATTATCTAGATCGAATCTGGCCTAGATGTCTGCATGAAAAACCTGCTTTAGGGTCTTGACTATCACCTGGTAAAATTTCATAATTTTTGGAGGCCGTTCGGGTATTTAAATTGAAATATTTCAAGAACTGTGCAATCTGACTTTATCCGAATTTTGCAAGCTGTAATCATACAAGGAAATGCCCAAATTTTAAGACTTAGCACGGACACCCTCAAGTCCTACCAATCACAACTTGACACTAAGAAATTAATCCATTTCAATGTGCAATTATACTCAATTTGGAGCCGCCACTAACCAATTATAGTTGATTAGAAACCCAAGCAAAGTATGGGAGAATACTGTACTTTTGCAAACCAGAGATTCAATAGGTCCGGGATAATGGTTATGCTAAATTAATCTAACGCACTTCCATTACATAACATTAAGCAAAATAAACTACAACTTTATTAAGGTTTACTCTCTAATACCTTACAAAAAATGCTGATTAAAAATGCATGGCCTAAACATGGTTTTTAAATGACACGACACCTAATTTTTTTATGTTTTTTAAAATGTTAATTATATGCAATCTTAATCTAAATTTAATATGCATGAGTTTTACTTTAATGACATGTGAGATGACATAACTTGAACCATCACAATACGTATGCAATCTAATTTACATGATCCTAAATATTCATGTGCTATAAGATACGGAATGGATGACGTGGTAAATCTATATGCATGTTCTTTTTATGATTTATCTTTTTAAAGTAATGCAACTCCGATAAATTCTATTTTTCCTTTTATATATATATATATTTGCAACCTACACTAAATAATAATGACATGAAATGAGATTAATGATGAATTAACCCTATTAACTAACCAAGTAAATGACCTTTGTGTTTTCCTTTTCTTTTTTTTTTTTCAATTAAACATGCAATCCAAGTTAAAAATAAATAAATCTAGTAGCCTAAACTAATTGATTTGAAAATAAAATTTCAATTCTAAACATGCAAACCCTAATCCTAGCCTACATCTTTTTGATTGATTTTTTTAAAATTAATTTAAATAACACCACAGCAAATCAAGCAACATTGATACCCAAAGTGACGAAGCATATCTCGCGCATGAGATCGGGTTGGCCAATTTCAAATAAAATCGCGAATCGAATCTCGAGCGTGAGATCGGATTGGCAATTTTTCAAGTAATTGCGAGTTGGATTTCGGGCACGAAAATCGGACTGACAATCACAAATTTCCCTGAGCTATTTCATTGTTGAGAATTTTAATCATACTAATCGTGAATATTTCAAATAAATAAACAAGATAAATAATAACAACAAATAAATAAATAAAAGTAATAACAAATAAAAAAATAAGAAATAAGAAATCTACCTAATGGGCTCCTAAACTAGGGTTAGCAAGCGACGGCTTGGTGGGTCGCCGGAGCTGCGGTGAGGATCGGTGGCGGGCAGACCGATAGTGATGCAAGTGGACCAGCGTTAGCAGCTGGTCGCGGGTGGTGCGCTGCAGGCGTCGGGTTGCTGGTCGGAGCGGCACGGGCGAGACAGCAAGAGAGTCGCGGGCCGGCAAGTTGCGGGCGAGTCAGGGGCACATCGACCGGCGCAGGGGGAAGTGCTCGCAGGCAAGAATTCCGGCAAGATGGGATAGCGACAGCTTCTTGGGTCCGGGCCAGATCCGCTAGGTGTCAGAGCAGGAGCGTTGCGAGGAGTCGAGCGGCGGTGCTGGTGTAGTGACAATCCGGCAGAGGGCGTGGGTGCTCATGAGATGGGCGACGCGACGGGCGGCGGCTTTTGGTGTCGGATTGCAGCAGTGGCGATGCGCAGTGACTCGGGGTAGTGTTCTGACACGGTAGATCTGGGCAAAGGCGAGGCCGGCAGAGGCGGCGTCGTGGCTTCGGGGGCGTAGAGCAGCGGTGGTGGACGCGGGAGGTGGCCACAGGTCTGGCCGTGGAAGGGGCAGATGCGTGGAAGGAGTGTCTCGGCCAAGAGCTGATTGAGATTCCTCGTGTCTTCTCTCTCTCACGTGTGTCTTTCTGAAAATCGGAATCCAGCTCCTCTCAAAGTTCATTACTCTATTTATAATATGGCAGCTCTAAATCGGTCGAAATTCTCTTTTGATTTCATTTCTTCAAATTAAATATCAGCTCGCAAGTTTGTCGATTTCTTCCCTTTCTCGCCTGTATCCCTTTTCTTTCATATTCTCTACCAACTTTTGTTTCCTCAAAGACGTCCCCACCACATCTTTCCTTTCCTTAATTACTGAAAGTCGCGTGCCCACACAAAATCGAAAGAATTTTTGCATGGGTCAATGGGTCAAAACTTTCGCTTAACAGAATTAAAACTCTGGCATTTAAAGGGTGCGGTCATCATAGCCTTTCAATGGGCTTGACCCCATTTTGCGGTCCAATGGACTGGAGACATTTCGAAACCGCAGCCAATTGTGAGATTTTGTTCCCATCATTATTTTTGGCGGTCACAAGGTCGCCCGCATCTCCATCTTCGACAACTTCTTAAACGCATCGGACTGATCGTTCTTCACTTGACCCTACGCTTGATGGCCGCATAGTGGAACGGTGTCCAGCCACCTCTGTTCTCGATCTTGCAAAGATCAGGGCCTACTATTAGAAGCTCCCTCGTGACTTTCAAATCCCCCGTGGCCGACACAATGTGTAACGGTGTAAGGCCATCGCGATTCAACTCCCTTGCAAAATTGGGCTCTCCTATTTTTCCTGTTATAGGAGTATAAGGAAAGATGGCTACACAAATATAAGATTCGGCACTCATGCAGTGAAACATGAAATAGACTTGATGGTGTCAATACATTCCAAACCGAAAAGGGATGAAAAGTCAGTGATAATAGTGAGCTGACTGATGATAACACATGTGACGATCATCACAAGCTTTTGTACATGTATGCAATCTGACACGTTGAACTTATGGACTTCTTAAAGTAGCTTGGAACTAGTCAGTTTCGACCTTGTCTTGACGATGTTTCCAAAGTTTATCATGTGAGCTGTCTACGCCTCTATCCAAACACATTTAATGGTTTTGCATCAACAAATAGCACTAAAGCACCATGCTGACTTAGCCTTCTTCATCGTAGTCTTCATCATCTTCATCCATCCCTCTATTCAAGTTTGCAAGCTGAACGGGATTGATGGTCATCTTCTCAACTTTAGAAAGAGACCACTCAGGGTACTCCTCATGCTCGAATCCAATGTCAGGGGCGGCTGGTATACTTGGTCGGACCAAAAGTTAATATCGATTTTGAATTCTCATTTTCATCCAAATCCGCATTCAGGTCAGAGGTCCGGACAAGTAGTTCTTGGGGGTAGGAATGCTCTCTTTTGATTTATCGAGATGGTCACCATTTTCTATCCCTTCAAGATCCTGATTTAAATTGTCCTACTTAGAAACATCTCCATCAGCTTCAAACTTCTCATTCTACACAGTTGCGTCCCTTCCAAGGCTCGACAAAACTTAAATGAAATATGCCCCCTAATATCTATATGCTAAGCAATTTAATTTAAATAATTTTGTTTAGGGGTTAAAATTAATCCCTAATTTTTTAATGCGATAAATGACTAAATGGATTGCCAAAATTTAGGTGTCAACAGCTGCCCCTCTTTGAAGGTGAGCTCATAGAGGTTGCCTTCAAAGACAAATTGAGACCTAAATTTTGATCATGCACATGCAATGAATGATTTTTGTTTGGAAAATGAATTCCATTTTGAATGCAATTTATATAATGCATGGAAATGCTAATGCAAATGATAAATGAACTTACCTAGAATAACCTACCTTCAAGGAGGATAGACTAATTCGAGATAGTTGGTGTTACACGTCCAGGACCCGTACCATTCTACGGTCGCCTAGAATAGTAACATGACTTTATGAAGAGACTGCTTGCCCAGGACCCGTACCATTCTACAGTTGCCCAATATGGCAGTGCTTGATTGTGTTTAGGACCCGTACCATTCTATAGTCGCCTAAATGGGGATTCACTTTCCAGGACCCGTACCATTCTACGGCCGCCTGGATAAGGAATAGGTGCTGTCGAGGACCTGTACCATTCTACGGTCACCTGAATGGGGAAATTGCTTTTCCAGGACCCGTACCATTCTACAGTCACCTGTTAGAGCAATAAATGTTGTTTAGGACCCGTACCATTCTATGGTCACCTAAATGGAGATTTTTGCTTGGCTAGGACCCGAACCATTCTTCGGTCGCCCACCGTTGCAATCTAGAGAAAAATCTTTGGGGACAACTCAATCGAGTGTCGGTGTATTCAAAAGGGGAATACCTGTGCAACAACAAGTATTTGAGGTATAGAGATATACTTACCTGGTGACATCTCTGTTCCTTGGGGACATGTCTCCTGCAAAACATGATCGTAGGAGAGACAACATGCATTTGTAATCACAGACATGCATTAATTCAAGTAAGGTTCATGCGTAATAATTTCTATCAACCATGCATCATCCTAATTTCAATAGGAATGATGATTCCAATCTGAACGCATGAGTGTTATGGATGTGTCAAATGAGATATCCTTTAGTCTGAAAGGACTTTTCACTCATCCTCTTTAAAAGGGGCTATTTTATCCTGACATTTGATGCAGGATCGTGACAATCATTCTATCTTGCCATCGTCATGCCAGACAAGGGTTTGAGTAATCTCGCAAGTGGTACGACCTCACCAATCTGAGGGGTCTTTAACAGGGACCGTACTGTCGACTTGGTCAATGGCTTAACAAATGGGACTCTTTGAGTCGAAGTTATTGAAAGATGACATTTCGTAATTGTCTTGGGATTTACAAGTCAAGAAACACACGAAATGAGGCAGAAATTATCTTACTCGCACTTCTTCAAGTGATACTTTCAAGCATGTAAACTCTTACGTTAATTCAGGTGCCCTAATCTGAAGAGACTTTGCAAGGGACGTAACGTAGGTTTGGTTCATGGGCTGTGAAATGAAAGGATTATTAGGCTCAAAAAGTGTTTAGAGGATCAAAGTTGGTGATCATCTTGATATTTCCACCACTTTCCTTCTCCATTGTCGAAGATTTTTCCTCATCAAATCTCCATTGATTGCAACAGCATTTAAGTTTTAGTACCGCCTTGTTGAAAAATACAACTCATTATAGCAGGGGTTTGATTTTTTTTTTTTTTTTGGGCCATTGGCCTTGCTTTTACCAGGCACACTGTTTTTTCATGCCTCATTTTGCACCCTTTTTTTTTTTTTGACAAAGCCTCCATTTTTTTCAGCATTCTAACTCATGCCACTTGGATATTTTTGTCTTGCCCCAGTGTGGGGGATGATCACCAATTGGGTTCAATATGAAATGAATTCATAAGCTCAAGTGGGCTATGTAATGGATAAAAGTGTATAGGATAGAGAAATAACTGCTTTTCATCATCCTAGGGCACTTTAAACTATCGTACGAGTTACAACGCGAAAGCAATACTCGAAAATTGATGCAAGTGTGAGTAAGAAAATTCCTATCATTCATCTCAACTTTTGTCCCAATGTGGGATGATTTTTGATAGGGATGATTTAAAAACTCTTTACGTGTGTGGGCTCAAAGGGCTAAACGATGGGTATACCTGTAGTGTTTCGGGTAGAGAAAGAAATTGCCTCTCATCACCTTGGATGGCGTACCCTTTGCGAGATCACCCTTTTTCTTGCAGACATGGAATTTTTCCACACAGCTCACTGGGGATTAGTGTATGAAAAGTGTATAGAACAAGGCTTGCCTTTCATCATTCCAAGGTATTTCATTTGATACATTCAATTTATCTCACACAATTCATCAAGGAAGAAAAATGCAATATTTATGACAAATTTGAACAATTCAACTCATTGATGCATTTTATTCATCATAGAAATACTTGCAGTTCACAACATGACATGGCAAATTCTATCATGGGTAATACTTTTTGACAACATCCGAATTAACTGGAGTGGAAAACTCACGACCATCCATTTTTGCCAAAATTAGGGCACCTCTAGGAAGTACCTTCTTCATCACATATGGGCCACCATAATTCGGGGCAAACTTGCCCCCAGGATCTGGAAAAATTGGCAACAGCTTTCTCAGAACAAGATCATTCATCTTAAAATGTCTCGGCCGTACCTTTCGATTGAAGGACCTGGCAACTCTCTGCAGATAAGTTTGGCCATGACAAAGAGCCTTTAGTCTTTTCTCATCTATCAAGTTTAACTGCTCAAGTCTTTGCTGCATCCATTCAGCCTCAGACAAGTCCACTTGGGATAAAACTCTCAGAGAATGAATCTCCACCTCCACGGGTAGAACTACTTCCATGCCGTATACCAAAGCAAAAGGGGTTGCCCCAGTAGAAGTGCGGATTGATGTCCGATATGCCATTAGTGCAAAAGGTAACCGGTCATGCCAATCTCGATGATTCTCGGCTGTCTTAGGCAAGATCTTCTTAATGTTCTTATTAGCTGCTTCAACAGCCCCATTCATTTAAGGGCGGTAAGGGGACGAATTCAAATGCTTGATCTTGAACTCGTTGAACAACCCGTCAACGAGTTTATTGTTCAAGTTCGTCCCATTGTCGGTGACAATTGCTTCAGGGATGCCATAGCGAGCAATTATGTCACGTTTGATGAACTGCACAACATTGCGGGCAGTGACATTCACAAAGGATGTAGCTTCGATCCATTTGGAGAAATAGTCTATCACCACCAAAATGAATCGATGCCCATTTGAAGCCTTAGGATTGATTGGGCCGATCACATAAATCCCCCACATTGAGAAAGGCCATGGCTCGGAAAACTGATGCAGCTCAGTTGGAGGAACATTTATCTTATCACCATGAATCTGGCAACGGTGACAACTTCGTACATGCTTGATGCAGTCACTTTCTAGTGTGAGTCAGTAGTAACCTAATCTCATAATATTCTTAGCCATCATGTGCCCATTCATGTGAGGGCCACATATTCCTTTGTGCACTTCTTGCATTATTTGAGTGGCTTCTGCTGTCCTCACACATCGCAACAAGACTGAATCATAGGATCTCTTGTAAAGATTCTCGCCACTGACGAAGAATTTTGAGGCCATCTTCGTGATGTACTTCCTATCGGCGGGAGTGCTTCTTTCAGGAAATTCCTGCCTTTTAATGTAGTTCATGATATCGCAATACCATGGTTTTCCATCAGGTTCTTCAGTTATGATCATACAGTAAGCCAGTTTCGGCAAAACTTCTATTTTCAATGGCTCGACTTCTAATCCGTCAGCAGCTTGCAACATAGATGACAAAGTTGCGAGTGCATCAACAAATTGATTGTGAGACCTTGGTAAGTATTCAAATGAAATTTCTTTGAATTGCTTCACGAGACCTTCTAGATACCAGTGGTATGGGAGTAATTTGGCGTCCTTGGTCTTCCACTCATCTACAATCTGTAGTATGATTAGTGCTGAATCTCCGAATACCATTAACTTGGCCACATCCATCTCGATTGCAGCTTGAAGTCCGAGGATGCAAGCTTCATACTCAGCCACATTGTTGGTGCGTGGAAATGTCAATTTTGCAGCTACCGGATAGTGCTATCCATCTGGGGATATCAGAACTGCCCCAGTACCAGAACTAGACAAGTTTATGGCTCCATCGAAGAACATCTTCCATGAGTCTTCATTTACACTTAAGACACGGTCATCAAGGAAATTGTCATCGTTGTTAGAGATGCCTGAATTCTCGGCCAATAGATCAGCGATCGCTCGACCCTTAACCGACTTTTGTGGCATGAATTGCACATCAAATTCGGATATCAAAATTTGCCATTTGGCCAACTTACCCACCAAAGCTGGCCGATCAAGTAAGTACTTGACGGGGTCGTTCTCTATCACGAGAAATGTCTGGTAATGCAATGTGTATTGTCACAATCTATGCAATACCCATACCAAAGCGGCACAAGTCTTCTCAACATCATAATACTTCAACTCTGATATGGTGAACTTCTTACTCAGATGGTAAATGGCTCGTTCTTTTTTATCAACAGGACTTTCCTGAGCCAACATTGCACCCAATGATTCACTATGAATGGTGAGGTAAAGAATCAAGGGATGCCCTAGTGATGGTGGGACAAGAACTGGTGGATTCATCAAGTACTGCTTCAACTTGTCGAATGCCTCTCAACACTCGTCATCCCAGTTGATTCGTGCATTCTTCTTTAGGAGTTTGAAGAAGGGCTTGGCAGTTTCAGATAGTTGAGAAATTATGGCATCCCAAAATTCATGACGACCTCTAGTTACATTAAGGTCTATGAAAAGGTGATGGAAATACCATCAAGATGTATTGTAGCCATTTGATCCATAATTTTTGCAATGAGATTTGTGGCCAAACTTTTAATGGATAATTATTTGATAGGAAAGAAAATCCTATCATTGGCCATGTGTTTTATAAATTGGAATTTATGGATTTATGATTTCAAGTTTTATGGCCATATGAAATTGTAATTTAGTATTTACATAAGTGGGGATTACAGGTAAATTATTAAAAAAAAAATGGACTTATTTAAGAAAATTTTGGGCCACTTAAGTTTGGACTTTAGGCCCAAGAATGTTGAGCCTAAAGTGGGCCAAAAGGCTGGCCCATGAAGCCCATTGGGCTGTCGACGCATGGAGGGGGAGGACGAGCCGCATGGCCACCTCCAAGTGTCTTCAACAAGGGAGACACTTGTCTCCTTCTTAGGGACAAGTGTCCCTCCTTGCAAAAGGGAAGCATGCAAGTATTTGAGCAACCAAAAAGAAATGAGAGAGAGGGTGGCTGGTTTTGAGAGAGTGAGAGAGGGTTGCTGAGAGAGAGGAGCAAGAAGCGGTGTGTCCGTCCGTCGCCCGTCGCCGTGTGTCCGTCGTCCGCCGTGATTGCTTGTGCTTGCCCAGTACAAAGGCAAGTTGGGATCTATATTCTGCTCTTGCATGTTGTGTTTTGCATATGTGTTTGAGTGTGATGAATCTCGGACGTTTAGGGAGTGAGAAACCGAAGCTTTGAGTGTGTTGTTTTTGAAGCAGCATCCTGTTTTCGAGAATACCGCCTGACCCAGAATGTTGTAGAGGCTTGCATGTAGGTTTCGAGTTGGATTTCGACTTCGACTCCTTCATGAAAGTTGTAGACAACATCTCAAAGTATAACATACTAAAATTTGGGACAAAACGGTTGAGTTTTAAGGGGGAAAACACTCCTCCTACGAAGACACTAGATCTGGAACTGTTTTGCTGACCTTTTGGTAGTTTTGTGGGTTGCATGTTGCTTTTTACCGAGAATTCCTCTTCGACTTCTTCATGAAACTTGTAGAGAACATCTTAAGGACTAACATACTCAAATTTGAGGTAAAATTAGCAAGTGTAGCCTAGTGAATTGACTTTCTCTTGGAGACGGTAAATCTGGAAATACGGTACTGGACACCCGAGACTTCTTGGACCCATATGGTGACTATTCTTTGAAAATTTCACTTAGATCTCTTAATGAAAGTTGTAGGGGATCTCTTGAGGCAAAACATATCAAAATTTCAAAGGAAACGAAAAAGGATAAATAGGTAAAAACTCGATATTTCGGAGATAGGTATACTGGACGTTTCGGTGCTAGAGCCAGGAGCTTCGGACATCTATAGAAAATTATCTAGAACGAATCTGGCATAGATGTCTCCATAAAAAATCTTCTTTAGGGTCTTGACTATCACCTGGTAAAATTTCATAATTTTTGGAGGCCGTTCGTGCATTTAAATTGAAATATTTCAAGAACTGTGCAATCTGACTTTATCCGAATTTTGCAAGCTGTAATGTGTGAGCTATATCTTTTTTGTGTGAAGTTCTTTTGGGCATGTGTTCTTAATGGAGTTGTTACCTTTATGTCTTGCCTATCACATGTTCGGATTTTATAATTTTTGAAGATCATATGGATATTTAATTTATGTGTTTTCCGAAATTGTGCAAGCTGGAATTTGGTAAATTTCAAAAAGACATGATGTATGGATTATTCTAAGTTGTATGGACCCCATGGATTGTGTTGTTATAAGTGATTAGATCTTGCTGCATATATGATGATGATTGGAATTACACATAGGAATCAAATGCTGAAAATGATCTTGTTTGCCATCATAACATATGCCATGTTGAAATTGGGCTATAATTGTGAATGTGAACTATGATAAATGAGAAGGCAGTCGGAGGTGTGAGCCGACGATGCCCCGGAGTGTCGGGATGCCCGGTGGCCTAGTGGCGTAATTCCGGAGGGTCCTCGGGAGTTTCGAGATGCCCGGTGGTATACGGTGCGTAATTCCAAGGGGAATGCCTGGTGGTATGTCGGTACGTAATTACGGAAGCCCCGGAGGTTTGTGCCGGGGGATGCCTCGTGATGCTAGTTGGGATGCGAGATGCCCGAGGGTGTGTGCCGGATGCCCGGTGGCCTTAAATGGCTGAATGTCGGAGGTTCCTCGCGATGCCGGGTGGGGTGCGGCGATAAATGTGGGACACAAACACGGTCCCGGGAAAGAGAAATGTGGTGGCCCAAAATGAAAGAATAAAATTGGGAAATTGGACTTGAATTATGCATGGTATGGCAACATGTATGCATGAGTGCATGGATATATGTGCACCGATGGCATGATGGTACATGCATGACATGACGATGGTGAGTGCATGGATGTATGTGCACTTATAGCATGATGGTACATGCATGACATGACGATGATGAGTGTATGGATGTATGTGCACCTATGGCATGATGGTACATGTATGACATGACGATGGTGAGTGCATGGATGTATGTGCACCTATGGCATGATGGTAAATGTATGACATGATGGTGATGATTACATGAGGATGTATATACATGTGGTATGATGACATATGCATAGCTTCAAGGTAAGTTACGTATGGGTGCATGAATGACATGTGTTATGCTATGATTGTTATGATTGTATTGTGTGATGCATTGAGCGGTTTATTGGATCTTTTACCTGCTGAGTGGTTGTACTCACCCCTTTTGGGGAATAACACTTCAGACTAGATAAGATACCTCTGCTGCCATTGCCACCGGTAGGTGGATCAAGTGGTTGGGTATGACCACGAGGAGGAGGATAGCAAAGGAAGGAACTTTTGGACGCCGACACTGATCGATGGACTTTAAGTATACGACTGCTGGAGGAGATGTCGGTCATCTTTTGAAGTATAGCCGAGTATAGAAGACTACGGCATTTTGATGTACCGATGGATGATGTCCGTATGGTTTAAGTAAATAAAAGTGTTCGGCTTTTACCTATAAATGTTTAGTAGGTGTGCATCGTTTTCTTAATATAAGGAAGGAGTTGTTGGTTATGCTTCCGTTATATGAACTGCGCAAGGGACCGATCTAAAAGATGTAAACCCCTAGGTTGTATGGACCCACTGAAATCGAAATGGTATTAGAGTGACATGTTATTAGGGAAAGTGAAAGGTAAGTGAACTGTGGCGACCTTAACGGATCGGGGGCCGACGAGGGGTGCCACAGAAATGAACCGGGCTATGTAATTCAGTCTTCCCAAAAGACTCCGACTTCTTTCACCGTTGATGGAGGTTGCAGCTCACATATGGCCTTAGCCTTAGATGGGTCGATCTCAATCCCTTACAAGCACAATGAATCCAAGTAATTTACCAGATGTTGTCCCAAACACACATTTAGTGGGATTTAGCCGAAGCTTGAATTCACGAAGTCGGTCAAATAATTTCTTCAAGGTTTCCATATGGCTTCTTCCAGGCCGAGTATTTGCAATCATATCGTCAACATAGACTTCAATCTCCTGATGCATCATATCATGGAATAGTGTTACCAGGGCTCGTTGGTAAGTTGCCCCTGCGTTCTTGAGTCCGAAGGGCATGACCTTGTAATCAAATGTCCCCCACGGGGTGATAAATGCAGTCCTCTCCTTGTCTTCCTCTTTCATCCTTATCTGATTGTATCCGGAAAATCCATCCATAAACGAGAATAGTTCGAACCCGGCGGTACTATCCACGAGGACATCAATGTGAGGGAGTGGGAAATCATCCTTTGGACTCGCCTTGTTCAGATCTCGATAGTCAATACAAACTTGAACTCGATCATCCTTCTTCATTACCGACACAATGTTAGCCACCCATTCAGGGTATTGTGAGACTTCAATGAATCCCACATTCAGAAGCTTCATCACCTCCTCCTCTATCTTCTTCGAGCTCGGGCTTAGTTCTCCGCGGTCTCGCTTCTTAGGTGGCACGTCCAGTTAGTAGGCAAGCAATGCTCGACAATCGATGGGTCTAAACCAGGGCATGTCGGCATAGGTCCATGCAAAGACATCCCGATATTCCTTCGATAGTTAAATTAGGTGCTCGGCTTCGTCTTTAAGGAGATTTGCCCCAATTTTAACTTCTTTAGCTTCTTGAGTGTCACTTAAATTAATAGTGACAGTTTGCTCGGATGTGAGAACCTTGGCTTTTTCATGTTGTTCCCAGCTTCGCTACACCTCAATGGAATCTTCAATTAATTCCTTGAGATCATCTATATCAGCATTTTTTGCATTGGATTTGACCATTTCCATGCCTTTGTATGCCACAAGACTGTTCATGAAACATGAAGTGAATAAATTAGAAAGACAAACAGAGTAATCTATATATATATATATATATATATATATATATATATTTGTTAAGAAAAACCTTGGCAAAAACTTTTTTTTTTTTTTTTTGAAATATTTTGACATGAGAAAGCATAATGAAGCCCGGGCCTCGAAATTCTCCTTGGATTTTCTTTTTCTTTTATCGGCTGGATATCATCACCGGGCTGGTTTGGTGTACCTCATCATTCCCTCAAAATAAAACTTGTAATTTTATTGATATTCATCAATCAATTACATTTATTGAATGGAAATGCAATTTTCAAGCCCTAAAAAGAAAGCGAAAAAGAAGAAATCAAAAACAAGTCCTAGAAAGCGATAAAAATTCCCGCGCAGGGGAATGTGAGAAAGCAGTAAATGAGTTACTCTCGTGGGCGGATAGCATTCACCGTACCCTCATGCTCGGGTAGCGGATTCTTCTGGACATTCGGCCGAGCAGTTTGAAACAAAAAGATTTTCATGTCTAAGAGGTTTTGGATCTTGTGCTTAAGGGTGAAACACTCATCAGTTGAATGCCCCAGTTCACCGCTATGGTAGTCACATTTCTTCATCAGGTTGTAACTGCGATTGCTTTCACGGTTATGACACTTTGGTTCACTAGTAAGCAAACCTTTCTTTCGGAGAGGAGATAATTGCCTCCTATTAAATGGTTGACAGCCAGCGGTTTGGGGCTGTCTCGGATTCATTTGGATAGCGGGGGCACGTTTGACATTTTCTTGGCTATAAGCCACATTCACATCCACAGCCGCTTCCTTCTCCTTTTTGGCAGTGAATCTTTTACTAGATGGCTCAGTAAACCATCCTTCCCTTATCCCCACTTCGAGTTGTTCTCCCACGGGAATAAGCTGATTGAAGTTTTCAAGTACGTGCTGGCCATCCGGTTACGGAACTCAGACGGGAGGGTTTTGATAAACAACTTCATCAACTCCTTATCAGTAGGCTCGGGAGTGATTTGAGCTGCCAGATTTCGCCATCTCACAGCATACTCTTTGAATGACTCATTCCTCTTTTTCTCCATCCTCTCAAGATCCTCTCGGGAAGGTGCAATATCCATGTTGAACTTGTATTGCTTGAGAAATGCGTCGGTCACTTCATTCCAAGTGTCGAGAAGGTTCACATTCTTCATGACATACAGTTTAGTGCAGGTCCAGTCAAACTCGCATGGAACGATTGGATCATGAGGGGCTCGTTCTTGACATATTGGGCCATACGCATGTGGTACATCTGCAAATGAGCTTTTGGGCAAGAAGTACCATCGTACTTCTCAAAATCCGGCATTTTGAATTTCTTTGGCATGTTGACTTTCTCATACACAGACAGGTTGAATGGGAGTGAATTCTGCGACTCTTGCAGTTGTTTCAATTTTTCCTCCAGCTTTGTGAAGCGTTCATCATGATCTGTCTTTGGAACGCTGTCAGGCTTGGTCTTTCTAACAAGGACCGAGTCATCGTCCAACCCGGGCATGTCATCGTCACTCATTTGAGCCTTGTTTGCTTGATTTGGGACTACTATCCCAGGGAGAGCAGGTGCAGGAGTCGGATTCACTCGGAGGGATTGGATTTGAGTTGTCATGAGTTTCATAGAGGTGAGCAACTGTTTGAGTTGGTCTTCCATGGCAGACATACGATCACGCATTTCAGTTTGGTCGGCCATCTTAGCTCTCGATCATGTAATAATAGGTGAACGTGGAGGATCCGTTATCACCTAAATTGAAATAAATGAAAATATGTAAGCACAATATGTGAATAGAGATCCATGACAATGATATGATCGATTTTCATTTTTTCAAGAAAAGTTCGTACAAGAAGGGAATTTCTTAAAGAGATTTGGAACACCCTAGTGAGATCAAATGTCTTAGGCATGAATTGCAGACAAATTCTCCAAATTTTTTTGTTATTTTCCAAATGATTCATTGCATGACAATTTCCTCATTTCATTTCTAATTGACAAATGAATTAAATCAATGATTGACCTAGATTATCATGGACGGACCAAGAGTATGACAAAGTAAGTAAATTGCATTAGTATAGGGATAGAAGACTTACTTCACCAAGACAAATCGACGGCAATCACATAGACATGTGCATGGTAAGTGGCTCAATTTCTAATCTATAAGGCTTATCAAGGTGGAGCCACAAGGATGATCAGACTAGCCACGGGCTTGTGGACTATGTCGGGTCCTCATGACTCCGGCTTGGTCAAAGAGCCGACCTGGGTCACGGGCATGCGAACCTGGGTGGGTACTCTTGACACCATGAAAGAAATTTCGGGATTGAGATGGGCAAGTCGTACTGCGAGCATGCGGTCGGAGTGGTATCCATCTCAACACCATCCTAGATGATCCTATGCAGCCCAGGTCCGGCGGCAGGTTGTGTGTGCAAAAGTGTAGTGCAAGATGCAAGGCATGCACAACAGTTTAAATCAAACAACACTTCAATAACTTGAATTTAAAACATTCATCATCAACTCCAACCTGCAAGACAAGGGTTAACAATCACTATTCCCCTTATACCTCCCAATTTGCAAAAACATTTAACACCTAAATGTTAGGGACGTACTTGGGATCCTCGCTGCCAAGCAAAAACATTTTTTTTCAAATTGAAGAGAAAATTGGCATAAGTCTACTAAGAGTTTCAACTCAAATCCCCGGTGGAGTCACCAAGCTGTGCGGCCAATTTTTCGGGTATGAACCACCTATGATTTGGCTAATGGATTGTTATGCCTAGACTTAACTCGGGCTCTCCCAAGCCCATACCAATTCGCGACTTAGGTTTAAGTTCTTAACATGCAAATGATTTTCAATTAGGAGTCGCCACTAATCTATTTTTGGTGGGTCAATTAGAAACCCAAGTAAAGCAACGGGAGGTTTACTTTACTCCTACGAACCAGAGACTATGGATACGGGGACTTGGTTACACTAGATTTCTCTAATGCCCTTTCGGTACCTTTCTCTTTTATTTTGAAAAAAAAAATGTTTGGCAAGCAGCTTGAATTGATTTTAATCTATTTTCCTAACATGTGAAGTGATCATGCGGGTGCGCAAACCACCAATTTAACACTCAAATAAACAATGAATAAATTGCAATAAAAAAAAACTTACCTTAAAGCAACGAAAGCAACTGCAATGTTAATTAAAATCCACATCAACAACCCTAGATATGGTTTCTAATTAACACGCAATTTTTGTTTTGTTTTTCACTTAATTAATGAAAATCATGCAATATGCAATGCAATATTAACTAAATGACCTAATTCTAATGACATGTAATTTCTAATTAAATGGGCCTAGCAAAAATATTAAATGGCATGCATCTCAATGAATCTAACCCTAATGACGTGCATATGATATTTTTCTTTTTCCTAAAAGAATGCATTCTATCCTAAATAATGAAACTAATTTAGCCTAAGGCATTTTGTATTTTTTTATGAAAGTCGGAATTAAAACAAAATGTGAAAATTATCTAGCTAGATTAAGATCCTATTCAATTTATATTAGGAATTAGGTTAAACTAAATCCTAATTTAAACTAAAATATTATCTTAACCCAAATAATCCTAGAATGCAATCTATCTAAGAAAACCTATCTAAACTTATAATAAATTAAGAAAAATATTATCTAGAATTAAACTAAATGCAATTTTACCCTAATATGCAATGACGTACAAAAAGATGCCCTAACTCTACATGACATATGCATGATGATTTTTTTGAGTTTTTCTTTTTTTCTTTTTTTAATTTCGAAATTAATAATTGCCAAGTAATTAAACATGCAATCCAAGTTTAAAAAAAAATCTAGCAGCCTAAACTAATTGATTTGAAAATAAAATTTCAATTCTAAACATGCAAACCCTAATCCTAACCTACATCTTTTTGATTGATTTTTTTAAAATTAATTTAAATAACATCACAGCAAATCAAGCAACATTGATACCCAAATTAACGAACCATATCTCGCGCATGAGATCGGGTTGGCCAATTTCAAATATAATCGCGAATCGAATCTCGAGCGTGAGATCGGATTGGCAATTTTTCAAGTAATTGTGAGTCGGATTTCGGGCGCGAAAATCGGGCGACAATCACAAATTTCCACAGGGCTATTTCATTGTTAAGAATTTTAATCATACTAATGGTGAATATTTCAAATAAATAAACAAGATAAATAATAACAATAAATAAATAAATAAAAGTAATAAAAAATAAGAAATAAGAAATAAGAAATCTACCTAATGGGCTCCTAAACTAGGGTTAGCAAGCGACGGCTTGGTGGGTCGCTGGAGCTACGGTGAGGATCGGCGGCGGGCGGACCGGCAGTGATGCAAATGGACCAGTGGCAGCAGCTGGTTGCAGGAGCTACGCTGCGGGCGTCAGGTTGCTGGTCGGAGCGGCACGGGCGAGACAAGCAAGAGAGTCGCGGGCCGGCAAGTCGCGGGCGAGTCGGGGCACATCGGCCGGTGCGGGGGAAGTGCTCGCAGGCGAGAATTCCGGTGAGATGGGACAGCGACAGCTGCTTAGGTTCGGGGCAGATTCGCTGGGCATCAGAGCAGGCGGAGGGCGGTGCTGGTGTAGTGACAGTCCGGCAGAGGGCGCGGGTGCTTGCGAGATGGGCGGCGCGACGGGCAGCGGCTTCTAGTGTCGGATTGTAGCAGTGGCGACGCGCGGACGCGCGGTGACTCGGGTAGTGTTCCGCACGGCGGAATCTGGCGAGGCGAGGCCGGCAGGCGACATCGTGGCTTCGGGGGCGCGGAGCGGTGGTGGTGGATGCGGGAGGCGGCCACAGGTCTGGCCGTGGAAGGGGCGGATGCGTGGAAGGAGCTTCTCGGCCAAGAGCTGATTGAGATTCCTTGTGTCTTCTCTCTCTCATGTGTGTCTTTTTGAAATTCGGAATCCGGCTCCTCTCAAAGTTCATTACTCTATTTATAATATGGCAGCTCTAAATCGGTCGAATACGTGCTGAATATTCTCTTTTGATTTCATTTCTTCAAATTAAATATCAGCTCGCAAGTTTGTCGATTTCTTCACTTTCTCGCCCATATCCCTTTTCTTTCCTATTCTCTGCCAATTTTTGTTTCCTCAAAGACGTCTCCAGCACATCTTTCCTTTCCTTAATTACTGAAAGTCGCGTGCCCACACAAAATCGAAAGAATTTTTGCATGGGTCAATGGGTCAAAACTTTCGCTTAACAGAATTAAAACTACGGCATTTAAAGGATGCGGTCATCATAGCCTTTCAATGGGCTTGACCCCATTTTGCGGTCCAATGGACTGGAGACGTTTCGAAGCCGCGGCCAATTGTGAGATTGTGTTCCCATCGTTATTTTTGGCGGTCACAAGGTCGCCCGCATCTCCATCTTCGACAACTTCTTAAGCGCATCGGACTGATCGTTCTTCACTTGACCCTACGCTTGATGGCCGCGTAGTGGAACGGTGTCCAGCCACCTCTGTTCTTGATCATGCAAAGATCAGGGCCTACTATTAGAAGCTCCCTCATGACTTTCAAATCCCCCGTGGCCGACACAATGTGTAACGGTGTAAGGCCATCGCGATTCAACTTCCTTGCAAAATTGGGCTCTCCTATTTTTCCTGTTACGGGAGTATAAGGAAAGATGGCTACACAAATATAAGATTCGGCACTCATGCAGTGAAACATGAAATAGACTTGATGGTGTCAATACCTTCCAAACCGAAAAGGGATGAAAAGTCAGTGATAATAGTGAGCTGACTGATGATAACACATGTGACGATCATCACAAGCTTTTGTACATGTATGCAATCTGACACGCTGAACTTATGTACTTCTTAAAGTAGCTTGGAACTAGTCAGTTTCGACCTTGTCTTGACGATGTTTCCAAAGTTTATCATGTGAGCTGTCTACGCCTCTATCCAAACACATTTAATGGTTTTGCATCAACAAATAGCACCAAAGCACCATGCTGACTTAGCCTTCTTCATCGTAGTCTTCATCATCTTCATCCATCCCTCTATTCAAGTTTGCAAGCTGAACGGGATCGATGGTCATCTTCTCAACTTTAGAAAGCGACCACTCAGGATACTCCTCATGCTCGAATCCAGTGTCAGGAGCGGCTGATATACTTGGTCGGACTAGAAGCTAATATCGATTTTGAATTCCCATTTTCATCCAAATCCGCATTCAGGTCAGAGTTCCGGACAAGTAGTTCTTGGGGGTAGGAATGCTCTCATTTGATTTATCGAGATGGTCACCATTTTCTGTCCCTTCAAGATCCTAATTTAAATTGTCCTACTTAGAAACATCTCCATCAGCTTCAAACTTCTCATTCTACACAGTTGCGTCCCTTCCAAGGCTCGACAAAACTTAAATGAAATATGCCCCCTAATATCTATATGCTAAGCAATTTAATTTAAATAATTTTGTTTAGGGGTTAAAATTAATCCCTAATTTTTTAATGCGATAAATGACTAAATGGATTGCCAAAATTTAGGTGTCAACAATATATATTTGCAACCTACACTAAATAATAATGACATGAAATGAGATTAATTATGAATTAACCCTATTAACTAACCAAGTAAATCACCTTTGTGTTTTCCTTTTTTTTTTTTTTTTTTTGAAAGAAATGAGTTGGTAATTTTTATTTTAATTTCAAAAATATTTTTGCAAGCAGTCTTCATTAATTTTACCCTAAGCTACTAACATGCAAAGGGTGGTCATGCAGATACAAAATCATTAAAATAACATTCAATAAACCAAAGTGATAGATTGTAAGAAATTATAACTAACATTAAGCAAAATAAACTACAACTTTATTAAGGTTTACTCTCTAAAAACTTACAAAAAATGCTGATTAAAAATGCATGTCCTAAACATGGTTTTTAAATGACACGACACCTAAATTTTTTTATGTTGTTTAAAATGTTAATTATATGCAATCTTAATCTAAATTTAATATGCATGAGCTTTACTTTAATGACATGTGAGATGACATAACTTGAACCATCACAATACGTGTGCAATCTAATTTACATGATCCTAAATATGCATGTGCTACATGATACGGAATGGATGACGTGGTAAATCTATCTGCATGTTCTTTTTAAAGTAATGCAACTCCAATAAATTCTATTTTTCTTTTTATATATATATTTGCAACCTACACTAAATATAATGACATGAAATGAGATTAATTATGAATTAACTCTATTAACTAACCAAGTAAATGACCTCTGTGTTTCCCTATTTTTTTTTTTTAAAATGACTTGGTCATTTTTATTTTAATTTCAAAAATATTTTTGCAAATAGTCTTGATTAATTTTAACCTAAGCTACTAACATGCAAAGGGTGGTCATGCGGATGTGCAATCAATACAATAACATTCAATAAACCTAAGTGATAGATTGTAAGAAATTATAACTAACATTAAGCAAAATAAACTACAACTTTATTAAGGTTTACTCTCTAAAAAAATTACAAAAAATGCTGATTAAAAATGCATGCCCTAAACATGGTTTTTAAATGACATGACACCTAATTTTCTTTTTATGTTTTTTAAAATGTTAATTATGTGCAATCTTAATCTAAATTTAATATGCATGAGTTTTACTTTCATGACATGTGAGATGACATAACTTGAACCATTACAATACGTGTGCATTCTAATTTACATGATTCTAAATATGCATCTATCCGGAATGGATGACGTGGTAAATCTATCTGCATGTTCTTTTTATGATTTTTCTTTTTAAAGTAATGCAACTCCAATAAATTCTATTTTTCTTTTTATATATATATTTGCAACCTACACTAAATAATAATGACATGAAATGAGATTAATTATGAATTAACTCGATTAACTAACCAAGTAAATGACCTTTGTGTTTTCCTTTTTTTTTATTTTAAATGACTTGGTAATTTTTATTTTAATTTCAAAAATATTTTTGCAAACAGTCTTGGTTAATTTTAACCTAAGCTACTAATATGCAAAGGGTGGTCATGTGGATGCACAATCAATAAAATAACATTCAATAAACCGAAGTGATAGATTGTAAGAAATTATAACTAACATTAAGCAAAATAAACTACAACTTTATTAAGGTTTACTCACTAAAAAATTACAAAAAATGCTGATTAAAAATGCATGCCCTAAACATGGTTTTTAAATGACATGACACCTAATTTTCTTTTTATGTTTTTAAAATGTTAATTATATGCAATCTTAATCTAAATTTAATATGCATGAGTTTTACTTTAATGACATGTGAGATGACATAACTTGAACCATCACAATACGTGAGCAATCTAATTTACATGATCTTAAATATGCATGTGCTACATGATACGGAATGGATGACGTGGTAAATCTATATGCATGTTCTTTTTATGATTTTTCTTTTTAAAGTAATGCAACTCAAATAAATTCTATTTTTCTTTATAATATATATATTTGCAACCTACACTAAATAATAATGACATGAAATGAGATTAATTATGAATTAACTCTATTAACTAACGAAGTAAATGACCTTTGTGTTTTCCTTTTTTTTTTTTTTAAATGACTTGGTAATTTTTATTTTAATTTCAAAAATATTTTTGCAAACAGTCTTGATTAATTTTAACCTAAGCTACTAACATGCAAATGGTGGTCATGCAGATGCATAATCAATAAAATAACATTCAATAAACCGAAGTGATAGATTATAAGAAATTATAACTAACATTAAGCAAAATAAACTACAACTTTATTAAGGTTTACTCTCTAAAAAATTACAAAAAATGCTGATTAAAAATGCATGCCCTAAACATGGTTTTTAAATGACATGACACCTAATTTTCTTTTTATGTTTTTAAAATGTTAATTATATGCAATCTTAATCTAAATTTAATATGCATGAGTTTTACTTTAATGACATGTGAGATGACATAACTTGAACCATCACAATACATGAGCAATCTAATTTACATGATCCTAAATATGCATGTGCTACATGATACGGAATGGATGACGTGGTAAATCTATATGCATGTTCTTTTTATGATTTTTCTTTTTAAAGTAATGCAACTCCGATAAATTCTATTTTTCTTTTTATATATATATTTGCAACCTACATTAAATAATAATGACATGAAATGAGATTAATTATGAATTAACCCTATTAACTAACCAAGTAAATGACCTTTGTGTTTTCCGTTTTTTTCTTTTTTTTTAAATGACTTGGTAATTTTTATTGAGAAGAAAGTGACATAATGATGCAACGCTCATCCTTTGGTATTTTTTTTTTCCTTTTGATTAAAAAAACTACACGATGGGAATACTAAAACATTAAACTATGCCTCATTAAGTAAAGGCAACATATGGCGTGCATATTATGAAATCTATATGACCTAAATAACATTTTTTGTTTTATTAAAGGAAAATTATACTAATTCTATACGAATCTTAAAAATCAAGGTGCGTTGCTTTAAACATGAAATGTGTATGGAGCTAAGTTCTAGATATGACATATGATGCATGATATGTGAAGTGTACCTAACGATTAAGTACCAAATGACCCATCGAAATATATGTCATATTGATAATTCACTAGTACAACTCAATGACATATTATCTTAATGCGAATCAATTACGCGAAGCAATCCGTAAATTTTCCATGAAAAGTCGAAATAATCAAAAATCTAACCCGACGTCTCGTGGCTCAATATTTTTTATTATTATAACTTAATATGACAAATTTCCTAATCAGATAATGATAAAATAATTCAGAACAAATCAAGTCAGAATCACAAACTATGAAATGGAATATTTGATCTGGATTTAGTTTAAAGAAATTACCTAGTCCAAGGCACGGCTTTCTCGAGGGGACGGTGACAAGGCTTGTGAACTGACAAATAAGGTATGACTGAGGTTTGTTGGAAGCTTCTTTGGAGATGCGATTATTGCTGGAATTTCTCCTGGAATCGTCCCATCAGTAATGGATTTGCCAGACTGATTTGGATGAAGGATGGTGATACTTGGTGAGCGTCGGAGAACGTCGCGGAACAGGAATGCCGAGGCTGATGACAGGCTCGTCTCGGGGAGCGAAGGTCTACGGTTGCTAGTAGATTGGATCAGTAGCCAAACAAACCTCAAGCGGCCTGCAAAACAAGAAACTTAACGTCGTAGGGATGAACGTCGACTTGGTCACGACTCGGGGCCTGCAAGGATGTCACCGTGACAAATCACATCGACATAACGTGGGGCAACCGCGGGAGATTTCAGCATGGCAAAATCGAATAACCATTGGAGGACAGTGAGCGATGGCATGATGGTGCAAGGGGAACTATAGGTGCTCGTCATTAATTCAGGGCAGCAACCACGCGTCGCAGAGTTAGACCCGACAGCAGCAATGTCTTCGTGGATTGACGCTAACTCAGCTAGGTGGAGCGGTTCAGGTGCTCGCTGGAGTATGTGGTCGCAGCTGACTTTGCTGGTCGCTTCGCCAAGAGACGTGTCTCTCTCTACTGGTTGTGTCGACCTCCAAGTAGTGCTGGTCAGATCATGGGATAACCATACGACCACCCATGATCATGAGGAATAGTAATATAGTGGAGAGAAAGAAAGAAAAAGGTAGAAGCCCGAATGTGGTTATGGGAGGATAGAAATATTAAAAAAAAACTATGAATTGAGGCCGTGCTTCTCTCTCGATCTCTCACTCTCCAGTGGCCGCTCTCATGAAATCTCACCAGCAGATTGCCAATTTCTTCCCCCCTTGAACAAACCCTTACGCTCCCTATTTATAGACAAAAAAAAAATTGTTTTGCAGGTGAAGATTTTCCAAGATAATTGCATATATTCATTCAACCGTTGACGATCGTCTTTTGAAAAAAAGGGATATGCTCAACAAGAAAACGATTCCAAAATCTAAAATCTTTTGTGAAGATTTTCTAAGATAATTTACCCAACTGCTGACAATCATCTTCTAAAATGAGGGGATACGCCCAACAAAAAAAATGCTCCATTATCCAAAATCTAAAATCTTTCAAAATCTCCCTCCACAACCAAATGTTTTATTTTATAAATTATTTCTTATCCTCTCTTTTTTTTTTTTTTTTTAAAAATCTTTCAAAATCTCCCTCCACAACAATTTTTTTTTATAAATAAGTAAGTTTAAATAGTATTGTTACCTAAATGTAAATGTTATGAAATGCTTAATGTAGTTTTTATATGACGAACAAGTAAGTAAAATAGTAAAAATTTAGGTGTCAACATTAAGTGATCGAAAGAAATGTTATAACACTCAAGTGAACACTGTACAAAAAGTTATAACCCTCGTTGTGTTCTTTTCTCTTATATAATCATACGATACACGTGTTCTTCTCAAGTGATGTAAGGAACCACTTCCATCAGCAACACATTAATCTATCAAGGCTTCCCGCCAATAATTTACTAACATACTACCTCTTTATTGTCCTGAGTATGGCCAAGACTAGATGAGTTGTGCACCTTGTCACAGTACCTCCAAGTTCTCTTGAACTTCCCATTCTTTGACTTGTTCACCTCTATTAAGGTCCATCCGACCATCATCAGTCTTTCCTTTTATATTCCTGGTTCTAATGGTGATAAAGCTCTCCTTTTATTAGTTCAACTTGACACAAGACAACATATCCATATGTCGGATATTGATATAGACAAATGGTTTAGTCAACTTCAAAATATCATAGCAGTTTCCCCCAACATATAGAACTTGAAAAATAAAAGTGATAGACTGATGATAGCTGGTTGGACCTTAATGAAGGTGAATAAGTTAGAAAAGAAGAACTTCATGGGGACTTGGAGAAATCGTAACAAGATGAAAAATTTCTACAGTCTTGGTTATACTCAAGAAGATGAAGTGGAAGAGAATACATAAGTCAACTACTATGATTTAAACCTTAATATACTCACGCGTTGACAATAGAAGCAGCTCCTTATATCACCTGAGAATACAGTGCGGGTCACATGATTTTATATTATGATTTGAAGAGCCAGATATATTACTGAAAATCAATTTAAATCTCAAGAATATTGATAGCCAGATATATTTCGATTTTTATTTTATTTTATCATAAGAGCATAAAGATCTACCGTTGACCATTGGTTTAGGAGTATTAAGAACAATTAATGGCAAGACCTCCATATTTTGATGGAACAAATTATTGCTACACGAAATGAAAGTTGAAAGCATACATCGGCCAACAAATCCAGCCATTCGGGGCACTTTTAAGATGGTCTTAATGATGCTCAACCAGTTGAACAATCACATCAACAACATCTTATGGTACTGAGCAGTTTGCAATAGCTTAAAAACTCCAAAAGCCACAATCACTCTTGAAGAATTGTTGAGGAAGCAGGCCTTAGATGCTATTGCTTTATATTCATTATATTGTGCTTTATCTCCTTCTAAGTTTAATCTTATTTCAACTTGCACTATGGCCACAAATATTTGGGACATATTTTAAGTAGACTTTCGAAGGCATTGATAGAGTTAAGAAAACCAAGATGAACATACTTTTGGGAGTGTGTGAAACCTAAACCTTCAAAAGTAAGTCCGACAAAACTATCACTGAGATGAGCACTTAGGGTGCGCATGACAACGCTTCTTGGCTGGGGAAGAGTTTTTTTTCAGAAATAGTTATTTTCTATTTCTATTCCGGGGAACAATTTCTAATTAAAAGAACTCGTTTGGTAACTACACAAAATTTCTACTCTTGGAATAGAAAAAGAATAGAAATGCGTTTGGCGACCGGCGGTGGCGGCGATGATCGGCCACGATGGCGGGCGATTGGAGGTGGCCGCGGCAAAAGAGAGGAATAAAAGAAAAATAAAAAAATAAAATTAGCTTATTTCTAGAGGTTGTTCCCGGGAATAGAAGCAATTTTTTTTTTTATTTCTCGTTTCTGCTCAAAATCTATTCCCGGGCTAACTTTCTATTCCGAGGAATAGAAAAACAACTTGGTGTTATCAAACGGGTTTCTGTTCTTTTTTTGTTCCTGGGAACAAAAGAACAGAAATTCTAAGAAATAAAAACGTTACCATGTATACAAAGATAGTAAATGGTCTTGCCTATCAAGGAAAGACATTTACCAATGAAGAATATGTGGACAAGATCGTAAGAGCAATGCCAATTGAATGGAATCACCTGAATACCTCCATTTGAGAAACACTAAGGATCATACCTCTAAAAATGGATGAGTTAATAGGATCTCTAATGGCCTATGAAGTTGAAACGACAATACGAATGTGATAAAAAAAAAAGTAAGAAGTTCATTGCATTTAAGGTTGACACTTATGACGTAGATGATAGGAAAACAGATGAAGATGATGATGATGATGATATGACGTTATTACCCAAAAGGTTCAAAAACCTTGTGAGAAATAGGAGAAACTTCTAGGGCAACAAACAATCAAAAGAATTCGATGAAAGGAAGTTCTCTAAGAGGAAAGAGGATAACAAAGGTAAGGATGTGATATACTTTCAATGCCAAAAACATGGACACACCAAGCCTGATTGTTCCTTACTCAAGAAATCGAAGAAGAAATTCGAGGGAAAAAAGAAAAAAAAAAAACCTTAGAGGTAGTGTTAAGGTGTGGTTCTTATTCCCCATTGATAGAGAGACACAAGGGCCCCACTAGGCCGCCCTAGCAAGGGTTGAGGGAGCAACGCCCCTAGTTGCCAAAGGGTTTTTATAAATTCAGTTAATATTTTATTGGTAGTTTGGGCTTAGGCCTATGAATTGCTACTACTACTTATATAATTTCTTTATCCCGTAATTGAGAGTTGTAATAGAGAGGTGGTAGTGCTAATTATGATGGAATCCTCTGCTAGATTTAAGCCTAGTTTAAAAATGAACTAGGATAAACCTTGTGTCTTGATTTCTCTCTCGCTTTTACTATATTTTGTCGTGTTTTTGCACCTAATGGTAAAAATATGGAGTGATACTTAGCTGCGCATGACAACGCTTCTTGGCTGGGGAAGAGTTTTTTTTTTTTTTTTTCAGAAATAGTTATTTTCTATTTCTATTCCGAGGAACAATTTCTAAGTAAAAGAACGCGTTTGGTAACTACACAAAATTTTTAATCTTGGAATAGAAAAATAATAGAAATGCGTTTGGTAACGCAACGGTTTCTTTTTTGTATTTATTCGTTTTTTATTCTTGCTCATGGATCGCCGACTGCCAACGGCCGATGGCCCGTAGTGGCGCGATGATGGTCGGCAGCCAGCGATCATGCAGCGGCGTCGGCGGCGGGCGACCGGCAGCGGGGGTGGCGGATGGCGGCGGCGGTGGGCGGCGACCGGTGGCCAACGGTGGCCGATGGTCGGCTAGTAGCTCCGGGCGGTTAGAGGTGGCCGCGGCCAGAGAGAGGAACAAAAGAAAAAGGAAAAAGAAAATTTGGCTTATTTCTAGAAATTGTTCCCGGGAACAAGAAGCAACTTTTTTTTTTGTTTCTTGTTTCTACTCCAAATCTATTCTCGAGCTAACTTTCTATTTCGGGGAATAGAAAAACAACTTGGCGTTACCAAACAGGTTTCTATTCTTTTTCTGTTCCGGAGAACAAAAGAACAGAAATTCTTAGGAATAGAAGTGTTGTCATGCAGGCCCTTAATGTGAATCCAACAATGATGAGATTGAGGAGCAAGCACATCTCTATCTGATGGTTGACATGCAATTTAAGGAAGATGAGATAAATTGTTCAAATTCTTATTGTACAGAAGAATTTATTAATGAATTATGTAATGCATAATAAAGGTTTCAAGAAAATTCGTGATTTGAAAAAGGAAGTTTCCAAATTGAAATAGCAAGGTGTTTTGAAAGGAGAAATGGTCGTTGAGCACAAAAAGGAAATTTCTTTTGTAAAAGAAAAAGAAAAGGATTTTTGCAAAAGGAAAATAATTCTATAAGGAAGAAATTTCTAAGATTTACGTAAAGTTATATCTTGATGCCAAAACCCTAGCATGTGTTCTTTCCATATTTATTACAACAAATCAAGTCTTAGTTTTGAAAAAAAGTGAAATAAAAAATGATACTCCTTTCGACTTGGATTGATAGTCAATCGAAATATCTAGGCCTTCAAATAATAATGTGTAATCATACCATAACCATCCTAGCCGATTGATTTCGTGCATAAAATCAGAAGGTCGACTTGGGCCTACAATTTTAAACATTATCATAGGTGATTGACTTGGGGAACAAGGAAATCCAATGGTAAATAAGATATCATCACATAGCCGATTGATTTGGTCTCTTATTGAAAGCTCTATTCCTCCGCTTGAAGATAGGACGCTTGGCTGAGACAGAAGCATGAAGGGGCAAAATTGCAATTGACTTAATATAGTATAATAAAATTATGCAATTTGTTTTTTGTGCGGATGACAAGGATTTTTTTTTTTTTTTTTTTTTTTTTTGGGGGAAGGAGGTTGGACTGAACTCAGTTATAAAGTAATTGTAATTCGATTGCTTCAACTTTTTGTGGCAAATAGTACATGAAGATCTGGTTTCTGCCAAGAAAAATGGAAGGAACTCATGGGTGGTGACGCCTTGCTTCAGAATTTTGTAGAGAGAAGGCGTTCCATGAGTCTCAATACATGGGACAAACCCTAACTAAAAACGTGGAAAAGAGACAAATGTAATCATTACATTTGTATCGACAACCAACCTAGGCAATTCAATTGAGCGTGAAATAATCTGCGATCGAAACATTTCATGGTTTTAATTGCTGACAAACCTTATATATAGTCAGCGGATAGACTTAAGAGATTGCACAGCAAGAGCGACTAATATCTGTTAAAATATTTAACTAATAAATCACATATTTATATAGCAATTTAAGTTTTTAAAATAGTTGGCAATAGTCTCATAGAATTTCACATGATATTAGAATTGGAGGTCCTGAGTTCAAATTTTTATAGGCCTCATTTGCCTCCTCAATTAAATATGTTCACATTTAATACTAAGCAAAAATATTAGACTTAACACGAGAGAGAATGTCACAATTGGTTTAGTAGAAAGGTCGATCGGGGTGAACTACGTTGTGGAAGCTTTGGTAGCTATTACCACGTTCGTCACATTTGGCCAAAACAATACGGATGGAAGGAGCTACCCTTTTGTGAAGGTGGTAGTTGAAAGATTCATCGCCATTGGTAGCTGTCACCGCATACGTCGCATTTGGCCAAAACGATATGGAGGTGAGGGGCTGCCGTTTTGTGAAGGTGGTAGTTGAAAGCTTCATCGCCGATGGCAAACCCTTTGCCAGGGCAACCACTGATTGAAGACAGATCAACGTGAATGCCGACTACCTCCAACCATTCCCCGGCAACTTAAGGGATGAGTTCACCAGGATCCTATACTGCATGAGCGGCCTACTTTGGGAATGGACAGGGAATGACAATGCCCCAGTGGGCCTCTTAACCGGGACTGCCAACTACATTAGGCTAACGGGAGGATGGGCATACAAGGGTTGGCCTCGAAGAGGGTTGGGGTTGAGATGGGATGAGGGGTACGTGGTCACGGTGAACTTCTTAGAGTATTGCGAAGAGCTTTGATCATGGTTTGTGCCGCACCTCAATGCCATGATAATCAATTCATATAGGGATGTGTACTTCATGGAGCCACTTGGGAAGTCTGTGAATGAATTGTGGGAGGACTATAAGTTACAATATGCAAACCCTAGACCGACACCAGCTCAAACCTTCGGGTACTAAATCATGTTAATACATAAGAAGATATAGTTAAGGTTGGTTTCTTGTGTACAAAATAATTTTCTGTTCAATAAATAGTGTTGAGCAAGTGCAAATGAGGAAGTTGTTTCTGTTTGAAGTTTGTAACGTCTAATGATGGGCTCCTTCATAGCAGCAGTAGCATGGCTAGTCAAAGTAACTATGCTTTCTCCTTTTTTGTTGTGGTTGTTGACTTCAAGCATGACCTCCTTTTCAACAAAAGTCTTGATTGAAGTATCCGCCAATGATCACTTGTCACATCCAAGTTCGTTTGGGTAAATTTATTATCTGGTTGGTGAAATTAGGGCTCGTTCCCTATCCAACACTGAGCATTCGACATCATCTTGATGTCTTGAGCAGAATCATTAATATGGGAATGCATTTTCGGCATTTAGAATGGCGTGAAAATTCTCAGTATGTACTGATAGCGAAATATCCTCATTTAATATCATAACTATTAAATTTCGTTGTTGTCATGATTTCAATCAAAGGAATAAGTACATCATAAGTATTATAACTTTCGTGCAATGCTTGCTTGTGTGTTATAACATTTTCTTTAAATCACTTAAATGCTACATCGGTTTTTTTTTTTTGGTCAGTAATGCTACATCGGTTGAAAATCGTTCATTTGAGTACATGTTCTGGCAATTCATTCTATTTGCCTTTTAAAATTAAATATTAAGTCCAATGTGACTTTTTAAAAAGATTCAAAGTCCAAATTGGAAATTTGTTCATATGACGTGCCAAAAGTAACCAAAAAGTTAGAAAAGAAAACCCAAGAAGAAATCATATGAAGAATTTTAGTCATTCGATCAAATATCCAAACAACAGGTTTATGACTAAATTGGTAAATTTTAATAAGGTTTAGGATTAAATTTGCAATTTAAGACTACGTTTGCACAATAGAAAGATTTATGAGTAAATTAGCTACTATACAACAAGTTTAGGATTTTTTGGACAATTATCTCTAGAGTTTTGTAGCCCCCGAAGTCCAGTGACAAAGCAATATCAATACACATCCTCCCTTTCTTTCTTTTTTAAAATCAATTCCACTATATGATTTTACCATTTTAAAATTCGAATTAGTGCATGCCCATCTTCTTCCTTCAAAGGAATTTCTTTAAAGTTCGAAAGTTGAAAACTTCTTTATCCGGTTTCCAATGAATTTTCCTTTTTGTTTGAGTGACTAGGTATATACACCACGGCTACTTAATTGATCTCGATTAAGAAGGATGCATTAGCTTTCATTTTGTTGACAACTAAATTTTGGCATTCCATTTAATTGTTAATTACATAAAAATTAGGGACTAAGTTTTAGTCCCTAAATAAAAATATTATTTAAAACTGCATATAGTTATTAGGAACATTTGCATTAGTAGTTAATAGATTCATATAATTTGCAATTCAATCAAATTGGCGGTACATGGACTCAAATGATTGGTTTTGAGCTTAATTAATTGATTGGACTGAGGCCATGATAGTATTCCAAGCCCGTTACTTCGTTCACGGCCAGAATTAAGCTTTATATTTGGGATCACATGGAAAGCAATCGGCATGATATTTCAAAATATTCACGCGTGAGAGATGAGCAGATTATTTTGTTATTCTTGAGATCTCTCGTGTATTGTCAACTGGCATATGAGCAGCGAACATTTCGCTCGGCAGAGAGAGATCCCCGGCCTTAATCAAATAAAATTTTTGCATGGAATCAGTCAATCAGGAAAAGAAATAATTGATTGGGGAAAAGAATATATGAAGAGGTCAGTTCCTGTATAGTATAAATAGACCATCGCATAGTTAAAAAGAGGGGGCCACACAATCGATACAAACGGCCACATTGAGGGGAGCGCAAGAGAGAGAAAAGGGAGGAGAAAGTCTGGACGTGCGAGGTTGGTTCATTGAAAATCGTGAGAGGGAGAGAGGGCACCTCCAATATTCCTTGAGGCACTCACGTTGATCAACGGAGACAACTGCTGCTTGCACCAGGAAAAACCCTGCATCGCTGCCGTTCTGACCTCCCTGCTCGATGACCACGCTGCTTCCCTGCCCCGAGTAGCCCTGCACGGCTATGACGTTTTCATCCGAACAATGCTTGGGCCCAACTAATGCGACGATCGATGCTGCTCCCTGTACGAGACCTTGACGTTGGAGCCTCGCTGCTCTGTTATCCGACCCCGCCGGTGAACCAGTACTCCTGCTAATCCCAACATCGCCTGCTTGAAGCTGCTGCCGTTGCTGCCCATGTCCACGTACCGTGATTCAGCAAATTCCCAACGACGCTGTTGCTCTCCCGACAATGCAGTTTCCCCGTGACGCTGGCTGTGACGCTGATCATATGACGATGTTGATGGATTTAATCATGGGCCTAAGTTGGCCCGGCCACGATGGGCCTAAAGGTCCGGCCCACGGGAATTAGGTCTGTGGAAAGAGGAACCTATAAAAGGGATGAGAGAGAAGGAAGACACCTTTTGGCATAATTCAGTACGTACGTTCTCCTTCTCTTCCAAAGTTCTCTCTCAACGACGCCATCTTCCCTTCACGGCGAATTTTCGACATCGGATCGAACGGGGACTGAATTCTCTTCCTCTTTTCGGCGTCGGTGTCTAATCGTGGCTAACAAGGTACGCTCGAATCCGTGGTGTGCTTTTTGATCGGTGATACGTGATTTCTTAGGGGCTTATCTTCCGCATTTGATTTAGGGGTTCGGTTTAAGTGCCGAATCCGATTTTGGGGATCCGTTATTCCCTACATTGGTATCAGAGCCCTTGTTCGCGTTTTCCCGACTTGTTTGTTGTTTGATGATTGATTTTTCGCAAAAAGCACTTCGGCCGTACGGATCGGGGCGAGAAATCCCGACACCCGAGCGTTGTTCGCCCATTTTTCCGATTTTTCGTAAGTCGAAAAAGAAATCTGATGGCATAGGGAGGAAGACGACGTCGAGGCGAGTCCGGCGACATGTCGCACGCCGCGGAAGACGCCGCACGCGCCCCCCACGCGGTCGAGGCGCGCGCGTGGGCGCGACGCGCCCGAGCGCGCTGGTTCGTCCAGCGCGTGCGGCACACGCGCCCGGTGGCGAAACCGGCGCTGCGCGCACCGCCGGCCGGCGAGCCGCACGCCGCGGTCCACGGACCGGCAGCGTGCGGCGTCGGCATGGCGTCACCCAACGGCTTGATCGGCGCCCGGGTGGCGTCATCTCTGACGTCAGGCGCCCGGCGTCGGTTGGCGGGCCGGTCACCCGGCCCGCGACCGAGCCGTGACGCCCGGCACGCGCGCGCGTGCGTGCGTCTTGGTCGGTTCGTCCGGCCCGGCCGACCGGCCCGACCCGGAGACCGGTCCGACCCGACCGGGAGACCGGTCCGACCCGACCAGCCCGGCCCGACCCGGCGATCGACCCGTTGACCTCGGTTGACCGTTGACCTCGCGTTGACCGTTGACCGCGACCGTTGACCGTTGACTTTCGTTGACCGTTGACCGACGACCGTTGACCGTTGACCGTTGACCCCCAAAAAAAAAAAAAAAAAGGAATTTGTTTCTTTTTCAATTATGTCTATATGGATTATATGTAATCCATTTTTTTTGTTCTGCATTTGTTGCAGGAACAATGCCTCCCCTTCATTACGCACGCCTATTCGCGTAATTACCGATAAACAAAAAAGGCAGCTTCGTGTTGATAGGCGGCCCGACCGATTATCGATGGGAGAGTGGTGACATAACTTGATCATGTTCTTGAAGTCAACGGGATGATACAAAAAGGTCATATGGAATGGTCGTCCCCCATGCCACGAGAGATGGTGCGATTTTCATTAACACTCTTCCACCTGAATGGCAAGATGTGTTGAATCGCATATGGGATGTCAACGAGTCGGCTTCATATAAGAAAATTGTGATGATTTTTGTTAAAGAATATTACTGCATTGTTACAAGGGAAAAGATCCAGAATTTGAATGAAAGAGGATCTTTCCCAGTTCGTGTCTTTGGCTTGGCGTTAGATGTATTGGCTGTTTTTGGTTTAGTGTTCTTTGTGGACTTATCATGTAATGTTAACTACGATTGTTGTTAATGTAGCAACCTATGTGTTAGTGGTATTCTATGAAAGCATTTTTATAATATTGTATGTCAATTATCTTTGCTTTTACATTTATTGCTAGTTCTTTGTGGGTAGTTAGATGTGGGTAATTAGTGAAGTTTTTGTAGCTTCATAGAATTGATTTTGCATATGACAATCATATTAATGATAGTTTTTAAGTTAGGATTTTTTGGAGGATGATTGGAAACATAGTGACCTTTTGATTCTAAAACCTTACTTGAAATTATTCATTAATATGATGGGTCTATGCAAAAGGGATGCATAAATAATAGGCATTAATAACTCGTGCACATATGTCGATGTGTTCGGATCAATGGCTTCACCACAAGAGCATAGTTGCCGAGCTAAACAAAGGAGAAAAGCTCAATGGTGACAACTATGAAATTTGGCAAATGAAAATCCGATATGTCTTTGGAAGAACAAGAAGCACTTGAGGCTCTTAACGACCATGGTAGAACCCGAAGATGGAAACACTTTGCACGACACAAGAGAGACAAAGAAGCTTTTCTTTGTGTGGAAAAGAAAGAACTCTCTTGCTCGCATCACGTTGCTGAGCGGCATGGAAAATGATGTCATGCGAGAGTTTAGGCGTTTTGACAATGCCAAAGAAGTGGGAAGCATTGGCGGCAAGATTTGGTCATACTTCGGTGACCAGGCGAGACGGCTCACTATCGAGATTTGACTCTTATAAGAAGCCTCATGGTCGAGACCATGAAGCAACATCTTAGAAAGATGTCAAACATGATAACTGAGCTGAAAGATGCTGGCCATGTCCTGACAGATGAGCAGCAAGTGCAAGCAGTGATTCGTTCCTTGCCTCAGAGTTGGGAGCATATGAAGGTGCACCTGACTCATAATGAAAATATCAAAACCTTCGAGGATGCAATGCGTCATCTTGAGCTGGAAGAGGACCGCTGTTGGCGGCTAAGCCGATCTTGAACTCTATCATGCTAGTTCTAGCTCAAATGGAGCTTCGAACTCCAAGCGCAAGCGCCCTAACCGGTTTGATAAAGGGAAAGGCAAGGAACCGTCCTTCGGAAAGAAACCCAAGTTTAACCAACATGAAAGAGGAAAGCGTCCTCGCATGAAAAAGCTTACAAGGGTGAAATGCTACAACCGTGACAAGAAGGGTCACTATGCTCGCGACGTCGTGAGCCAAAGAAGGTATACACCCCTTGTATTTTTCAGAACTTTGCTTATGTGTCGAGTTACGTATTCTTAGCTGAGTCTAATCCTTTGTGGACTTGTGGATTCGGGATCGACGGACCATGTAGCGAAGGATAGAGGATCCTTCGTGGAATTCCGACCAGTACCAACGGAACTCGGTGGATCTATGTGGGAAACAACTCCGAGCTGAAGTGAAAGGAATTGGCACATGCCAGCCGAATATGCGTGGTGGACGCACTTTGTTCCTACATGATGTGTTGTATGCTCCGGAGATTCGTCGGAATTTAGTCTCTGTTTTTAGTGTTGGTTAAATTAGGTTTTAATATGAACTTCTATAATAGAGGTGTGGATTTGTTTTTGAATACAAATTACTATGGTTGTGGTTATTTTCTGAATGGTTTTATTGTATTAGATGTTGATTATGTTAATACAAATGTTTGTTATTCCCTTCTCACGTCTCCTAATTCATATGATAATGATGTGAATGTGTGGCATGCTAGACTTGGTCATATTGGCCAACAACGTATGAATAGACTAGCCAAAGAGGGCTTGTTGGGCAATATTGAAAAAGTCGATTTGCCCATATGTAAGCATTGCCTAGAAGGGAAAACGACAAGGAAACCATTTGGAAAGGGTAAAAGAGTTGAATATCCTCTGCATTTAATCCATGCGGCGTCGTGGTCCAATGAATGTGAGAGGAAGGCATGGGGCTGTTTATTTCATCACTTTTATAGATGATTATACTCGATTCGGATATGTCTATTTGATTTCTCATAAATCTGAAGCAATAAGTTGTTTCAAAAAGTTTTATGAACTTGGTAGAAAATCAATTAGATAAGAAAATAAAAGCATTGAGATCCGATCGAGGTCGAGAATATTTATCTGATGAGTTCAGAAAATTATGTGATGAAAAAGGAATAGAAAGACAGTTGTCTATTCCATATACTCCTCAACAAAATGGTGTTGCGGAGAGAAGAAACAGAACCCTACAGGAAATAGTTAGGTCCATGATGGCGCATGCTAACTTACCTATTACCTTTTGGAGTGATACGTTGTTAACTGCTGCCTATATACTTAACCGTGTGCCTTCCAAATCAGTTACTTCCACTCCATATGAGTTATGGACAGGTAGAAAACCGGACTTAAGTTTTCTTAAGCCATGGGGTTGTGCTGCCTATACACATGAGTCCTCTCACAAGTTTGGGAAATTGGGTCCCCGAGAGGAAAGAAGAGTATTTTCATAAGATACTCGGAACACTCAAAAGGGTATGTGTTCATAGGTGAGCAGGAAAGTGGGAGTATAACTGAATTTGAATCACGGGATGTCACATTCTTAGAGGATGAATTTCCTAAGAAGGGCGAAATAGGGAAAGATCACTCCCTATTTGAAACCTTGGATCAAGATAATGATCTTAGTGGAGTTCGTCCAAGTGGGAGTAATATGAGAAGTGATGAATTGAATTCAACTCATTCTCAATTGCAACCACATAATGAGACGACATCATTATCTAATCCAAGTGGGAGCATAATGGGGAATGATGTGCAAAGTGTACAATCTCCCATACGGCGAACAAGTCGCCAAAGTATTCCCCGTTGACGTTTTGACATTGAAGGGGAAACTTTTATGGTTGCTCCACAAGATGAGGATGAGCCAAGAAATATTAATGAGGCTCTGAATTGCCCTAGTAAGGAAAAATGGATTCATGCAATGGAAGAAGAAATGGAGTCAATGAAATCAAACCAAGTGCAGGAACTGGTTTGATCTTCCAAAAGGACGCCTTGAGCTATTGGGAACAAGTGGGTTCTCAAAATAAAGCGAAAGGCTGATGGCTCGATAGAAGGCATAAGGCTCGCCTTGTGGCGAAGGGTATAATCAACAGGAAGGAATTGATTATGAAGAAACATTTTCTCCTGTAATGAGATTTACCTCGATTCGCATTATTCTGGCAATATGGAGTTTGTTAATACTGTCAAGAGTTGGTTGTCTTCCAACTTTGAGATGAAGGATATGGGTGAGGCTGCATACATTCTTGGAGTTAAGATTTCAAGAGATCGTTCGAAGAGATAGTTGTCTCTTTCGCAAGAAACATATATAAACAAAGTTCTTGAACGATTTCGTATGCAAGATTGTAAACCCATAGACACTCCTATTGCGAAAGGTGAAGGATTGAGCCATAGGCGTGTCCGAGGACTCCACAAGAGAAGGAACAAATGAAACATGTTCCTTATGCTAGTGCTGTTGGGAGCTTGATGTACGCTATGATGTGTACAAGACGACATATGTTTTGTAGTTGGAATGGTGAGTAGATACCAATCCAATCCAGGTCAAGCACATTGGAAAGCCGTTAAGAGAATACTGAGGTATCTAAAGGGAACTGCTGATTATACGTTGAGTTATCAAGGAAAGGATCTGCGACTCGAAGGCTATTATGAAACTGATTAGGGAGGAGATTTAGACGAAGGGAAATCTACCTCTAGGTTTGTTTTCTTATTGAATAATGGCACCATTTGTTGGAGCAGTAAGAAACAAACGTGTATAGCCTTGTCCACGATGGAAACCGAGTTCGTGGCATTATCGCGATAATACAAGGAGTTTGGCTTAAGAGATTTTTGGATCATTTAGGTGTTATTGAGAAAGCTGCAAATCCATTATTAGTTAATTGTGATAGCCAAGCAGCTATAGCGTACACCAAAGATCCAAAATATCATGGCAAGACCAAACATATAGATACCAAGTATAATTTTGTCAAAAATATGGTTGCACGAAAGGATGTGAACTTACAGTACATATCTACGCATAGAATGGTAGCGAGATCCTATGACAAAGCCAATACCTAGAGATGTGTTTTGTGGTCATGTAAAATCTCTAGGATTGCGTAGAGTCTCGATATGCTTGGATATTGTAATTTCCCTGAGTAGTTCACATTTAATGAATTTGAGTTTTCATTATTAATGCCTATGAATCTTTGTTTGATCTTTATGCATCTTAATGCTCGGTGCATTACATTAAGTTGAGAAAGTATGTCGGACAGATAAGAGATTAGCCCACTCACACGGGTAATCGCCTCTATTTACTATGTGATAAATAGAGATGAGACGGTTTTTAAGCTTATTATCTAGGTGATAATCGAGAGCTCAAGCTTAAAATAAATATGTCGCCTTAACTAAGTGTTAAGATGAGGACATGATATGTAATATGTCCGAAAGTAAAATACCCACATATTTTACTTTATCTGTCTAAGATGCCGGATGTGAGTTCGATGAATTTTGTGAATGAGTAAATACGTGAACTCAAGTTAGACATTGGGTATGTCGAACTATCATCTGTACGGTATTGAAATATGTAGACATACGCTCCATGGGAAAGGAGTTAATACCGTAATACGTATTTCATACTACGTATGCATGACACGACCTATAAGAGTGGCAAAAGTTTGATCTCAACTTTTATGCCGTATGAGACTCTTGAGGAAAAGAGTTCCTCAATTTTTAGTGCCCTCATGACTTTTACTTATTCTCAAGATTTCTATTTAGTGTTTGCTATCTTAGAATGTTGCCAATGGTCATGAGTTGATTCGATCTAATGGGACATTACTAGAAAAGCAAGTTGAACTGAAATTGAGAGTTTGAAGGAAAGAGGAAGATCGGATTTGGTAAATCACATTGTGGTTTTGTATTCACTGGTCGACCAATTATGATTGTCTTTGGGATAATCATAATTGTGAATACAATAAATATATCATTGTTCAAATGAGATTAAAGAGAGATATAAATGTGATCGATCGATCTAGGGTACTGCATACTAAATTTACTCGGAATGTGACGCCCAATTATGAGCTGCTATATATTCCTAACGAGATGTATAGCAACGAGCTCTCAAAAAGTATCTTTGGTCGCACGGATTATTCACCGGTATGAATGTTGAAAGAGGAAAAGAGGATTTTCAATTGATGGGCCTAAGTTGGGCCTATCCGCCCATGTTGGTTTTGGTCCACCATGTGCGAGTGGGAGATGATGGATTTAATCATGGGCCTAAGTTGGCCCGGCCACGATGGGCCTAAAGGTCCGGCCCACGGGAATTAGGCCTGTGGAAAGAGGAACCTATAAAAGGGATGAGAGAGAAGGAGAAGACACCTTTTGGCATAATTCAATACGTACGTTCTCCTTCTCTTCCAAAGTTCTCTCTCAAACGACGCCATCTTCCCTTCAACGGCGAATTTTCGACATCGGATCGAACGAGTTGAATTCTCTTCCTCTTTTCGGCGTCGGTGTCTAATCTATGGCTAACAAGGTACGCTCGAATCCGTGGTGTGCTTTACGATCGGTGATACGTGATTTCTTCCGGGGCTTATCTTCCGCATTTGATTTAGGGGTTCGGTTTAAGTGCCAAATCCGATTTTGGGGATCTGTTATTCCCTACAGATGTCGTCCAAAACCACATCATGAACAGCAAAGCCGCTATTGTTATCCTCTCGATGGACCATCAACAACCCCGGCAAGCCTCCTAGCTCAGTCCCCGAAGGTTGCTGGTTTCCTGTTACTTCGCGGCGTGGTATCCAATCCTGTCTCCATCAACCCTAACAAGACATCCGAGAGCTGTAAGTTCCAGCACTTGCTCAGGGAGAAAAGTCAAAAGAACCAACACAGAGAGGCGCTGACTAATGAAGAACAACTGAAGAGGATGAAGCACAAGACACATCCAAGAAGCATGAGTAAAGAAATTGCAAGTTTAGGGATCATTTAAATGCAAGCGTGTGACATATTAGAATAGTTGCATTTTTTTTTTTTTTTGCCTTGTCTTAGATTAGGTCATTTAATTCATCAATATCGCGTGACATATAGTTTGCATGATAGATTGGATGTTTCGTGTCTTGTACGCCATTGCATTGCATGTAGATTAGGTTTCATTAAATAAGAGAAAACCCTAAAATATTAAATGAATTGAGTGTTTATTAAATATCAAATATAGGTTATAGATGCGATTTTCTATCATAGATGTGATTTTCTAACTAACACTACAGCTTTCGTTGCTTTGAGGTACGTATTTCCTTCATGTGCTCACAATTTATTTATTGCTTTGCTTTATTGAGTGTTAATTAATAGTTGCGCTCCCATGTGATCACCTTATATGTTAGGAGTAATTTAAAATCAATGCAAGCTGCATGCAAAACATTTTTTGAAGTAAAAGGGAAAAGGTACCAAAAGGACATCATAAAAATATAGCGTAATCAAGTCCTTAAACTCATTTAATCTCTGGTTCATAGAAGTGAATTAATTCTTCCATAAATCGATCTACTAAAATAGATTAGTAGTGACTCTAATTGAAAAATCATGAAAAATCATTTGTAATTTAACTTAAATTCTAAGTTACGTATTGGTATGGGCTTAGGAGAGCCCGAATTAAGTCTAAGTTTAGTATTCCATTCGTCCTTAGGTGGTGCAAGCGAGGTTAGGTCACGACATATTGTTATATAATTTTGGGCATTCAATCGGACTGGAACAATAGCACCCGGGTTAAATTGAAATGATTTAAAGATTGTCAACTTAATTGATCTCGATTTGGTTTGGTTGTGAACTCAAATGAGATTTTTCAACATAGAAGGCTAGCAATAAAGAAAGGAGGCAAATTACGAAATCAAGATTTACACAATGAAACTACTGCAAGAAAACAAATGATAATGAAGCAATCTTTATTATTCATTGAAGACCATATTTATTTCATGACATGAAGGTAAACAAAAGATAACTTAGGACCAATAGTACAACACATAACTTAGTACCACCAATACAACTCAATCAAACCACTCCACTTTTGCATTACGAACCTTTATTATGGTACTGCTAAGTCATAAAGTAGCAACTATTGGTAATAGCTTATCACACGGTAATATATATATTGAGACTTGGGACTATTCGTTCTAATTATCTTCTGGTAGAGGTGGGATGTATGGAGGGGCTAAGCTCCAGTCTCTAGTGACCTCATCTTGGACCATGTTCTTGTTCTTCGCCACCAACCAATGAGCCGTAATTTTTCTTTCATCCTTCAGAGCATCCATTCCCTTGTTCACCAGTGCAATCCTGCGATGCTCGCCAACATTGAATTCATTGCTATCAACGCCTTGTGTGCCCGTGATTAGATGCAGGCATGTCTCCAACATATGCCCGATTGCCATGGTGCCAGTCAGTCCGCTTTAGAGAGGCTTTAGGTCCGGGGACTTGCGTGAGTCCACCAGCAGCCGTTCTCCGTCGTGGCAATATCTAATTGGAGGGATGAAGGGAATGATATCAAGGGCATCGGTCACTCGAAGGGCGCGGAGCTTCTCAGACGATGAAAACTTCGCCTGGAAGTTCTTGTCCCCGACCTTAGGGCTGGCAAAGGGGAACGCGATCACCAAACAGGCATTCTTAGGGTGGTCGGTGGGTGCGTTGTAGCCATTGGTCACGATGTCCAGCGCATTGATCGTTGCCAAAGCCGCACCTAAGCTGTGGCCGACCACTGCTGATTGTCTCGCCTTTACCAGCATAGAGATCGACTTGCTTCCGAACCTCCCTTAGAACCTGACCAAAGTTGTCCATCAATGCCAGTTTTAATTTGACAAAGTAGTCCAAACATCACTTGCTATATCTTATCATATTTTTAGATTTATATATAAAAAAAAAAAAAGGCGAAGGCAATTTAGAGCTTATTCGGGAGGCAAATTAGCAAGAACAATCTATAAATGGAGTGAAAGTTTCATACCTAGTCTCTAGCACTAAGACTTGTGTACTCATTTAGTAGATCCGACTTCGTATACAAATCTAAAAAACCAGCGTGAATCTTAGTATCAGTGTCATCCTTGAAAATGTTGGTCACTGGCTTCAAATCATCTCCAATATCTTCTAAGGACTCTAGGAGATTCGCCATACCTCTCCAAGTGACCAAAATGTCCCTTCTCCCTAATGCCTCGGTCCCCTCATCAGTGCTCACCGCAATATACCTAGCCTAAGACCTGTCCAGCTACACCAGAAAGGTCGCATGCGACGGCATGTAGAAGTACTGGGTCACCTCATACTTGAACTTGTTGTTGTTCGTCTTGAGACCCACTTCAGAGAAGAGCTTGTCCATCCGGTATAGGGGCATGCTGTAGCCGTCTCCAGACTCCTCCTGGCCATTGTACGTGATGAAAATATGTCTCTAGTTTGAGCCCGTTGAATGAAATCGGACTACGAGAATACGTGAAGTCAACCACGTGTGAGTCAAAAAGCAGTGCATGTGAATTGATCAGCCGAAATTGTTAGAAGAAGATGGCATGTGGATTTCATCTATGAGCCGCAAGCGTGAAGAGGTTAATGATGTGTGACTTCCTTTGTTGTCTTCTACCCATCTCTGCAGGTTTGCAGGACGTAGGTTCTGATATTCGGACCGAACCACGTAAATCCAGCGTCCGATTTCCTTTCCTTCCTTCTGACTAATTTTATCCGATTTGCTTGTCCATATTCCGCAACAAGTGGTATCAGAGCCTGCTTTGGCTGACTTGAAGAGAATCGGTAAAGACGGAAGAAGGAAATGTAAGAATCGACCGATTTGATGGGAAGGATTTTGCTTTCTGGAAGATGCAGATTGAAGATTATCTATACTAGAGAAATTTGCACTTGCCCTTACCTGGGGAGAAACTAGACTCGATGAAACATGCCGAGTGGGAATTGCTGGATAGACAAGCGATGGGTGTTATTCGGCTAACGTTGGGTCATAACGTCGCATTTAACATCGTGAAGGAGAAAACCACCATGAGACTTATGAAAGCCCTATCGAATATGTACAGGAAACCCTATGCCATCAATAAGGTCTATTTAATGTGACGTTTGTTTCACTTAAAAATGGGCAAAGTTATGTCAGTAGTTGAACATATCAACGAATTCAATGAAGTCGTCAACCAATTGAGCTCGGTTGAGATTATTTGAAGATGAGGTACATGCGTTGATTCTATTATCCTCATTGCCTGATAGTTGGAATACTACTGTTACTGCTGTTAGTAATTTCTCTGGGTTAAGAAGTTTGTCGTTTGATGAGGTTCGCGATTTGATTTTGAGTGAAGACATTCATAGGAAAGAATCTGGTGAACTCGTGTCTTCTACTTTAGTAGGTAAAAGTAGAGGAAGAACTAGTACTCGTGTTAGCAGGAACATGAACAGACGAAGTTAGTCTAGGACTGGTAGGGTTGTCTATTGGAATTGTGGTAATAGTGGGCATCGTAGAAGAAATTGTTTTAAGCTGAAAAAATGAAAAGAGTAAGGGAATTAGAGTTGAGTCTACAGATGATGTTGCAGCTGTAGCTAAGAATAATTCTGATGATGTCGATTGTGTCTTGTCTGTCACTGAGGATTCGTCATTCGATGGATGGATAATGGATTTTGGTTGTTCATTTCATGCTACACCAAATAGGAACTAGTTTATCACTTATTAATGCATGGGTACTGGTAAAGTCTAGTTAGGGAACAACGCTGAGTGTGATGTTATGGGTGTTGGTAATGTTAAAATCAGAATACATGATGGTATTGTGAGGATATTGACTGGAGTAAGACACGTTCTAAAATTGAAAAAGTACTTAATTTCCTTGGGTGCCCTAGATTCGGTTGGTTGCAGGTATTCTTCAAAAGGTGGAGTTTTGAAGGTTGTTCGAGGTGCCTTGGTGATGATGAAAGGAATCAAGCACGGAGGCTTGTATAAACTTCAAGGTGAGACAATGACAAGTTTCGCCCCGGAGACGTTGGATGTATCTGTTCGAGAGTTTATTGATTGCTCGAGGAAGACCTGGGTGTTTGTGCCAATGCACAAGTTTAATGCTGGTGTTAGGATCACACGGTCGAGAGCTTTGATCGAGATGGAAACTGATAAATCGATCAAGCATGTGCGGACAGACAATAGCATGGAGTTTTGCTTGGAGCTGGTAAATAAATTCTACATGAAATAGGGCATAGTGAAACACCGCACTAGTGCTTGTAAACCACAACAATTTGCAGAATTGATGAGCAGAACATTACTAGAAACGGTTTCCCTTTAATTGATAGCGGGCGAACGAGCAACGAGTGCTGAACGAAAGCTTTGATCTAGGGCTTCTCGTTTGCTGCTTCATCGGACAACGTCGCCTTCGACGGACTCCTCCTACTAGTTCGACATTCCATCCCAACTGGTGCGTCTGCCCCCTCTCTCAACGCCTGGTAAGTCCCCTTCTCGAATCGTTTATGGCAAATTTCGGGTAGGGTTTATCAGGCTGCTCTAGTTTGTTTCGTTCTGCTGGGATTGATGGACTCGGGGTTGAATCGAGTCCTCGTGGAGGATGGGGAGACTTCTGCTCGAAGCTCCTCTCCTGCTGCTGCTGAGATTTCGTTATTGGCTAGTGTTCCGGTGAATGACCAGAATCTTGGGACCTCGAATCCATCTGTTGCGTCTGGTAGTGGCGATGCGCAACCCCCTCGAGCTCCGGTTGCTGCTAGAACTCGTAGTAGGGGTAGGTTGTGCTCGAAACGTCCTCAGCTGAGAAGAGAGGCTAGTAAGACGAACCCTCGCACTTGGGTTGCAGTTGCGAAGATCGTGGCTAAAGGGTACAAGTTGGAATATACCCCTCCGACTTTCAGGAACAACAAACTAGTCATTGTTATGACAGAGCAAGATTTACAAGTGGCAGATCCTAAGCTACACGATTGCTTATTGCGTTACTTTCTTGGGCAACGTGTCACGCCCCGAACCTCGAGCACGCACACATCCCACTGCGGTCGATAGAAATGCGACTTCCCAGGACACGTTGCCGACCCATTCATTTAATTGCACATGCGGAAACGGATAAATAATCCCCAGACAAAACTCAATTGGGATAGAAAAGCAGCATCACATTTTCAAATTCAAACCACACACCTTTATACATGTCAAACCAGTTCAGTTACAGGACTAGGCTATTAACAAAAAGATCTATAAAAGATCAGTCCTCAAAAACTAAGCTGTCCTAAGATCACCCAGATAGGTCCATTCGCCAGCTCTTCAGTCAGGATCGGCGAAGTCAAAAATCCTCTCAACGACCCTCACTGGTCTACCAAAAAGCTCTAGAGGATCTGCCATCTAGGACCTGAAATTGTTATCCCACAACAGGGTGAGACAATGTCTCAGCGAGTCCTACCCTCTAAAACTCAATTAGGAAGAAAATAAGCCCCAAGGCGCTCTAGTCACACAGAGGATTGAGGACTTACCTCGTCTCAGTCCATTCCTACACGTCGGTACAATTCATACGTTGTCGCGACCCAATTTTTCGGGTTCACCGCCTAAAACTAGGTTGATGGACTACTAAGCCTTTAAGCTTAGCTCGGGCTCTCCCAAGCCCGAGCTAAGCTTAAAGGCTTAGTAGTCGATCAACCTAGTTTTAGGCGGTGAACCCGAAAAAATTGGGTCGCGACAGCTTGGCGACTCCGATGGGGACTTGTGTTAAAACACTTAGTGGACTTAGGCCAATTTTTCTTTTAAAAATATTTTTGTTTGGCAGCGAGGATTCCAGTACGTCCCTAACATTTTTAAGGTGTTAAATGTTCTTGCGAGATGGGAGGTATAAGGGGAGTAGTCTTTGCTAACCTTTGTCTTGAAGGTTGAAGTGTTGGGATAAATGATTTATTTTTCCAATTAGAAGTGTTGTTTGCATTTAAACTGTTGTGCATGCTTTACTGTTTTAGCACTACACATTGCACACACAACCTACCGTCGGACCTGGACCGCATTTAAGGATTCTAGGATGGTGTTGAGAAATGAACCAACCTCGAACGCGAGACCGCGATGTAGAGGTTGCCTTTCTCAACCCCGAAAATTTTTCTTGATGTCAAAACGTTTATCCTTGCTCACGAAACTGCGTGACCATGGGATTTTCTTTTGACGAGCCGAGCTAAGAGGACCCGACATTTGTACGCGAGACTGCGACAAGTCGGTCATCCTTTTAGTTCTAACTTGCTAAGCCTTGTAGTTTAGGTGTTGAGCCTCACATCTCATGTGCATGTTTATGTGATTGCCATTAATTTTCATTGGTGAAGTAAGTCTTCTATCCCTATATCATGCAATTTATTTTTAAGTCAGTCCGTGACAATATAGGTCAATCATTGAATTAATTCCTTTGTCAGTTAGGAATGAAATGAGGAAATTGCCATATAATGAATCATTTGGAAAATAACAAAAACTTTAGAGAATTTGTTTTCAATTCATGTCTTTATTGTTCTCCTTAGGGAGTTTTAAATTTTGATCATTCCTAATTCGTGTTTAGGAAATTTGGTTCTTGTTAATTCCCTTCTTGCAAAGACTTTTTCATGAATAAAAAAAAAAATCAATTAGATTGTTGTCATGGACTAGCTTACGTGTTCCCATTTACACCTCATGCTTACATATTCCCATTTATTTGAATTAGGTGATTATGGAGCGATCTCGCTCACCCGTCCTTACACGGTCAAGAGCTAAAATGGCGGATCAAAACAAGGTGCTGGATCGTATCATTGACGATATAAACAAGCGAATTGCACACCTCCAAAGTCAAGTCAATGAATTGTCCGCATTCTTGTGGCTTTTCTCGTCAAGCAAAAGGGCTGTGATGACATAGCTGAATTTAATGCCACCATGAAAAGACTAGTAACATATCTAGAAGGAAGAATCTCCGACCTGGAGGGTTCACATCACAAGATCAAGGAGGGCGAAGAACTCAAGCACACATGATTCATGGTCCTAAGTAGGGGCATGTTCAATTGCACCTTTCATTGCGTGGGAATTCTTATCGCTTTTCAAGGATTGGTTTAAATTTCTTCTAATGCTTGAATATCACATTTTTCATTCCAATAAATGTAATTTGATTGATGAATATATGATGGGGTATGCCAAACCAGGCCGGCGACGATATCCAACAATGAAAAGAAAATGTCATCAAGGAGAATTTTGAGGACTGGGCTCTTTCATGCTTCCTCATAAAAAAAAAAAAATCATTTTTGAAGCCATTTCCAAAAGCATGCATTAGGTTAGCCGTTTAATTTTCTGACTCATTTACTTCATGTTTTGAGCATTACTTTTTCGGTCGATGAGAAGGCATTTGAAAAAGTACACCAGGTTGCAATTGGCCCAACTATCAAGGATACATTTCGAGGAATTGATATGACAAGATTGTGGGCATGACAGATTTTGGGGCAAAAGTGGATTTTCAGCCTTGAATGATAGTGACAATCCAAAGACATCAACTGCTGAGGCAATTCCCATTGTAGAGATCATTGAATGAATGCTTAAAACCATTTTGCAGTATAGAAAACTGTTTGAAGTTGACATGCTTAAAGCTGTTGAATTTTTTTTAAAAGGGATTTTGCATGATGACTCTTACATGTTTTATCCACCAAATCCACTAAAAAACATCAAGATGGGCTAATTTAATGAATGATGTGGAATTGATTGAGCATACTAAATGAGACGAGTTAGGGTGATGAAAGGCAAACCCTATCCTATACACAGTCCCTTACTCATACACTTGTGAGATGAGTGTAAGAAAGTTCATATACACAAGGTAAAGAGTTCTCTCGCAAAAGGTACGGCAACTGAAATGATGAGAGGCAATTCATTTCTCTATCCCAAACACTACAAGTGATCCATTGCTTAACCCTTTTGAGCCCATACACTTGTGGATGTTCTTTTCAAATTACCCCTGTTAAGAAGCATCCCACATCGGGGCAACTAAGAGATCAAAGGGCATCATGAGGTGAGGAAAATGAATTGAAATTTTCTTGCTCTCACTTTGCATCAATCTTCAAGTCATGCTATTACATTGAATTCATGTGTTAATTTAAGTGCCTTAGGATGACGAAAAGCATTTCTTTCTCTATCCTATACACTTATATCCTTTGCGTAGCCCATTTGAGCCTGCAATTTCATTTCTTTAAACCCGTTGATGATCATCCCCCACACCGGGGCAAGGCAAAACCAGTTGATGATCAACCCCCACACTGGGGTAATGGCAAAAGGCAAATGAAGACTATTGAAAAGTTCTAGTGTCATTTGAAGTGTAATTACTTGACGCATGCATTATGCGCAAGAATTGAATTCAAAATAAAACTAAGGGGCATGAAAAAAAAACAGTGTGCCTGGTAAAAGCAAGGCCGATGCCCATGAAAAAAAGTGAAGAAAAAATGCATGAGAACTAGGGGCATGCAAAAGCGGTGTGCTGGTAAAAGCAAGGCCAATGCCCATAGATGAATATAGAAAGTCAAGATAGGTGACTGTCAATTACAAGAATTGAATCCCAATGGAGCAAAACTCAAAGAACTCAAATTGCCGAATTTTTACAATCAATGAGGCACTTCATGAAGACAATCCCCGATGGTGAAAAAGAAAACTGGTGGCAATGCTAAGATGATCATCAACTCTCACCCTTTACACATTTTTTGAGCCTAATGATCCTTTCATTTCTCAACCCATGAACCCAACCTACGTTACGTCCCTTACAAAGTCTCTTCAGATTAGGGCACTTGAATTAACGTAGGAATTCATATGTTTATAAGCATCGCTTGAAGAAGTGCGAGCAGGATTATTTCTTTATCATTTTTGCAGGGTTCTTGACTTATAAACCTGGAAATGATTACAAGACTGTTCATTCAAATCATTGACTCAAAGAGTCCATTTGTTAAGCCGTTGGCCAAGCCCACATTACGGTCCCTGTTAAAGACCCCTCAGATTGGTAAGATCGTACCGCTTGCGAGAATACTCGGACCCATGTCGATATGATGAAATTGAGTGAGTCTCATAAAATAGCCATTCTAAATGAGAGTGAGTTGAAAGTCCTTTCTAACCGAAAGTCTCTCATTTGGTATTCTTAAGAAATCCATGTCATGAGTGAAAATTGTCTTGAACGATAATTCTCTCTAGTGGAAATTTGGATGATGCAAAAGTCATTATGCATGAATCTTAATTGAATTGATAAAAGGTTCAATAGATTTTGAAGTATGCATTCCATAATAGCCTTAATTGCTTATTTCTTTGGTGAATGCATTTTTGCTCTAATCATGTCGACGAGATAATTTTTCTCAAAGACCCAAGAGCTCCTAACATTCAGATTCCTTTCAAAATGCCTCATGATATAAGGAGATGAGAAACCATCATGAACATTCAAGGTGCATCATTGATGTTCCAAAATTTATTTCTACCAGGAGGCGAGAGGCCTTCACAGGATATCTAAGTTCCAGAAGACATATTCCAAAGAATCAGAGATAAAATCAGGTAAGTATATCTCTACCCATTCTCGACACTTAACTCGGTCAAGCTGTTCCTTTTAAATTGACCTGGCGTGCTTTCGTAGCCCAGAGTCCCCTTTCTATTGACCCGGTGTGCTTTTGTAGCCCGGTGTCCTTTTAAATTGACCTGGCGTGCTTTCGTAGCCCAGGGTCCCCTCTTTATTGACCCGGCGTGCTTTTGTAGCCCGGTGTCCTTTTATATTATCCTGGCATGCTTTCGTAGCCCAAGGCCCATCTTTACAGAGACATATCCCCAATGAGCGAGATGTCATCGGGTAAGTATATCTCTGTCTACACCTTAAATACTTGTCGTTGTACAGGTATTTTCCCTTTTGAGTACACTGACACTCGATGGAGTTGTCCCCAAACTTATTTCCCTATTTAGGCGACCGTAGAATAGTACGGGTCCTAAAAGGTAAATCCCCGTTTAGGCGACCGTAGAATGGTACGGGTCCTGACAAAACTTATTTCCCTATTCGGGCGACCGTAGAATGGTACGGGTCTGGACAAAACTTATTTCCCTATTCGGCGGCCAGTAGAATGGTACGGGTCCTGGAAGGTAAACCCCGTTTAGGCGGCCGTAGAATGGTACGGGTTCTAGACAAAACTTATTTCCCTATTCAGGCGACCGTAGAATGGTACGGGTCCTGGACAAAACTTATTTCCCTATTCAGGCGACCGTAGAATGGTACGGGTCCTAAAAGGTAAATCCCCGTTTAGGCAACCGTAGAATGGTACGGGTCTGGACAAAACTTATTTCCCTATTCGGGCGACCGTAGAATGGTACGGGTCCTAGAAGGTAAACCCCGTTTAGGCGGCCGTAGAATGATACGGGTCCTAGACAAAACTTATTTCCCTATTCGGGCGACCGTAGAATAGTACGGGTCTGGAAGGTAAATCCCCGTTTAGGCGACCGTAGAATGGTACGGGTCCTAGACACAACCAGCTCGTCATACTAGGCGACCGTAGAATGGTACGGGTCCTAGGAAAGCAGTTTTCTTTACAAAGTCATGTTACTATTCGGGCGACCGTAGAATGGTATGGGTCCCGGACGTGTAGCACCAATTTATCTTGAGTTACTCTACCCTCCTTGAAGGTAAGTTATTCCAGGTAAATTCATTTATCATTTGCATTAGCATTTCCACGCATCATATATATTGCATTCAAAAAAAGGAATTCATTTTCCAACAAAAAGTCATTTAGTGCATGTGCATAATTAAAATTAGGTCTCAATTGTCCTATTGATAATTTTTCCAGTAGAAGCTTGATAAAGCCATCATGCATGGGCCTTCATTGAATTTTTCCTCAAAGACCAAAAAGAATTGTCTTTGAAACCCTGAATTTGTTCAGTCATCTTTGTACTTGATGAGAATTCCAAGTACCTATTTATAAAATGTTTCCAAATGTCTAGTGTGAATTCTAGATATTTGAACTTTTAAACGCTTGATGTGATTTCCAAGCGTTTGTCTTTCCAAACATCGATGTGATTTCTAGACGTTTAGTAAAAGTTTTCAAATGTCTGACATAAGAATCAGATTTTTGAAGTTTCAAGTACTTGATGCAATTTCCAGGTGCTTAGAATCTGATGAGAATTCCAGATCCCTAAAGACTTTGAGCCTTTCAATTATCTTAAGGGAGTTCCAGATGATTGACAGGTCTCATCGGAATCATTTCACACCTAAATCCTCAAAATAGGTATGACAGGTACGTGCTCTTCTTTGCATTTGCATTTCATTGGTCATAGACACATGGAGATCTATATTCCTAATCAGATCATTGCATTTACATTGCATCCTTTATTCTTAAAAAAAAAAAAAAAAAAAAAGTCAAGTCATTAACATTTGCGTATGCTTTTCATATTTCATTTTGCATGGTTTAAATTTAGGTGTCATATATCTTTGAAGGAAACCTCTACGAGCTTCCCTTCAAAGAGGGGCAGCTGTTGACACCTAATTTTGGAAACATAAAATTGCATTTTGAACAAAAGGACAATAAGGGGAAGATCAATATGATTTGGTTATGAATGGAATGTGGAAATTCTGTGGCCTTTTGTTCGGCATTGAATTGCCTGTGACCACAACATCAGAACAAAACAAAGTAAATTAGGTGAAAATATGGGGTGAACAACTTTAATAGGGAGAGAAACAACCCGGTTTTATCACAGTGAAATCACTGGATGGCAATCAACGCTTAGGTACGTTGGCCACTTCGATGTCTCGCTGGGGGAATTATCGTCGGAGATGTAGGAGTTTAATCTAGGCAAGAAAAAATAAAATCACCTTAGTGCGAATAGCAAATTGAAATTGCACACAATCAAACTTAAAAAAAAGAAGAAGCTCGACTTAGCTTTAGGCTTGTCGTCAATATCCATGAAGCATGATGAACATGGGGCATCGTCAAGAAGACTATACCATCGTCGAGATCCCCGAGGGTGTGTGCCTCTCCACTATATCTCTCTGAGAGATTGTCTATCGAACCTCTCTACGTTTTCTCACCATTTTTTCCCTTGTGAGCTCCGCTCTCCTCTCCCTTTTCACAAAATTTGGTCTCCTTTTATAGTGGTTCCGAGCACCATCTTCCATGGCAATTTTTGAGCTTTCTTTTTTCGTTTCCTCAATTTATGGTCTGCAAATTTGAGCAAAATCTTGCAATCGGTTTGATTTTTCCTCGAATATTTTGATTCCTTCCATTTGATCAAACTCCTTGCTTTTTTTATTCACCTAATTTCTCTGATCGAGAATTTGCTTCCACATTTATTATGATTTGAAAATTCGCCGGAGCAAAGATTGCTAATCAGAATTTCCACATTCCATTCATAACCAAATCATATTGATCTTCCCCTTATTTTCCTTTTGTTGAAAATGCAATTTTATTTTTCCAAAATTAGGTGTCAACAATGAGTATAACAGAATTTCATCCTATGAAACAGCAAAAGAAGTCTGGGATAGGTTACATGTGACTTATTAAGGAACTGATCGAGTCAAAGAGACAAAGATCAATATTCTTCTTGGGCAATATGAAGCTTTCAAAATGAAGCTAGGAGAAACCATTACTGATATGTTTAGCCGTTTTACAGAAATTGTAAATGGTCTTGCATATCATGGGCAACCTATCTCAAAACAAATGAAAGTCAACAAGTTGCTGCGAGGATTTTCTAAAGATTGGAATCACATCAAGACTTCCATTAGAGAAACTCAAAGGATTGCACCTTTATCTGTCGATGAATTAGTGGGCACACTTTAGTCTTACGAAGTGGAGCAAATCAATGAAGATGAAGGACCAAAAGGTAAAAAATCAATTGCTTTAAAGTCTAATGATGATTCTGATGTTACAGATACTGAAGACGATCTGGACGATGAAGAATTGGCACTCATGATAAGGAAATTCAGAAAGTTGAAAAAAAGGGAAGAAAGTACAAGCTGGAGGAAGCGACACTCAAAAATCTCGAGAATAAAGCAACTGAAGATAATGAGTTCAACAAGGATGTGGTTTGCTTCGAATGTAAGAAGAAAGGACACATCAGACCCAACTATCCTCTACTGAAGAAAAAGAAAGGAAATACAGAGAAACTCAAGAAAGCTCTCAAAGTAGAGACTTGGAGCGACACAGAATGTGAAGAGAGTGATGAAGAGTATGCCAACATTTTCTGATGGCAAGTCAGAATCGGACTCGGACTACGAGGCACCTCGGACTCAGATTCGATAAGGAAATTGAGGTAAGTAACTTTAAAATTCCCATTAAAGTTTCAAAGTACATTGATGAACTTTGTCTTAGCCTAAAGGTATCTCTTAAAAGGATTTCCGAACTTAAAAGGAAAATTCTATACTAAGACAACAGGAAATTTCTTTGAAAGAAAAATTTGAAAATCTGAACAACAATTTGTGGCATCCCAAATATTTGAGACAAGTCTTAAGATGTATTAAAGCTCTTAATTAGGTAATGAATTTACCTATGGTTTGTGCTTTAACTATTAACCTCTCCCTTAAAAACTAAATGTTATATGCCTATGTTCTTGAATTTTTAAGATTTGTACTATAGGTTATTTTAAATAAGGCAAATTTATGCTTAGATATGCTTCTCATAGATTCGTTTTCCTATAGATTAAAAGTTACAAGTTATTGACTTAGTAAAATTGGAAATTTGAATCATCTGAGAGAGGAAATTTAGGGGTTTTTGCTAAAAAGTAAAAAGGTAAAAGGATAAATTTTGGATTGCACTTTAGGCCCATGGATAGAGGGCCTAAAGTGGGCCATTTTGGCCAGGCCCATGAGGCCCATTGGGCCTTTCGACCGAGCAAAGAGGGGGAGGGAAATTCGGATGCATGCCCCTCCCCAAGTGTCCTAGTGTGAAGGCCATTTGGCACTCATGCATTGAGGTCAATTAAGCAATGATTAGGGGGAAAGAAAAGCAAAAAGAGAAAAGGGCAACCGGTTTAGGGGGAGAGTGTGCGTGCGAAGAGAGAGAGAGAGAGAGAGTTGCGAGAGAGAGAGGAGGCCGAGAGAGGAGGAGGAGGAGGAGGAGCCGTCCGTCGCCGCCGCACGCCGCCCGTTCGTCCGCCCGTGTCCCGCCGTTTTCCTTTGAGTTAGAGGCAAGTTTAGGGTCCATTACTACTCTTGCATGTGTGTTTGTATGGATGATTGAATTCTTGGATGTTTAGAAGCTAGGAACCGAAGCTAGGGTGGGTTGTTTCTTGATGAACCTTGCTGTTTTCGCATGAATCACTGGAGTCAGAATCTTGTGGGAGCTTGCATGCATATTTGGAGCTCGATTTTGACTTGGATCTCTTCATGAAAGTTGTATCCAACACCTTGAACTACAACATACTAAAATTTCGTGCAAAATGATGAAGATTTAAGGGGTCAAAACCCCATCCTACGGAGGCTCTAGATCTGGATCTACTTTGCTGACCTTGTGGTAGATTTGTGGCTGCATGTTGGTTTTTACCAAGAATTTCTCTTCGACTCCTTCATGAAACTTGTAGAGCACATCTTAAAGATCAACATACTCAAATTTGAAGCAAAATGAACAAGTATAGCTTAGGAAATCGACCTGTTCTTGAAGATGATGAATCTGGAGACGCGGTACAGGACACCCGAGACTTCATGGACTCATATGGAGGTTATTCTTTGGAAATTTGGCCTAAGTTCCTTCATGAAAGTTGTAGGGGATCTTTATAAGTAAAACATATCCAAATTTCAGAGAAAACAAAGAAGGATAGGTAGGTTAAATCTCAATATTTCGGACATAGGACCCTGGACGTTTCGGTGATCTGACCCGTGGCTTCGTATGATTATAGAAATTTATTTAAAACGAATTTGGCCTAGATTCCTCATGAAAAATCTAATATAGTGTCTTAACTATAACCTGGTAAAATTTCATAATTTTCGGAGATCGTTTGGGCATTTTAATTGAATTACTTAGAAAACTGCACATTCTGCCTTTGTCCGAGAATTCCATGCGGTAATTTTAGTAACATTACCTTTTGTGTAGAAATTGTTTGGCTATGTGTTTTTCTGTAGGAAATCACTATTTTATTGTATTACATTATCATATGCTTTAATTTCATGAATTTGGGATTTGTGTGATTATTTAACTTAAATAATTGCAAAATAGGATAAGTTGGAATTTAAATAAATTCTAAATGAATTTGGTAAGTAAATTGTTTTGAGTGGCATATATTCCATAAGGATCAAATTACTATGAGTGATTGCATTTTACTGCACGTATGTTAATAATTGATGATGCATGTATAAGAACGAAGGTGATCTTGTCTTACCATTACATCATGTGCATGGTATATTGAGACCTAAATGGGCAAACATGAGTAATGGTAAATGGGGAAGTTGTTGGTGCAGGATGATAATGCCCGGAATGTATAGAGATACATGACCGGATGGCCCAGGAGTATCGGGATGCCCGGAATGGTTGGGTGCCGGAAGCCTCGGAGGTCTTTGCTCGAGGGGATGCCTCGTGATGCCAGTTGGGATGCGAGATGCCCGGGATGTGGGGGTGCCGGATGCCCGGTGGCCATGAATGGCTGAATGCCGGAGGTTCTTCTCGCAATGCCTGGATAGGGTGCGAGTGTAAAGTATGGGAGGGATGATCCCGAGAAAGAGTGATATGATGATCAATCGAGAATTAAAAGTGGAAATTAAATCATGCATATGTGACATGATATGATGATGATTACCTATGGCATGATGACATGCATATGTGACATGATATGATGATAATCACCTATGATATAATGACATGATGACATGATGACATGTATATAAAATATGATGATGGCATGTATGGATGTATGATGGTATATACATGGCTTCGAGGTAAGTACTGTGGAATGCGGAATGACATGTATAATGTAATTGTTCGTATTGTTTAAATGCATTAAGTGGTTATTGGATTCCTTTACCCTGGCCGAGTGGTTGTACTCACCCATTCGGGGACCAACATTTCAGATTAGCACGATGCCACTCCCTACCGTCACGCGGGGTATTTTACAGCCTTCCTTCGACGTGGAGGTCGAGGTGGCGGAGATTGACCTGTCCCGCCGTCCCCGGTCTCGACGTTTATACGGATCCGTACGTTTGTGATGTACGATGTGGGCTTGTCTAGGGGCCGGTTGTACAGGAGTTCGTGTCTGTCCACGTTCGCCGAGATGGAGTGATGATGGGGATGCTGCCACCCCCACCGCCTGACGCACCGGGGTGGGTGTGATGGCCCGCGCGTGAGGAGTAGGAGTTGGCAACTTTTTGGGATATGGCCGACACTAGCAGTCCGAGGGGAGGTCTATACACGCTGTTTTTAGTGGGTCGTGTGTTCCTTTTTGGGGTTGAAGGTCGAGCGTATGAAAGAGTCTTGGCCTACCTTTTGATGTACCGACCCGTGAAAAACCCTTCGTAAATATATATGTAAATAAAATGGTTCGGCCTTGTGCTTTCTTTCAATCAAAATAGTTGGTGTGCATTGTGCTATCGCTAAGGAAGTGGAGAGAGGGTGAGACTCGCCTCTAATTTCCGCTGTGAGCTGCGCTAATCCCTAAGTCATTTCAAAAAAAAAATTTGCGCCTAAACCTCGGCCTAAATTACTACCCCGTTAGTACTAACGTCGAATAAGTTGTTTTTTCTTTAGATTTAAACGCTTAGTATATGTGGCGACCCTATCGGGTTTGGGGTGCCACGGTTGGTATCGAGCCAAGGTTTATGTTTGGAGTGATAAGGAGCCTCATTTGGAAAATGAGGAAAGTTTTGACAATGCACACCATAGGGTACTAACTGAGGATGGTTGGCTAACTTTGAACAACAGGTGAGGTGTATTCGCCCGTAGATCCCTGGTTTATGTTTCGAGAGTGTTCTCAGCTGCTAGTAACATGGTTATGTTACTTACCTTCTTGGTGTTTTTTACTTTTCTTGGAGACTCTGAGTCTCAGATATTTCCTGAGGCAAATGCTTGGAAACTACAGGAAAATCATGGTACGGTTTGGAAGTCATCGTCCACCTAGGGCTGAAGCCTCTTCATCAAGGGCTGAACCCCGAATGGAAGATATCCTGCAGGCATTGGCCAATATTGGAAATCTGATGGAAAGGCAAGCGTAGCAACAACCCGGAGCAGAACGCCGTACTCAGGGACTGGTAGAACAATTTTTGAAGTTGAAGCCACCCAAATTCAGTGGCATGGGAAGTCCCGAGGAGGCGGAACATTGGATTGATGGCATAGAGCGAATTTTCCGGTTGTTGGACTGCAATGATGCTAAGAAAATAACTTTAGCAGAATACCAGCTGGAGGGAAATGCGAAGTTTTGGTGGAGAGCTTCAAGGGATACGATCTTTCCACCAGGTACTGATATAAACTGGGATGAGTTCGTCAGGGCTTTCAATAGAAAGCATTTTTTTGACTGTGCCAAGGATAAGAAAATTACAGAATTTGTTCAACTAGAACAAAAGGAGCTGACAGTGGACCAATATGAGGCTAGATTTTCTGAACTATCTAGATATGCTCCTAGACTGATTGAGGATCAAGAGGAAAAAGCTAAAAGGTTTTTGAAAGGGTTGAGAACTGACATTAGAAAGCAACTGGTGCCTTTGAACATAAGAGATTTCAATGAGATCTATGAAAGGGCACAGTTGGTGGAACAGGAGCTGTTAAGAGAGCGGTCAGAGTTTAAGAAACCGTGGAATTTTAATGATGTGAGAAGGGGTAAGAGACCCTATTCTGGTCAAGGTCAGACTTGGAATGCGAGGAAGAAGAGTAATTTTGGAAATGCGGGGGAGCAAGGAGTGGTCTCGAATATAGGGAAAGCACCCTATCAGCCTGGTGTTTGTCAAAAGTGTAATGGACGACATGGCCCAGGACCTTGTAATGGACGACTGAAGTGTTTTGGTTGTGGACAAGTGGGCCATCTTAGGAGAAATTGCCCACAAGAAAGGTCGCAGGTGAGTGCTGGCTCAGTGCGACAGGGATATCAGAGTGCTGTCAAATCAAATTTACAAGGAAATCCTCAGAGGCCACCAGCTCAAGGAAAAGTGTATGCGGTCACTCAAGAGGAAGCGAAAGCTTCCAACAATGTCATCTCAGGTACAATTTATATAAATGGCAAGAAGGCTTATGCATTGTTTGATACGGGTGCTACGCATTCTTTTGTGTCTAACAGATATAGACTGTTGAGTAAAATTGAATCGACTTTTCTTGAAACCCCTCTTTACGTTTCTACGCCCTTAAAGGATGCGGTGTTGTCCACGCTGGTGTGTGAAAATTGTAAAATAACCATAGGAGGAAGAGATATGGAAATAGATTTAGTCGTGATGGCCATGTATGACTTTGATGTTATCATAGGGATGGATTGGCTCCATAAGTATCGGGCCAAAATGGATTGTTATAGAAAAGTGATCCAGTTTGTCCTACCTGATGGGTCGGACTGTAGATTTCTGGGAGGCCAGGCTAACTTATCCATAGCACTTATTTCAGCAGTAGAGGCTGATATGTTACTTGGCAAAGGATGTCAAGGGTACCTAGCAGTGGTTAAAGATTGTGCCAAGGAAGAACTGAAACTTGATGAAATAGGGGTAGTAAATGAATTTCCAGATGTATTTCCTGAGGAGTTGCCTGGATTACCCCCAGAAAGAGAGATTGAGTTTGAAATTGAGTTGATGCCTGGAACCGGACCAATATCGAAAGCCCCATATAGGATGGCCCTAATGGAACTAAAGGAGCTGAAAGTGCAACTACAGGAGTTGCTTGACAAAGGATTCATTAGGCCAAGTGCTTCACTTTGGGGTGCACCGGTTCTGTTTGTGAAAAAGAAAGATGGGTCGATGCGCTTATGCATTGACTATAGGCAATTGAATCAAGTGACCGTTAAAAATAAGTACCCTTTGCCTAGAATTGACGACCTATTTGACCAACTCCAGGGAAGTTCGGTTTTCTCTAAGATTGATTTAAGGTCAGGATACCACCAGCTAAGAATTAATAAAGAAGACATTCCTAAGACTGCATTTAGGACTCGTTATGGACATTACGAGTTCCTTGTCATGCCATTTGGATTGACGAATGCACCAGCTGCATTTATGGATCTAATGAATAGGGTATTTAAGCCCTATTTAGATCAGTTTGTGGTTGTTTTTATCGATGATATCCTGGTTTATTCGAAAGGACCAAAGGAACATGAACAACACTTGAGGTTAGTTACGCAAACTCGAGGGACCAAGTTATATGCCAAATTCAGTAAGTGTGAATTTTGGTTGGACCGGATAATATTTTTAGGACACGTGGTGTCAGGAGGAGGAATTGCAGTAGATCCGGCAAAAGTTGAGATGGTAATAAATTGGCCGAGACCGACCACACCCACTAAAATACGAAGTTTTTTGGGACTGGCCGGTTATTACCGGAGGTTTATTGAAGGATTTTCACGATTGGCAGGTCCTTTAACCAAGTTAACTCGGAAAAATGCGAAATTTGAATGGAGTGGGGATTGTGAAAGGAGTTTTCAAGAACTTAAGAGAAAGTTAACCACGGCTCCAATTTTGACCATACCCTCTGGACCGGATGGTTTTACAGTATATAGTGATGCATCTCACAAAGGATTGGGATGTGTTTTGATGCAACATGGCAAGGTCATAGCCTATGCATCTAGGCAACTGAAACCCCATGAACTAAACTACCCCACGCATGATCTAGAATTGGCGGCTATAGTGTTCGCCTTGAAGATATGGAGGCATTATTTGTATGGGGAGAAGTTTGAGATTTATACGGATCATAAGAGCTTGAAATATTTGTTCTCACAAAAAGAGTTGAACATGAGACAAAGAAGGTGGATGGAATTGTTAAAAGATTATGATTGTGAGATACGGTACCATCCAGGGAAGGCAAACAAAGTAGCAGATGCTCTTAGCCGTAAGTCAGCCATGGAGATGGCTAGTTTAAGAATAGGAGATGCGGCTTATCGTTTGGCACTACCTCCTAATTTGGGAAATTTACATGATGTGTTTCATGTGTCGATGCTAAGAAAGTATCAGCCAGATCCCGGTCACATACTCGATCATGAAGCCATCAAAGTGGATGAGAAAGTGAGATACATCGAGGAGCCAGTGCAAATACTGGATCGAAAGGAACAAGTTCTCAGGACTAAGAAAATCCCCTTGGTAAAAGTATTATGGCAACATCACGATATGGAGGAAGCCACGTGGGAGAGTGAAGATCAGATGAAGGAAAAGTACCCCTACCTATTTAAGGACATGGGTAACTTTAATTTTGGGGACGAAATTCTCCAAGGAGGGGAGAATTGTGGCATCCCAAATATTTGAGACAAGTCTTAAGATGTATTAAAGCTCTTAATTAGGTAATGAATTTACCTATGGTTTGTGCTTTAACTATTAACCTCTCCCTTAAAAACTAAATGTTATATGCCTATGTTCTTGAATTTTTTAAGATTTGTACTATAGGTTATTTTAAATAAGGCAAATTTATGCTTAGATATGCTTCTCATAGATTCGTTTTCCTATAGATTAAAAGTTATAAGTTATTGACTTAGTAAAATTGGAAATTTGAATCATCTAAGAGAGGAAATTTAGCGGTTTTTGCTAAAAAGTAAAAAGGTAAAAGGATAAATTTTGGATTGGACTTTAGGCCCATGGATAGAGGGCCTAAAGTGGGCCATTTTGGCCAGGCCCATGAGGCCCATTGGGCCTTTCGACCGAGCAAAGAGGGGGAGGGAAATTCGGATGCATGCCCCTCCCCAAGTGTCCTAGTGTGAAGGCCATTTGGCACTCATGCATTGAGGTCAATTAAGCAATGATTAGGGGGAAAGAAAAGCAAAAGGAGAAAAGGGCAACCGGTTTAGGGGGAGAGTGTGCGTGCGAAGAGAGAGAGAGAGAGAGAGAGAGAGAGAGAGAGAGAGTTGCGAGAGAGAGAGAGGGCCGAGAGAGGAGGAGGAGGAGGAGGAGCCGTCCGTCGCCGCCGAACGCCGCCGTTCGTCCGCCGTGTGCCGCCGTTTTCCTTTAAGTTAGAGGAAAGTTTAGGGTCCATTACTACTCTTGCATGTGTGTTTGTATGGATGATTGAATTCTTGGATGTTTAGAAGCTAGGAACCGAAGCTAGGGTGGGTTGTTTCTTGATGAACCTTGCTGTTTTCGCATGAATCACTGGAGTCAGAATCTTGTGGGAGCTTGCATGCATGTTTGGAGCTCGATTTTGACTTGGATCTCTTCATGAAAGTTGTAGCCAACACCTTGAACTACAACATACTAAAATGTCGTACAAAATGATGAATATTTAAGGGGTCAAAACCCCATCCTACGGAGGCTCTAGATCTGGATCTACTTTGCTGACCTTGTGGTAGATTTGTGGCTGCATGTTGGTTTTTACCAAGAATCTCTCTTCGACTCCTTCATGAAACTTGTAGAGCACATCTTAAAGATAGACATACTCAAATTTGAAGCAAAATGAACAAGTATAGCTTAGGAAATCGACCTGTTCTTGAAAATGATGAATCTGGAGACGCGGTACAGGACACCCGAGACTTCATGGACTCATATGGAGGTTATTCTTTGGAAATTTGGCCTAAGTTCCTTCATGAAAGTTGTAGGGGATCTTTAGAAGTAAAACATATCCAAATTTCAGAGAAAACGAAGAAGGATAGGTAGGTTAAATCTCAATATTTCAGACATAGGACCCTGGACGTTCTGCCTTTGTCCGAGAATTACATGGACTCAATTGAATTACTTAGAAAACTGCACATTCTGCCTTTGTCCGAGAATTCCATGCGGTAATTTTAGTAACATTACCTTTTGTGTAGAATTTGTTTGGCTATGTGTTTTTCTGGAGGAAATCACTATTTTATTGTATTACATTATCATATGCTTTAATTTCATGAATTTGGGATTTGTGTGATTATTTAACTTAAATAATTGCAAAATAGGATAAGTTGGAATTTAAATAAATTCTAAATGAATTTGGTAAGTAAATTGTTTTGAGTGGCATATATTCCATAAGGATCAAATTACTATGAGTGATTGCATTTTACTGCACGTATGTTAATAATTGATAATGCATGTATAAGAACGAAGGTGATCTTGTCTTACCATTACATCATGTGCATGGTATATTGAGACCTAAATGGGCAAACATGAGTAATGGTAAATGGGGAAGTTGTTGGTGGAGGATGATAATGCCCGGAATGTATAGAGATACATGACCGGATGGCCCTGGGAGTATCAGGATGCCCGGAATGGTTGGGTGCCGGAAGCCTCGGAGGTCTTTGCTCGAGGGAATGCCTCGTGATGCCAGTTGGGATGCGAGATGCCCGGGATGTGGGGGTGCCGGATGCCCGGTGGCCATGAATGGCTGAATGCCGGAGGTTCTTCTCGCAATGCCTGGATAGGGTGCGAGTGTAAAGTATGGGAGGGATGATCCCGAGAAAGAGTGATGTGATGATCAATCGAGATTTAAAAGTGGAAATTAAATCATGCATATGTGACATGATATGATGATGATTACCTATGGCATGATGACATGCATATGTGACATGATATGATGATAATCACCTATGATATAATGACATGATGACATGATGACATGTATATAAAATATGATGATGGCATGTATGGATGTATGATGGTATATACATGGCTTCGAGGTAAGTACGCTAGAATGCAGGAATGACATGTATAATGTAATTGTTCGTATTGTTTAAATGCATTGAGTGGTTATTGGATTCCTTTACCTGCTGAGTGGTTGTACTCACCCCTTCGGGGACCAACATTTCAGATTAGCACGATGCCACTCCCTACCGTCACGCGGGATTTTTACGGCCTTCCTTCTGACGTGGAGGTCGAGGTGGCGGAGATTGACTGTCCCGCCGTCCCTGGTCTGACGTTTATACGGATCCGTACGTTTGTGATGTATGATGTGGGCTTGTCTGGGGGCCCGGTTGTACAGGAGTTCGTGTCTGTCCACGTTCGCCGAGATGGAGTGATGATGGGGATGCTGCCACCCCCACCGCCTGACGCACCGGGTGGGTGTGATGGCCCGCGCGTGAGGAGTAGGAGTTGGCAACTTTTTGGGATATGGCCGACACTAGCAGTCCGAGGGGAGGTCTATACACGCTGTTTTTAGTGGATAGTGTGTTCCTTTTTGGGGTTGAAGGTCGAGCGTATGAAAGAGTCTTGGCCTACCTTTTGATGTACCGACCCGTGAAAAACCCTTCGTAAATATATATGTAAATAAAATGGTTCGGCCTTGTGCTTTCTTTCAATCAAAATAGTTGGTGTGCATTGTGCTATAGCTAAGGAAGTGGAGAGAGGGTGAGACTCGCCTCTAATTTCCGCTATGAGCTGCGCTAATCCCTAAGTCATTTCAAAAAAAAATTTGCGCCTAAACCTCGGCCTAAATTACTACCCCGTTAGTACTAACGTCGAATAAGTTGTTTTTGCTTTAGATTTAAACGCTTAGTATCTGTGGCGACCCTATCGGGTTTGGGGTGCCACACAATTTTAAAAATTCAAAAGAAAATGAAGAGTCTCTTTCAAAAGAAAACATTCTCTTAAAAAAGGATATTACAGTTATTTCAAAAAGGTTTTCAAATGGATCTGAAAAACTTGATAAAACTCTTTCAATTCAAAGACATTATTTTTACAAATCAGGTTTGGGAATGACACCAGAAACTGTTAATTTAATTGATTTTCCAAAGGTAAAAGAAATAATTAAACAAAGACCTGCTAAAGCTTTTTACAGAAATCATTTTCAAAAAGTCTTTGTAAAATCTGTTGGTCTTAAATGTTCAAAGTGTAACAGTTCGGAACATTTTGAGAAGGATTGTCCTAAAGTTTGGAAACCTATTAAGAGAAATTGGGCAAAGACTACTTTTGGAACTAACTCCCCTGACCCAAGAAAGTGTGGGTACCAAAGAAAACTTGAAATTTTTGCATAATTGCAGGTCACTATCAAGAAAAAGATTAAGTGGTACTTGGATAGTGGCTGCTCGAGACATATGACAGGAGATTCAAATTACTTCATAAAGTTTACCCAAATAGATGGTGGAAAAGTTTCCTTTGGAGGAAATGGCAAAAGAAGAATCACTGGACTTGGAACTGTCAAGATTGGGAGTCTTACAATCAATAATGTTTTCTTAGTGGAAGCCTTAAACTACAATCTTCTCAGTATAAGCCAACTGTGTGACACTGGTTTCAAAATCAACTTTCAAGAAGGCACATGTTCAGGAATTAGTAAGGATTTGTCTCAATCCTTTACTAGTCGAAGACATGGAAACATCTATCTGCTTGATATCAAATCAGAAAGCTCTCAGTGTCTAATCTCCATTCAAGATGAAGAGAATCTCTAGCATAGAAAACTTGGCCATGATCTCTTCCAAAAAGCTTGTTTGTGGACTGCCCAACCTAAGATTTCAAAAGACAGAATTATGTACACCATGTGTTCTGGGTAAATAGGTAAGAAACTCCTTTAAACCTATAAATCAAGTTTCAATTGATCATGTCTTGCAGCTTCTGCATATGAATCTCTTTGGACCAACCAGAACACAAAGCATTGGTGGGAAGAAATATTGCTTGGTAATCGTAGATGACTATTCTCGCTATACTTGGGTGTTCTTCTTATCAAATAAGTCTAAAACTTTCTCTCACTTCTCAAAATTTGCTAAGAAAATTCAAAATGAGAAAGGATACACTATTACAAGCATTCGGACAGACCATGGAGGTGAGTTCGAAAATCAAGACTTTGCAAATTTTTGTGATGAATGTGGTTTAAAGCATGTTTTCTCTTCACCATACACTCCAGAACAAAATGGAGTAGTGGAAAGAAAGAATAGATCTTTGCAAGAAATGGCAAGAACTCTTTTAATTCAAAGTAACATTTCATCTCGTTTTTGGGCTGAAGCAGTTTCTACAGCATGTTATATCATTAACAGAGTATTCCTAAGGCCTATTCTAGAGAAAACTCCTTATGAGTTGTTCAACAGAAAAAAAGCCAATTGTTTCATATTTTCATGTGCTTGGCTGCAAATGTTTTATTTTGAAAAATGCAAATGATCGTGTTGGAAAGTTTGAAGAAAAGTCAGACGAAGGAATCTTCCTTAGATATTCAACTACCAGCAAAGCCTACAAAGTATACAACAAGAAGACTCAATCTGTGGAAGAGTCAATGAATGTCAAATTCCAAGACTTTACACAAAATCAATTGGTTCTGACTCAACCTGAAGAATCTGAGCTTAATCCAGACTCTACAAAAATTCCTCTGGAGTAGCTCAGACTACAGAAGGTCAACAACGAATGAATCTTGAAGAATCAAATGAAGAAAAAGATGAACAATTTGTCAGACCAACTAGCAACTGGAAACACAAGTCAAGTCATCCCAAAGAACTCATCATTGGTAACATCGATGAAGGGATACGAACAAGATCCAAAAGGCATGAAGAGTCTAGCACTGTCGCTCTTATTTCTAAAATAGAACCCAAAAGCATAGAGGAAGCTTTAATAGATGAAAGCTGGATCGAAGCTATGCAAGAAGAACTCAGACAGTTCAGCATCAACGATGTTTGGGAATTAACTCCTAAACCAAAAGGTAAATCTATTATCGGTACTAAATGGGTTTTCAGGAACAAGATGGACGAAAAAGGAAAAGTCATAAGGAACAAAGCAAGGCTCATGGCCAAAGGATACACGTAAGAAGAAGGGATAGACTACGATGAAACTTACGCACCGGTGGCAAGGTTATAAGCAATTCGTTTATTACTTGCTTTTGCATGCTATAAAAATTTCAGGCTGTTTCAAATGGACGTCAAAAGTGCATTCTTGAATTGATTCATTCAAGAGGAAGTTTATGTGGAACAACCGCCTAGTTTTGAAGACCCAAGGAGATCAGATTATGTATTCAGACTGAAAAAAGCTCTATATGGACTAAAGCAAGCACCTCGAGCTTGGTATGAAAGGTTAAGCAAATTCCTAATCCAGAGTGGCTTTGTGAAAGGTAAAATAGACACTGCTCTTTTTATTAAAAAGAGAAGGTAAAGATTTTCTACTTGTTCAAATATGTGTTGATGACATTGTTTTCGGATCTACTAATGAAAATCTGTGTAAGAAATTTTCTAAGTCTTGCAGGAAGAATTCGAGATGAGCATGATGGGTGAACTATCTTTCTTTCTTGGACTACAAGTGAAACAATTGAAGGAAAGAATTTTTATTCATCAAGAAAAATATGCTAAGGAACTTGTTAAGAAATTCGGTTTAGAGAATTGCAAGAAGACTGAAATACCAATGTCAAGTTCCTCAAAGCTAGATAGAGGTGAAGGAGGAAAGAAAGTTGATCAGAAGCTATACAAAAGTATCATTCGTTCACTTCTCTATCTTACTGCTTCTAGACCTGACATTTTGTTTAGTGTTTGTATGTGTGCCGATTTCAATCGGATCCCAAAGAATCTCATCGAGTGCTGCAAAACGCATCATCAAATACGTTGCAACAACCTCGTCGTTAGGTCTATGGTATCCAAAAGGGGAGACTTTACTCTTCTTGGATACTCGGGACGCGATCTTGCTGGATGCGAGTTGATAGAAAAAGCACCTCAAGCACATGTCAACTACTTGGAAACGGGACGGTATCCTGGTTCTCTAGAAAGCAAAGTACTGTTGCTCTTTCAACAGCAGAAGTAGAATATGTGGCTCTTGGAAGCTGCTGTTCTCAAATCCTATGGATAAAACAACAGTTAAGAGACTTTGGAATTGAAGACTCATGTACTAAGATTAAATGTGATAACACAAGCGCAATCAACCTCACCAAGAATCCAGTACTTCATTCAAGAGCAAAGCATATAGAGATTCGGCATCACTTTATAAGAGATCATGTTCAAAATGGAGAAATACTTATTCAATTTATTGATTCGAAGAACCAACTGGCGGACATCTTTACAAAACCTCGGAGAAAAGCCAATTTGAGTCTATTCAAGCACAAGCTTAATGTTATAAAGTCTGAAGAAGTTCGGACTCGGAGATAAAAATACCCAAAAGACGCTCGGACCCAGATGATCTTGGATTACGACTGTAAGTTGATTTAATTTTTAGAAATTTATATTTTGAAAGGTAAGCCTATATATCCGTAATTGATTGTCTTTATCTTTCTAAATTTTTGAAAAAGAAGTTATCTTTTTATTATGGTAGTTATTTATTTTCAAAAAGGCGGTTATTTTTTAAAAGGCATTTTTTTTTATTGTGATGATTCGTATGCCCCAGATTCAACTGCCTTATATATACTGTTCTTCTTCTTCTTTTTACTCGCAAACCCTAAAAGCGCAGAACTCCACTTTCTCACTTTTACTCTCTAGTTTAATCTTAAAGTTTTCATCTTTCTCGCGAATCGAGTTTGGAAATCCTCGGTTGTGACAATGTCTTTCCAAAGAAAGTCTTCAAGGATCGCAAGTAGGGGATCACGCATTTTGACCTTACCGAGCAAGGGTCCTACGCATTTTGACCTTATTGAGCAAGAAGATTCTCCAAGGGAACAACGAGCCCACAACATTCTCAACCGCGTCAATCTCCTCGGGCTAGACCTCGAATGTTCAGCAACGAACGGAGAAAGTTATTGAAGATGCTGAACCCGTAAGAACTCAAAAGCCTGCCTTTAATTTCAAACTTTATTCATCTTTAAAGGATGGAGGCTCTCCAATGACTATTATCGACGAATTTCTGAAAGAGAAGGGATATAGAAATGAAACCCATTTTTGCAAATAATGGAACGTTTGGGAATTGCTCCTATTGGCTCTGCAGATAGGGCCTTTGCAAATTTCCCAAGTGATCACGTTTCGGAGGAGTTAGTCAGCCTGATAGCAATGATGATGAAAAATTGTTCACTAATTTCAAGCCAAGAATGGGCATTGCTGCAGATGTACGAAAACCAAGTTCATATATGTTTCGTTCTGAAAAACACAAGCAAATTTATTCTAAGTTATTAAAGCAAGGAGTGATGAATCCAAGGAGTGTGGATTTTGATTTTCTTGACTCCCTGAATGTGAAGCTGCGAGAGAAATTCACTTTACTTCAGCTTGAACGTTTTTGTTTTGACTTGACCGTAGCCCATCCAGAACTCACTGCTTATTTTTATTCAAATCTAAGCTTTCTGGATGCGAACAGTTTCTCGTTCAGTGTTAAAGATCAGGACTTTGTGGTGGATATGGACATCTTGGCTGATGTGATTGGAGTAGAAAGAGGTTTATTTCAATCAATTAGCGTATCTACTGGTCGTGCGACAATGGAGCTTGTCCGAGATGGAATGGCAGAAGGACGGATTTCTTATTCAAGGATGAATGCTTCGAATATCCTACTTCACAACACTGTGATCAATTGTCTTAGATCCAAATCCATGTTGAAGACTGATGTCTCCAATTCAGAAGCAACGCTGATATATGCCATCAATGCTGGTAAAAAATTCTCTCTGCCACATACTATCATGTTTCACATGTACAGATCGATGGTGAAAGACAATGGGTCAGCTTCCCTACTCAGCACTTGTTACAAAGCTTTTCAGACATTTCAACATCCAGCCTCCAAGAATTCTGTGTGTTCGAACATGCGAACAAATGGTGGTAGGGCTGAAGATGGTTTCTAAAATGCATCTGAAAGAGCTGAACAAGGCTCTGGAGAAGTTCAAAGAAAAGACTCCTCAACAAATTCGTCAAGACTCTATTGCTGCAAAATGAAAAGGAAAGGAGCCGGTGACAGCTCCAACTAAAAGAAGAAGAGCAATCATCTTGCAGGACGAAGAAGATGATGATGATGATGTTACCATCTCTGCTCTTGCTTTGAGAAATTTGCAGCGTTCAGTTCTAGAAACAGAGTTTAGAGAAAGACCAGAAGAGACCGAGAAGAGGAGTGAAGAGAGGGAAACAAGGAGGAAGGAGGCAGAGGAAAAAAAAAGACGAAAACCAGGAGAATCAAGGAGAACAAGGTTGTCCTGTCACTAAAGAGGAAATTGAGCAGGAAGAATACTTCTCTTCGCCGATGGCACAGACACAGGGGGAGCTGCAGAGAAAAGAGGTACACCATCTCTTGCTTTCACTAGTGATGATATTAGTCATTCTCCTGCCAATCCAGAAGTTGTGTATGCCTCTTACTTTCCTGAAGAAGGTCATGAGGTATCTTCTCCGAATCTGGAATTGCCTTTATCTGACCATGCTGAGGCAAGCACTCAAACAGACAACTCAGCAAACTTTCGAAGACTGGTTGATATTCTCATGGAGTTGAGAGGTCAGATTTATGCCTTGGGATGCGAATTTTCAGAACATGCAGAATGCTTATAAAGCCTCTTCAGAATCGTTGATCAATCAAGTTCAGACCCTTAATCTTCAAATTCAAGCAACTGCCAAGGGTGAAGATTTAGCACATCTGAAGGAGGATCTGAGGAAGCTGGAGGAGACAGTCAAGTCAATGGGAGATTTCCAGCTTATTTGTGTTCCCAAATCATCTTAAATCAATTCTTGTTTTGTCTCTACCTTTTTAATGCTGACAAAAACGGGGAGACATTTGCAGATTTGTTTTGTTTGATCAGACTTATTTCTCTGACTTTAAACTTTTATCTGGTGTGGCTTTTGAATTGCGGATTATGTTATGTTTATGTGATTGCTTTACAGTATCTTAAGCATACTTGGTACGATATTGGTACGAGATAGTTGTTTTTACAGGACTAACCAATTTCCTGTGGATGCAGATCTGATACTATCCTCAACTCATTTATTGTTTATGAGATATCGTATTCTTGTTTGCTTGAGTATTGTCTTGCAAGTCAATTTTTCCAAATCTGCATGAAAGTTTTGTCACCATAAAAAATGGGGAGATTGTTGGAGAAAACTTCCTTATGTGTTTTTAAGTTGACAAAACGTTTCCATCAGTCTAGTCTAAAGACTTGAAGACTCTGTCATCAAAGTCTAAAGACCATCAGATTCAAGGTTTAAAGTCTGCCCTCATTGACAGTATCTAGACCGTCGAAGAAGATTTATCCAGTATCAAGGATTTATTTAAAGATTTGTTTCGAGCGGTTAAAGAAGTCTCTTACGGTTGTAGATAGCATTTCGAGATCTTCTTATTCATTTTTATCTTGATACGAATAAGTTAGATTCGTTGATTGACAAGGTATACTTGGAAGGTTCTACTTATGGAAACTTAGATCCTGATTGTATGGGCGAGTAGGATTGATGGGTTATCATCACTTTCCTTAAGTAACTCGAAGATCTCCTTAATTGATTCCGTCCAACGGTTTGATGGAGGAACTCCTTTAGAAAGTGCCAACGGGTATGAAGGCATGGAGGAGTATAAAAGGGAGAAGCTCTGGTTATTTGAGAGAGTGCGTGATAGATAAATTTCAAAGTCTGAAGCTCCTCGTTCTTTGTTGATTCAACTGTTGAGCGAAACTTGTATTCAAAAGAGAGATTAAATACTTGTGAGACCTTGAGGAAGTGTAGCTAAGTTTCTACACCGTGGAATCAAGGACGTGATATTGTAACGACTCTTTTGATTCATAATGAAATCCAGCCGGTGGGCTGTCAGTGAGGGAGAGTGTACGTAGGCTTGAAATAAGCCGAACCACTATAAATTCTGTGTTCATCTTCTCTCATCCCTGAACTACCTATTTACGATTTCATGTTACTCATCTATTTAATAGTTGAATTTTATTTTATTATCCATCAAACATATTCTTCTATGTCTTACGAAAAAGTTTCTTATACACCTATTCACCCCCCTCTAGGTGCATTCTCTAGCCTCTTTTAAGGTGTACTATGATAGTGGGAGGGATAGACATGTTGACCCAGGCGCAGAGTCTGATGAAAAGGCCTCACGTCGTCATCTCCACCCCAGGCAGCATTAAGGTCGCGCTTGATGAGAATCCTGACATCCCTCCTCTTTTCTCCAACACCAAGGTAAACCTCCCCTTTATATATTAGCTAGAAATGCCATGATCAGTGCGTTGATAAGATAACATTCACAGCCTAGCTGTGTGATTGGAATATCTCAATGTGCAAGTTGAATTTTCTTTCTTCGTGACTGTACCTCCCGTGGAAAGACTAGTTTAAATGGTTGCTACCAGATGCATTCTTGTGAAGCTATTTTGGATTAAGCATTCAAAGAGTTTTGAATTCAAATGCATATTTGATTAGCATTGAAATCCTCCCATGAAAACTACTTATGATGCCAGAGAAGTAGTAGTTAACTAGTCATTCTTATTTTGTTCTTACATGCTCTCACAATGCAGAACTTGGAACTTACTATCTAGGCTATCGGTGTTTTAACCATTGGATTGCTTTACAATACAAAGAACCACTCAAATACTGCTTTGTGTTGCTTAAGTTTTGGGATTTTTTCTTTTCATTTTTGATTTGAATCCAGAGTTCATTTTAGAAGTGCACATCTCATAGTTCTCTGTTAAAGACATAGTAAGATCTATTAAACCAGGTCATGCATGGTATTGTGGCACTAAAAAGAAACTTCTCCCAGGATCTGAAGAAATCATCTTGATATGTTGCTATTTGTTTGCTTCAGTTCCTAGTTTTGGATGAAGCGGATAGAGTGTTGGATGTTGGTTTTGAAGAGGAGCTTAGAGTAATCTTTCAATGTTTGCCAAAGAAATGGCAGACCCTGTTATTTTCTGCTACAATTACCAGTGATCTCCAGACATTACTTGAGCTTTCCTCAAATAAGCCTTTCTTTTATGAGGCATATGAAGGTTTCAAGACTGTTGACACTCTCAAGCAGCAGTATGTATTCATCCCAAAAAATGTCAAGGATGTCTATTTATTTCATGTTTTGTCCAAAATGGAAGACATGGGTATCCGCTCTGTCATGATATTTGTCTCCACCTACAGGTATTTATGGGTTTTCTCGACCTTCACTATGTGTGATCTTAGCATGCATTTGTCATCTTTACTCGCCATCCATAATTGTTTGAATCTTTTTATTCTCGCCTGCCTAATTTTCCGAACACTTGGGTTGTCTTTTTCTACTTCTCTACATCTGTAGGAAATATAAAAATACGTGGTAAGTTGTTGCTCATTTTGATACAGTTATTTAACTGTGATGTCTGATGATTTCTATGTTTGACTTATCTAAATAATCCTTATTGTCTTAGTAGATGGACTAGACTAATGGCCTTACTCTTTTCACCTTTGATAGCTTAAATTATCTTAGCGATATAGTTGTATTGGCACAGCTTCTTTTAGCATGAGAATTGAATTTTAGAATATTTCTGCAGTTTATACTTGCAATCATTTTAGAGCACAGAAATTTTTTGTTGTCTTTATTATATTGTTGAAAGTTAAAGTCCACCCATCTGGTCCATATAGACTCTGTCTAAACTGTAATAATTTTTTTTCTATTTGTTAATTAGTTAATCTAAATTGTTAGATGCCAATGTCGTTAAACTGTCGTAATGGAAGTACTGGTGAGGCCGGCGGTTAATTTATAAACTTAGCTGATTTAGTTAAATTCTTGTTAAGAATAAAATATGCAATGCAATTTCTATATCTGTAGAATTGTGCTACCCATAAATGCAAATTCCAGCTCAACCAATGTGTTAGGTAGGTGTGGCAATTCTTGACATGACATGCATAAAGTTAGTGTGTTTGAATTTATCTCAATAAAGTTCCTGTCATAATTAACCTGATTGACAAGATTGACGGATTGATGTTGGCTAATCTGAGTGTTGACAAACGGTGGCTGGGGCAGCGGCAGTGGACTGTGGAGGCTGCAGCTTGGAATGGCTAGGGTTTTGTAATTGATAGCTTTTGTTTTTTAAGAGTGGGAAGTTTAGAGTTATTGCTAGGGCAATTTGGGGAAAAAGGGGCGATTTGGTAGATAATTAAAGGATGCCAACTGATGTTAGATGCAGCTTGGTATCAAAGGTGAAAACTCTGGATGCAAAGTGGTATTTTTAAAAATAGAGGAGGAAAGTGGTCAGACAGAAAAAAGTGAGGATGGTATTTGGTATCTGCCCTTTAACAGTGTACCCTTAAATTGAACAATGGAATGTAATCTTGGACATGAATTGCCACCCTTAAATTGGTTTTTAGGTGCTAGAAAATTATTCATGTTGTGGGTTTTGAGTCTTCTGCACAATTTCACACTACATGGGTAAAGCTATGAAAGATTTGCAGTATAAATAATTTATTTGCTATCATTATTCCGAAGAGCTGCCTTACTCCAAGGATTGAGCATTGGGCGATCGCCTGGCTAGGGGAAGGTCCAAGACCCAGCTCCACCACAAGACCTTTATATTTTTGAAGTGCCCGTCTGGTTGAACAGTTTTGTCCGTTTGAACCACGTCGACTCTGTTTTAACATATAATAGAACCTTATCTGACCAGGTTCTGTATCAGGTATCAGTAACTAGTTGATCTGGACAAGTCGTGAGAGTATTGGTGGATCCTTGTCATTGGTTTTGACGATAATATGGCATGCTTTGTTGGTGGTGAATTTTGTGTGGTTATGCTTTCTTATTGGTGTAGAGAAGAAATTTACTTGGTTTCAATGAGATTTTCATTGGACTAAAATTAACCATCTTGATTGGTGATGTTGAGCAGAAGTTGTCACCTTCTAAGTTTGTTGCTGGAAGAACTTGATCAAGAAGCCGTAGCATTGCATTCTTTAAAATCCCAGCGAATTTAAGGCTTGCTTCTCTACATCGTTTCAAATTTGGCCAAGTTCCTATATTACTTGCAACTGATGTTGCAAGTCGTGGCCTGGATATACCGACTGTTGATCTTGTCATCAACTATGACATCCCACAGTAAGTTATTTTGCGACATTCTTTTATGTTATAAGTTTTTCTTCTAAATATTTCTCAAGTAACAAAGTTATTGGTTGCTGGTAAGTTTCCTCGAGATTACGTCCATTGTGTTGGCCGTACCACAAGAGCAGGCAGAGGAGGGTTAGCTATTAGTTATGTTACCCAGTTATATAGCAAATAAGGGATGATGCTTGTAACATCATCCTTTGCTCTCTCTCTCTCTCCCCTTCCCTCCCTCTCCCCCCCTCTTCATGTACACATGTAGGTATATACATATATGCATGGTACAATTGTGCACTTGCCTCTCATCCACCCAGCCTAACACAGGCTCTGCATGTAGCATACTTATGCATCTCCGATTATGTGTTTGCACTTCTGTTTGAGCAGATAGCATATAGAGTGCCATCGGCATTTCTAATATTCGAACTTTCTGTTCCATGATATTTGTAATATAGTTTTTCTGACCTGTTCACCTTGAAACACTGGTTCTGTAGGATGACATTACATTGATTCAAGAAATGAGGCTGTTCTTGGTAGATAACTTGACAAGTTTGACTGTAAAGAGAATGATGTGCTTTCGGACATTACAAAGGTATTTTGCTCTGAAATACCATTCCGTGTTGTTGATGACTTAGATGTGCAAAAATTGATTGCTAGATGATTCATGTATTTTACCTTCATAGGATTGCTTGTCCACATGTCCCTGTTTTTGTAAATCTTGCAGTCATTACTATTGGTTTCCTGGGCATAATCATAAAGGAATGACAAGCCATTTTGTGAATGGTGTAAGCCAGATGTCCCAGCATGCTCTGATATTTTTTTATCTTATGTCTTTCTGTCCATTTGTTTGAGTGCTGATATTCCAGCGCTTTAGTGTATATATATTATTAAAGTGGATAATCAATAGTGAATTTGGTCTTTGCTAGATATTACTAAGATAATCTTTGCAAATCAAAGGCTTCAACAGAATTTACTAGACGTGTATTTTGGAAAATATGGCATTCCCTTTACTGTTGTTTCTTTATTGCCTTCCACCAGTAACGGAATAGCTTACGCCCAGATATAATATACTTTTGGTAACAACTAATGAACTTTTACCTGTGTGATCAAATGTGGTCTTTATTAATTTAACTTGTTAATAATTCTTTGTACTTGTTAAAATATGTCTCGAGTTTGAGTCCAATATGAAATTCGGAATATTCCGAATTGGATATGTTGCGCACGTTCGAAATTGAGTAAAGAAGATCCGAAGATCAACTTTCCAAAGTTTAAATCTGCATTGGAGAATTCGGCCGCTGAAATAGGAAAGTTCAACCTTGACTTGGATTTGGATTTTGTTTAAAATATATAGAGATATGTTTTGGATAAAATCGTTTTAGATAGGAAATAGAATCTTATGAGAAGTTGGCAAAAGAATAAGGGTTTTACTTATATATAGACTTGTGGTTGTGGGTGGTAGAGGTGGATCACAAATTGTCTTGAAGTGCCGCGTGAGTGCTTGGTGTTCCGCCGTTGATCATGAAGAGTTGGTCTTGAAGCGCCGTCTAGTCGTCGAGTGCTTGGGAGGGATTTTTCTTTGTCGTTCTTGTCCATGAATTACATCTAAGAAAATTTAGTGTTCAAGCCAATTAAATCTTGTGGTAAGATTTGCGTGTAATTTCTTCGTGAGATTGAGAGATTATTTCTTGAAGAATTTCGGGGCTAAACACTGAGTGCGTTATTGAGTGTAATTAGGGCTTAGGAAACACTGAGAGAGTGTTTGAGTGACTTGAGTGTGTAATCTCCTTGTATCGCTTGATCTATAATGAAATTCGCTGCTGCTCTCCCCGTGGACGTAGGTCTTTACGACTGAACCACGTAAATCTGGTGTGCAATTTATTTTCTTTTTCTATCTATATTATTGTTCAATCGCTTGCCTTTTTCGCAACAATTGGTATCAGAGCTAGGCTTGGCTAAGTTGAAGCGAATCGATGGCGATAGAAGAAGTAAAAGTGAGAATCGACAGATTTGATGGGAATGATTTTAGTTTCTGGAAGATGCAGATTGAAGATTATCTTTACCAGATGAAATTGCACTTGCCCTTATCTAGGGAGAAACCAGAGACGATGAAGCAAGCTGATTGGGATTTGTTGGATAGACGAGCTATGGGTGTTATTCGGCTGACGTTGGCTCATAATGTCGCGTTTAACATCTTGAAGGAGAAGACAACTGCTGATTTGATGCAAGCCCTGTCGGATATGTACGAGAAGCCCTCTGCGATCAACAAGGTCTGTTTGATGCCATGTCTGTTTAATTTGACGATGAGTGAAGGTGCGTCAGTTGCAGATCATATCAATGAATTCAATGTGATTGTTAGTCAATTGAGTTCAGTTGAGATTGATTTTGAAAATGAGGTACGTGCTTTGATTCTGCTATCCTCATTGCCTAATAGTTGGAATACTACCATTCGCTGTTAGTAATTCCTCTGGATCAACAAGTTTGACGTTTGATGGAGTTCGAGATTTAATTCTCAGCGAGGACATTCGTAGAAGAGAATCTGGCGAACCTATATCTGCTATTTTAGTAGGTGAAAATAGAGGAAGATCTATAACGCGTGTGGGTAATAGTAGTACTAATATAAACAGGCGTAGTTAGTCTAGGACTGCTAATGTTGTCTGTTGGAGTTGTGGCAAGAGGAGGCATTTTAGAAGGGATTGCCTCAAGCTGAAGAATGAGAAGGGTAAGGGAATTATGGTTGATTCTACAAATAATGTTGCAGCTGTAGCAGATAATGCCGATTATGTCTTGTCTATCACTGATTATTCATCGTTTGATGGATGGATTATGGATTCTGGTTGTTTTTTTCACGTCACACCAAATAAAAACTGGTTTATCACTTATCAGTGCACAGGTGGTGGTAAAGTCCAGTTAGGGAACAACACTGAGTGCGATGTTGTGGGTGTTAGTGATGTTAAAATCAGAATGCATGATGGTATTGTGAGGACACTGACTGGATTAAGGCATGTTCCAGAGTTGAAAAAGAACTTAATTTCCTTGGGTGCCCTAGATTTAGCTGGTTGCAGGTATTCTTCAGAAGGTGGAGTTCTGAAGGTTGTTTGAGGTGCCCTGGTGATAATGAAAGGAATCAAGCACGGAGGCCTGTATAAACTTCAAGGTGAGACATTGACAAATTTCGCTGCAGAGACGTCGGATGCATCTGTTCGAGAGTCTTTTGACTGCTCGAGGAAGACTTGGGTGTTTATGCCAATGCACAAGCTTGATGCTGGTGTCAGGATCACGCGGTTGAGAACTTTGATCAAGACGAAGACTGGTAAGTCGATCAAGCATGTACAGACTGATAATAGCATGGAGTTCTGCTCAGAGCTGGCAAATCAATTCTGCATAAAAGAGGGCATAGTGAAACATCGCACTAGTGCCAGTAAATCACAACAATTTGCAGAATTGATGAGTATAACATTACTAGTGACGACTTGGAAAATTATCTCTAGTGCTTGTATTGCTAAGAGAATCCTTGCTAATGTGCTAAGTACGGTAAGCTACCTGGTGAATAGATCCCCATCAACTGCTATTGAATGGCAGACTCCTGAAGAAGTGTGGTCAGGTAACGTTGCTGATTATTCTATTCTTAGAATGTTTGGTTGCTCGTGTTATTTTCGAGTGAGTGATGGTAAGCTTGATTGGAGGGCAAGGTGCATATTCCATGGCTATGCACAAGGTGAGTGGGGCAATCAGTTGTGGTGCCCGAATATAAATTCACCTGTTGACAGCAGAGAAGTTACCATTGATGAGTCTCCAGTACTTTTGGCTATGAGTGATTATAGCAGTGTTCAAACAGATCTGAACGGTGTTTAGTTTGAGGTGGAGTTGTGACCAGAAACTCCTGAAGTAGCGTATACGGGTACTAGCAAAGTAATCGACACAGATGGTGCTCATAGCGAGGTGGAGCTTATAGAGCCAACGGTTGCTGTAACTGTTGAAATTAACAAGGTACGTATTCGATCTTCTAACAGATATGGATGCAACAATGGTTTTGCTTTATCTGCGGTTAAGGAGGTTGCATCGGAAAATCCTTGCGGAGTAGTTAAAGGTGCATGTGGAGTTTGTATTCTAATGAGGTCCTCGGTTATAGCAAAGTTCAAGCGAGGCTTCGACTTGGATAATATCTATGACGGTTGAGCCCATTGGGGGCTATGGGAAAGTAGCAGCAGAGTTTGAATTTTTGCGAAGCGATTGCAAGCTCAAACGTCGAGCCAAGGTGGAGATTGTTAAAATATGTCTCGAGTTTGAGTTCAATATGAAATTCAGAATATTCCGAATTGGATATGTTGCGGACGTTCGAAATTGAGTAAAGAAGATCCGAAGATCAACTTCCCAAAGTTTGAATCTACATTGGAGAATTCGGCCGCTAAAATAGGAAAGTTAAACTTTGACTTGGATTTGGATTTTGTTTAAAATATATATGTGGAGATTGTTAAAATATGTCTCGAGTTTGAGTCCAATATGAAATTCCGAATATTCCGAATTGGATATGTTGTAGACGTTCGAAATTGAGTAAAGAAGATCCGAAGATCAACTTCCCAAAGTTTGAATATGCATTGGAGAATTTGGCCGCTGAAATAGGAAAGTTCAACTTTGACTTGGATTTGGATTTTGTTTAAAATATATAGAGATATGTTTTGGATAAAATCGTTTTAGATAGGAAATAGAATCTTATGAGAAGTTGGCAAAAGAATAAGGGTTTTACTTATATATAGACTTGTGGCCGTGGGTGGTAGAGGTGGATCACAAATTGTCTTGAAGCGCCGCGTGAGTGCTTGGTGTTCTGCCGTTGATCATGAAGAGTTGGTCTTGAAGCGCCGTTTAGTCGTCGAGTGCTTGGGAGGGATTTTTCTTTGTCGTTCTTGTCCATGAATTACATCTAAGAAGATTTAGTGTTCAAGCCAATTAAATCTTGTGGTAAGATTTGCGTGTAATTTCTTCGTGAGATTGAGAGATTATTTCTTGAAGAATTTCGGGGCTAAACACTGAGTGCGTTATTGAGTGTAATTAGGGCTTGGGAAACACTGAGAGAGTGTTTGAGTGACTTGAGTGTGTACTCTCCTTGTATCGCTTGATCTATAGTAAAATTCGCTGCTGCTCTCCCCGTGGACGTAGGTCTTTACGACTGAACCACGTAAATCTGGTGTCCGATTTATTTTCTTTTTCTATCTATATTATTGTTCAATCGCTTGTCTTTTTCGCAACAGTACTAGGTATACAAGGCCAGACGAGTGGCTTCAATGAAAATGATGGATGATGGCTTTGAGGAGAAGGTGAAAGAACGTAAAAAGCATAAACGTAAGACAATGGCGCAAAAGGGGTTATTGAATAAGAGGAGGAGTAACAAGAGAAAACGAAGGTCAAACACCTCGTGATATTTTGACGTCTAATAGTTCTTTTTGTCACCAAAAGCAAAGGTGCAGCAGGCCCTTGGACAATGCAATCATGTGTAGGACCTGCATTTTGTCCAAACGGTTTTGATGAGTTTTATCTAGTATAGTCTGTAAACTATACATACCAAAGTAGTAAACTCAGTATTGAAAGACAAGACTCCTTTGTACATGTTCTATGTTTTCTTAATGTTAAGAGGAACAGGAGTTTTGACCAAAATGGATTGTGTTTATGAAGTGAAATCTTCCAAAAAAAAAAAAAATTTGAGTTTTTCAGTAATCAAGTGACTGGGTATCCTCGATTTCTTGAGTCCTTTTGGGTAACTGCGAGTTCTTTTTGAGTTTTTAAGTAAATGAATCAATTTTGAAGGGACAATGCTAGACTTATCTCAACTAGTTTATAATGAATGTGTTGGATTTTTGTTGGTTTTCAAAGTATGATTCACTTGTCTGAATGGCATTTATAGTTTGTAACATCACTTTTACTATCAATAACGTCAGACTGTAGGGTAGCACGTATATGGTTTACTGTAGTATTGCACTTACAAAATTTGATGCTCACCTTTTCTAGAGCATCTATGTTTATAGTGAAAGAAGGTGTACACCTCAATTCTCACACAAAAGTGAATATTTATGTCTTGCTCCCTCTTTCGATATGGTTTTTTCATTGAATTTTTGATATGTCCCGTCTACAATGCGAATTGTTTGCTCCTTATAGGTAAGGTTATCCTTTAGTGTTAAAGGTGCATAATTTAACACTTCTCTGAGTTCGGGACATATTTTCTCAACATGGAACATGGAATTTTTTTGGACATCAAATAAGGCCGGTGGCAAGGCGAACTGATAAGCAATTTCAATGATTCTCTACATGATATTGGAATTGGTTTTTGGGATCTGTATACTTACCCCCCTCTATGTCTCAGGCATATGAGTTATTTAATTTTAAAAAGGCATTCGGAATTATCCACATTTTTACGTGCACAATGGGGAAAAGGTTTCTGAGCAGTGAAATTGCGATCATCTTCATTTAACAGAATGGATTTATGCAGTTTGTATCTAGGCGGTCTTAATTAGATTGTCTTAATGTTTTGTGACAATTGATACATGAAGTCGTTTCTTTCAAGAAGAATGGAAGGAACTCATCAGTGTTTCCGTCTTTCTTTGCTCTTTTGCAGAGAGAAGGAATCCCTAAGTCTTAATACACGAGACAAACCCTAACTAAAAACTAAAAAAAAAAAGAGACAAATTTAATCTTTACATTTACTGAAGTTTTGAAGGCATGGTCGCCAACCATATTAAAAGGGACATATTTCATGGTTTTCATTGCTGGCAAACCTTATATATAGTGAACGAATAGACTTGAGAGATGGCACAGCAAAGAGCTAATAAAATCATCCTCTGCAAAAATGAGGCCTACCCAGCTCTTTCTCTTCGTCGTCCTGTTTGCGATTGCTCTGAAATCAACACGAGCCATCCGGGGAATTGAATGCGAGGTCTTTGATCACACCTACAGGATTCCGGACACCCGGTTCGGGAGAGAGGTCGGGACAGAGTACGGTGCGGACGCTTTGCTAGCTGCCACCGAGTTTGTCCTCAAGACATTCGGTTAAAGCGAGACCGGCGGGGAGAGGCTACGATTTCATTCTGCTGGAGGTCGCGAGCTTTCTTGCAAATGGCAGATCCTTCGCCATCGCAACCACCAACGGAAGCCAGATCCTTGTGAATGCGGACTACCTCCAGACGTTCCCCGGCATCTTGACAGACGAGTTCACGGGGATCGTATATTTCACGAGTGGCGTAGTCTGGGAATGGACAGGAAATGGCAGCGCCCCAGCAGGCCTCATGACCGGGATCGCGGACTACATGAGGCTAACTGCCGGATGGGGATAGAGAGTTGGCCTCGAAGAGGGTCGGGGTTGAGATGGGATGAGGGGTACGTGGTCACGGCAAACTTCTTAAGAGTATTGTGAGGGGCTCCGATGGGGGTTTGTGTTGGACCTCAATACCATGATGATCGACTCGTACAGTGATGCGTACTTTGTGGAGCTACTTGGGAAGTCTGTGGATGAACTGTGGGTGGACTATAAGTTAAGAGTATGCAAGCCCTGGACTAGCACCAGCACAAACCTTTGGGTGCTAAATAATGTTGATACATAAGAAGACAATGCTTGAGGTTGGGTTCTTTACTTCTTATGTACAAAGAAATTGATTGTTCAATAAATCGTGTCGAGTAAGTGCGAATTAGGAAGGAGTTTCTGTTTGAAGTTTGTAATGTCTAATGATTGGCATGTTCATCGTAGCATTTGCATGGTCGGTCATGGCCGGTCAGAGTGACTCTATGCTTTCCCTTTTCCCTTTTTTGTTTTGTTTTTGTTTTGCTGTTTAATTCAAGCACGGCCTCCTTTTCTACAAACGTCTTGCTTAAAGTGTCCTCTAATGATCACTTGCCACATCCAAGTTCCTTTGGGTGAATTCAATTTGGGGTTGTTGAACTTTTGGCTTTGTTTTTTAGCTCCTAAACTTTATTTTCTATCATAAAATATAATAGCAACCTTTCTCAAGTTAACCACCAAAAGAAAAGCTAATAAATTACTAAGTTTACATATAGCATGGACTCTCTCAAAACCATACCAATCATAACTTTGAAGTTTTAATTAAATCATTTGAACATACGAATTAATTTATTTAGGAGTTGCAACTAATTTATAACTAATCAATTATAAACTCAAGGAAAGGGTTATACTTTACTTTGTGAACCAGAAATATCAAGGATATGGTGATTTGGTTACACTAGATAAATCCAATGCCCTTTTGGTACATTTTTTTTTCTTATTTCAAGAATATTTTGCAAGTAAACTCGGTAAATTTTTAAGCCTAAACCACTAACATGCGAAATGTGATCATGTAGGTGTCCAAGTAAGAATTTAACGCTCAATAAATTGCTAGAAATGGAAAAAGAACCTTGAAATGTTGAGCAAAGCAAAGGCGAAGTTTTATTATCATTCAACGTGAAAAAGGTTCTGCAAGGTATTAACTAGGCAGTAGACAATAATGCAATGCCTAACCAAGACATGATTTCTAAGTATGATTGTACAACGTTAACTAATTCTTTTTGGGTTTTTTGTTTTAACGAATGTAATTTTAATCTAAGTTATGTCTTTGTGAATTCTAATTTAACATGCATGAACTATTAGACTAACGACAAGAGATTTGATTTATTTAAATGTAATCTAGATATGACCTAAAACATGTAACATGCATGAATATATGATAACAATACAAAATCTGATGAAATCACTAACTATTCGAGGGAAGTGCAGTATCGGTGAATAACTTCTAAAATTATTACTACGCATCAATGCTCATGGAAATTAGGCAATATCATTCAAGAGTCATCCATATCTATTAAAGATATGCAATTACTAAATTAGGATGATGATTAGTCGACCTTGATCGGCTCTCTTTATTTACTAGCTAGTTGAACTAATGTTGATCAATTCTTGATTCCAAGGTGGGTAGTTTCGTAGTGGAATTAGTTCTCAGTTTTTGGAATTGGCGAATCCGTTGAGCCTTGAACCGTCTTGTTCTTAATTTCTTTTTATTATATAATGAAGTCATTATCTGTTGCTGCAGTTATATATAATTAAGAATACTGAAAAAGTGAAGTTATGTAAACAACCACGACAGCTTTCTCCATGTCACAACTGAATAACGGAAGAAGAAGACGCATTCTGGAGAAAATAGTTTGGGAACACAAAAGAAAATAAAAGACAATATGCCTTCACAATATGTTAACTCAAGCTACAGATTTACACTATATCAAAAAAGGTTGGTCCCGTCAAGACATTGATTTTCTATGCCACCATTGAAAAATGCTTGTTTATTGCCAATAATCAGCAATGGAAGAGAAAAATGGCCATTAAAAAAGGCATACATTACTCAACAAAACCGGTTAGGTCCCAGTTCAAAACTAGTTCGGTCCGGTTTTATGTTTTCTGCTCTGAAGTTAACTTATTGTGACAAGTTTATGTACACAATGGCGAGATAGCGATTAACTTCATTTGGTAGAATGGATTTATGCAATTTGTATTTACGTGTCTCTAGCTAATTAGGGTGTGCATGACAACATTGCTTGGCTGGGGAAGAGTTTTTTTAGAAATAATTTTTTCTATTTCTATTCCGGGAACAATTTCCGAGTAAAAGAACCCGTTTGGTAACTACACAAAATTTCTACTCTTGGAATAGAAAAAGAATAGAAATGTGTTTGGTAACGCAATGATTCTTTTTTGTATTTATTTGTTTTTATTCTTGCTCACGGATCGGCGGCGGCCGCCGCCGGCGGCCGGCGACCGGCGGCGGCCGGCGACCGGCGGCGGCGGCGGGCGACGGTCGGCGGTGGCTCCCGAGGCAGTTGGAGGTGGCCGCGGCAAGAGAGAAATAAAACAAAAATAAAAATGAAAATTTGCTTATTTCTAAAAATTGTTCCCGGGACAAGAAGCAATTTTTTTTTTGTTTCTCGTTTCTATTCTCGTGCTAACTTTTCTATTATGGGGAATAGAAAAACAACTTGGCGTTACCAAACAGATTTCTGTTCTTTTTTTGTTCTGAGGAACAAAAGAACAGAAATTCTTAGGAATAGAAATGTTCTCATGCAGCCCCTTAAATTGCATTAACGTCTTTTGACAATTGGTACATGAAATTGTTTCTTCCAAGAAGAACGGCTCATCAGAGTTTACGCCTTGCTTTGGTCTTTCGCGGAGAGAAGTGGGAGGCCCTAAAATTCTAACACGAGACAAACCCCAACTAAAAACGAAAAAAGAGACGAATGTCATCATGACAATTGTATCGACACCGCACTTAGGGCAATTCAATTGAGCAAGAAATAATCTATGATCATGACATTTTGCCAAATTTTCGAAGGCATAGTTTGCCAACCATGTCAAGTGGAACATATATCATGGTTTTCATCTCTGGCTAACCTTGTTTATAGTGAACGAATAGACTCGAGAGATTGCACAGCAAGAGCTCTTAAAATCATCCTTCCCAAAAATGAGGCCTACCCAACTCTTTCTCTTCATCATCCTCTTCACAATTGCTCTGAAATCAACACAAGCAATCCAATCGCTTGCGAGGTAATTGATAACACCTCCGGCACTCCGGACACTCGGTTTAGGAGAGAGGTTTGGACAAAGTACGGTGCGGACGCTGTTAAAATATGTCTCGAGTTTAAGCCCGAAGCAAATTACTGAATTTTGAAATATAAAATAAAAGGGAGGAAAGTGTTTTGCTGTGATGGCTGCGGAATCCGAAATTAAAGAAAAAGGAAGCAGCGTCCCACTTGGCTTCGTAGAATTAAAAGGGAAAGTCAAATCTCTTTTTTTTGTTGACCGAATCTTGGAGTATTCGGTTTCTTTATGCGCATTCTCTTTCCGAATAAGTTGGTCTGTTCTTGGTATATATATATATATTCTGCTCATGGACTCTTTTAAGCGAAGCTACGTACTGAAGCACCGTCGTTGATCGAAGAGGGGGCTGTCTTCACTTTTGGTGCCGTGATTTTTTTTTCTCTGTTAGTGAGAGACATCTGTAGGCTCTGGGTGTTTGATAGCGGGTCTTCGTGTTTCTCGTGTGACAAAGCTTATTCGTGATTTACATCCAAGAAAGATTTGTGTATTGGGTGTAATTGGGGTTTGGGAAACACCGAGAGAGTGTTTGAGTGACTTGAGTGTGTAATCTCCTTGTATCGCTTGATCTATAGTGAAATTCGCTGCTGCTCTCCCCGTGGACGTAGGTCTTTACGACAACCACGTAAATCAGGTGTCCGATTTATTTTTCTTTTTTTCTGTCTATATTATTGTTCGATCGCTCACCCTATCGCAACAATTGGTATCGAAACCGCCAGCTTGGCTGAGTTGAAGCGAATCGATGGCGACGAAGAAGTAAAAGTGAGAATCGACAATTTGATGGGAATGATTTTAGTTTCGGAAGATGCAGATTGAAGATTATCTTTATCGATGAAACTGCATTTGCCTTTATCCGGGAGAGACCGAGAGACGATGAAGCAAGCTGATTGGGATTTGCTTGATAGACGAGCTATGGGTGTTATTCGACTGACGTTGGCTCGTAACGTCGCGTTTAACATCCTGAAGGAGAAGACCACTGCTGACCTGATGCAAGCCCTATCGGATATGTATGAGAAGCCCTCTGCGATCAACAAGGTCCATTTGATGCGACGTTTGTTTTAATTTGAAGATGAGCGAAGGTGCGTCAGTTGCAAATCATATCAATGAATTCAATGTGATTGTTAGTCAATTGAGTTCAGTTGAGATTGATTTTGAAGATGAGGTATGTGCTTTGATTCTGTTATCCTCATTGCCTAATAGTTGGAATACTACTGTTACTGTTGTTAGTAATTCCTCTGGGTCAACAAGTTTGACGTTTGATGGGGTTCGAGATTTAATTCTGAGTGAGGACATTCGTAGAAGAGAATCGCGAACCCGTATCTCGCTGCTTTAGTAGGTGAAAATAGAGGAAGATCTATAACACGTGTGGGTAATAGTAGTACTAATATAAACAGGCGTAGTCAGTCTAGGACTGCTAATGTTGTCTGTTGGAGCTGTGGCAAGAGGGGGCATCTTAGAAGGGATTGCATTAAGTTGAAGAATGAGAAGGGTAAAGGAGTTATGGTTGATTCTGCAGATAATGTTGCAGCTGTAGCAAATAGTGCTGATTATGTCTTGTCTGTCACTAATGATTCATCGCTTGATGGATGGATTTTGGATTCTGGTTGTTCTTTTCATGTCACACCAAATAGAAAATGGTTTATCACTTATCAGTGCACGGGTAGTGGTAAAGTCCAGTTAGGGAACAACGCTGAGTGCGATGTTGTGGGTGTTGGTGATGTTAAAATCAGAATGCATGATGGTATTATGAGGACATTGGCTGGAGTAAGGCATGTTCCAGAGTTAAAAAAAGAACTTAATTTCCTTGGGTGCCCTAGATTCAGCTGGTTGCAGGTATTCTTCAAAAGGTGGAGTTCTGAAGGTTGTACGAGGTGCCTTGGTGATAATGAAAGGAATCAAACATGGAGGCCTGTATAAACTTCAAGGTGAGACAAAGTGAAAATTTCGCTGCGGAGACGTCGGATGCATCTGTTCGAGAGTCTTTTGACTGCTCGAGGAAGACCTGGGTGTTTGTGCCAAAGCACAAGTTTGATGCTGGTGTTAGGATCACGCAGTCAAGAGCTTTGATCGAGACGGAGACTGGTAAGTCGATCAAGCATGTGCGGACTGACAACAGCATGGAGTTCTGCTCGGAGCTGGCAAATAAATTCTGCATGAAAGAGAGCATAGTGAAACACCGCACTAGTGCCAATAAATCACAACAATTTGCAGAATTGACGAGAAGAACATTACTAGAGACGGCCCGTAAAATTATCTCTAGTGCTGGTATTGCTAGGAGAATTCTAGCTGATGTGCTAAGTACGGTAAGCTACCTGATGAATAGATCCCCATCAACTGCTATTGAATGGTGGACTCCTAAAGAAGTATGGTCGGGTAACGTTGCTGATTATTCTATTCTTAGAATGTTTGGTTGCCCGTGTTATTTTCGAGTGAGTGATGGTAAACTTGATTGGAGGGCAAGGTGCATATTCCATGGCTATGCACAAGGTGAGTGGGGCAATCCGGTTGTGGTGCCCGGATATAAATTCACCATTGACAGCAGAGAAGTTACCCTTGATGAGTCTCCAGTATTTTTGGCTAGGAGTGATTATAGCAATATTCAAACGGATCTAAACGGTGTTCAGCTTGAGGTGGAGTTGCGACCAGAAACTCTTGAGGTAGCGTATACATGTACTAGCAAAGTAATCGACACAGATGGTGCTCATAGCGAGGTGGAGTCTATAGAGCCAATGGTTGCTGTAACTGCTGAAATTAACAAGGTACATATTCGATCTCCTGACAGATATGGATGCAATAATGGTTTTACTTTATCTGCGGTTGAGGAGGTTGTGTCAGAAAATCCTTGCGGAGCAGTTAAAGGTGCATGTGGAGTTGGTATTCTGATGAGGTCCTCGGTTATGACGAAGTTCAAGCGAGGCTTGGACTTGGATAATATCTGTGGCGGTTGAGCCCATCGAGGGCTATGAGAAAGTAGCAGTAGAATTTGAATTTTTGCGAAGCGATTGCAACTTGACTCAAAACGTCGAACCAAGGTGGAGATTGTTAAAATATGTCTCGAGTTTAAGCCCGAAGCAAATTACTGAATTTTGAAATATAAAATAAAAGGGAGGAAAGTGTTTTGCTGTGATGGCTGCGGAATCCGAAATTAAAGAAAAAGGAAGCAGCGTCCCACTTGACTTCGTAGAATTAAAAAGGAAAGTCAAATCTCTTTTTTTTTGTTGACCGAATCTTGGAGTATTCGGTTTCTTCATGCGCATTCTCTTTCCGAATAAGTTGGTCTGTCTTGGTGCAATATATATATATATATATATATATATATATATATATATATATATTCTGCTCATGGACTCTTTTAAGCAAAGCTACGTACTGAAGCACCATCGTTGATCGAAGAGGGGGCTGTCTTCACTTTTGGTGCCGTGATTTTTTCTCTGTTAGTGAGAGACATCTGTAGGCTCTGGGTGTTTGATAGCGGGTCTTCGTGTTTCTCGTGTGACAAAGCTTATTCGTGATTTACATCCAAGAAAGATTTGTGTATTGGGTGTAATTGGGGTTTGGGAAACACCGAGAGAGTGTTTGAGTGACTTGAGTGTGTAATCTCCTTGTATCGCTTGATCTATAGTGAAATTCGCTGCTGCTCTCCCCGTGGACGTAGGTCTTTACGACTGAACCACGTAAATCTGGTGTCCGATTTATTTTTCTTTTTTCTGTCTATATTATTGTTCGATCGCTCGCCCTATTGTAACAGACGCTTTGCCAGCTGCCACCGAGTTTGTCCTCAGGACATTCAGTCAAATCGAGAGCGGATGGGGAGGCTCTGATTTCGTTCTGCTAGGGGTCGAGAGCTTTCGTGCAATTGGCAAACCCTTCGCCATCACAATTACCAATGGATACTCGTGAATGCGGACTACCTCCAGACATTCCTTGGCAACTTGACAGATGAGTTCACGGGGTTCGTATATGTTGGAATTCAAGTCGGCGGAAGACGACTTACCTGATTTCGATGCGCAAACAGCAAATAGCCCCGGAACGAATGTTGAATTGCGAATAAATCACAAACAACACTACCTCACGTTAGTCTGGATGCAATCACAAGGAAAACACCCGATTTCCACAAATAGAAAATGCCGATTGTTCTTGCAAAACTGAAATTGAATGCCTTCTTATTTGATGATAGAAAGGGAGAGAGATTTTGGTGCAAATAATCTGACAACCTCTCTAACGGTTGTGTTCGGGAGGCTTATATACGTCTCCCTTCATACCCCTCCATTAGTGTCTTTCCATCGTAACGTTTCAAGTTGAAATGGTGCGTTCCAATCACACCCCATCATGGACGTACCAGCTAAAGTACAACATCTCCCACTCGGACATGATGGGCTTGATAGCACTCTATCAAGAATATAAGACAAGGTGTTCAACATTCATCAACTTTACAGAACAATTGATACTGGCAAGTAAGCCATGCGACCAGTGAGTACACCTGCACTTGGGAGCTCAAATTATGCACCTGTTAGGGATGACATAATGGCTACAACCCCGAAAAGAAATAAACAATCAATGTCTCACAGTGCCCCAGACTTATTTTGTTACATCAATTCAAGTATACCTATCCCTTAAAGGCTATACTTGATTATCCTCAAAACACCATGTATTTACAATATATCCGCAACCACATAAGGCGATATAATTGGTCGACCAGTAAATACATGTGATAGATGTAAAACAACAATAGTCTTCCTTTGCACTCATGTCTCTCTCCATTTCAGAATAACTGCTTTCCTACACACGTCCCATAGGCCATATCTATTCATGACCGCCCGTAACATGCTAAAGTAGCAACATTGATCTTTCACTTCGAGAACATAGTCAGAAGTAACATAGGGCACAAAAGGAGGTAAATTATAAATTACCTCAAGGGTTCACACGATGAGTAAATAGGGATAATTTTACTCACCTTCCCTTGTCGGTCGAACAATGCACATGTAGTATGAATTACATGCTATAGTGGATTTCTCTTTTTATAAGAGCGTATGTCATTTCTTAAATATATCCACTATACGGATCTCAGCCTAAACATAGTCACGTGCTTCTCACGTACTCATGTTTAGCTCGAGTGCTATATTAGCTCGCTTTCTATAGCGCACAATTAAGTACTCGCATCCGGCATCTTACAGGCATACATGATTGTGGGACTATCATGTTCGGTCTTATTATAAGCTAATCACAGACCTCATCTTGACTCCAATCAAGGCGACATATTTTATGTACCAGACTTGCGCTTTAGCATTTTTTTGTACATAACGTCTCATCTCAACGTGCTAACTATAGCACTTGAGGCGATTGCTCGTGTGAGTGAGCCAATCATTACTTGCTGACATACTTTCCAATAATATATGTGTGCTTGTGCTTGTCTCATAATGGATTTGTACTTCTTGATAAAACATCAAGTCATTAATAAACAAACAAGTACAATACATATGTCCATAAGTACATAAAACAATGATCCTCTACAATAACACATATCACATTCTACGCAAACCTAGTGACATCCTGTGGGTCAAGAATATGTCTCTAGGAATAGCCTTCGTAAATGGATCAGCAACCATTCTATTGGTTGAAATGTATTGTAGAATCATTTCTTTCTGCGCTATAATATCTCTGATGAAGTTATTCTTTATGTCAATGTGCTTCGTCCTTCCATGATACTTGGGATCTTTCACATAGGCAATGGTTACTTGACTATCGCAATAAACTATCACCGGTCTTAGAACCTCAGTGACAGTGGCTAAATGTTCAAAAAAACGTTTTAGCCATACTGCTTCTTACACTGTGGCAGAACACGCAATAAATTCAGCCTCCATAGTAGACAAGGCTGTGCATGTCTATTTCTTGCTATTCCAAGATATTACACCTCCATTGAGCAAGAACGCATATCCAGAAGTCGATTTACACTCATCCAGGTCTCCACCCCAATCAACATCTGAATAACCTAATAGGCGTAAATCATTCCCTTGGTAACAAAGTCGATAGTCCATGGTGCCCTTCAAGTATCTCAGGATCCTCTTCATTGCTTTCTAGTGTGCTTGATCGGGATTTGATTAATATCGGCTCACCAATCCCACGGCATAACAAATGTCGGGTCGAGTACACATCATAGCATACATCAAACTTCCGATCGCACTAGCGTAAGGAACAGTTTCCATCATTTTAATTTCTTCCTGGAGTCTCGGGACACATCTCGCATACTTAGGCCTTCACCTTGCATGACAGGGGTATCAATGGGATTACAATGCTGCATATTGAAACGATCAAGAATCTTCATAATATAAGATTCTTGTGATAAAGTAAGGAGTTTCCTTGATCGATCTCTTTCGATCTTAACTCCTAATATATAAGCAGCTTCTCCCATGTCCTTCATTTCAAAATTGGAGGACAACCATTCTTTTATGGTGATTACCATAACCTTGTCATTTCTAGCCAACAGAATATCGTCCACATAAAGTGATAAAATCACAAATTTATCTCCGGACCGCTTGACATATACACAGTGATCTTCTTCGATCATCGTGAAACCAAAAGTTGTTATGGCTTGATGAAAACGAAGATACCACTATCTAGATGATTGCTTAAGGCCATATATTGAGCGATGAAGTTTGCAAACTTTATGCTCTTGACCTTTAGCTATGAAACCTATTGGTTGTTTCATATAAATTTCCTCATCTAGTTCTCCATTGAGAAATGCCATCTTTAGATCCATTTGATGTAATTCAAGGTCCAAATGTGCAAGGATGGCTAGAATAAGGCGTATTGAGGCAAACCTTACAATTGGTGAAAATGTTTTCTCATAGTCTATACCCTCTTGTTGAGTATAACCTTTTGCCACAAGATGAGCCTTATACTTTTCAATGGATCCATCCGCCTTTTGCTTAATCTTAAAAACCCATTTGTTTCTAATGGCCTTACGATTGGGTGGTAGATCAACCAAGTCCCAGACATGATTTGTCCTCATTGACTCCATCTCATCTTCCAAAGCTTTTCTCCATTCTTCCTTATCAGAGGATGAGGGAGCCTCTTGAACTGTCCTAGGCTCGGCATCATCTTTATGAGCAATCATAAATGCTTCCCCTTCAATCTCAAAACGACGACGAGGAATACTTTTACGATTACTTTTACGCAATTGAATTTCTCTTGAATTCAATTCGCCAGACAATGCAACACTCCCACTAGGTCTTTCATGTTGAGGTAAATTTTCATTTCCCTTCATAACATTAGTGGGTGTGTTATTAGGATCTTTCATCTCATATAATTGGAAATCCTTATCAATCTCACCTCTACTAGGAAAATCGTTCTCCAAGAACGTGACATCTCATGACTCCATTTCTGTCACACTCCCATTAGCTTGTTCACCTATGAACACATACCCTTTGGAGTGTTCAGAATATCTTATAAAGATACATTTCTTCCCTCTAGGGCCTAATTTTCCATATTTATGGGAAGATTCATGAACATAAGCTGCACATCCCCATGGACGTAGACTACTTAAGTCTGGTTTTCTACCATTCCATAATTCATAAGGGGTGAAAGTGACCGATTTTGAGGGCACTCAGTTAAGTACATAGGCAGCAGTCAATAATGCATCTCCCCAAAAGGAGATAGGTAAATTTGCTTGTGCCATCATAGACCTAACCATTTCCAATAGGGTTCTATTCCTTCTCTCAGCTACCTCATTTTGTTGTGGAGTACTAGCAATAGTCAATTGTCGTACAATTCCCTTTTCATCACAAAGAGCCTTGAATTGCTCCGATAGATACTCATGTCCGCGATCGGTTCTCAATGCCTTTATCGTTTTGTTCAACTGATTCTCTACCATCGTTATATATCGTCTAAAGCAGTCTAATGCTTCTGACTTATGGGAGATCGGAAAGACATAACCGAAACGCGTGAAGTCATCTATGAAAGTGATGAAATATGAGGCTCCATGCCTCGCCCTCACATTCAAAGGACCACAAATGTTAGAATGGATGAGTTGCAATGGAAATTCAGCTCTAGTCCCTTTACTGAATGGTTTTCTAGTTGCTTTTCCCGCTAGACAATGTTCACATACGGGTAGATCAACATTAGTGAGTGACCCTAAAAGGCCTTCTCTAGCTAATCTTTGCATTCTTTGCAACCCAATGTGACCTAATCTAGCATGCCAAGTACTTGCATCAATCTCAACATTACTAGAAGATGCAATTAAAGAAAAACAACCATTAACATTAACATTGTACTGATCATAGTCAATGTCTAACACCATAAAACCATTCGATACAAGACCTGAACCATAATATATTGTTCCATACAAAATGTCAACACAATCACCATGAAAATTTAAAACATAACCTAGGCTAAGAAGAACAACTACAGAGACCAAGTTTTGTCGAATATCTGGAGCATAGAGGACATCATGTAGGAATAGGCTTCGACCACCACATAAAATTAATTTACATGTGCTGATACCCTTCACTTCAACTCTTGAGTTATTACTAACATATATCCATCTTCTTCCAGGCTGTATCCGACAATACTCCACAAATGCTTCTCGGTCTCTAGCTACATGGTCTCGTTGCTCCTCGCCTACAAATCCACATTGGATGAGATTCAGCAAGCATTACATGCTACTAGAAACAAAAGCATTACTTAAAGTAATGGAGTAATAGGGTATCTCTTTCGGCTCAGTGCATTCACAAGCAAAGTGACCCATCTTGCCATAATTGTAGCACTTCATCTTGGCCTTGTCCTTCTTCCCACCACGCTTCTTGCGTTGGAAGGTCTTAGCCCTTTTAGGTGCCCGATCGTCTTCTTCCCTTTGTTGTTGAATTGAGAATTCCTTTTGCGCTTGAAGCCCGAAGCTTTGCGCGAACTCGATTCAGCAACATAAGCATGAGTAGAGGATCTCGCAGCCTCTAGGCGCTCATCCTCTAATTCCAAATGACGTGCTATATCATCAAAAGTGACAATATTCTCATTATACGTCATATTGATCTTCATATGCTCCCAATTGTCAGGAAGAGACCTTATAACAGCCTGAACCTGCTGTTCATTAGTAAGGGAGTGACCTGCCGACTTCAGCTCACGAATCATATTTGACATCTCTCGAAGATGCTGCCTCATCGTTATATTTGGGCGCTTTCGGTATGTGTCAAACTTGATAGTGAGTCTCCTCAGCTTAGTGGTGGATGTACCCCCAAACTTATCTTTCAAGGCAACCCACATTGTCTGAGCTTTATCATAACTTTTAAACTCACACATGAGATCATCTTGCATACAGCTCAGCAAAGTGATGCGAGCAATGCTATTCTTCTTTTTCCAAGCTTGATAAGCTTCTAGATCTCTCTTGTGTTGAGCTGAAGTTTCATGCTCAGGTTCATCCATAGTGTGGTTGAGGGTTTCCAAAACCTCTTACTCCTCAAGGATGTACCAACCTTTCGGTGCCAAATATCATAATTGTCACCGTTCAGCTTCTCACCCTTATTGAGGTCAGCCACAATGGTCTTGGATGCCGATGCCATAATCAATTGCTATAACACATTGACATAATAGACGCAGAATCAATACTAGCACATTTTTCAGAGTAACACACATATTTAATTTGCAGCAAAAACAAACTAAAATAATGATAATTCAACAAAAGACACAAAAACAAAAGTTCACTATGTTCCCAATCAACTTCTATGTACAATTGTTCTATTATCATTAATTAGTTTAATTTGCACAAATTTTGAGTTCTAGGTGAGAACTCCTTCGAATTCTACCAACCTACGAACTCCCACTAGGAAAATAATTACATGACCTCATGTAATGTCTACATTTTTCCATTAACACAAAATCATAGCATGATGTAAACCAATGTACAAATAACAATCATGCAGCAACTCAAATCAAAAACCACAATTCAACATGTAATAGATTTCCTACCATTGTTCGAATTTTCTAGCAACTTGAAAATTGCAAGTATATTAAACTATATACATGATATCATCGAACCAAGCTCTACACAGCATATATGACATCATTTGCACACAAGCTAGCTACTGTATTTCCTAAACCACAAGAAAATACAAGCTACAAATGAATAAATTATGCATTAAACCCCAAAAAATACGAGTACATAGGGTTCCCTACACATTTTCATACATTTATAAAATCCAAAAATGAAAAATAATTATACCACAGTATAGAGGACATCCATACGAACCCAACGCCACCGACCACGCTCCACCGGAGCTCGCACGCGCCCCACGCGCCGCCTGAGTGCGCGGCGTGTGTGGCGCACGCGCCAGCAAGCCCAAAGGCTCCTGGCCGTTGACCGATCCGGCCGCTGATCGGTCCGACGATTGATCGGTCAACGGTCAACGGGTCGGGTCGAATCGCCGGCCAGTGACCGGCCGGCCAACTACCGCTGGCGGTGACGTCATCCGTGACGTCAGCACGCGTCGGTTCGCCGACGCGCGCGTGATGTCACATGTCGGTTTCTCCTACGCAGCGCGTGACGTCACGCGCCAATTCGCTGGCGTGCCAAGCACGTGGCGCCCACGCGCCGCAGCTTCTGGCCGCGCATGTGGGCGTCTCCGGCGTCTTCTGTTGGCGCTCGACCTACCGTTGGACTTGTCTCGGCGAGTACTTTCACCCTACATATTTCAAAATTGATTTTGGCCGAAAGAATATTTCGAAAAATGGCCAAAACTGCACGGATGCACGCGACCCCGAACCCGTTCTTCGCTTTGGTTCAAATTCGAGTTTTCAGATTGCAATTCCAACTAATAAACATAAAAAACAGTGTAGAATACAATCTCTTTATCTCAATATCAAATGGTAAAAGAGAAAACTCGATGAAAAACAAGGCAGAAATCATGACCTGGCTCTGATACCAATGTTGGAATTCAAGTCGGCGGAAGACGACTTACCTGATTCCGATGCACAAATAGCAAATAACCCCGGAACGAACGTTGAATTGCGAATAAATCACGAACAACACTACCTCACGTTAGTCTGGATGCAATCACAAGGAAAACACCCGATTTCCACGGCGTAAATGCCGATTGTTCTTGCAAAACTGAAATTGAATGCCTTCTTATTTGATGATAGAAAGGGAGAGAGATTTTGGTGCAAATAATCTGACAACCTCTCCAACGGTTGTGTTCGGGAGGCTTATATACGTCTCCCTTCATACCCCTCCATTAGTGTCTTTCCATCGTAACGTTTCAAGTTGAAACGGTGCGTTCCAATCATACCCCATCATGGACGTACCAGCTAAAGTACAACAGTATACTTCACAAGTGGCCTAGTCTGGGAATGGACAAGGAATGGCAGCACCACAACGGGCCTCATAACCGGGATCGCTGACTACATGAGCCTAACTTCTGGATGGGAATACAAGAGTTGGCCTAGATGAGGGTCGGGGTTGAGATGGGATGAGGGGTACGCGATCACGGTGAACTTCTTAGAGGATTGCGGAGGTCTCCAACTAGGGTTTGCATCATAACTCATTGCCATGATGCGCAACTCATATAGCAATGCGTACTTTGCGCAGCTACTCGGGAAGTCTGTGGATGAACTGTGGTTGGACCATAAGTTAAGCGTATGCAAGCCCTAGACCAACACCAGCATCAACCTTTGGGCACTAAATCATGTTCATACATAAGAAGACTATGCTTGAGGTTGGCTTCTTATGGACAAATTAATTAATTATTCATTAAATTGGGCAGAGCAAATGCAAATCTTCAACCAAAAATGAAAAAAAAAAAAAAAAAGAAGAAAGTGCAAATCAAGGAGGAGTTCTTGTTCTGAAGTTTGTGATGTCTAACGATTGGCTTGTTCATCGTGACATTTGCATGCTAAGAAGCATTAACACTCTCCGAGAGCTTTCGTGTTGTGTTGGATATTTTGACACTTGTTTGACAATCTCCGACATCCTTTGACACTCGATTAACAAGTGTCGGAAAATTTGACACTTGATCAACTCTCCCGACATGCAAGTCTAGTTCGAAATTCTGACACAATTTCAAAAACCTTTAATAAAAGAAGAGTCAAAATGTAAAGATAATAAAAATAATAAAAATACAAATAATAAAAAAGGAGAGAAGAAAAATCTAGTATTCACTTCTCTTTCGACTCTCACTTTATGTGACACATAGTTCACCCTCAAGGTTTTTTTTTTTTTCTCTTCTCTTCCGACACGCTCGACACGCAAGTCTAGAATATAGATTGATTATATTTTTTTTCCCTCCGAATTTTATAAATTATTAGAATGGAGTTGAATTTGTCAAATTGAAATAATTAATGATATTAACAAATGGTAGATTAATATTTTTAGTAAATCCATTCTATACTCTTTTCTATTATTTATTGCTTGTGAATTTGAATGAAATTGATTTGATTAAAATAATCATAAAAATGATCATTTATCATGCATTTAATATACAACATGTTCTAATGTGTTGGAATTATCTATTTTTTGAGAAGCGACATATCGGCGTACTATGTCGTATTGTGTTGATGTCCCATGTAAGTGTCAATGCTGCTTAATTTGCATGGCCAGTCAAAGTGACTCTTATGCTTTCCCCCTTTGTTTTCCTTTTGCTGTTGAATTCAAGCATGACCTTCTTTTCCACAAACTTCTTGCTTAAAGTATCCTCTAATGATCACGTGCCACATCCAAGTTCCTTTGGGTGAATTTATTTTTAGGTTGGTGAACTTTAGGCTTTGTTTTTCAGCTCCTAAACTATATTTTCTATCGTAAGATCAAACATTCAACATCATATCGATGTCTTAAGTAGAAGTACCAAGATGATTATGCAATTTCGTCATTCAAAATGGCATTACTAGCAGTATCATTCAAAGGAAATTTCTAAACATGCTAATTATGTGTTGATAGCAAATATAGTCAATTTTCATTACAGCCACCTAATCCTGTTGTTGCAGGAATCCATGGTCAGATGTTCTTGTCTACTAAAGGCATTTTCTCACGAACAGAAAACATTTAGAGGGTTTCCAGTGGCTTGACGGTGAAATTTAGTGATGTCGCCTAAGATTAGATGGATAGAATATAGAGTTTAGTAATGGATAAGCAATAACAGTAGTTCTTTTTTAATCAATTCAACTTTATGTTCTGAAAAAGAAGCATTTTAAGGATGTGGAATTATGGACTTGCTGCCTCTTACTCGACCTCCTTCTATCGTCTCATTCATAGAGTTGTGGCAAGTATCATTTTTCTTTGATCCTCACCACGCCAAATCAATTCCCTCTTTGAGAATTTGTGGGATGAATGTCAACTATTCAAAAATTTTAAGTTGTTAGATGAAAGTGTGATTATTTAAATATTATAACACTTCTCCTCACGAGTAGGTTGGACTTTGCCCTTAGCCTATGCATAGTAATATGCGGTTAGAAGGCAAATAAGAATTCAGAAGATTCAAATTTAGGACTTCCTTACTTTGATGCCATGATAAACGTAAAGCAGAAAATAAAGTTGTGGAATTTTCTATATGTTTCATCGAACTATACAGAGCCTATTTATAGGTTTTATAAAATGGTGATCTATAGTAACATAATATTATAATAGAAATTACAATCAATGAGAATAACGAGATTATGATATGAAAGATACTCATAATTAGATAGATATTCAAAATCAGATAATCAATCTAACAAATATTTCTAACACCTTCCAAATCCTCTATTCTCAACCTGATAGCTCAAGTTCAAGCCATCATGACCTGGTGGTCATGGTGGAACTTAACGCTGGCATAAATTAAGGCAAAAGAACCTTTCAAGTGCCAAAACTTGGTAAAAATTGACACTTAAGTGCCATAATTTACGAAATTTACATTTAAGTGCCACATTTTAAGAAAAGTGGGACACCCGTGTGCCATCTCCGGTGAAACTGGCTAGAAATCATATGTGGCATTAAAATAATATTTCTCGCCGATGTGTCTCGCCGGGAGAGCGAGTCGGCTCGAATTCACCCCAAACGACGTCGTTTTGGGTGTTGGCCCAAAATAGAGCCCTTAAATCAACAAAAACGCCATTGTTTTGGAATAATTTGAATTTTAATATAATATAAAAATTAATTAAATTTAATTTAAAGCTAAATTTATTTAAAATATTTTTAAAATAAAATTTACAAAATTTACAAGATTTACAAAATTTACAAAAAAAAATAAAAAATTTACAAAAATTTCAGCCCTCAGCCACCTCCTTTTCAAAAAAAAAAAAAAAAAATAAAAATTTTTTGTAAATTTTTTTAAAAATTTAAAAAAATTTAAAATTTTTAAAATTTTTAAAATTTTATTTTTAAATGTTTTAAATAAGTTTAGTTTTAAATTAAAATTAATTTAATTTTATATTAAATTTTTTACCACGTTAGCACCAAAATGACGCGCCGCCGCCTCCTCCGCCATCGTCGGAAGGTGGGGAGGGTCGGCCAGAGGCCGCCTCTTTTTTTTTTTTAAATATTTTATTTTATTTTTAAAATGTTTTATATAAATTTATTTTTAAATTTAATTTAATTAATTTTTATATTAAATTTTTTACCACGTCAGCACCAAAATGACGCCGTTTTGCACTCGCTTCGTCGAAAAATTGACACGTCGGCATTTTGGCCGGATTGGTACTCAAGTGATCCATTTTGCTCCGATTTTGGCACTTAAGTGTACCTTTCGTAAGTTATGGTACTTAAGTGTCCATTTCTGCCAAGTTATGACACTCTAAGGGTCCGCATGTCCATAAATTAATTACGCCTTGACGTCATAATAATCCCTCACAAAATCTCCGACTATTTTAAAAGCATATCAATATTGTAAAAAATACAAAATAAATTTCACAAGTAATTCCCAGAAAGAAGTGAAATTATAGTGAAACATAAAAGAAAATCAATTGGTTATTTGCACAATGCATAGCACGAGGTGCATGTCCTTGAACTTTATGTTTGAACAATTTAAAGTGACTAATGAGAGGATAAAACGTTGATCTAAGAACACTAAACATCATTCACACTAAATAAAAGTTCATTGGTTATTTTAAGGGGAAAAATTATCCAAAAAGTCCTAAATCAATTTCACTTTTGCCAATTCGATTCTAAACTTTTCAATTTTACCAAATTGAGTCAATCCAGTCAATTTTGACTGACAATTGTTGATGTGACCGCAAATCATCTTATGTGGTATTGTTAGCGTTGATGTCGAAATTTTTTAAAAATGGAGTGCGAGTGTGAGGACGAGATTTTAAAATATGTGGAGTTCTATATAATCATGGTTCCACAATTTCAAAAGTTGAGTTCCGTCTGTTGCACCAACGTTTTGTGACAATTAATACATGAAGATCTGGTTTCTGCCTAGAAGAATGAAAGGAGCTCATGGGAGATTACGCCTTGCTTTTGGTCCTTTGTAGAGAGAAAGGCCTCCCGTAGGTCTTCAATACATGGGAAAAACCCTGACCAAAAACGAGAAAAAAGAGACGAATGTGATCTCTGCATCTGTACCAGCAACAAACTTTGGCAATTCGATTAATTGAGAAGTAATTTACGATCGAGACATTTAATAGATTTTTGAAGGCATAGTCATTTGACAATAATAAATTGTACATATTTCATCGTTTTCAACGCCGGCACTCCTTGTATATGGTCAACGGATAGACTGAAGACATTGTTCAACAAAAGCTAATAAAATCATCCCGACAATGCTGTCGTGACCTTCCTAAATGGCTAATGGCTTACTAAGTCTAGGTTTAGTCTGGGCTCTTTTAAGTCCACTAATTCTCGACCTATGATCATAGTTTTAATCTACAATTCATTTTCATTTAGGAGATGCCACTAATCGATATGTGCTAGGTCAATTAGAAACTCAAATACAATATTTGGAGAAATATTTTAATACAATGCAACCAGAAAAACTAGGATCGGAAACTTGATTATGTTAGTTAATCAACTAATGCCCTTCCGATGCCTAATCTTGTTTAAACTCTAAGTAAAATATTTATGCAACATATTATACCAATCACGAGTCCTAGGATTCAATTCCCACAAGGGCATAATTGGAATAAAGGAAATGTGTGAACAACAAACCGACATTTGCTTCCAAGAACTTTAAGCACAATTTTTTTCGTTTTCTTTCAAGGACTTTCGCATATCTTAAGGAAAAAACCATTCAAACACTATTTTAAAAGCCTTTTCTGATTTTCTGGAAAAAAAAATATTTTGGGGATTATTCTGATTTTTTTTTAATTTTCTAAAAAATATTTTTATAAATTAAAATAATAATGTAATTATTATAATATAAACAGCCAGACCCCGATCGGGAGAATTCGTTAAATCCCTCACAATTCACCTCGGGAGAACAAGCTAATCAAAGGCATTAGGGTTATGATCAAAATTGACAAGAATGAAGCCAATGATATTAGGAAAGAGCAATCTGTGCCTCTGACAACAAAATAGTAAATCGGTTATTGAAATGAACGTTCCAAATAGTAAGAGGTGACGAAAAAGAAGGATAACCGATCTTATGTTATTGATTTTAGAACAGTTAATAAATAGTGCATTATTTTGTTGAATATCATAGAGAAAATTATGTTCAGTTGTTAGTAATTGCAGTATGAGAAATTTTCCCGTTGAAATTGTCATTGTCTTTGCAACTGAATTTAGCATTTTTTTTTATCCGTCATATGCAATTACTTTTGTTGTTCTATCGAAATAGTTGAGTGAAAATAGATCAGTATCATCATTGTCATTATTGAGATAGAAATTATTACATATTTTTATTAAGTTTAGAAAAGTATTTATATACCTAAGAGTACATTATAAAAGACTTAAGTTGCAAAGAAAGAAATGCATCAAGCAGTTTGCTTTACAACTTCCAAAAATAGGGTTTCAAAACCATGGTTGATGGTTGTCATCATCTTTTGTACATATATGTAAAAGCACGCATTGTAGCGATGAAGCTTAGGCAATAAGCATCGTTTCACAGTCATCTCATCGACGTAACCCCAATATGTTGCACTTGACCTATCTAGGGCTATGGCGGCAGCGCTTCCAGGTTATGTACCTTCTCTGATACCGCCCCTTTCAATTCTTCCTTGAGCACCCCCATTGAATCTGAGACCTCAGCGCGATACACGTAGTGCTTCGCCACGAACAGAAGGAACGCGAAATTCAGGAGGGTGAGTACTGCAAAGAAGGCATAGTAATAGTCGAGGCGCAACGCGTTCAGGTTGTTTAGTATCCACCCGTGGTGGCCGTTCCTCTTGGTGAGGCGCGAGACCGTCGATAGTAGGAAGCTGCTGAGGAAGTTTCCGATCCCCAAATTGATCATAGCATAAGACATGCCTAGGCTCTTCATGCTCTCCGGTGCTTGGTCGTAGAAGAACTCCATCTTCGCTACTTCCAGGAATCCGTTGGCCACTCCCATGAGCACGAATTGAGGAAGCAGAATGAAGATCGTCAGCGGGGTTTGCCCTCCCGATTCGACCAAACCATGTTCCCTAGCCACTCGGAGCCTCCATCTCTCGGTGAACGATGCCACGGTCATGACCATGACGTGGAGGAGAAGGCCGATCCCCATCCTCTGCAGAAGGCTGATGCCTCTCGGGTTCTTGGTCCATCTTCGCAAGATCTTGACGAAGACACGGTCGTACACCACGATGCACACAAGCATCGATGCGGTCGTGAATCCGGTTAGACTCGCCGGGGAGATCTTGAAGCTGCCCATGCTTCTGTCTAAGGTAGTTCCTTGCTTGACGAAGAGGGCATTGATTTGAGCCATCACGCAGCTTGGGACGAAAGTCGTGATCAGGATTGGGATCATCCGCAGCATTTGTTTCGTCTCCTCGACTTGGGTGACCGAGCATAGCTTCCACAGAGAAGTCGATCCGGTTCGGACGCATGCTTTGTTCAAGAATCTGCATGGAGAGTGAGCCACACAATGTTCAAATGCTGCACATCCTTGTTTCATAAATTGTCCATGGATAACATCCTTTTGCCATGACTATAAATTAAGGAATCTATGTACGATTTTTATCAACTAATTTGATGTGAAAACACATGACATGTGACGGTGATTTGGTGATAGCAATTGCCTTATGGAAAACAAGCATTTCAATTGACGATAGAGCAAAAAGTTGAAGCTAAATCATGATAGGACAAAAGACATATATTCGATGTGTTACCAAAGGATCGCCCATTTTGAGGAAACATTTTCAATGGATAGCTGATGCATCAACATTTCAAATTAGAACAAAGAAGAAATAGAATTTTGAGGCAAATTACTACCTCAAGATTGGTGTTGAGTCGATCCTAAATTTCCCCTTGCCGGCATACTCTTTGGGGTCGAGCTCATAGAGCTCGTTCGGATTGCTCGGGACCTGCACCCTCCACTTCCTCGTGGCGGCCACGATGACTGCGCCATCCTCGTGATTGGGCTGCCTGCAGGCACCCGGTGCCGGTACCTAGGGGTGCCCGCAAGGAAGATTGCAATCGCGACCGCGAGCGCAAGGGTAGGGAGACCGCACCCAAGAGCCCAACCCACATTGTCCTGGATATACACGAGGACGGTGTTGCCAAAGAGGGTCCCGATGGAGACGCTGAACATCCACCAGTGGAAGAAGGAGAGCTTGTGGGCCTTCTCCTTCGTGTCAAAATCGTCGAACTGGTCCGCGCCGATCGTCGAGATGTTGGGCTTGGTCCCGCTGGTCCCGACCACCAGCGTGTACAGCCCACCGTAGAAGACGGCGAGTTGCAGCAGGGAGGCCTTCTTGCAATTGCTGGCATTGGGTGCCGAGCACGGAGGCGGCTTGAGTCCGCGAAGCGAGACGGCCAGGGTCAACACCAACATGCCCTGCATCAAATAAGCTAGGTATGCTTAATTGTCTCATCCATGGCTAAAAAAAGTTTCTTTTTCAGAATGAGCAAGTCGATCGCATTTCAATTTTTTTTTTTTGGTCAGAATGGTATTTCAGTTAAGTGATTATATGAACGTGTTAAATAAAGAAAATTTCAATTCTCATTGGTGTATAAGATAAGATGCTTTCTCCACATTACACGTGTCTAGAAAGATGGTAATAAGCAACATTAATTCGGTAATTAGTGTTAGAACAATTAAATATTAAACCGCGCCTTCAATTATTGACTTAAGTTTTTAGAACGGTTATTAGTGGTACTGTAAAACTCACAGTTAGTAATCTTTTACAATGTACCAAAGTAATACATTTCTTACTAGGTTTTTAAATTTAATCCATAGACTTAAGTATTCTCAAGCTAATCATATTTTGTCTTTATTAATAAATTATTCATAATTTATCTATTATGTCGGATAGGGGTGAGCATGGTTCGGGTTGGGCCGGTCCACCTCCTAACCCTAGGACCAACCCGCACAGTGTCGGTCCTCAATTTTTGGGACCAAGAACTGACCCTATTGAGCTTGGGACCGAGGATCGGACTGACCCAATGGGTTCGGTCCAGTTCCAGGGTCAACCCGGGACCAAACGATAATTTTATTTCATTTTTTGTACTCCTTAAAAAAGCGATTGAGGACCGGATTAACCTAATGGGTTCGGTCCGATTTCCAAGTCAACCTAGGACCAACCAATAATTTTTTATTTCATTTTTTGTACTCTTTGAAAGGGCAACTGAGGACCGTACCGACCCAAGGATTCGATGATGAGTGAGGTCAGCTAAGAAAGGCAAGCGGTGAGGGTCAAGTGGGGTGAGCGTCGAACAGAATGAGCATCAAATGTCAAGCGAGAAGCAACAAGCCAAGTGAGCATCGAGCAGCGAGCGACATGAATGACCCAAAACGAGCAAGATGAGTGTCAAGTGGCGAGCAGAGAAATTGTTTCTTTCGATTTTGGCAAATTGAAGACTAAAATGACAAATAAGACAGAAGAGAATGAATCTAGAGGATGATGCCATAAGGAGCTGTTTATGCCTTTTTAGACGCCGTGAAGACTCCTCACAAAAACATTTTCCTCCTTCGTAAATTATGACTATTAACACTGACATAAAAAATCTAAGTTATTAAAGAATAATGTAAAATTACTTGAACTTCTCACTAATGAGCTATTTAATGTTGTTGACGCTATTGATTTAAGGTTTTCTCTATATAAAAAATTTATAAAAAATATTATATATATAATCGGGGTTGGTCCGAGTTGGACCGACTCGGAGCTCAGACCGGACCGACCCGCAAGGTTTGGTCCAAGAATTCTAGGGACCAAGGACCGACCCGGTCACTCGTGAACCGGACCAGACCAGACAGGTTGGGCCGGTCTAGGGTCGATCCAGGGTTGACCCTGGACCGATGCTCACCCCTAATGTCAGATAATTGGAAGCATTGGGCATCCTCCACGTGTCCCGGTCAAAATTTCAAGTCTTTGGTGTCCGGAAAAAGTCGAGCACTTCCCATCATTCTGTGTACTTGACCCGCCGAGCTCCGCTTTAAAATACTAATAGCTTGAAAGCTAATTCTGTAATTCGGACGTTTTTAACCGCATGTGCATGCACACACGGCTATTATGAAATGATACGCCTTAAAAAGCCCCCACCGTATTTTAAGAATCTTAATTTGAGCTCGAGCCGATCTCAAAGTGATTGAGTGGGTTTGAGCTCGACTATTAAGGCTGTGTTTGTTTATATTTCTTTTTTCTGTTTCGAAACACTTTTTCTGTTTTTTGTTCCCGAACAAAAAAAGAACAAACGCGTTTGGTTGCGTTTTTGTTCCAAATCTGTTCTTTTTGTTCCCGGAACACTTTTGGAACACAAATCGAAACAGAAAAAAGTTGTTTTTTTGTTCCAGAAACACTTCTTGAAAAATCAAAAGAACAAAAACCAGCTGAAATTGTTTCTTTCTTGTTTCTTTCTTGTTTCTCTCTCGTTCCACTTGCGACCCTTCTCCCTCCCTTTTCCGGCGTCTCTGGTTCTCCACCGTGATCCTCTCCGGCGCCGATAGCTGCTGCTCCTTCACCGGCCGAAGCTTCTAACTCGAGGTAAGTTCCATCCTTCACCGTTTGACGAGGGCTTCGGCGAGAGCGACCCCCTCGCAGACCGGCGACGGCTTGCTTTCGGGGCTCGAGCAGCAGATCCGGGCGAGCCTTCGCGTTCGGGCCTCGAGCGGCGTTGCTCGCCCGATCTGCTGCTTCCGGGCGAGCGAGCAGCAACGCTTCGCCCGTGATCTCAGCTTTTGGGCGAGCCGGCGGCAACGCTCGCCCGGATCTGCTCGCTCATGGCGAGCCAGCAGCTGAGCTCGACCAGCAATGCTTCCGCTCGAGCAGCTACCGAGCTCGAGCCGAAAATGGCGAGCTCGAGCGAGCGGCCGCTCCAGGCGAGCACTCGCTCAGCTCGAGCGAGCAAGCCGCTGGGGCGAGCGAGCAGGCCGGCCAGCGCTGGGCGAGCGAGGCCGAGCTCGAGCTCGCCCGCCCAAGAAGAAGAAGCAAATAACCGTTTCTGGCGAGCGAGCAAGGCAGCTCGAGCAATGGCCGAGCTCGAGCAAAGGCGGCGGTGACAAAGAGCTCACCGAGAGCTCGAGCAACTAACTGCATTTTGCTCGAGCTCAGCCGGCCGAGCAAAATGGCGGCTCGAGTGAAAGCAATACGCTCGCCGGAAGGAAGCAGTGGCCGAGCTCGAGCAGCGGCAACAGTGGCTTCGCCCGGCGCCGAGCTCGAGCGAAGAAGAAATGAGTTTCGGTGAGCTGGCGGTGACTGGCGGCGGCGGCTGTTGCTCGGAAGCGTCGAGCTCCTCGGCAAAATGGCGAGCTCGAGTGAGCGGCTGCTCACTGCCGATGGAGCTCGAGCAAAGAAGCGGCTGCTGCTCGAGCTCGATGGAGCGAGCGACGGGCACTACGTCAGCGGCCGAGCAAAGAATGCTCGAGCTCGATGTAGCGGAGCGGCGAGGCGCCGCCGCTCGGCTCGATGGAGCCGGGCAGCAGCTGCTGCGGTCCGTTCCATGGAGGCAGCCGCCTCGCTCGAGCAGCGGCGCCGCCCGCTCCATGGAGCTCGAGCGAGAACAGAGCTCCATGGAGCGAAGAAATGAGCTCCATGGAGCAAAAGATTCCTCCTTCGCCGATGGAGCTCGAGCAGCCGCTTCGCTCCATGGAGCAAGAGAAATCGCCTGCCGAGCAACAACCGCTCGCTCCATGGAGCGCCAGGCGAGCCTGCTCGCTCCATGGAGCGGAGCAAAGCTCGCTCCATGGAGCGCCAGCAGCCGCTTTTACTCCATGGAGCGCGATGGCCTGCCGAGCGACGTAGGCGCTGCTTGCTCCATGGAGCTCGAGCGCGCCGAGCTCCATGGAGCAAGAAGCCGTTTCTCGCTCCATGGAGCTCGAGCAAGAGCTTTGCTCCATGGAGCGAAGCGAGCTGCCCTCTCGCTCGATGGAGCTCGAGCAACAAGCTCGCTCCATGGAGCAAGAATGCCTCGCCGAGCAACAAGAAAGCCCTCCATGGAGCTCGAGCAATGCGCTTCCGCTCCATGGAGCTCGAGCTGCTCGCTCCATGGAGCCAGGCGCCCGCCTTCGCTCCATGGAGCAAGAAGTAGGGGCCGCTTCGCTCCATGGAGCAAGCTTCGAAATGCCGCTCCATGGAGCAGCCAGCTGCCTCGCCGAGCAAAGAAAATGCCGCTCGCCCATGGAGCAAATGCAGCTGCCGCCGAGCAAAGCTTCGCTCCATGGAGCGCCAGGCGAGCCGCCGCCGCTCGCTCCATGGAGCTCGAGCAGCCCTCTCGCTCCATGGAGCAAGAAGATTGCCGCTCCGCTCCATGGAGCAAAGCTCGGCTCCAACGAGCAGCAAAGCAAATGCTCGCTCGAGTTGTGGATGCATTTCAATGATTAAGTTTCATTCTCGCTTTCTTGATATGTTGATGGCGTGTATCTCGGTGAACTACTCAAGAACGCCCGAAATTAAGTCCATTTTTGACTCGTGCTTCCAACTTGCTATCGTTTGTTAAACCAAGGTAAGCTTTACAACATATTACTTTATAACAATTTTTCCCCATTTAAGTTGTGGAATGCTGTTTGTGTATGGCATGTATAGTATTATGTTATTGATTTAATTCATATCTCATATGATGCTCAATTGGTCAAAAGATTAAATGGCTTCTGAGAGACAATTCAATGCAAAGTGGACCGACTCTGTAACCAACCTATTTATTGGGTTGTTGGTGGATGAGGTGAAAAAGGGAAATCGAACCTCTTCTACTTTCAACAAAGCGGGGTGGAAGAATATACAGACTGAATTCATTAGACAGACGGGATGCCAATATAGCATGGTCTAGTTGAGGAACAAGGTAAACAAACCGAGAAAACAAGATGCCGCCTTTTTTAAACTCATGTCTCAGTCTGGATTTGGTTGGGATAACGTCAATAAAAGAGTTGCTGTTGACGATCCAAGTATATGGGAATCTCACATCAAGGTATTTTTTTTAACTTTTTGCTGATTTTGATGTCATTATAGATGTAAATTTTAAAATGTATGATTATATTGCTGAAATGTCATTATTGTGAAAATTGTAGGAGAATGTTGAGTGGGCAAAATTCAAGAAGGATGGATTTCCCAAGATCCCGAGCTATGTATTGTATTTGGTGGTACATATGCTACTGGGGAAAATGCCATAGGAAATGCTCAAGATTTGCTGGTGTCGGATGAAGATGACAACGGTGATGGCAATGTAGGCGGTCACAACGGTGGTGGCAGTGCATATGGTGACAACGGTGGTGGCAATGCAAATGACTTTACTGAACACCACGTTGATGAGAGAGTCTTTACATCAGACAATGCTGCAACTTCAACTCGTGGAAAGCATAAATTAGATAGGACTCCAACTACTAAGAGGAGAAGAAAGAGTACCCAAGGCGGGATTGCTGACACTTGCAAAGCCATACAAGATCTTTTGAAAGTTAGGTCTATTCAATGTGGTAGTGGCTCTGCGACCTCAGGGGTTCCACCATCACCCGTAGACCCTTTCTCCGTATCTGCTGTGATCGATATTCTAGTTGGCATGCCTGAGCTAGAACAAGATGTTTACAATAAAGCAGTGCAAGCCGCATGCAATCAGCCCTCATGGAGGGAGGCTTTTGTTAAATCCCCACCTGGAAGGAGAAATGGACTTCTCTATTTTCTTTAGTAGATGTTTGGAAATTTATTATGGATTGCATGGGGTTTCATTAGATTGTATAACTTATATTAGTGTTGACACTCTTGGTACTTATATGTAATGGCATCTTATATTTGAGATTCTATGACTTATGTTATTGACTGTTATTGCATATATTTTCAAAATCTATATTGATGTTTTTATATTTTTGTGATGGTATAGGTACTATGGAAGAGGGATCAAATAGTGTGTCTAGTGAGCAGGTAGGACCGGTTGCACAATTTTTGGATGATGATGATATTAACATATTGATTGCGTGGTTGTGCACGGTTGCACTGGACGCGTCCATCCATACAAGAGAACCTATTAGGGATAGTAAATTATCAGGACCCGAATGGATAATGGAGATTGTTTATGGACATTCAGATAGGATATATGAAGCCTTCAGATGGAGAGACATGTTTTTCTGAATTTATGTGATTTATTGAGGGAAAGAGGTTGGTTGAAAGACAAATGATTTGTTCGAATAGATGAACAAGTTGGGATATTCTTATCTCGTGGTTTGTCACAATAGCTCAAACAGAGATTTATGTGAGAGATTCCAACATTCGAGAAACGATCAGCAAGTATTTCAACAAAGTGTTGAAAGCAATTATCAAACTTTCAAAGGAGATTATCAAAGCACCGTCCTTTGATGTCATCCCAAGAAATTCTTATGGATCCTAGTCATAAACGCTACTTCAAGGTATGTTTTTATATCAATTTTATACCGTCAAATACATGTAGTTCGTAATCTTATATAATCTTAGATTGGTAATAAATTGACAGATCGCGTAGGTGCTATGGATGGCACCCATATAAATGCTATTGTCCCTGTCTCGAGCAGGTGTTCGATATAGAGGCAGAAAGGGATTACCACCCGAATGTGTTGTGTGTTTGTTCATTTGATATGAAATTTACTTTCGTGTATGCTGGATGGGAAGGATCTCTAACGATTGTCGAGTGCTTTCGGCAAAGACTCAAACTCCCGAACTGCAATTTCCCCGACCACCACCTGGTACTTACTTTGTATATATAGACAAATTTATGATTATATTATGGTTGAATATCACAACAAATTTATATATATCATGTTGTAGGGAAATACTACGTGGTAGATTCTGGTTATGCAGCACTTCCGGGATTTTTAACTCCATTTAAAAGAGAACGGTATCATCTCAGCGATTATAGAGGGAGTGGGAGACGGCCAAGAACAGCAAAAGAATTGTTCAACTATAAGCACTCTTCATTAAGAAATGTAATTGAGAGGTCATTTGGGGCATTAAAGAATCGCTTCACCATTTTGAGACATATGCCTCCATTTACAATTCCGAAAGCAATCACTTGTTGTAATTGCATGTTGTGCTCTTCATAATTACATTCGTGATCAAGATAGGATGGACAGGAACTTTTCCCATTATGGAGATCCGGAGTATCCATTTGGACCTAGAGAAGTGGAGGTTGCAGATGATACATCGCATGAGCAGGCACTTGGGATAAACATGCTTAGGATGAGTATTGCAAATAAAATGGCAAGGGATCACAATATGCCTGAGATTTGTTGACTTTGTGTTTCCGACTTTTGTAATATTGTTTTTAAGTATTCACTTATCAAAGTCAATGTGATGAAGTTGAACAATGAACTATATTGCTTCATTATTGTGATGTCATGTATGAAAGGATCCATGTTGAGATCTATAAGATACTCTTCTTTTTGGTAGTTCTTATTGTACGAACTTTACTTATAAAAATTTCTTTCGAGTATGCACATATGACCATATTGAAAATGTTTTTCTTCACTCTCCATGATGAAAATTAAATTGATGAGCATTTCATGACAATGAAAATTCAATACCAAGTTTACACTTTATTATAAAAAAAACACTTGAGAAAAATTTGGTACAAACTTTACTTACTAAATTTTCTACCAACTATGCACATATGACCGTATTCAAAATGTTTTTCTTCACTCACCATGATGAAAATTAAATTGATGAACATTTCATGAGAATGAGGATTCAATACCAACTTTACACTTTATTAAAAAAAAAAAAAAAGCACTTGACAAAAATTTGGTACAAACTTCTTACTAAATTTTGTACCAAGTATGCACATATGATCATGTTAAAAATGTTTGTCTTCACTCACCATGAACAAAATTAAATTGATGAACATTTCATGAGAATGATAATTCAATATCAAGTTTACACTAAAAAAAATAAAATAAAAAAAAACAGGAATTTGATAAAAATTTGGAACAGAAATTTTTTACAGTTACCAAACGTGTTTCTGTTCTTTTTCTATTCCAGGAACAGAAATTTTTTACAGTTACCAAACGTGTTTCTGTTCTTTTTTTATTCCAGAAACAGAAATTTTATACAGTTACCAAACGCGTTCTTTTGTTCAAAAACTGTTCCCCGGAACAGAAACACTTTTTTCTATTTCTGTTCCCTGGAACAATTTTTAAACAGAAACACAAACAAACGCACCCTAACTAAACAGGATTGACCCAACTTGGATCACATGTTTGCTAGCATAACGTGTTCATAGCACCAAATTTTTAGGCCAGCTCGTTATGATTTTCACACGTCAAGGTAATGATGACTCTATACGGGATATATGCTTTGGGGCAATGTTGTATAACACATACCATGAGATAGATGGCCAACCCGATGACGAAGGTCCAATAACGGCCGAGATGGGCATCCGCCACATAAGCGCCGAGGATGGGAGTGATCCAACTGGTGCCGACCCAGTTGGTGACGTTGTTGGCCGATTGAACCGTGCCTTGGTGAAGCTTCTTGGTCAAGTACACGACGAGGTTGGATGAAATTCCAAATTGTGCCATCCTCTCGAAGACTTCATATACTGCACCATTTAGTCAACAGGTCAACGCAAAGAATAACTGAACAAATAACAAAAGTAAGGGAGAATTACCAAAACAAGTCATAAACCTATTGCAATTGTGCCAATTCAGTCATAAACTTTTTTTTTAGCTAATTTAGTCTTAAACCTTTTACAATGGTGCCAGTTTAGTCCATCCGGCCGAAATTGGCCAGCTAGCGCTGACGTGGACGTCGGCCGTCCAGCGAAAGCTGACATGGCAATTTTTAATTCTTTTTTTTCTTTTTTCTTTTTCTTTTTTTCACCTTCTCCTTCTTTTGGCAGGCGCCAAGGGCCGACGAGGTTAGCCTCGCCGGCCAGTGGCGAGGCTCATCCCCGTCGGCCATTGGCAAAGGCGAGCCTCACCCAGCGACGGCTCGACCGTCGTCGCCAGATCTGGCGAGGCTCGACCTCTCCATGGGTGGGCGAGGCCCCGCTAGACCTAGCGAGGCTCAGCCTCGCCCAGCCAACGCAACGGTTGGTCTTGCCTAGGGATAGCGAGGTCGATTGTCGCCTTGGCTAGGCAAGGCTAACTCTCACCTTGGATTTGGCGAGGCTTGGCCCCACCTAGCCATGGTGAGGGTCGATCTCGCTAGTGCTGGCGAGCTCGGCCCTCATCGACCCTTGCCATGGCTGGGTAAGGCCAAGCCTCGCTAGATCTGGCGGGGCCTCATCCAGCGACGGTGAGGCCGGCCTCGCCATTGGCCGAGAGGTCGGCCTCTTCGGCCCCGCCGGCCGGCCGGCTAGAGGAAGGAGAAAGTGAAAAAAAGAATTAAAGATTTAAAAAAAAATAAAAAATAAAATAAAATAAAATTGCTATGTTAGCTTTCGCCGGACGGCCGGTGTCCACATTAGCGCCGATCGGCCAATTTTGGCCGGATGGACTAAACTGGCATAATTGTAAAAGGTTTAGGACTAAATTAGCTAAAAAAAAAGTTTATGATTGAATTGGTACAATTGCATTATGTTTAGAACTTTTTTGGTAATTCTCTCATAAAAGTAATTTGGAAAGATGCGATATGACAATAATTTTCGAAAATTTAACGTGACATAATATGACTTGATGGTGTTTACTCTTCTTTCTAATGGAAAATTGGATTTCACTTGTGTTTTTTTATCATGCGTTAAAAAAAATGTATAACTAACAAATATCGTAAAAATCTATGTTTAATTATGTGAAACCAACTAATTTGATACATTAAGAGTGCGATACCATATTTATGATTTCTTGATATGTTCAGTGCACGTTCAAAGTAGGAAAATATGTATGACCATAAAATCATGGAAAATGATGGAAGGAAAGTGAAAGTACACAGGGGTTTGTATGATTCAGTAGACAAACTATAATAAAAAAATCATTGCGTTTTTTATCTATTGATGATGTATTATCATAAAATACTTGTAAAGTATCATGAGACTACTATCAACTATAATGCATGATGTATTCTCCTCATTTGAAGATTGGATTTTAGCTTAAGACTAAACATAAAAATATATAACAAGGGAGGTAAATAAGACATTAACAAAGATGTGAACTCAAGATTTATTACTGGGAGATCATTATCAATTTTTCTAAAACATTTAAGAAAGTGTGGTTTAAAATTTAGATATAAAAAGAAATGGGTCAAATGGATGCTTCGAATTTTGCCCGTACCATTGGAGTTCATGTTAAGGAGCTAGTTTTCTACTGTTTATGATTAGACAAGAGATGAAACTAGGGACATAACTAGTGACAAAAAACAATTATTGTCGACCATTCACCATCTCCTACGTGCATCTCGATTCTCAACCAGGTGAAAATCTCACTTGTGTAGAATATAATTCAAAGCAGAAGGGATCAGCTATTTGTGTTTATAAACCTGGAATAGTGTCTTTCTTTTTTGTTTCTTTCTGGCACTTCTGCCCACTTCTTCTGCAGTATTGGAAGCATGTTCAGGAGGGCTTGCGTGTATGTAGTTTGCTTTCATTCGATCTTTAGACACACTTCGTCCCGAGCAATGCTCGCATATTCCCCGTCATACTTGGAGATAGAGAGAGAGAGAGAGAGAGAGAGTACCGACGATAAAGGAGCAAGCGGTCCATTTGCCACGCTTGGATCGCCGGACAGGGTTTCCCCAGAGATCGACGGTTCCGTCTTGTGTGTAATCATTGCCTCCTGCTTTGGTTGGCAACATTCTGTTTGCGTTTGAGATACCAACTATTGACCAACTTCGATTCTTTCCTGTAACTGTCGAACAACATAGATCCCTTGTCCTAAAGGCTAGCCTCTTTTATTATAGTCCTCCTCGAACCCTGAGTCTTCTCCCTTCAATTCAGCCAAACCGATGTCCCCATCTCTCACCTCATCCAGCTAGCAACTCCTCATAATAGATACTCTTTGTTTTTTGTGTTTTTTTTTTTTTTGTTAGTCGGTAATGGACTAAGTAGCACCGACACTGACACGCGACATGACACGACACAACATGCCAACACGTCGTTTTTTAAAAAAAAACAGAGAATTTCGACACGTTGGGACACGTTGTATATTAAATATATATTTTTATATATACATAATAAATTATCATTTTTATGATTATTTCAATCAAATTCGTAAATAATAAATAAATAAATAAGCCTAGAATGAATATACACTAAAAACATTAATCCATTATTTATTAATATCATTCATTGTTTCAATTTGACAAATTCAACTCTATTTCAATAATTCATAAAACTTGGAGGAAAAAAAAAAAAATGATCCATATTATGGACTCGCATGTTAGATATATTGGAAGAGGAGAAAAAAAAACTTAAGAGGTGAATTGCGTATCACAAGAAGTGGTAGTCAGAAGATAAGAGAAGACTAAATTTTCTGCTTTCTCCATTTATTATTTTTATTATTGTGTTTTATTTTTTCATATATATATTTTGACCTCTCATTTATTAAATTTTTAAAATTGACTTCGATATCGGAATCACATGTCGGAAACTCGTATATTAGAATTCCAACTCGAGTGTCGAAGTGTATCGAGAAAATTGACCAGGTGTTGAATTTTCCGACACGTGTTGACCAAGTGTCGGAGAGTGTCCGGTGTCACGTGTCAAAGTGTTGGACACGACACGAAAGCTCTTGGAGAGTGTCCGTACTTCATAGGTAATAGATACACTTTGACTCTACATGGTAACAATTCTATTTTCCTATTTTTTTTGTTCTTTTGCTCCCCGTAATAAAAAAAGAACAGAATTTCGTTTGCTAACATTAATTAATTATTTTATTCCCCATAATAAAAAAAGTGACAGGGGAATAAATTTGGAATAGAAATAATAAGTAGAAAAAAGTGACTTCTTGTGTCTAGAAACAATTTCCAAAAATAAGTCATTTTTTTTCTTTTCTTTTTTTCTTTTCTTCCTCCTTGCTGCCCGCCGCCCTTGCTGTTCGTCGGCCACCGGTTGCTGCCCTCTGCTGTCTGGCCGGCAAGCAACGACAGTGGCCTACAGCTGAAGAAGAAGAGAGAAAAAAAAAAAGAATAAAAAATCTCAAAAAATTATTAAAATATTAAAAGAAATTCTACGTTACAAAAAAAATTTGTGTGTCATGCCAACTGCATTCCTTTTGTTTTTAATTCCGAAAATATAAATTTTATGCAGTTATCAAATGCATTGTTTTACACATAAATTATTTCAAGGAGTAAAAATAGAAAAAAATTATTTATGAAAATAAATTATTTTCAGGAATAAAAATGTTGCCAAAGGTACCTTTTGTTGATGTTTTACTTCTTCTTCTCTCTATTCTTTGAGGGACGTGACTACCTGAATTTTGACTTTTGGTATACATGACGCTTGGCCATCGTTCTTTAAGAGATCTGACATTGTATATGAGTTATAATATAAACTATTCATGGCCCATTATTCTGCCATTGTTATTGTTGCCATAGATCTGACTTTCACGTGGTTGGTCCGAAAAACGGCCTATAAACTGATTGAGGGCGAATGCATGTATTTGGCTGAATAATATAAGGAATTGCCCAAATTTTCCTTTTTTTTTTTAATCTTTTCCTCTGCCCATATATATGTATACTTAATTTTAGGAGAAGAAGGTAGAAGGACAGAGGAATTATATTTAAGACCTCTGAATATTGATAAAAATAGATCATCCTTAGGTCAATGCTTATCATCTAAAATTTCCGACTTAGTCGTTAGCGGGCAGTGAATAGTAAATTTTGTCATGTCGCTAGCACAACCTATCAGTCCTCAATCGGATGAGCATTACGCCAAGTAGAGCTTTGATAATCTTGATGGATTTGACCGTACCATATTGGCTCACTTAGGAATGCATGACAGTCCAACCAATTAGGTGAGAATCAATTCATTTTTTTTCAGGAGCTATTCATTCTTGCAGGGATGTTAATCGTAAGTAAGACATATGCTATAGGTTAACTAGGATAAATTGTCCCAAAAATTCTAAATCTATTGTACGGTAGACAATTTAGTCATAAAATTTTCAATTTAATGAATTTAGTTATAAACCTTTGGACAATTTGCCAATATAGCACAACTATGAATGTAAGGACACCACAAGTGTCATAACCTTTTTTTTTTCCAACCACTTGAGTTATGACTTCTAAAAAAAGGTTCACTTGAGTGTCACAACTTTTAATTAATCACTTAAGTGCTATGACTTTTAAAAAGTTTCACCCAAAGTTGTTGAAAATCTTACATGGCATGACATTGGTGATGAACATTTTTAATAAGTTAAGTCACTCAAATGATCGGAAAAAAAAATGTTAATGCACTCAAGGTAGCGCCATACAAAACTATGATACTTAAGTGATCAAAAGAAATGTTATAACATTCAAGTGAGCACTATACAAAAGTTATAACACTTGTTGTGTTTTTCTCTCTTATATAATCATATGATACACACGTTCTTCTCAAGTAATGTAAGGAACCCATTCCATCAGCAACACATCAATCTATCAAGGCTTCCCACCAATAGTTTACTAACATACTACCTTCCACTTTATCGTCCTGAGTATGGCCAAGACTAGATGTGTTGTACACCATGTCACAGTACCTCCAAGTTCTCGTGAACTTCCCATTCTCTGATTTTTCTCTGGTCCGTCTGACTTTTTTCACTTTATATTCTTGGTTCTAATGGTGATAAAGCTCTCCTTGTCTTCAATCCTTCAGCCCCTCCTGACCATCATCATTCTTTCACTTTATATTCTTGGTTCTTCTTCGCCCTGCGTGGCTGTCTCTTGGGCGTCCTGTATAGGCCCTTGTTGCTTTGAATGGTGATAAAGCTCTCAAGTTTTGTGGTGCTTGTATTAGTTCAACTTGACACAAGACAACATATGCATCTATCGGATATTGATATGGACAAATGGTTTTGTCAACTTCAAAATATCATAGTAGTTTTCCCAACATAGAACTTGAAAAATAAAAGTGATAGAAAACAAGAACTTCATGGGGACTTGGAGAAACCGTAACAAGGTGAAAAATTTCTACAGTCTTGGTTATACTCAAGAAGATGAAGTGGAAGACAATACATAAGTCAACTACTATGGGAAGCCTTAATATACTCACGCGTTGCTAATAGAAGCAGCTCCTTATATCACCTGAGAAGACAGTGCGGGTCACAAGATTTTATACTAAGATTTGAAGAGCCAGATATATTACTCAATATCAATTTAAATCTCAAGAATATTGACAGCAAGATATATTTCGATTTTTTTATTTATTTTTGTTATAAGAGCATAAAGATCTGCCATTGACCATTGGTGCAGGAGTCTGTTAAGCACAATTAATGGCAAGACCTCCATATTTTGATGGAACAAATTATTGCTACACGGAATGCAAGATGAAAGCATACATCGGACCAACAAATCCAGCAATGCGGGGCACTTTTAAGATGGTCTTAATGGTGCTCAACCAGTTGAACAATCACATCGACAACATCTTATGGTGCTGAGCAGTCAGCAATAGCTTAAAAACTCTAGAAGCAACGATCACTCTTGAAGAATTGTCAAGGAAACGGGCCTTAGATGCTATAGCTTTATATTCATTATATTGTGCTTTATCTCCTTCTAAGTTTAATCTTATTTCAACTTGCACTACGGCCAAAAATATATGGGACATATTTTAAGTGACTTTCGAAGACATTGATAGGGTTAAGAAAACCAAGATGAACATACTTCTGGGAGTGTGTGAAACCTTCAAGAGTAAGTTCGACAAAACTATCACTGAGATGAGCACTGAGTATACAAAGATAGTAAATGGTCTTGTCTATCAAGGAAAGACATTTACGAATGAAGAATATGTGGACAAGATCGTAAAAGCAATGCCATTGAATGGAATCACATGAATACCTCCATTCGAGAAACACTGAGGATCATACCTCTAACAATGGATGAGTTAATCTCTAATGGCCTATGAAGTTGAACGACAATACGAATGTGATAAAAAAAAAGTAAGAAATTCATTGCATTTAAGGTTGACACTTATGACGTAGATTATAGGAAAGCAGATGAAGATGATGATGATGAAGAGATGATGTTATTACCCAAAAGGTTCAAAAACCTTGTGAGAAAATAGGAGAAACTTCTAGGGCAACAAACAATCAAAATAATTCGATGAAAGGAAGTTCTCTAAGAGGAAAGAGGATAACAAAGGTAAGGATGTGATATACTTTCAATTCCAAAAACATGGACACACCAAGCCTGATTGTTCCTTACTCAAGAAATCGAAGAAGAAATTCAAGGGGAAAAAAGAAGAAGAAGCCTTGGAGGTAGTGTTAAGACGTGGTTCTTATTCCCCATTGATAGAGAGACACAAGGGCCCCACTAGGCCACCCCAACAGGGGTTTAGGGAGCAGCGCCCCCAGTTGCCGAGGGTTTTTTATTGTTTTAGTTAATATTTTATTGGTAGTTTGGGCCTATGAATTGCTACTACTACTTATATAATTTCTTTATCTTGTAATTGAGAGTTGTAACAGAGAGGTGCTAGTGGAAATTATGATGGAATCCTTTGCTAGATTTAAGCCCTGTTTAAGAATGAACTAAGACAAACCTTGTGCCTTGATTTCTCTCTCACTTTTACTCTATTTTGTCGTGTTTTTACGCCTAATGGTAAAAATATGGAATGATACTTAATGTGAATCCAACGATGATGAGATTGAGGAGCAAGCACATCTCTATCCGATGGCTGACATGCAATTTAAGGAAGACGAGATAAATTGTTCAAAGTCTAATTATACAGAAGAATTTATTAATGAATCATGTAATGCATAATAAAGGTTTCAAGAAAATTCGTGATTTGAAAAAGGAAGTTTCCAAATTGAAATAGCAAGGTGTTTTAAAAGAAGAAATGGTCGTGGAGCACAAAAAGGAAATTTCTTTTGTAAAAGAAAAAGAAAATGATTTTTGCAAAAGGAAAATAATTCTATAAGGAAGAAATTTCTAATATTTGCAAAAAGTTATCTCTTGATGCCAAAACCCTACCCCATGTGTTCTTTCCATATTTATTACAACAAATCCAGTCTTAGTTTTGAAAAAAAAGTGAAATAAAAAATGATACTCCTTTTGACTTGGATTGATAGTCAATTGAAATATCTAGGTCTTCAAATAATAATGTGTACTCATACGATAACCGTCCTAGCTGATTGATTTCGTGCATAAAATCAGAAGGTCGACTTGGGCTTACAATTTCAAACATATCATAGGTGATTGACTTGGGGAACAAGGAAGTCCAATGGTGAATAAAGATATCATCACATAGCCGATTGATTTGGTCTCTTATTGAAAAGCGCTATATTCCTCCGCTTGAAGATAGGACGCTTGGCTGAGACAGAAGCATGAAGGAGCAAAATTGCAATTGACTTAATATAGTATAATGAAATTATGCAATTTGTTTTTTGTGCGGATGACGAGGATTTTTTTTTTTTTTTTTTTGAGGGGAGGGAGGTTGGACTGAACTCAGTTATAAAGTAATGCTAATTCGATTGCTTCAACTTTTTGTGGCAAATAGTACATGAAGGTCTGGTTTCCGCCAAGAAAAATGAAAGGAACTCATCGGTGGTTACGCCTTGCTTCAGACTTTTGAAGAGAGAAGGCGTTCCATGAGTCTCAATACATGGGACAAACCCTAACTAAAAACGTGGAAAAGAGACAACTGTAATCATTACATTTGTATCGACAACCAACCTAGGCAATTCAATTGAGCGTGAAATGATCTGCGATCGAGACATTTCATGGTTTTAATTGCTGACAAACCTTATATATAGTCAGCGGATAGACTTAAGAGATTGCACAGAAAGAGTTAGTAATATCCATTAGAATATTTAAATAATAAATCATGTCTTTATATAACAATTTAAGTTTTTAGAATAGTTGGCGATAATCTCATAAAATTTCACATGATATTAAAGTTGAGGGTCTTGAGTTCAAGTTTTCATAGGCCTCATTTGCCTCCTCAATTAAATATGTTCACGTTTAATAGTAGGCAAAAAAACTAGATTTAACATGAGAGAGAATGTTACAATTGGTTTAGTAGAGAGGTCAATCGGGGTGAACTACGCCGTGGATGTTATAATATGTAATATATTTTTATTATTCTAAATATGATCCCAATATTGTATTCCCAATAAATTCCGATTTATGCCCAATTTATTACCCACGTGTATTACGTGATATTTGCCCGTTAATATATTACTATAATGGTCTTGATGGAAGATATCGATAATGTAATAAACGGAATAAAAACGTCAGGTCGTCTAGTTCAAACCTAATTACTATAGAAAACCACACCATTAGGTTTGAGGGGTATTGACTAGTAGAATAGGATGTACAGATTTGGTGTTCCTATATTGCAGATTGATCGTGCTACGTGGATCCGTTGAAGGTTTTGGGTCTTCTACTTTTGCAAATTTTATCAATGGCTGGAGGTATGTTGATCTTTATGTTTCCACAAATTGATCCCGAATTCTGTATGAAATTTATCTGTGATTGATAAATCGGGGTTGTCAAGGTTTTAATTTATATTTAGTCTAATAGTTGGTATCAGAGCATTTTTACCTCTACCTTGATGAAATTTTGGAATTTATTTTCATTGAATTATGTATGGGTAAATTCGGATTTCTTTATGGCTTGGATCGGAATTTAGAATTCCGGCCAAATTCGGGCGACCCACCATGCGATAATGGATCTGCATGATCACACCGCCATTAGGATGAAAAACCCTTAAAGTTTCGATATATTACTGATCGTTGGAGGTTAATTGAGCGGTGAAATTTTGGTGGTTAGGGTTTTATATGACAGATCGTTTTTAGGCTTAATTCTGGTCAATACATTGGTCGTTTTTGCCAGATCTTGAAATTATTCGTTTGTCCTGACGTTCTCTTCGAAACCCATCAACCAATTTGGTTGGACATGGGCTGTGGGAGGAGACCTAGGCGGCGGAACGGACCAAGTCACGGCGGAAGAGAAAGTCCGAAAGAAGACCTCGCACACGCCCGCTTCAGCGCCTCGGGCGCGTGCGACGGGCGTAGAAATTTACGATTTTGCCCTTTTATGTGCTTAAAATTCTTGTTTTACCCCATTTTGCATGTGATTTTACTGTTTTACCCTTACATGCAATTTTATGAATATTTTCTCATAAAATTAAATGTCTAGTGATCCATATATATTTAATTAATTAAGGATTAGCCGCAGCATCTTTGATTATATTAAATTATATACATTAAGAGCATTTGGATCACATATAGTCAAAGACAATAATTGTAATTATTCACATTAATATTATGAATTTTATCCCACAGGAATTTTCAATATATTAATGTGATTAATTAGGATGAAATATTATTTTATCTTTCTTAATTTACCCACAGGGATTAAGGAAGGGATAATTTGATAGTTCATCATGAAGTAATTATGAATCAATTTAAATTAGAAACTTTGCCCACAGGCAGTTTTTGATGTTATGTGATTCATATTTTATAATATGTTTTACATTGGTAAAATATGATTTAAGTTTATTAACCTCAAATATATTAATACATAAGTTTTCTTTGATTATGATGCAATCTTACCACCTACGATTAGTTCTGGTATAATTGTTCCCGAGCTTAATGGAAATAACTTTAAAGAATGGAGAGAATTAGTTCTTCTTCAATTGGGGTGCATGGATCTTGATTATGCTCTAAGGTCAGACGAACCATCCAAACCTACTAAGAATAGTACTCATGTTGAACATACTTGTTATGCTTAATGGGAGCGGTCCAATCGTCTCAGTGTGATGTACATAAAGACAAACTCTTTGCTAGCATTTGTGGTTCAGTCATTCAGCATAACAATGTCAAGGAATTGCTGGAGGCTATTGATGCACAATTTGAGTCTTCAGAGAAGGCGCATGCCATGATCCTAATTATGAAGTTCTCATCATTGAAGCTTACTAGTGTAAGAGGTGTGTGTGAGCACATCATGAAGATGAGGGACATTGCAGCTCAGCTGAAGGATCTTGAGGTTGGGATATCAGAATCTTTTCATGTATACTATATCCTAAATACTCTCCCACAAGAGTATGCCTCTTTGAAGATCTCTTACAATGCACATAATACTAAATGGTCAATCAATGAATTGATGACCATGTGTGTTCAAGAGGAATAGAGGCTACTTATGGAGAAAAGAGAAAGTGCTCATATGGTAACACAGGATAAGTATAAAGGGCAATGCAAGCAAAATGGAAAAGGTAAGATGCCTCTACCTCCCCAAGCTGGCATAAAGAAGGAATCCAAGTGCTTCTTCTGTAAAAAGAAGGGGCACATGAAGAAGGATTGCGCCAAATTTAAGGCCTGGCTAAAAAAGAAAGGTAACCAACTCGCATGTGTTTGTTATGAAACTAATATGGTTGATGTGAGTCACAACACTTGGTGGATTGATTCTGGTTCTACAATCCACATTTCGAATTCCATGCTGGGTTTTCAGAATCAGCGGAAATCAGTGGGAAATGAACAAGGCATCTATTCGGGAAACAAGATGCGCTCGCGTGTGGAAGCTATTGGGACATGCAGATTAGTTCTCAGTAGTGGTTTTGTTTTAATTTTAGAAAGGACCTTTTATATTCCTAATTTTTCTATGAATTTAATTTCAGTTTCAAGACTTGTACCTTTGGGATACTCCTTTGAATTTTCAAATTCAACATTCAATTTATCGTATAAATCTGAAATTGTTGGGAGTGGTATTTTTTCTGACGATCTTTCTCGAATTAATTTACGAGACAATGCCATTAATAATGCAATGCACGTTCATGACAATGCTGGTATAAAACGATGTGTTGTGAATGAGGATTCCTTTATGTTGTGGCACCAGAGGTTGGGACATATCTCCATGGATAGAATTAGGAGACTAGTAAATGATGAAGTACTTAATATTATAGATTTTACTGATTATGACACTTGTGTGGATTGTATAAAGGGAAAACAGACCAACAAGTCAAAGAAAAGTGCTAAGAGGAGTACAGAAATATTAGAAATCATACATACAGATATTTATAGTCCGGATATGGACTCAAATGGTCAGAGATACTTCATTTCTTTCATAGATGATTATTCACGATTCATGTATCTCTACTTGCTTCGTAATAAGCATGAAGCACTAGATGCCTTTAAGGTATTTAAAACCGAAGTAGAGAAACAATGCGATAAGCAAATTAAGATCATGAGGTCATATAGAAGTGGAGAATACTATGGTAGATACACTGAAGATGGACAAGCACCTGGTCCATTTGCGAAGTTTCTTGAAGAGCATGGGATTATTGCCTAATACACTATGCCCGGTTCATCGGACCAAAATAGTGTCGCAGAAAGAAGAAACTGAACATTATTGGACATGGTGCGGAGTATGCTCAGCAACTCTAAACTTCCTAAGTTTTTGTGGACTGAGGCTCTTAAAACGGCTGTGTACATATTAAACCGAGTTCCAACCAAGGCTATTCCAAGGACGCCTTTTGAGTTATTCAAAGGTTGGAAACTGAGTTTGTGACATGTATGTGTTTGGGGATGCCCATCTTAAGTAAGAGTCTACAATCCACAAGAAAAGAAGTTAGATCCAAGAACTATAAGTGGGTATTTCGTTGGATATGCCGAAAAGTCCAAAGGATATAAATTTTATTGTCCATCTCACACCACTAGGTTTATGGAATCAAGAAATGCTAAATTTCTTGAGAATGATCTGATTAGTGGGAGCGATCAATTCAAGGACTTTGTTCCTGAAGAAGATCATTCAGATACTCAACATTCCACCTCAGGTACTAGATTGGTTGTTGCTTACAACGCCCCTTTAGTTCAACTGGTCGTTGAGCAACCAATCATTGAAGATCCACAACTTGCTGATATTGATCCGGTAGACCAAACTGCTCAGCAATTACCAAATACTGTTGAACTTCCAGTTGAACAACAAACTCCTCAGGAGGATGTTGATGCAACATTAAGAAGGTCTACTAGAATGAAGAAATCAACAATTTCTAATGACTATATTGTGTATCTATAAGAATCTGATTATAATGTTGGATCTGAAAGTGACCCTAAGATATTTTCACAAGCCATGAGTTGTGATAAATCCAATTTATGGTACAATGCTATGAAGGAAGAGATGAATTCTATGGCATCAAACAAAGTCTGGGATTTAGTTGAGTTGCCTGATGATGCAAAGGCCATTGTTTGTAAATGGGTCTTCAAAACTAAGAAGGATTCATTAGGCAATATTGAAAGATACAAAGCCAGACTCGTTGCCAAGGGATTTACTCAAAAGAAGGGAATCGATTACATAGAGACGTTTTCTCCTATATCCAAGAAAGATTATGTTCGTACTATTTTGGCATTGGTTGCTCATTTTGATACGGAATTACATCAAATGGATGGGAAAACGACATTCCTCAATGGAAAATTTGAAGAAGTGGTTTACATGAAACAACTGGAAGGATTCTTCTCTAGTGCTGGTGAGCATTTGGTATGCAAGCTTAAAAGTTCTCTATATGGCTTGAAACAAGCATCCCGCCAATGGTACTTAAGATTCCATGAGGTCATCTCTTCATTCGATTTTATAGAGAATGTCATGGATCAATGTATATACCAGAAGGTTAGTGAGAGCAAAATTTGTTTCCTTGTCCTATATGTAGATGACATTTTACTTGCAACCAATGACAAAGGGTTGTTATATGAAGTGAAACAATTTCTCTCCAAGAGTTTTGATATGAAGGATATGGGTGAAGTGTTTTATGTCATTGGCATCAAGATCCATAGAGATAGACCTCGAGGTATATTAGGACTATCTCAAGAAACCTATATCAATAAGGTCTAAAGGAGGTTTCAGATGAAAGATTGTTCACCAAGTATAGCACCCATTGTGAAGGGTGATAGCTTTAATTTAAACCAATGCCCGAAGAACGATTTTGAAAGGGAACAAATGAAGAACATCCCATATGCTTCTGCTGTCGGAAGCTTGATGTATGCTCAGGTTTGCACTCGACCTGACATAGCCTTTGCTATGGGAATGTTGGGAATATACCAAAGTAATCCAGGTATGGACCACTGGAGAGCTGCAAAGAAAGTGATGAGGTACCTTCAAGGAACAAAGGGACACATGCTTATGTATAGACAGACGGACAACTTGGAAGTAGTTGGTTACTCGGACTCAGACTTTGCTGGCTACATTGATTCCTGTAAATCAACATCGGGATATATTTTTATGTTTGCTAGCGGAGTTGTATCCTGGAGGAGTGCAAAACAGACCTTGGTTGCCACTTCCACTATAGAGGCAGAGTTTATTTCCTGTTTTGAGGCCACCTCACATGGTGTGTGGTTGACAAGTTTCATATCGGGGCTTAAAGTTATGGATTCCATTACTAGGCCATTAAGAATATTTGCGACAATTCAGCTGCAGTTTTATGGCTAAGAACCACGAAAGTAGTAGTCGAAGCAAGCACATCGACATCAAGTATTTTGCCATTAGAGAACGTGTTAAAGAGAAGAAAGTGGTCATAGAACACATAAGCACTGGATTGATAATAGCTAATTCTTTAACTAAAGGCATGCCACCAATGAGTTATAAGGATCATGTATCTAGAATGGGCATTGGTCCAATCATGTAAATTTTTCTTTATATAGAAGAATTTGTGAGACTTTATTCTTCTCAATACAGTTGTATTCATTCAATTATTATGAGAAAAACAATTACGTCTGACCTGGAGTAAACATAAGGTTTATTTATTAAGTTATTTGATCACATATGGGCTAATAAAATACATTGTGATACACGGAAGATAATACTCACTCTAAGAGGACTCATCGCCGTGATTCATGTGTTTTATTTCAGTATGAAGTTTATGTGGGTTTGGGTTAATAATTCATTTGATGGAATATTGGGATCAAGTCGGAGAATGTTATAATATGTAATATATTTTTATTATTCTAAATATGATCCCAATATTGTATTCCCAATAAATTTCGATTTATTGCCCAATTTATTACCCACGTGTATTATGTGATATTTGTCCGTTAATATATTACTATAATGGTCTTGATGGAAGATATCGGTAATGTAATAAACGGAATAAAAACGTCAGGTCGTCTAGTTCAAACCCAATCACTACAGAAAACCACACCATAAGGTTTGAGGGGTATTGACTATGCGATGGTCTATTTATATCTAGTGTTTCTATATTGTAGATTGATCGTGCTACGTGGATCCGTTGAAGGTTTTGGGTCTTCTACTTTTGCAAATTTCATTAATGGCTGGAGATATGTTGATCTTTATGTTTCCGCAAATTGATCCCAAATTCTATATGAAATTTATCTATGATTGATAAATTGGGATCGTCAAGGTTTTAATTTATATTTAGTCTAACAGTGGAAGCTTTGGTAGCTGTCCCCACGTTCATCATATTTGGCCAAAACAATACGGAGGGGAGGAGCTACCCTTCTGTGAAGGTGGTAGTTGAAAGCTTCATCGCCATTGGTAGTTGTCACCGCGATACGTCACATTTGGCCAAAATGATATGGAGGGGAGGGGTTGCCGTTTTGTGAAGGTGGTAGTTGAAAGCTTCATCACCGACGGTAGACCCTTCGCTAGAGCAACCACTGATTGATGACAGATCAACGTGAATGCCGACTACCTCCAACCATTCCCCGGCAACTTAAGGAATGAGTTCACCAGGATCCTAAACTTCATGAGCGGCCTACTCTGGGAATGGATAGGGAATGGCAGCGCCCCAGTGGGCCTCTAAACCGGGACTGCCAACTACATTAGGCTAAGGGGCAGATAGGCATACAAGGGTTGGCCTTGAAGAGGGTTGGTGTTGAGATGGGATGAGGGGTACGTGGTCACGGTTAACTTCTTAGAGTATTGCGAAGAGCTCTGACCACGTTTTGTGCCGCACCTCAATGCCATGATAATTGATTCATATAGGGATGTGTACTTCATGGAGCCACTTGGGAAGTTTATGAATGAATTGTGGGAGGACTATAAGTTACAATATGCAAACCCTGGACTGACACCAGCACAAACCTTCAGGTACTAAATCATGTTAATACATAAGAAGATATAGTTATGGTTGGTTTTTTGTGTACAAATAAATTTTCTGTTCAATACATCGTGTTGAGCAAGTGCAAATGAGGAAGTTGTTTGTGTTTGAAGTTTGTAACGTCTAATGATGGGCTCCTTCAGACCAGCACTAGCATGGCTAGTCAAAGTTACTATGCTTTCTCCTTTTTTATTGTGGTTGTTGACTTCAAGCATGACCTCCTCTTCCACAAAAGTCTTGATTGAAGTATCCTCCAATGATCACTTGTCACATCCAAGTTCGTTTGTGTAAATTTATTATCTGGTTGGTGGAATTAAGGCTTGTTCCCTATCTAACACTGAGCATTTGACACCATCTTGATGTCTTGAGTAGAATCATTAATATGGGAATGCATTTTTGGCATTTAGAACGGCGTGAAATTTCTTAGTATGTACCGATAGCAAAATATCCTCATTTAATATCATAACTTTTAAATTTCATTATTGTGATGATTTCAATCAAAGGGATAAGTACATCGTAAGTATTATAATTTTCGTACAATACTTGTTTGTGTGTTATAACTTTTTCTTTTGATCACTTAAATGCCACATCGGTTGAAAATCGTTCATTTGAGTGCATGTTCTGGCAATTCATCCTATTTGCCTTCTCAAATTAAATATTAAGTCCAATGTGACCTTTAAAAAGATTTGAAGTCCAAATTGGAAATTTGTTCATATGACGTGGCAAAAGTAACCAAAAAGTTAGAAAAGAAAACCCAAGAAGAAATCATATGAAGAATTTAAGTCATTTCGATCGAATAACTAAACAATAGGTTTAGGACTAAATTGATAAATTTTAATAAGGTTTATGATTAAATTTGCAATTTAGGACTAAGTTGGCACAATAGAAAGATTTATGATTAAATTAGCCACTATACAACAAGTTTAGGATTTTTTGGACAATTATCTCTAGTGAGTTTGGTAGTTGTTAATGCAAAGCCCTCGAAGTCCAGTGGCAAAGCAATATCAATAGACATCCTCCCTTTCTTTCTTTTTTTTTAAATCAATTCCACTATGTGATTTTATCATTTTAAAATTCGAATTAGTGCATGCCCATCTTCTTCCTTCAAAGGAATTTCTTTAAAGTTCGAAAGTTGGAAACTTCTTTATCCGTTTTCCAATGAATTTTCCTTTTTGTTTGAGTGACTGGGTATATACACCACAGCTGCTTAATTGATCTCAATTAAGAAGGATGCATTAGCTTTCATTTTGTTGACATCTAAATTTTGGCATTCCATTTAATTGTTAATTACACAGAAAATTAGGGACTAAGTTTTAGTCTCTAAATAAAAATATTATTTAAAACTACATATAGTTATTAGGAACATTTGCATTAGTAGTTAATAGATTCATATAATTTGCATTTTAATCAAATTGGCGGTAGATGGACTCAAATGATTGGTTTTGAGCTTAATTAATTAATTGGACTGAGTCCATGATAGTATTGTATTAGACTTTGGCCAAGCCCATTACTTTGTTCACGGCTAGAATTAAGCTTTATATTTGGGATCACATGGAAAACAATCGGCAGGATATTTCAAAATATTCATGTGTGAGAGATGAGCAGATGATTTTGTTATTCTTAAGATCTCCAGTGTATTGGCAACTGGCATATGAGCAGAGAACTTTTGTTTCGGCAGAGATCCACGGCCTTAATCCAATAAAATATTCGCATGGAATCAACCAGTCAGCCAGGGAAAGAAATAATTGATTGGGGGAAAGAATACATGAAGAGGTCAGTTCCTATACAGTATAAATAGACCATCGCATAGTTAAAAAGAAGGGGCCACACAATCGATACAAACGGCCACACTGAGGGGAGCGCAATAAACAGAAAAGGAAGGAGAAAATTGTGACGTGCGAGGTTGGTTCATTGAAAATCGCGAGAGGGAGAGAGAGCACCTCCAATATTCCTCGAGGCACTCACGTTGATCAACGGAGACAACCGCTGCTTGCACCAAGAAAAATGGCCCCACCTAATTGCTTATTAAGAATGGCCCTACCTATTTTCTAACCCTTTCTAGTGGGTGAATAATAAGATTTCTTGTCATTAATTCTGAGAGATTAAGGCTTATCTAATTGATGGTCGGTGGCCTTGCATCCTGAAAATATGATTGTTTACTCCCAAAGCCTGAGTTTTGGCCATCATGAGCCAAAACTCAAGTTGAATTTGGCAAGGTAGTGAATCGAACTTCTGTCATATGTCTCGCCTGGTTATATATTCAATTTTTCGATCGCTGAAACTTGTCAAATGTGCAAAGCGTGCGAGCTCCAAGGACCATCCACCCATTATATGGACAGCTCGCTCTTGGACCACATCAGTTCGGGAATATTTGCTTGTTTTTTTTGAGACCATTCCAGTCCTCTTGCATTAGAAAAATGAAGGGAATTGTCATGCAATGCAGTGAACAGTGCAATTATGAGGACAGCTAACCTCAACCGAGAGCATCTCGCTGGTACAAATCCTTTCAGTTTCCTGTTCCGCTCATGCCTGTTTTCTCACTCCTTTTGTTTTAACTCCGAATATAATATATCTTGTTATATAACTAAATTCATCATTTCTATGTCGTGACACTCTTATTCTAAGACTAACATTTTCTATGATAAGTTCATAGATGTTCTTTAATTCAATCATTGCTAATGATTATTGTTAAGAGCATACAGTAGAAATCCGATACTTCTATTTGGGTAGATTGTCAAGAGGGGGCCTAAGTCTAAATCTATCAACATAATCTGTTGGATCCATCTTTACTCAAAATCTTAAACTAATGAGTTATAGGCCAACTAAAATTGTATTAATTGCTCCACATATGGGATTTATCTAATATAACTCACATGTGTATCTAAACAATTTCCCTCTCATGCATAAGCTCATGCCAATATTCTGATGTGAGATTTTTCTAATATAAGTCACACGTGTATTTTGATAATCTTCCTCTCATGTGTAAGCTCAGTGTTAGGTATATTCTCCCTTAATTTAGGTATTATTCTACATCAACTATGCACAACAATAATCATCAATTGCTAACTTGGGATTACATCCCCATGGTCTCTATCTTGCATCCCTAGACCAACTATCCATGGTCTCTTCTCGCCAAATTGACTGTGATGGCAATTTCCACCAAAAACAAGCTTTGATCATGAGATTTCTTTTTTAAGTTAGAACAAATTGGGGGTGGAGCATCAATTGACTGTCGTTTTTGATATAATTTATTAAGAGCATGCAACAAAAATCGTATATCTTCACCTAGAGAGATCGTCAAGAGGAAGCCCAAGCCCAAGCCCTTCGACATATCAAATTGGACCCATCTTCACTCATAAACTAAAGCCTATGAGTTACGGGTCAATTATGATATATTAACTACTCCATACCACACCAATTCTCCAATGTGAGACTTCGCTACCACAACTCATGCATATATCTCAACAATTATCGCCACACCTCTCAAGTCAAAATTTTTCTTCATATTGTAACGTGACGTCATTACTATCACTAAACCATAACATTGTAGTTTTTTTTTTTTTTTTTTTTGTCAGTATAACATTGTAGTTTGATTGGGCAAGTTTGTTCTCCTTGCTAATCTCTCGAACTTTCTTGCTTTCTATAGCACAATGCTTCTACATCATTTCTTTCTTTCTTTGCCTTTTCCTATTCTTGAAATAAATAATTTTAGAGAATAGGAAACGTGCACATGTATGCGATGTAAGATCCTAGAATTAGACATTTTATGCATGTCATCCTTTTCACTAGCAAAAACGGAAGGGCCTCATTTATCTTTCCTCTAGTGCCTTACGCAGTCCAATGTCGTTTTGCCCTTTTTTTTTTGAATTTTAATATAAATATTAATTAATAAAATTATTAAATTAAAGGAGGAGATGAAGATTACAAAAGGCGAGGGCTCAGCCTTTGTCACCGTCTCCCCACCGTCGCCTACACTATCGCCGAGAAGGGTTGGCCAGGGTCACCGGGCCCTGGCCAAGGGTCGGCGACCCTAGTCGACCAGTGGCGAGATGTCCTAGATGTCCCCGCATGCTCTGATATTTTTTTATCTTATATATTTCCGTCCATTTGTTTGAGTACTGATATTTCAGCGCTTTAGTGAAAATAAAGTGGATAATCAATAGTGAATTTGGTCTTTGCTAGATATTACCGAGATAATCTTTGCAAATCAAAGGCTTCAACAGAATTTACTTGAGGTGTATTTTGGAAGATATGGCATTCCCTTTACTGTTGTTTCTTTATTGCCTTCAACCGGTACCAGAATAGCTTACACCAAGATATAATTTCTTTCGTTAACAAATAATGAACTTTTACCTGTGCCATCAAATGTGGTTTTTGTGACATCTTGAAATTTTCAGTTTTGTTTTCGATTTAATAAATCGGGCCTTTCATCAACATGCGTATAGTGCTATTCTCAGAGCTAATCACTCCTGAGATAACTAGACTATCTGGGGAAGTCATTAAGGAATTTTAACGCATTAGACTTGAGAATTCGACCAAGAATCGACTACTCGACCGTGCTCATCTGCAGAGATCATTACGGCATAGTAAAGATCGATTAGAAATCAGAGATATGCCGGTTCGACTGAGATGTGTGGTTAAACGTGGGTGATTCCACCAAATTGAAAAATTCTCGTCGATCGGCACTAGACTGATTTTTCTGTCGTTTTGGTACATTGTGTCCGTATTTGAAACCTCGAGATTTTCACGACAACCGAGAGTCGCCAATGTGTCAAAGAGGTTCATTGTGGCTCGAAGAAAATTGACCACGGGTCATTTGCACTAAAAATTTCGAAAGCTACCCGGTAGCCTAGGTCACGCTAAAATCGCGTCAGATTGAAATTAACCGCGAATTTGAATCCAATTTCAGAAATTGAAAGTTATGTCATGTCACGAGTCATTTTAGGAACTTCGACTCACCCTCCGAAGATTTTTCTGCAAACCGAGATTTTTGGCGAAAAATCGATATAGGGCCGTTTTCAATCAGAAAATTTAGGGGACCGTTTTTTATCGCGAAATTGGAACGCAAGTTGATTCTAATGGCAAGAAAAAACCAATTTGATCGAGGACTCGACGGTTGAATTTTTAAAAGCCGAATTGAGTGAATTCAAGAAGGAATTGAATCCAATTTGGGAGGAAACTTCTTCAAATTCATAGCCCCCCTTGCCTTAACATTTGGACCATCTCAATGGCTTCCTAAGGAAGTCTTGTTGTTGGAAAAATAGTTGAGGAAGCCAGCTGCATGGTGGACCTCACCAAGGGAGACAAGAGGATAGAGAGGAGACCAAGGTGGCCCCATCCATGGTTGTTGTCTCCTCCCCCTTCTTCTCCTCCCATCTAGTCGACCAACACCTCCATTCCAGCTCCTTGAAACCTCTAAAATCCTAGAGAAGCCGGCCGAGATTCCCCCTTGCCGCCAAGCAGCCCGTCGGACCGCCAGCATGCCACCGTTGCATGCTCGGGCCCGTCGTTGCCTCTCTCACTTGCACGCCTGAAACCATGCATCCCTGGCCGTCGTTTCGCCCAGGGGCGACCCCCAGGCCATCCACTGTGCTATTCGAGCTAGCCTCGCCGTCGCCGAAGCTGCTTGGAAGCTCGCCGAGCTCCGCCAAGCCTCGCCGCAACCGGTCCGTCCTTCCTTGGCCGTCTCTAGCCCAACAAGCAACTTAGCTCTCTCCTTTGGCCACCGAACAAAACCGAAGCTCCTAGGTCTCTCTTGCACTGTTTGGCCCTCTTTGGTGGCCTTCCGGACCTCGAAAGGTGCACCCGCTTCGGAGTTTGTGACCCGTCTCCGCATCCCCGTCAAAGTGAGCCCGTTGGATCACTAATCAAGTGAGTTTACTCACTAATCCCTGCGTAGGACCGTTTTTTAGTTTAAGTTATTATGGATTAGGTGGATAGTTAAGTTAGATTAGCAATTTAATCGTTCGATATTGCATGTTGATTAGTTTAAGTTGAGTATGGATTAGGTGGATAGTTAGAGTAGATTAGCAATTTAATTGTTCGATATTGCATGTTAGGTGGCTAGAGTAGTGTATTTAGCAAGTAGATAGATCGTAGTATTTATCTAACAAGTCTCGGAAATTTTCCGGGCCCGTTTCAGTATTTAATTAGGCTTTTCCAGCCTAAGTTGCAATTTTGGGTATTTAATAATTAATTTTTGAAATTATTTAATTAATTATTATTTTTTTGAAAATTAGACCGGGATAGCCGGTGACCGAAATTTTATGCTAATTGTAGTGGTGTGATCTTTTTGTTTAATTGAGTGCGGGATGATGCAAATTGAGTGTGATTTGCAATTTTGGGTATTTATCCCAAAATTTAATAATTTCGGTATTTAGTCAGAAAATACCAGGGCGTCGGTTTTTAACGCCAAAAATGTTTTGAGGCACTATAATAAATAATGGGATTTTCAAGTGGGAGAAAATTGTATTTTGGCTAAGGTTGACCATGTATCCACACACAATTATTTTTATCGAGAATGATAAAAATGGTGGCATTCTCAATTGGTGAGAATAAGTATATTATATTAGTCTACGGGTTTTGATATATTAGTTTTGGGCGAGCAGTATACTTTATCAGCTTAAGGGGAGCATAATAGGTATACTATATCAGCCTACATGCTTTGATATATTAGCTTTGAGTGAGCAGTATATCGGTATACTATATTGGCCTGAGGGCTTTGATATGTCAGTTTTTGGTGAGCAGTATACCTTAGCAGCTTTTGGTGAGAATCGTGAGTATACTATATTAGCTTGCGGGCTTTGATATGTTAGCCTTTGGTGAACTGTATACTCTATTATTAGCTTTGGGTGAGCTATACTATCTATCTTTAGCTTAGGGTGAGCAGTGCTTGATATGATTGAACTGGATAGATAGTATTGAAAAAGTGGACTGAGAAATGGTCTTGATGACATGGAATCGACTGAGTTGATTGATCGATGGTTCGATCTATTTGATTGAAATGACTGGATGATTATTTGAATTATACTGATCTGCAAGGAAGGACTAAGGCAAAGGTAAGTCCTCTAACTTGTGGTTGTGCTTAGGTAGCCCTTGGGGCATATTTTCTTCCTAGTCGGGTCTTAAGGGGTGAACTTGCTGAGACGTTGTCTCACCCCGTTATGGGATAATAATTTCAAGTCCCAGATGGCAGCTCCTCCCGAGCGTTTTGGATAGCCGAAGAAGGTCACAGAGCAAGTATCTTACATCCTGCTTCATGGGAGCCAAGAGGATGGGTCTATGAGCTCATAAGGCTCATGGTCTGGGTTGATGAGGTTTTACCCCACAAGGTACCCCATCAATACAGATCATGGAAACAACGTGCGTGGGATGGACAGAGAGAGGGTCCTATACCAGAATTTGAGAAACCTGTGTATGTGTTGGTGGTTGCTTTTGGAAAAGGCACAACAGATCCTCCAGGTGGTTCAGTGGTGGACCCGTATTTGTCGGATCCAGGATCCCCGGTGTATTTAGTTGAAGGCTCCAATAAGAATGAGGAAGAGGATCTATAGTTCTATGAAACCCCCTGTTTTACAGACCTTGTTTTTATAGACCGGTATTGTATATGACATGGCTTGATATATGTATATATAAGCGCATTGTGATTTTCAGTTTGAAAAATTTGTGGCCCTACTTTTCTATCCCATCTTGTTGTTGTCTAGGGATTAGTAATCATCTTTTTGTCAATAGTGGGATTGCAGGAAGTTATTCGCTTCCGCATGTGCATTAAAATGAATGGGTTGGCGATAAGTCTTGGGACATCGCTATTTAATCGACTGCAGTGGGATGGGCATGCGCTCGGAGGGTCGGGGCGTGACATTCCCGTTTAAGTGGTATCAGAGCATGGTTAGTGATTGAAGTGCTAATGTGCGATAGGTCTATGGGATAGTTAGTAGGATTAGCCTTTATTTCATGCTGGTGCATGTCTATGATAGCTGTTTGGTAGAAAATTGTTTGTTTATGTGGATCGCTCAACTTCTAATTCTATGTGGAATTGAAAGGCAAGTTTGGGTAGAAAACTTGTAGTATGAGCGATCAAGAGCAAAGGACTCTTAGGAAGAGGACTATGGGGCCTATTACTCGGGGTAGGACGCCGACGAGAGTCAGTACCCAAGGAGGTCGTGGTAGAGTGCCAGCTCAGGCTAGCGCGGAGTGGAGTGGCATCGCCTCCCATTGGTGCTGGGGTAGTAGCCCCTGAGGATCCAAGGTTTATTGGCATCATGCAAGCACTCGAGATGCTGGGGAATAGAATGGATCAGCAAGCACATATTCAAGCTGCCAATGCTGCCGCTTCAACCGTCGCTATCATAGTTGCCGCTAATGCCACCGCAATTGTTGCTGCTGCTACCGCCGCACCTGCTGCAACACTTGCTGAGGTTCCACCAGGGAACATGGTCGCTGGGAGACCGATACATAAGTTGGTGGAACAATTTCTTGGATTGAACCCACTGAAGTTTTTTGGGGCAGGAGACCCCGAAGCCGCAGCCTTATGGATCCAAGGTTTGAAGAAGGAATTTTCATTGTAGATGTGCACTGAGGCGGGAAAGGTATTCCTTGCAACCTACCAGCTATAGGGGATTGCAAGTACTTGGTGGAGAACCACCCAAGGAACGGTATTCCTTGAAGGTGTAGCCCTAGAGTGGAACGCCTTTGTTGAGGTCGTCAACAATAAATACTTTTCTGAGACTGCTAGAGAACTGAAGATGGCATAATTCCAGCGCCTTCGCTAAGGCTCAATGATGGTGGATCAATATGAGGCGAAGTTCGCTGAACTATCGTAGTACGCTCCTGAATTGGTTGAGAATCCATCAAATCGAGTTAGGAGATTCAGAGATGGACTCAAGCCGGAATTGAGGAGTCCCCTACTATTGCTCAACCTGAGAAATGATAATGACCTGTATGAGTGGGTCCAGATGATAGAGAGAGATCAAAATGAAAGAGTCGCCGCATCTGGGTCGCGGTTTGGATCTAATCGAGATGGGAATCGATGACCAGAGGAAGATTCCAAGTCCCGCCCAATAGGAAGGGTGGAGTTGGCAAGCCAGGGCCAAGTCAGAATGGTGTGTGTCGCTTCTGCGGAAGGCAACATGGCTCAGCCCCGTGCACTCGAAGGCCGGGTGTTTGTTTCGAATGTGGCCAATAGGATCATATGGCTAGAGATTGTCCTAGAAGACTGAGAGGACAACAACAGTTACCACCGCCGCCACCGATGGGTCAGATAAGAGGATACGCACCGCATAACGCACCACAGGGTGGACAGATCAGACCCCTAGCTCAAGGGACAATGTATGCCATCACTAGAGGTCAGGCTGAGGACGTGCCTGATGTGATCATAGGTATGGTTTCGTTGAACAACTATGCTGCTTATGCTTTATTCGACCTTGGAGCGACTCATTCTTTTATTGCCGAGCAATATGTTAGGTTGATGGGATTAAGTCCTGAGTTGTTGGAGTTAGTGGTTAGCATATCTACACCATTAAATGATAAGGTGCTATCTGTATTGGGTTGTTCTGGTTGCAAGTTAGGGATTGGTGAGCGAGAGGGGATGATAGATTTATTAGTCCTAGTCATGTATGATTTTGATTTGATAATTGGCATGGACTGGCTCACCAAGCAACGAGCTAAGATGGACTGTTATCATAAAGTGATTCAGTTTGACCCGTTAGAGGGTGGGAGTTTCAAGTTTGTTGGAAGTCGAGGAAGACCCTCGATTACATTGATTTCGTCGCTTGAAGCAACCCATTTGTTAGACGAGGGTTGTCAAAGTTACCTGGCAACTCTCGTGGATACAACAGTTGAGGAGCTAAAGATCGAAGATATCTCAGTGGTGCAAGAATTTCCAGATGTATTCCCGAAGGAATTGCCAAGTTTACCGCCAAAGAGAGAGATTGAGTTTGTGATTGAGTTAGCACCCAGGACAGAACCAATCTCTAAGGCTCCTTACCGGATGGCGTTGTCTGAGTTGAAAGAACTGAAGGTGCATATGCAGGAATTGTTGGATAAATGATTCATACGTCACAGTGCATCACCTTGGGGAACACTAGTTCTGTTTGTGAAAAAGAAAGATGGTTCGTTGCATCTGTGCATCGACTATCGTCAATTCAATCAAGTGACGATCAAGAACAAGTATCCACTCCCAGGGATCAATGACTTGTTTGATCAGTTACACGGAGCGTCGATATTTTCAAAGATCTACTTGAGAACAGGATATCATTAGCTAAGGATCAGGAAAAGAGGACATTCCAAAGTCAACATTTTGTACTTGATACGGCCATTATGAATTCATTGTAATGCCGTTCAATTTGACAAACGCTATAGCTGCGTTTATGGATTTGATGAACCGAGTGTTCAAGGAATATCTGGATCAGTTTATGATCGTGTTCATCGATGATATTCTAGTATATTCGAGGAGTGATGAGGAGCATGAGAGTCATCTGAGAATGGTACTGCAGACTCTAAGATTCACGAGCTATACGCCAAGTTTAGCAAGTGCGAGTTTTGGTTGACTCGTGTTGCTTTCCTAGGTTACGTGATTTTAGGCGAAGGAATCTCCATGGACCCAATCAAGATTGAAACAGTGATTAACTGGCCAAGACCGACTACAGTGACAGAGATCAGAAGTTTTCTGGGTTTAGCAGGTTACTATAGAAGATTCGTGGAAGGATTTTCAGTTTTGGTGTCGCCGTTGACTCGACTCTTGAAGAAAGAAGAGAAGTTTGTTTGGATAGACAAGTGCGAGCATAGTTTCCAAGAGCTTCAGCAAAAGCTGACTATCGCACCTGTGCCAACCATTCCATTTGGTCTTGGAGGATACAAGATCTATAGTGATGCGTCATTCAGAGGACCGGGTTGCGTACTAATGCAACATGGTAGGATTGTTGCATACGCCTCCCGTTAGTTGAGACCTCATGAACATAATTACCCAACGCATGACTTAGAACTCGCAGCAATCATTTTCGCTTTGAAGATTTGGAGACATTATTTGTGTGGAGAAAGATTCTAGATCTTCAATGACCATCAAAGTCTCAAATATCTATTCTCTCATAAGGAGTTGAATATGAAATAGTGTCGCTGGATGGAACTTCTGAACGACTACGATTGTGATATCTTATATCACCCTAGAAAGGCGAATAAGGTCGCTGACGCTTTGAGTCAAAAGTCTTCAGTCACACATATGTTGGTTAAAGAGTGGAATTTAATCGAGAGAGCTCGAGATTCGGTTTTCAAGTTTGAGGTAGCCCACCTTTCGAATCTAATGACCATCCTTAGAATTGAGCCGGATGTGCATATTAGGATCAAATTACTTCAGTCGACAGACCCAGATGTTCAGAAGATTCTATAAGAGGATACCGATAAGAGGAAGGCTGACTTTCAGATTTCTGAGAAAGGAACACTAAGGTTCCGAGAACGATTGTGTGTACCTGACGATGCAGAGCTTAGAGAAGAGATCTTAATAGAAGCTCATCGTAGTAGTTGCAGCATTCATCTTGATAGTACGAAAATGTATCAAAATCCGTGTCAACACAACTGGTGGTCTAGTATGAAGGCGGACATCGCCAAGTGTCTGACGTGTCGGAAGTGAAAACGCAAACATTGTAAGCTGGGAGGACTTCTCCAACCTCTCGAGATCCCAGAGTGGAAATGGGAGCACATCACGATGGATTTCGTGACAGGTTTACCGAGGGGTCAGAGAGAAAATGATTCCATTTGAGTAGTGGTCGACAGATTGACAAAGTCGGCCCACTTCATTGTAGTGCGAAAGGACCTCGATTTGGATAAGCACACAGAATTGTACGTGCGTCAGATAGTTTATCTACATGGAGTGTCGGTAACGATTACCTCTGACTAGACCCGAGATTCACAGCTGCATTTTAGAAGAGTTTGTAAGCTGCCTTAGGAACCAAGTTGCAGTACAGTACGGCATATCATCCTCAGACGGATGGCCAGTCTAGAGGACAATTCAAACCCTCGAAGACATGCTACGAGCTTGCGTATTGGATTTCAAAGGAAGCTGGGAAGAACAACTTCACCTTGTCAAATTTTCCTACAACAATAGCTATCGGTAGAGTATTTAGATGGCTCCTTTCGAAGTGTTGTATGGTAGAGCGTGCAGAATGCCAGTATGTTGGGATGAAGTTAGGGAAAGAAAGATCACAGGCCCAAAGTTGGTTCAACAATCAGTGGATGCAATTGTAGTCATTAGGAACAAGTTAAAGACCGCTCAGAGCCGCCAGAAAAGCTACGCTGATAAGCGCTGGAGACCATTGGAATTCCAAGTTGGTGATCACGTTTTTTTGAAGGTGTCACCGATGAGGGTTACTTCGCGCTTTGGCAAGAAGGAAAACTAAGTCCGAGGTACGTAAGGTCACTTTGAGATTCTAGAGAGAATCGGGATCCTAGCATATTGTCATGCATTACTACTGAGGCTAGTGCAAGTGCACGACGTCTTTCACATGCCGATGTTGAGGAAGTATGAGCCTAAACCAACCCACGTGCTTAATTTCGAAGAATTGGATGTGGACGATAGAGTGTCGTACGTTGAAAGCTCGGTTCAGATCGTGGATAGGAAAGAGACCATCCCATTGGTCAAAGTGGTATGGCAACACCATGGCATTAAAGGAACAACCTGGGAGAGTGAAGAGTCGAAGAGACAATTGTACCCCTACTTTTTTGCTTAAGTATTGTAATGGTTTAAATTTCGAGGATGAAATTTTTATAAGAGGGAAGAGTTGTGACATCTTGAAATTTTCAGTTACCTTTTTAATTTAATAAATTGGGCCTTTCATCGACGCGCCTATAGTGCTATTCTCAGTAGGGGTGTGCAACCGACCGGGTATACCCTGCTCCTCGACCGCCCATCCTGAAATGTGGTCGGGAACCGGTTCCCATTGAGACTCGGTTCGGGAACAGTTCCCAAAATTTGGAACCGGTTTAAACCGGTCCGGAACAGGTCCAAGTGATTACCCAACCGAAACCCGGTTCCGGGACCGGTTTCCGGACCGATTTTGTAAGTAGAGGTACAAAACTTTTTTTTCCTTTCAATATCTATTCTTACTCGCAATCACACGATATTTTTCCTCTTGGCTCACTCAAACACGCACGGCACTCCTCCTTTGTCATTCCTCTTCCTCACTTGCTTCCTTCCTCACTAGCTCCCTCTCACACCATTTGATGGACGAACGGTGTTCATCGCCGCCAAATTCTTGTGTATCACATGGATTGGTTTGCCTAATTTCTCTTTTTATAAGGAGTTATGTTTGCATAAACGAGTAGCTTAATATAATAGTTGTGGGAATAAAACTAATATTAGACCCATGTTTGTTGCTAATTCTTTGCCTTATGATTTTATTTATTATAATTAGCCATATGGATCATTAATTTTCCGTTTAGTAAAAGTTCATGTATTAATTTATTATCGGTGTTTAATGTTTCAATATAAATTAGGAAGATTACGTTATTTTCTCGCTTATTAATATAAAATTCGAAATTATATAGGATATCAAGAGATTGCAAAACAAAGTTCCAATGGAAATGGGGTTGACCACGAACCGGATCGGAAAAACAGGTGGGTCGGGTATAGGGTCCAATACAAACAGGGTCGGATATAGGGTCCAAAAAATGGGAACCGGTTATAATAGGGTCGGGTACAGGGTCCAGGTCTAGACCCTACCCACCCTGGACCCGATCACCCCTAATTCTCAGAACTGATCACTCCTGAGATAACTAGACTATCTGGGGAAGTCATTAATGAATTTTAACGCATTAGACTTGAGAATTCGACTAGGAATCTGTGCTCATCTGCAGAGATAATTATGGCACAATAAAGATCGATTAGAAATCAGATATATGTCGGTTCGATTGAGATGTGTGGTTAAACGTGGATGATTCCACCAAATTAAAAAATTCTCGTCAATCGGCACTAGACTGATTTTTCTGTCGTTTTGGTACCCTATGTCTGTATTTGAAATCTCAAGATTTTCCCAACAACCGAGAGTTGCCAATGTGTCGAAGAAGTTCATTTTGGCTCAAAGAAAATTGACCACGGGTCATTTGCACTAAAAATTTCGGAAAGCTACCCGGTAGCCTAGGTCACGCTAAAATTGCGACAGATTGAAATTAACCGTGAATTTGAATCCGATTTCAGAAATTGAAAGTTCTATCATGTCACGAGTCATTTTAGAAACGTCAACTTATCCTCCAAATATTTTTCTGCAAAATGAATTTTTTGGTGAAAAATCGATATATGGCCGTTTTCAATTGGAAAATTCAAAAGACCAATTTTTATCGCGAAATTGGGATGCAAGTTGATTTTAATGGCAAGGAAAAATACCAATTTGATCGATGACTCGACGGTTGAATTTTTAGAAGTCGAATTGAGTGAATTCAAGAAGGAATTGAATCCAATTTGGGAGGAAACTTCTTCAAATTCGTAGCCCCCCCTTGCCTCAACATTTGGATCATCTCAATGGCTTCCTAAGGAAGTCTTATGGCTGGAAAAATAGCTGAGGAAGCCAACTGCATGGTGGACCTCCCCAAGGGAGACAAGAGGATAAAGAGGAGACTAAGGTGGCCCCTTCCATGGTTGTTGTCTCCTCCCCGTTCTTCTTCTCCCATTCGGTCGACCAACATCCCCATTCTAGCTCCTTGAAACCTATAAAATCCTAGAGAAGCCAGCTGAGACTCCCCCTTGCCGCCGAGCAGCCCGTCGGACCACCAGCATGCCTCTGTCGCACGCCTTGGCCCGTCGTTGCCTCTCTTGCTCGCGCGCTTGAAACCGTGCGTCCTTAGCCATCGTTTTGCCCTGGCGCAACCCCCAGCCATCCCCCGTGCTGTTCAAGCTCGCCTCGCCGTCACCGGAGTTGCTTGGAAGCCCGCCGAGCTCCGCCGAGCCTTGCCACAGCCAGTTCGTCCCTTCCTTGGCCATCTCTAGCCCAACCGCAACTCAACTCATTCCTTCAGCCACTGAATAGAACCGAAGCCCCTGGGTCTCTCTTGCACTGTTTGGCCCATTTTGGTGGCCTTCCGGACCTCGAAAGGTGCACTTGCTTCAGAGTTTGTGGCCCGTCTCCGCGTCCCCGTCGAAGTGAGCCCGTTGGATCACTAATCAATTGAGTTTACTCACTAATCCCTGCTTAGGAAAGTTAATTATCCTTAAGGGTTGATTAGTTTAAGTTAAGTATGGATTCGGTGGATAGTTAGAGCAGATTAACAATTTAATCATTCGATATTGCATGTTAGGTGGCTAGAATAGTGTAATTAGCAAGTAGATTGATCGTAGTATTTATCTAACAAGTCTTGGAAATTTTCCGGGTCCATTTCGGTATTTAATTAGGCTTTTCCAGCCTAAGTTGCAATTTTGGGTATTTAATAATTAATTTTTGAATTTATTTAATTATTTATTATTTTTCGAAAATTAGATCGGGATAGTTGGTGACCGGAATTATTTAATCGAGTGCTGGATTGTGCAAATTGAGTGATTTGCAATTTTGGGTATTTATCCCAATATTTAATAATTTCGGTATTTAGTTAGAAAATACCGAGGCATCGGTTTTTAACGCTAAAAATATTTTTAGGCACTATAATAAATATTGTGATTTTCAAGTGGGAGAAAATTGTGTTTTGACTAAGGTCGACCGTGTACCCACACACGATTATTTTTATCGGGAATGATAAAAATGGTGGCATTCTCGGAAAAGCTTTTTAAGGAAATGCTTGGTGTAAAAACAAAGTATACTATATCACCCTACGGGCTTTGATATATCAGCTTTGGACTTTTAGCAAAATTTAGTTTACTTTTATCGCTTAGGTGAGATCGTATTTTAGTATACTATGGATGCGTTTAAAGGGAAAGCTTTCAAAATTTTTTTATATATATTTTAAGGAAATGCAAAGGCCTTTGGTGTAAATGGTTTTGATGAAATGCAAAAATTGTTTGGTAAACTATAATTGAAAAGCACATTGAGAAGCAACTTTGGGGGAAACGCTAAATATATATATATATTTTACTGAAACGCTGTTTGGTAAACACATATTTGGGAAGTCTTTTAGCACGACCAATTTAAGTTTTTAATTTTTATTTTTTTAAATTGAAAACAAAAATAATGATTTTTTTTTTTATATTTTTGCATTGAGATGTATATATAAAAGAGATATATTAACAAATTCAATGAATTTTTTTATATATATTTTTGCACTGAGATGTATATATAAAAGAGATATATTAACAAATTCAATTGTTTTATATATATTTTTGCACCGAGATGTATATATAAAAGAGTTATATTAACAAATTCAATGACTTTTTTTCTAAATATTTTTGGACTAAGATGTATATATAAAAGAGATATATTAACAAATTCAATGACTTTTTTTTTTAATATATTTTTGCACTGAGATGTATATATAAAAGAGATATATTAACAAGACTTTATATTTTGCACCGAGATTATATAAAAGATATATATATATATATTTTTTTTTTTTTTGCACTGAGATGTATATATAAAAGAGATATATTAACAAATTCAATGACTTTTTTTATATACATATATATATATTTTATATTTGCACCGAGATGTATATATAAAAGAGATATATTAACAAATTCAATGACTTTATTTATTTATTTATATATATTTTTGCACACCGAGATGTATATATAAAAGAGATATATTAACAAATTCAATGAATTTTTTTATTATATTTTTTTGCATTGAGATGTATATATAAAAGAGATATATTAACAAATTCAATGACTTTTTTTTTTTTTTTAATATTTTTTCACTGAGATGTATATATAAAAGAGATATATTAACAAATGGGTTAATACCCTCAAAAAATCCTAAACTGGTACACATGTGACAAATTTACCCCCCGTTAGCTTTCGTTCGATTTTGCCGTTAACCTTGCTGACATGGTTGCCGACGTGGCAAGCCATGTGGAAATTCATAAGTTTAATACGATTAAAAACCCCAAACTTGTATATTTATGATAAATTTACCCCAAAATGGTATATTTACGACAAATTTACTCTAAATTAATTTTTTTCGATCATAAAAAATGTAAATTGGTACACGTGCGGCACATTTACCCTGTTTCAATTTTCCCAAATTTGATCAAATTACGATGTCCAATTAATTTTATTTTCCAGATTACTCTAACATTGCCTCCATATCATTAATACTTGATTTGTAAAGCTTTGTTTTTTGTTGGATAGTATTTGATATAGAACATGCTTTTGGACCTCTATTGTTTGGTGTGGATTCTCCTTTTTTGGCTAGTTGGTTGGTTGGTGTCTGGGGTAAAGGTTGCTTTGTAAAGCTTGTTCAAGTCTAGTGTGAAGGCTATTTTGTAAAGCTATTTGAAAGATATATTGATCTGTGGCTTTAGTTTTGTTCTGTATATTTTGTGTAGTTGATGTTATTTGCATTTTGATGATGAATTTGGTCGATTGCATTTGGCTTGTATGCTGGAAGGGACTCTCTCTCTCTCTCTCTCTCTCTCTCTCTCTGCCTATTCTGATGAAAAGTATATTGCTTCTGGCTCATTATGAATAGCACTTTTTTTGTATATGTGCGCAAGCAATCTGTCCATCTTTTAGTTAATGGGTATCCTCTCGGTACAAGAATGAAGTGCACATTTGGTAGTCTTTGAATAGTTTTCTAATAATGATTCCAATAAAAAGAAAAAAAAATCAAGTATTAATGATATGGAGGCAATGTTAGAGTAATCCGGAAAATAAAATTGATTGGACATCACAACTCGGTCAAATTTGGGAAAATTGAAAGAGGGTAAATGTGCTTTACACGTGCACCAATTTAGGTTTTTTATGATCGAAAAAATTAATTTAGAATAAATTTGTTATAAATATACCAGTTTGGGGTAAATTTGTCATAAATATACCCGTTTGGGGTTTTTAATGGTATTAAACTTATGAATTTCCAAATCGCTTGCCATGTTAGCAACCACGTCAGCAAGGTTAACGGCAAAATCGAACGGAAGCTAACGGAGAATAGATTTGTCACATGTGTACCAATTTGGAGTGTTTGATGGTCAAAAAAATAGTTTGGAGTAAATTTGTCACAAGTGTACCAGTTTGGGGTTTTTTAACCCTTAACAAATTCAAAGACTTTTTTTCTTACATTTCTGGTGTATATATAAAAGAGATATATTAACAAATTCAAAGATTTTTTTTTTTTTTTATATGTTTGCATTGAGATGTATATATAAACAGAGATATATTAACAAATTCAATGACTTTTTTTTTTTTTTTTTTTTTTGCAATGAGATGTATATATAAAAGAGATATCTTAACACAAATAATGACTTATATATATATATATATATATATATATATTATATATATATTGCACTAAGATGTATATATAAAGAGATATATTAACAAATTTAATAATGACTTTTTTTATATATATTTGCAAATATATTTTTAACAAATTCAATGCACTTAGATGTATATATAAAAGAGATATATTAACAAATTAAAGATTTTTTTATTATATCTTTTTGCACTGAGATGTATATATAAAAGAGATATATTAACAAAAATCAATGAATTTTTTTTATTATATATTTTTGCACTGAGATGTATATATAAAAGAGATATATTAACAAATGGGTTAATACCCTCAAAAAAACCCTAAACTGGTACACATGTGACAAATTTACCCCCCGTTAGCTTTCGTTCGATTTTGCCGTTAACCTTGCTGACATGGTTGCTGACGTGGCAAGCCATGTGGAAATTCATAAGTTTAATACGATTAAAAACCCCAAACTTGTATATTTATGATAAATTTACCCCAAAATGGTATATTTACGACAAATTTACTCTAAATTAATTTTTTCGATCATAAAAAATGTAAATTGGTACACGTGCGGCACATTTACGCTCTTTCAATTTTCCCAAATTTGACCAAATTACGATGTCCAATTAATTTTATTTTCCAGATTACTCTAACATTGCCTACATGTCATTAATACTTGATTTGTAAAGCTTTGTTTTTTGTTGGATAGTATTTGATATAGAAGATGCTTTTGGACCTCTATTGTTTGGTGTGGATTCTCCTTTTTTGGCTAGTTGGTTGGTTGGTGTCTGGGGTAAAGGTTGCTTTGTAAAGCTTGTTCAAGTCTAGTGTGAAGGCTATTTTGTAAAGCTATTTGAGAGATATATTGATCTGTGGCTTTAGTTTTGTTCTGTATATTTTGTGTAGTTGATGTTATTTGCATTTTGATGATGAATTTGGTCGATTGCATTTGGTTTGTATGCTGGAAGGGACTCTCTCTCTCTCTCTCTCTCTCTCTCTCTCTCTATGCCTATTCTGATGAAAAGTATATTGCTTCTGGCTCATTATGAATAGCACTTTTTTTTGTATATGTGCGCAAGCAATCTGTCCATCTTTTAGTTAATGGGTATCCTCTCGGTACAAGAATGAAGTGCACATTTGGTAGTCTTTGAATAGTTTTCTAATAATGATTCCAATAAAAAAAAAAAAAAAATCAAGTATTAATGATATGGAGGCAATGTTAGAGTAATCCGGAAAATAAAATTGATTGGACATCACAACTCGGTCAAATTTGGGAAAATTGAAAGAGGGTAAATGTGCTGCACGTGCACCAATTTAGGTTTTTTATGATCGAAAAAATTAATTTAGAATAAATTTGTTGTAAATATACCAGTTTGGGGTAAATTTGTCATAAATATACCCGTTTGGGGTTTTTAATGGTATTAAACTTATGAATTTCCAAATCGCTGGCCACGTTAGCAACCACGTCAGCAAGGTTAACGGCAAAATCGAACGGAAGCTAACGGAGAATAGATTTGTCACATGTGTACCAATTTGGAGTGTTTGATGGTCAAAAAAATAGTTTGGAGTAAATTTGTCACAAGTGTACCAGTTTGGGGTTTTTTAGGGTATTAACCCTTAACAAATTCAAAGATTTTTTTTTTTTTATATGTTTGCATTGAGATGTATATATATAACAGAGATATATTAACAAATTCAATGACTTTTTTTATTTTTTATTTTTGCAATGAGATGTATATATAAAAGAGATATCTTAACACAAATAATGACTTTTATATATAAATATATATATATATATATATATATTTTTGCACTAAGATGTATATATAAAAGAGATATATCAACAAATTCAATGACTTTTTTTTGAATATATTTTTGCACTGAGATGTATATATAAAAGAGATATATTAACAAATTGAAAGATTTTTTATTATATATTTTTTTGCACTGAGATGTATATATAAAAGAGATATATTAACAAAAATAATGAATTTTTTTATTATATATATTTGCACTGACATGTATATATAAAAGAGATATATTAACAAAAATAATGAATTTTTTTATTATATATATTTGCACTGACATGTATATATAAAAGAGATATATTAACAAATGGGTTAATACCCTCAAAAAATCCTAAACTGGTACACATGTGACAAATTTACCCCCCGTTAGCTTTCGTTCGATTTTGCCGTTAACCTTGCTGACATGGTTGCCGACGTGGCAAGCCATGTGGAAATTCATAAGTTTAATACGATTAAAAACCCCAAACTTGTATATTTATGATAAATTTACCCCAAAATGGTATATTTACGACAAATTTACTCTAAATTAATTTTTTCGATCATAAAAAATGTAAATTGGTACACGTGCGGCACATTTACCCTCTTTCAATTTTCCCAAATTTGACCAAATTACGATGTCCAATTAATTTTATTTTCCAGATTACTCTAACATTGCCTACATATCATTAATACTTGATTTGTAAAGCTTTGTTTTTTGTTGGATAGTATTTGATATAGAAGATGCTTTTGGACCTCTATTGTTTGGTGTGGATTCTCCTTTTTTAGCTAGTTGGTTGGTTGGTGTCTGGGGTAAAGGTTGCTTTGTAAAGCTTGTTCAAGTCTAGTGTGAAGGCTATTTTGTAAAGCTATTTGAAAGATATATTGATCTGTGGCTTTAGTTTTGTTCTGTATATTTTGTGTAGTTGATGTTATTTGCATTTTGATGATGAATTTGGTCGATTGCATTTGGCTTGTATGCTGGAAGGGACTCTCTCTCTCTCTCTCTCTCTCTCTCTCTCTCTATGCCTATTCTGATGAAAAGTATATTGCTTCTGGCTCATTATGAATAGCACTTTTTTTTGTATATGTGCCCAAGCAATCTGTCCATCTTTTAGTTAATGGGTATCCTCTCGGTACAAGAATGAAGTGCACATTTGGTAGTCTTTGAATAGTTTTCTAATAATGATTCCAATAAAAAGAAAAAAAAAATCAAGTATTAATGATATGGAGGCAATGTTAGAGTAATCCGGAAAATAAAATTGATTGGACATCACAACTCGGTCAAATTTGGGAAAATTGAAAGAGGGTAAATGTGCTGCACGTGCACCAATTTAGGTTTTTATGATCGAAAAATTAATTTAGAATAAATTTGTTGTAAATATACCAGTTTGGGGTAAATTTGTCATAAATATACCCGTTTGGGGTTTTTAATGGTATTAAACTTATGAATTTCCAAATCGCTTGCCACGTTAGCAACCACGTCAGCAAGGTTAACGGCAAAATCGAACGGAAGCTAACGGAGAATAGATTTGTCACATGTGTACCAATTTGGAGTGTTTGATGGTCAAAAAAATAGTTTGGAGTAAATTTGTCACAAGTGTACCAGTTTGGGGTTTTTTAGGGTATTAACCCTTAACAAATTCAAAGACTTTTTTCTTAATTTTTAACAAATTCAAAGATTTTTTTTTTTTTTTATATGTTTGCATTGAGATGTATATATATAACAGAGATATATTAACAAATTCAATGACTTTTTTTTTTTTTTATTTTTGCAATGAGATGTAAAAGAGATATCTTAACACAAATAATGACTTATATATATATATATATATATATATATATATATATATATTTGCACTAAGATGTATATATAAAAGAGATATATTAACAAATTCAATGACTTTTTTTTTTTTAAATATATTTTTGCACTGAGATGTATATATAAAAGAGATATATTAACAAATTCAAAGATTTTTTTATTATATATTTTTATATATATATTGCACTGAGATGTATATATAAAAGAGATATATTAACAAAAATAATGAATTTTTTTATTATATATTTTGCACTGAGATGTATATATAAAAGAGATATATTAACAAATTCAATGACTTTATATATATATATATATATATATATATATATATATATATATTTTGTACTGAGATGTATATATAAAAGAGATATATTAACAAATTCAATGACTTTTTTTTTATATATATTTTTGCACTAAGATGTATATATAAAAGAGATATATTAACAAAAATAATGACTTTTTTATATATATATATATATTTGCACTGAGATGTATATATAAAAGAGATACATTAACAAATTCATAAGCTAAAAAATACATCAAAGTGGACTTTTTCTCAATTAAAAAGAAAGTGTCATTTTATTATAATAAACATGATTACATATGTATCGAAAAAATAAATAGGTTTTTATTGAAAATTACAAACATCCTTAAGTATTTACTAAACCCATTGCTATTTGATCACGTAAACGCGCCATGTCAAAAGATAAATTGTCATTTGAAGTACCGTCCCCCTCATGTGTATTATCAAGGTCAATTGAATATCCATAATTGGGATCCATAAATGCTTTTGCAAAATGTTTATCATTGGCGGCATTTCGTCGTATATAATTATGCAAAGTCATTGTTGCTATAACAATTTTTACTTGCTTTTCAAATGGAAAACTTGGCATATGCTTTAGAATCTTCCACTTCTTCTTCAAGACACCAAAAGCTCGCTCAATTTCCGATCGCAGCGAGGAATGAGCACGATTGAATACCTCTCGATAGCCTGTAGGGGCAGGACCTTGTTGAAATTCTGGCAAATGATATCTAACTTCTTTGTACGGTCCTAAATAACCCATCGGATTTGGATATCCAGCATCTACTAAATAATATTTACCTGCACAAATATAATATAAATTTAATCAACATTGTTGACACCTAATTTAAATTTATTTTTAGAAATAAAAGATAATCTTTGATTATAAAGGGAAATTTTGAAAAACTTTGAATTCAAAAAAATTCAACAAACATGTGATTTTGGAGCCACTTTTTGTTAAGAAGTTGAGTGAATATCGGGAAATCTTCACTTGTTTGTTGAATTTTTCCCTCAATAAATAGAGAGTGCGAAACCTTGAATAGGGGGGCGAATTCAAAAAAATTCAGAGCAAAAAAATTTTGTCGTTTGGGGGGCAACTTCTCTTTGTTGAAAGAAAAGAAAGTAAAAGTGAAAAGAAAGAAAAGGGGAAACAAAAGTTAAAAAAAAAAAAAAAAAAAGAGAGAAAGGAAGGAAAAGGGGGTTTCGGTTCTTGAGGAAAAAGAAGAAAAGTCAAAAGGTGAAGTGAAAAGTGAAAAGGAAGGGAGCAGAGGGAGAAGACGTGAGAGTTTGGCAGAGAGAAAGAGAAACAAGTGAGAGAGAGTGTCAGGAAAGAAAAAGTAAAAAAAAGGGGGGTGTACATTGTTCATCTTCTTCGTGCGTTTCTTCTCCATGAAGCCCCACGCCGCTCAGCTTGTCCACGCCTCTGCTCCACCAGGTCATCCAAAGCCCTGCCGTGCACCATTTCCTCCCTTACGCCGACAGCCCGAGCGCCCCTTTTGCCACCGGTTGCTGTTATCGACGACCCACGACGCTTGAGCCACTCCGACACCCGTCATCACGAACTATCGCCGTTTCGCCAATCTCCACGAAGCCTCTCCTCGCTGGTCACCATCTGAGAAGCTCGCGAGCCGAACCACTCCGCTCGGAGCCCAATGCCGCCACACCTCTACTCCACCACAGCAACTTGCCACCTCACCGCTCGTCCGTTGCCTTTCGCCGGAGCCCCGCACCGCCTGCGCCCGCTGTTGCAGCACCCCGAGCTCTGCCCTGAGCTCCACCACCTATTGCCTCCCCTGTTTTTGTTGCAGGTCCGATTGCTACCCGAGCCTCGCCGGAGTTCCGACGAACCCCTGTTCCGAACGGTGACCCATCATCAAACCACCAACATAGCTCGGTCACCGTGGTTTCTTCACCATTCCTCAAGGCGGCCGTGAGTTAAACTAGGTGAATTTTTGGATTAAATTTAGTTAGAATGTTCGGGTTCATAGATTTTTATACTAACTTGATTTGTTCTGATTTATTTTCATCATTATCCAATTAGAAAATTTGTCATGTTAAGTCACAATGATAAAAAATATTGAGCCAAGAGACGTCGGGTTAGATTTTTGATTATTTCGACTTTTTCATGGAAAATTTAAGGACTACATTGCATTATTGTTTCACATTAAAATAATATGTCATTGATTTATATTGATGATTTTTTAAATAGGATACATATTTTGGTGCATTATGGTTATTTGTTCATCACATATCATGCATTTTATGTCATATTTAGAACTTAGATACTTAGGTCCATATGCATCTCAGTTTTTAAGCAACGCATGTTGATTTTTAAGATTCATATAGAATTAGGATAATTTTTCTTTTAATAAAACCAAAACTAAAAAAGAACAAAAAAAAAAAAATGTCATTTAGGTCATATAGATTTCATAATATGTACACCACATGTTGCACTTTAGTTAGCGAATCATAGTTTAATGTTTTTTTTTAGTATTCTCATCATGTAGTATTTTTTTAATATAAAAAAATAAAAAATGCCAAAAAATTAGCATTGCATCATTACGTTAGTTTCTTTTTAATAAAAATCATTAGGTCATTTCAAAAAATAAAAAAAGAAAATACAAAAGTCATTTACTTGGTTAATTAATAGGTTAGTTCATAATTAATCCCATTTCATATCATCATTGTTTAATATAGGTTGCACATGTATAAAGTATAATTTATCAGGGTTGCATTATTTTAAAATGAAAAATCATAAATAGAACATGCATATAGAATTATTATGTCATTCATCCCATATCATGAAACACATGCATATTTAGGATTGTGTAAATAAGATTGCATACATATAGTGATAGTTCTAATTATGCCATATGAATTGCATCTCACATATCATTAAAGTAAAATTCATGCATATCAAATTTAAATTAAGATTACATCTAATTAGATATCATGTCATTTAGAAAATCATATTAGGGCATGCATTTTATTAGCATTGTTGTAAATGTTTTTTAGATGATAGACTTTAATAAAGTTGTAGTTTATGATTTCTTACGAATCTAGCATTTTGGTTTATTGAATGTTATTTCATTGATTGTGCACCCGCATGACCACCATTTGCATGTTAGTAACTTAGGTTAAAATTAATCAATAATGCCTGCAAAATATTTTGAAATTAAAAAATAAAAGGTACCGAAAGGGCGTTAGATTAATCTAGCGTAACCATGTCTCTGGACTTATTGAATCTCTGGTTTGCAAAAGTAAAGTAGTCTCCCATACTTTACTTGGGTTTCTAATCAACCCTAATTGGTTAGTGGCGGCTCCAAATTGAAATATAATTGCATGTTTTAATGGGTCAATTTCTTAGTATCAAGTCGCGATTGGTAGGACTTGGGAGAGTCCATGCCAAGTCTTCGGACTTAGTAATCCAATAGTCTTCTTTGAATAATTCACCCTTGGGAAGGTCGCGACAAACATAGACCACATTAATACATATTAATGAACAAAAACCATTAATTAACAAACCTGGAGGAGGATGAGAAAATTGCACATCACGTCTCCCTAAAGCTTCATAGAAAATACGAGTATCATGGGCTTGGCCCTCCCAACCAGCCCAAACATAAGTGAATTCCATATTAAAATTACACACCGCTAAGATATTTTAAGTTGGTGTACATTTTCAACCAATAAAATGAATATGATCTTTTACAGGTATCGCCGCTGGAATATGAGTGCCATCAATAGCTCAAATACAATTATAAAACAAAAACGCAAATATTATTGTATAATCAAAATTTGCTTTGAATTCATTCTTCCTATTGTATAATCAAAACATACCTTAAAATATGGAAAAAATCTTCGATTATTTTTTATCTTCTCTAGAACATCCCTAAATTGCCAATCAGCTGGTTGGATCAAATCTTTTGCCATTTCACATACTTTATCTAATACTAAGTGAAAGTACCTGCTTATGGTTTCCCCAGAACGTTGAAAGCGCTCTTGTATTAACCTATTACCTATACCATGTCCTAAAATATGAAGAAATATTCAAAGCATTTTTGTAACATCAATATTTCTAGTTCCTTTAAGACCATAACGTGTTACTAAATCATGCATTAAATTATTAAATAGAATCTTATCCATTCTAAACATTTGATAACACCTTATCGGATTAGTATCTTCATCCATCAACTCTCCTACCCATGCATTTCCTGTATATGATGATGTCCTATAAGGTTTTTTGTCACTGTATATTGCTAGATAAGTGATTGCGGCTTGAGTAATTTCCACAAGTTGCCAATATTCCTTGTCCTCTTTTTCATGAATTTCTCTTTCTGGAGAGTCGCCCATATCCGTTTAAAGTAACAAAACAATAAGAAAAGTGATGGGTAATCATCCATCAATGAAACAGTTATCATCCATAATATATATGCAAACTCCATCCAATCAAAAGAACACAAACTAAAAACACAAGTCTTAAAAACATAATTAGAAAAAGAGTTCACAAGTAGTGCAAATTACCAATCCAAAATAAGTTTCACATTACAACATAGATTAATATGAAAAACTCAAACAATAACTAGCATCCTAGCGACGATTATTATGCTCCTCCAACTTATACTTTAGCCACTTGACTTTCTCTTCATCTCCATCCAAGTTCATAAAAAATTGCCTATTGTCTTTCTTTTCAGAAATATGAGAGAGTGCAAAGAAGAATAACTTTCTATCTTCCTTAATCTCAGGAATGGCTTTCAATGTTTGCATAATTTCTTTGTAAGGGTCAAATTCCCTTGCAAACAATGTTGCATTGCTCCTACTTTCAACTGCTAAACAAAGTCTGTCAATTTGCGATGCTAACTTAGTAGGTCCGGTCAAATTTTTCTCTCTCTTTCCTCGAGCTTCCTTTGTGGAACTTTGTACTGTTCTTTTATGGCTCTTACTTTGACTTGGTTCGGCATTCATTTCACCTACATCACACTCTAAAGTATCATCAGTAGATCATGTACAATCACCAATATTAGCTTGTGTGGCCTCAAGATTCTCAGTATTGCATAAACTTTGTGCAGGATTCCAGGTAACACTTCCAGTGGCAACCGTACCCTAGAACATTCTGTCCAACAAAACTTCCATATCCGGATGTATGCCTTTCATTCGAAAGGCTTTAAGCTTAGGATTGACCTGTTATAATAAGATATTTTCATGAGTTATACCACAAAAGATGAACTTATAAAAAAAAATGTGGCAAAAAAAAGATAAACAACTGAATCTTTCTCTCGCACCATTCATCACTTGCATCAATGGTTTTTTTCCTTAGATCCCATCCTAGTCCTATTTCCTTTTGAAACAATTGCTTCCATCTTTTCCATTCTTCCTTTAGATTATCCCACTTACTCTTCATTTGATTTTTATCGTATTTTTTGCCCCTCAGCTCCTCAAACTTGGTAATTATAACTATCCATCCGTCTCTTTTGTTGCTCGCAGGATGATTGCCTTTTTCAATTTGTTCAATGCACAATCGACAAAACGTTTCTACATCTTCCGGGCTCCAATATGCCTTTTCTTTTGATGAACTCACCATCTTCCAATAAAATAAACACGGACACATTGGAAAAATGAAAACAAATGAGATTAACTATGACCCAATTCCCAATAGATGAATGAACACATATGTATATAGATAGAACTATGCATAGCACATAAAAATATTTGCTAAACGGTCTAAGATTTTACTTCCATACCAAACACCCCAGCCCAAGAAGCCAAGGAGATAGAGAGAGGTAGTGGCAGATAAAGTGAGAACTAAGAACAAAGAGGAAAAGATGAGCTGATCTTTCTGTTTCTTGTTTCTTTTTCTTTAGGCTTTTGGGGGATTTTTCACTAGATGGTGAAAAGAGTTGAGAGCAAAAAGCTTAAAAGGGGATATTTACTTCGTGTGCTCTGTTTCCATGTCTATGTGATCTCTCTCTCTCTCCCTCTGCGGTTTGGATGACTGTATGAATGGAAATTCAGGAAAAATCAAGCAAGAAAATGTGAAAAGAAAGGACGAAAAGTAAGATTGAGAAAGACTTTGAACATCTCTCGGTCTCTCTCTCTCTCCCCCCATCTCCGTTGCTACTTATATGACCTGTGCTTGTTTGGACCGTGAATGTAGCAGATATGGAGATAATATGGAACGTGGTTCTCGTTCAATGGAAGATTTACCCCTCGATAAACTAAAAATATATGGTGAAAATTACTGAATGACAAGGAGATGGAGAAGACGGTTTAGTGCTTTTGCATGTCTAATTGTCAATATTTCAATTCTTCTACTATCATTAATCATTACTAAAATTGTGATTTAATGATCCATAAGATAAACGATCATGAGATTTAAAATAACTATATTACTAAATTTAATTTTGAGATAGAATTGTGCATAACAGCTACTCACAACAAATTTGATTTGAAGTCACTGTATTGAGAGAGTATTGTGTCCTAAGTACATTAAATGACTTTCTAGTTTCATTAATTTAACGGACATCATCTAGGATAACAAGCACATCAAGAAATGCAGTCACAAATGTTAGCCTACCTCACAGCGGCTCCAATCACTTTCCCGAAGCCAAGGGATTTAAAACTTCCATTGCCCAATGCTTCTTCTGTTACTGCTTAGGTCCCTTGCTCTATGCCTAAAATTCCAATGAATTTACTAAGGTCCCAGAGGGGAAAATGCCGAAGAAATCTTACCTAGTGTACTTGTCACTACTTCAATCATAATTGAAGGCGAAGCTGGGAAGTTTTGCCACGATTTTTTTAATCTACATGTTTTACATGATGCAATCTTCCTCGCCAATACAACAATCGTCTTGGAACAAACAAGGTCAAAGCCAATATGCCAAATATTACAATAAGGGAGATGAAAGATATAGCTAGCATTGTCCAACTTGTTTTGATTAAACCCTTCCATTATAATGGTTTCTCTCCCATCTATATCTGTAGGATTCTCTAACGAATCTTGAAATTTTGCTCGATTTTCATCTCTCCAGTCCTCTCTCACTCTTTCTCAAAAAGTTTCTATTACTCGAGCATCCATGTATATAATCATCAAGCAAGGCATCAAAACTAGAAAAAAGCATAATAAAAGGAATCAAATCAAAAGAACCTGGATTTAGGGCGAGACGAGCAAGTACGTTCTCAGCGAAGAGGGAGGCGAACACGAGAGAGTCGGCGGAGTATTCACAGGTGGTACTGCTGAACATGTACGAGCCCCCTCTAATGGAAAAATCAAATTCAATGACGATTTGGTTCATCCCACACGTACGCGTCATGGGCATCCTGCCTTTTTATGTTCTATAGACTTGTATGTAACTATTGAGAGTGAAGATATTCTACATAACGTGACTATTCCACCAAAAAGTTTTCTTTTGGTTCAAAATAATCAATATGTAGAATCAGAACAAGTGATTGCTAAAATGTGCGACTTGATTCAGCGAAGAAATTAGACACCAAGAGAGAGGCGAGCACTTGGAACTGATGAGCGAAGATGGAAGATGACCAAGCGGTGACCAAATAGCCGAGCAATAAAGTGCAGCGACACTAGAGGCGCAACAAAACCAAGGCGTATTCCACAGGAGTGTAATGAGAGGATGGCTTTCGAGTTGTATGGGGAAGCTCGGTTTGATGACGATTGATGAGTGAAGACGGAAGATGACCAAGCGGTGACCAAATAGCCGAGCAATAAAGAGCAGCGACACCAAAGGCGCGGTGAAACCAGAGGCACATCAAAACTAGAGGCGTATTCCACAGGAGCATAATGAGAAGATGGCTTTCGGGTTGTATGGGGGAGCTCGGTTTGATGACGATTCTTGTTGCGTGCTTGTGGATTTGAGAGAGAAGAAGAAGATGAGAACTTGTGGGTGGGCCAGGCTCGTGGATTTGAGAGAGAAGAAGAAGATGACTTGCGGGTGGGTCACGAAGGGAAGAGGAAAGCGTGTGCAGATCTAGGGTTTTCAGCTAAAAGGTTAAACTTGGAATTTCATTAAGTTTTAAGGGCAACAATGGAAATCGAACAAAAATTCATTAATGGGCAGTCAGCTTACCGAGAATGCTGAAATGCCCAAGGCAGGGGTGACCCTGCCTTGGGCTTTCAGCCTTCAAAAGGCAGACTTTCAACCAAGGGTGTTTACAAAATAATTTACCAAAAATTCATTTTTAGCCCAAAGGGCTTTGGAGGCCTAAAGTGGCTTGGAAATGCCACATCCAACGCATCCTATATTAGCCTACGGGCTTTGATATATCAGTTTTGGGTGAGCAGTATACCGGTATAGTATATCGGCCCGAGCGCTTTGATATGTCAGCTTTGGGTGAGTAGTATACCTTAATAGCCTTTGGTGAGTATCATGAGTATACTATATCAGCTTGCGGGCTTTGATATGTTAACTTTGGGTGAGCAATATACTCTATTATCAGCTTTGGGTGTGCTATACTATCTATCTTCAGCTTAAGGTGAGTAATTCTTGATATAATCGAACTGGATAGATAGTGTTGAATGAGTGGATCGAGAAATGGTCTTGATGACATGGAATTGACCGAATCAATTGATCGATGGTTCGATCGATTTGGTTGAAATGATTGGATGGTTATTTGAATTATACTGACCTGTAGGAAAGGACTGAGGCAAAGGTAAATCCTCTGACTTGTGGTTGTGCTTAGGCAGCCCTTGGGGCGTATTTTCTTCCTAGTCAGGTCTTAGTGGGTGAACTTGTTGAGATGTCGTCTCACCCCGTTGTGGGATAACAATTTCAGGTCCCTAGATAGCAGCTCCTCCCGAGTGTTTTGGACAATCGAAGAAGGTCACAGAGCAGGTATCTTACATCTCACTTCATGGGAGCCCAAGAGGATGGGTCTATGAGTTCATAAGGTCCATGGTCTGGGTTGATGAGGCTTTACCCCATAAGGTACCCTATCAATATAGATCATGGTACTGACGCGCGTGGGATGGATAGAGAGAGGGTCCCATACCAAAATCTGAGATACATGTGTTTGTGCTAGAGGTTGCTTTTGGAAAAGGCACGGTAGATCCTCGGGTGGTTTAGTGGTGGACCCGTATTTGTCGAATCCAGGATCCCCAGTATATTCAGCTGAAGGGTCCAATGAGGATGAGGAAGATTATCTGTAGTTCTATGAAACCCCCCTATTTTATGGACCTTATTTTTATAGACTGGTATTGTATATGACATGGCTTGATATATGTATATATAAGTGTGTTGTGATTTTTAGTTCGAAAAATTTATGACCCTACTTTTTCTATCCCATCTTGTTGTTGTCTGGGGATTAATTATTCGTTTCCGCATGTGCATTAAAATGAATGGGTCAGCGATGTGTCATGGGATGTCGCTATTTAATCGACCGTGGTGGGATGGGCACGTGCTCGGAGGGTCAGGGTGTGACGGTTTTTATTCATTTAACTTATTAATAATTCTTTGTACTAGGTATACAAAGGCCAAACAAGTGGCTTCAATGAAAATGATGGATGATGGCTTTGAGGAGAAGGTGAAAGAACATAAAAAGTAGAAACGTAAGACAATGGCTCAAAAGGGGTTATTGAATAAGAGGAGTAACAAGAGAAAATGAAGGTCCAGCTCGTGATATTTTGACTTCCAATAGTTCTTTTTGTCACCAAAAGCAAAGGCGCAGCAGGCCCTTGACAATGCAATCATGTGTAGGAGCTGCATTTTGTCCAAACGGTTTTGATGAGTATTATTTGGTATAGAGCCTGTAAACTATACATACCAAAGTAGTAAATTCAGTATGGACAGACTAGACTCCTTTGTACATGTTCTATGTTTTCTTAATGTTAAGAGGAAAAGGGGTTTTGATCAAAATGGATTGTGTTTATGAAGTGAAATCTTCCAAACAAATATTTGAGTTTTTCAGTAATCAAGTGACTGGCTAAATTTGAAGTTGTTAGATGAAAGTGTAATTATTTAAATATTCTAACACTTCTCCTCACGTGTATGCTGGACTTTGCCCTTAGCCTATGTATAGAAATATGTGATTAGAAGGCAAATAAGAATTCAAAAGATTCAAATTTAGGACTTCCTTACTTTGATACCATGATAAACATAAAGCGAAAAATAAAGTTGTGGAATTTTCTATATTTTTCATTGAACTATACATGAGCCTATTTATAGGTTTTATAGAATGGTGATGTGACATCCTGATTTTCTGATTTTGTTTATTGAATGAGTTGGGCTTTTCATAGACGCGCCTATAGTCTTTTTCTCGGAGCTGATCACTCATGAGATAACTAATCTATCGGGTAAAGCCGATTAATGGATCTAAACGCAATAGACTTGAGAATTCAACTAGAAATCAACTGCTCGACCGTGTTAATCTACAAGGTTAATACGCCACCGTCAAAATCGATCAGAAATCGAAGATAGGTCGATTCGATAGAGGCATATGATTAAAGTGTGGGTGATTCCATTTAATTGCAAAATTCTCGTCGAACGGCACTAAACTGATTTTTCTATCATTTTTGTATCTTGTGCCCGTATTTGAAACCTTTAAATTTTCACGAAACCGAGAGTCGCCAATGAGTTAAAGATGTACAATGTGGCTGAAAATAATCGACCACGGGTCAAATGCGCTAAAAATTCCTAAAAGCTACTCGGTAGGTTAGGTCATGCTAAAATCACATCCGATTGAAATTAACCGCGAAATTGAACTCGATTTCAGAAATTAAAAGTTCTGTCATGTCACAATTTATTTTAGGAACGTCGACTCATCCTTCGAAGATTTTTCTGCAAACCTGAGTTTTTGGCGAAAATTCAAAGTTGGGCTATTTTGGACCGGGAAAATTAGAGAGCTGTTTTTGGTTGCATTTTTAGTGTTCAAGTTGGACTAATTGGCAAGGAAAATTGTTGAATTTGATGTGGGCACCTAGCTTGGCAAGTTGGCCACTTAATTGGATGGATTTGGATTGACTTTGAGTTGAAATTGGAAGAGGATGTCTCAAATTCGTAGGTCTTTAGGGCAGCAACATTTTAGACCCTTTGGGAGGCTTATTGATGAAGCTTTGGAGGGATAAGGGTTGTTGTGGATATGGTTGAGCAAGTGGGGGCCTTGTGATGAGTGGGTTGTGATATTTTAGAAGACTTTGAGGCATTTTGGTTGCCCCCTTCAGCTAAGCCTTCTTCTTCCTCCTTGGCCTTACTTTCTCCATTTTTGTGGTTATTTGAGCTTAAGAAAAACCAGAGAACCAGCCAGCCAAGCCCCTGCATCGTCAACCACCCACTCAAAGCCGTCCGAGCGCCGTTGTTGCTGCCCGAGCCGCTGGACACCCACCAGTGCCGTCCGCCTCCTGCTCGCGTCCTCGCGAGCATAGCTCGATGTTCCGTGCTGCCTCCGTCGCCCAGGCCGTCATCTAGCCGCCGTTTGCCACCCCCAAGTCGCCAGACCCACCGCCTACTCTCGCTCCAGCCGCCATCGTCCCACCTTGCCGTTTCCAGCCACCGTAGCCAAGCCGAGCAGCTCCTTTGGTCCTCGGACAGAACCGAAGGCTAGCAGTGGCTGTTGGACTTCGTGGCCCGTTTTAGGCCTCTTCCGGCCTCGTTTGGTGTCGCCATGGGCTTGTGTTCTTCTCAACTTCGCGTTGCCATTGCTGTGAACTCACCGGCCCGCTAATTTGGTGAGTTTACTTGCTAAACCTTGCTTAGGAGGTTAATAATGCTTAAGGGTTAATTAGATTAGCTTAAGTATGGTTTAGGTGGTTAGTTTAGATTAATTATTGATTTAGATGGTTAATTAGGATTGTTAGGTGGTTAGATTAGATTAGTTAAGGGCTAGATAGATTGTACTATTTATGTAGATAGGTGCATTATTTTTCTAGGCCCGTTTAGGTGGATAAATTAGTGTTTTAGGCCTAAGTAGGTATTTATTGATTTAATTTGCATTTATTTAATTAGTTTTGCAATTTATTTAATTATTTAATATTTTCTAGAAATTATACCGAGATAGTCTATGGCTGGAATTTCGTGCCGATTGCCGTGGTGTGATTAGTTTATGTAATTGAATGATAATTTGTGCAATTGAGTGGTGATTGTGATTTTTGAGTATTTATTTCAAAATTATGAAATTTTGGTATTTAATTAGAAAATACCAGGTGTCGGGTTTTGACACCGAAAATGCTTTTAAATACTATATCAAATAGTGAGATTTTAAAAGGGAGGATATCAATTTTTAAGGTTCGATCTAACTATGTACCCACACACGATTAGTTTCACCAGGTGTTTTTAATACAAAGAAAACATGCCAAGTTCATTATCTTAATTGAGGCATGTGAGTGCAAAGCACAATATCCTTGGCCGGAATTGGATGATCGTGTGATGTTTAAGAGAGCCCGTCCCTGATGTGCGTTGGGTGGATGTTGCCCCTATATGGGATGCCCTAACAATGGATGCCAAATCGCAGTAGAGGCCAGATCGAAGCTCCTTCGGGAATGCCGTCCCCGATGTGCAGCGAGTGGACGTTGCCGTGCTCAAGGGATGAGACAAAGCTTGGCTACACCAGAAGACCAATGTGCGTCAGGTAGATCGTGCCTGTGCGGGCAGTTTTCAATTGGAACGCGTGATTGATTGAGATAGACACGCCGAATTATGGGACAAAATTCTGTGGCACGGTATGGGACGTGTCATAACGATTTGATCCTATAATCGGGACCCCTGTGATTGATTGAGATTGAGTGAGACGTTACAATTGATGTGTGCATTTATTATATGCATTGAGTATATGAACTGTGCTGACATGTAGGAAGGAACTGAGGCGAGGTGAGTCTTCTATGATGTGTGATTAGACTACCTCTAGGTGTATTTCCTTCTTAATTGGGATTTAGGGCGTGAATTCACTGAGACATCGTCTCACCCTGTCGTGGGCTTAACTTTTCAGGTCCATAGATGGTGGTTCCTCTAATACATTTTGGATAGCCGAGGGGGTATACGGAGCAGAGTACTGACGTCCCTGTTCCGGGGAGTCTCTGGCTCCATGAGCTCATCGTGACCACTAACTTGGTCGATGAAGGCCGACTTCAGTTGGTACCTCATCGATTTAGGGCATGGTTTCGCCATGGGCCTAATGGGGTCCGGAAAGGTCCCCTGCAGGGTTTCGACATCCCCACCGTTGCGGTCAATGCTGCGGCAGGTGAGGGGGTAGCTGATCCCCTTGATGGTGTCGTGGAAGACCCAGAACCCTCGGAGGTCTCGGAGGTCTCAGTTGAGGAGTCTTGTGCATAGATAGCTCAGTGACTCTTCTTTTTGGAATAGGCTTTTGTTTACAGACTAGTATTGTATATAAACTTAATTTGTTTATAAAAGTCTTTTTGTGAAAATTGTATCCTACTTTTCTATCCCATATCTGTGTTGTCTAGGGATTATTTATTCGCTTCCGCATGTGCAATAAAATGAATGGGTCGGCGATGTGTCCTAGGACGTTGCAAATTTTATCGACCAGCGAGAGATGTGCGCGTGCTCGAGGTTTGGGGCATGACAAGTGACCTATAGTAACATAATATTATAATAGAAATTACAATCAATGAGAATAATGAGATTATGATATGAAAGATACTCATATTTAGATAGATATTCAAAATCAAATAATCAATCTAACAGATATTTCTAACACCCTCCAAATCCTCTATTCTCAACCTGATAGCTCAAGTTCAAGCCATCATGACTTGGTGGTCATGGTGGAACTTAACGCTGGCATAAATTAATTACGCCTTGACGTCATAATAATCCCTTACAAAATCTCCGACTATTTTAAAAGCATATCAATATTGTAAAAAATACAAAATAAATTTCACAAGTAATTCCCAGAAAGAACTGAAATTATAGTGAAACATAAAAGAAAATCAATTGGTTATTTGCACAATGCATAGCACGAGGTGCATGTCCTTGAACTTTATGTTTGAACAATTTAAAGTGACTAATGAGAGGATAAAAGGTTGATCTAAGAACACTAAAGATCATTCACACTAAGTAAAAAGTTCATTGGTTATTTTAAAGGGAAGAATTATCCAAAAAGTCATAAATTTATTTCACTTTTGCCAATTCGATTCTAAACTTTTCAATTTTACCAAATTGAGTCAATCCAGTCAATTTTGACTGACAATTGTTGATGTGACCGCTAATCATCTTATGTGGCATTGTTAGCATTGATAGAAAATTTAAAAAATGGAGTGTGAGTGTGACGGCGAGATTTCCAAATATGTGGAGTTCTATATGATCATGGTTCCACAATTTCCAAAGTTGAGTTCCGCCTGTTGTGTCAACGTTTTGTGACAATTGATACATGAAGATCTGGTTTCTGCCTAGAAGAATGAAAGGAGCTCATGGGAGATTACGCCTTGCTTTTGGTCCTTTGTAGAGAGAGGCCTCCCATAGGTCTTCAATACATGGGAAAAACCCTGACCAAAAGCGAGAAAAAAGAGATGAATGTGATCTTTGCATCTGTACCGGCGACGAACTTAGGCAGTTCGATTTATTGAGAAGTAATTTATGATCGAGACATTTAATAGATTTTTGAACGCATAGTCATTTGACAATAATAAATTGTACATATTTCATCGTTTTCAGCGCTAGCACCCCTTGTATATGGTCAACAGATAGACTAAAGACATTGTACAACAAAAGCTAATAAAATCATCCCAAACAATGCTGTCGCGACCTTCCTAAATGGCTAATGGCTTACTAAGTCTAGATTTAGTCTAGGCTCTTTTAAGCCCACCAATTCTTGACTTATGATCTTAGTTTTTAATCTGCAATTCATTTTCATTTAGGAGATGCCACTAATCGATATGTGCTAGGTCAATTAAAAACTCAAATAAAATATTTGGAGAAATATTTTAATCTAATGCAACCAGAAAAACTAGGATTTGAGACTTGATTATGTTAGTTATCAACTAATGCCTTTCTGATGCCTAATCTTGTTTAAACTTTCAGTAAAATATTTATGCAACATATTATACCAATCACAAGTTCTAGGATTCAATTCTCACAAGGGCATAATTGGAATAAAGGAAATGTGCGAGCAATAATCCGACATTTGCTTCCAAGAACTTTAAGCACAAATTTTTTTCATTTTCTTTCAAGGAATTTCACATATCTTAAGGAAAAACCATTCAAACACTATTTTTAAAGCTTTTTCTGATTTTCTGGAAAAAATATTTTTGGGGATTATTCTGATTTTTTTATTTTCTAAAAAATATTTTTATAAATTAAAATAATAATATAATATTATAATATAAACAGCCAGACCCCGATCGGGAGAATTCGTTAAATCCCTCACAATTCACCTCGGGAGAACAAGGTAATCAAAGGCATTAGGGTTATGATCAAAATTGACAAGAATGGAGCCAATGATATTAGGAAGGAGCAATCCGTGCCTCTGACAACAAAATGGTAGGGTACATCATATCCAAAAACGATACTACAAGTCTCGTGTCACGGGAACGATCGAGTAGTGAATCGGTTATTGAAATGAACGTTCCAAATAGTAAGAGGCAACGAAAAAGAAGGATAACTGATCATATGTTATTAATTTTAGAACAGTTAATAGATAGTGCATTATTATGTTGTATATTATAGAGAAAAATTATGTTCAGTTGTTAGTAATTGCAGTATGAGAAATTTTCCCATTGAAATTGTCATTGTCTTTGCAACTGAATTTAGCATTTTTTTTATCCATCATATGCAATTACTTTTGTTGTTCTATCGAAATAGTTAAGTGAAAATAGATCAGTATCATCATTGTTATTATTGAGATAGAAATTGTTGTATATTTTCATTAAGTTTAGAAAGGTATTTACATAACTAAGAGTACATTATAAAAAACTTAAGCTGCAAAGAAAGAAATGCATCAAGCAGAAAACTTTACAACCTCCAAAAATAGGGTTTCAAAACCATGGTTGATAGTCGTCATAATCTTTTGTGCATATATGTAAAAGCGTGCATTGTAGCGATGACGCGAAGAGCTTAGGAAATAAGCATCGTTTCACAGTCATCTCATGGACGCAACCCCAATACGTTGCAATTGACCTATCTAGGGCTATGGCGTGGGCGCTTCCAGGTTATGTACCTTCTCTCATGCCGCCCCTTTCAATTCTTCCTCGAGCACCACCATTGAATCCGAGACCTCAGCGCGATACACGTAGTGCTTCGCCACGAACAGAAAGAACGCGAAATTCAGGAGGGTGAGTACTGCAAAGAAGGCATAGTAATAATCGAGGCGCGACGCGTTCAGGTTGTCTAGTATCCACCCGTGGTGATCGTTCCTCTTGGTGAGGCGCGAGACCGTCGATAGTAGGAAGCTGCCGATGAAGTTCCCGATCCCCAAAGTCATCATAGCATAAGACGTGCCCAGGCTCTTCATGCTCTCCGGCGCTTGGTCGTAGAAGAACTCCATCTTCGCTACTTCCAAGAATCCGTCGGCCACTCCCATGAGCACGAATTGAGGAAGCAAAATGAAGATCGTCAGCGGGATTTGCCCTCCCGATTCGACCAAACCATGTTCCCTAGCCACTCGGAGCCTCCATCTCTCGGTGAACGACGCCACGGTCATTATCATGATGTGGAGGAGAAGGCCGATCCCCATCCTCTGCAGAAGGCTGATGCCTCTCGGGTTCTTGGTCCATCTTCGCATGATCTTGACGAAGACACGGTCGTACACCACGATGCACACAAGCATCGATGCGGTCGTGAATCCGGCTAGACTCGCCGGGGGGATCTTGAAGCTACCCATGCTTCTGTCTAAGGTAGTTCCTTGCTTGACAAAGAGGGTATTGATTTGAGCCATCATGCAGCTTGGGACGAAAGTCGCGATCAGGATTGGGATCATCCGCAGCATTTGTTTCGTCTCCTCGACTTGGGTGACCGAGCATAGCTTCCACAGAGAAGTCGAGCCGGTTCGGACGCATGCTTTGTTCAAGAATCTGCATGGAGAGTGAGCCACACAATGTTCAAATGCTGCACATCCTTTTTTCAATCAATTGTCCATGCATAACATCCTTTTGCCACAACTATAAATTGAGGAATCTACGTACAATTTTTATCAACCAATTTGATATGAAAACGCATGACATGTGATGGGCGATTTGATGATAGCAATTGTCTTATGGAAAACTGGCATTTCAACTAACGATGGATAAAGCAAAAAATTGAAGCTAAATCATGACAGGACGAAAGACATAAATTCGATGTGTTACTAAATGATCGCCCATTTTGGGGAAACTTTTAAAATGGACAGCTGATGTATCAACATTTTAGATTAGAACACAGAAGGAATAGAATTTTGAAGCAAATTACAACCTCAAGGTTGGTGTCAAGTCGATCCTAAATTTCCCCTTGCCGGCATATTCTTGCAGGTCGAGCTCATAGAGCTCGTTCGGATTGCTCGGGACCTGCACCTTCCACTTCCTCATGGCAGCCACGATGACCCTCGCCATCCTCGTGATTGGGCTGCCTGCAGGCACCCGGTGCCGGTACCTAGGGGTGGCCGCAAGGAAGATCGCAATCGCGACCGCGAGCGCAAGGGCAAGGAGACCGTACCCAAGGGCCCAGCCCACGTTGTCCTGGATGTACACGAGGACGGTGTTGCCAAAGAGGGTCCCGAAGAAGACGTTGAACATCCACCAGTCGAAGAAGGAGAGCTTGTGGGCCTTCTCCTTCGTGTCAAAATCGTCGAACTGGTCCGCACCAATCGTCGAGACGTTGGGCTTGGTCCCGCTGGTCCCGACAACCAGCGTGTACAGCCCACCGTAGAAGACGGCGAGTTGCAGCAGGGAGGCCTTCTTGCAATTGCTGGAATTGGGTGCCGAGCAGGGAGGCGCCTTGAGTCCGGGAAGCGAGACGGCCAGGGTCAACACCAACATGCCCTGCATCAGGTAAGCTAGGTATGCTTAATCGTCTCACCCATGGCCAAAAAAATTATCTTTTTCAGAATGAACAAGTCGATCTCATTTCAATTTTTATTTTTTTTGGTCAGAATCGCATTTCAATTAAGTGATTATAAAAAATCACTAAAATTTGACTCGGGGCCACCCTTCCAACATGGAAGGAGATGTTGGGTGTTCAAATCCCCACATATTCAGGGGGTTGGGGTGGTGACGATTTAGTTTCAAATATGGATTTCAACTCCTACGTTCTGTAAAGAGGTAGGGCAAAAGTTTGAGAGTGAGAGTTACAGTAGGAATAGAATAGGACCGACAAAAAAAAAGTGATTACAAAAACGTGTTAAATAAAGGAAATTTCAATTTTCATTGGTGTATAAGATAAGATGCTTTCTCCACATTACATGTGTCTAGAAAGATGATAATAAGCAACATTAATTCGGTAGTTGGTGTTAGAACAATTAAATATTAAACCGCGCATTCAACTACTAACTTAAGCTTTTAGAATAGTTGTTAGTGATACTGCAAAAATTTCATAGTTAGTAATCTTTTACAATGTTACCAAAGTAACACATTTTTTACTGGGTTTTTAAATTTAATCCATAGACTTAAGTATCCTCTAGCTAATCATATTTTGTCTTTATTTTTAAATTACTCATTATTTATCTACTATGCCGGATAATTGAAAGCATTGGGCATCCTCCACGTGTCCCGGTCAAAATTTCAAGTCTTTGGTGTCCAGAAAAAGTCGAGCACTTCCCATCATTCACGTGTACTTGACAGGGTCGAGCTCCAGTTTTAAAATACTAATAGCTTGAAAGCCAATTCGGACGTTTTTAACTGCATGTGCATGCACACGGCTACTATGAATAGCTAAATGATACAGTTTTAAAAAAGCCCCCATTGTATTTTAAGAATATGAATTCAAGCTCGAGCCGATCTCAAAGCAATTGAGCGGGTTTGAGCTTAACTATTAACTAAATAGGATCGACCCAACTTGAATCGCATGCTTTTCTAGACCAGCTCAGATGATTTTCACACGTCGAGGTGACAATGAGTTTGTACGGGATATACGCTTTGGGGCAATATTGTATAACACGTACCGCGAGATAGATGCCCGACCCAATGACGAAGGTCCAATAACAGCCGAGATGGGCGTCCGCGACATAGGCACCAAGGATGGGAGTGATCCAAGTGGTGCCGACCCAATTGGTGACGTTGTTCACCGATTGGACCGTGCCTTGCTGAAGCTTCGTGGTCAAGTACACGACGAGGTTGGATGAAATTCCAAAGTATGCCATCCTCTCGAAGACTTCATATACTGCACCATTTAGTCAACAGGTCAACACAAAGAATAACCGAACAACTAACAACTAACAACAGTAATTTCAAAAAATGCGATATCACAATAATTCTCGAAAATCTAATGTGATATAATATGACTCGATGGTCTTTACTCTTCTTTCTAATAAAAATTTGGATTTCACTAGTGTTTTTTATCATGCTAACAAAAATAATGTATAAATAACGAATATCGTGAAAATCTATGTTTAATTATGTGAAACCAACTGATTTGATACATTAACAGTGCGATTGCATATTAAGAAATCATAAATATGTTCAGTGCACGATTAAAGTAGGAAAATATGTATGACCATAAAATCATGGAAAATGAAGGAAGGAAAGTGAAAAGTACACAGGGGTTTGCATGATTCAGTAGACAAACTATAATAAAAACATCCTTGCGTTTTTTACCTATTGATGATGTATTATCATAAAAAAAAACTTGTAAAGTATCATGGGACTGCTATAAACTATAATGCATGATGTATTTTCCTCATTTGAAGATTGGATTTTAGCTTAAGACTAAACATAAAAATATATAATAAGAGAGGTAGATATGACATTAAGAAAGATGTGAACTCAAGATTTATTATTGGGAGATTATTATCAGTTTTTCTAAAAAAAATTAAGAAAGTGTGGTTTAAAAATTAGATATAAAAAGAAATGGGTCAAATGGATGCTTCGAATTTTGCCCGTACCATTGGAGTGAATTTTAAGGAGCTAGTTTTCCACTGTTTATGATTAGACAAGAGCTGAAATTAGGGACATAACTCGTGACAAAAACAATTATTGTCGACCATTCACCATCTCCTACGTGCATCTCGATTCTCAACCAGGTGAAAATCTCACTTGTGTAGAATATAATTCAAAGCAGAAGGGATCAGCTATTTGTGTTTATAAACCTGGAATATTGTCTTTCTTTTTTGTTTATTTCTGGCACTTCTGCCTACTTCTTCTGCAGTATTGGAAGCATGTTCAGGAGGGCTTGCTTGTATATAGTTCACTTTCATTCAATCTTTAGACACACATCGTCCCCGTTATAATTGTTGGCGGGGGGTGGGGGGGGAGAGAGAGAGAATACCAACAATAAAGGAGCAGGCGGTCCATCTGCCACGTTTGGATCGCCGGACAGGGTTTCCCGGAGATCGACTGTTCCGTCTTGCGTGTAATCATCGCCTCCTGCTTCGGCTGGCAACATTCTGTTTGCGTTTGAATAGAGCTATTGACCAACTTCAATTCTTTCATGTAACTGTTGACCAACATATGATCCCTGGTCCCAAAGGCCAGCCTCTTTTATAATAGTCCTCCTAGGATCCTGAGTCTTCTCCCTTCAATTCAGCCGAGCGACGTCCCCATCTCTCACCTCATCCAGTGAGCAACTCCTCGTAACAGATACTCTTTGTTTTTTGTTTTTTTAGTCAGTGTCGGATACACTTTGGCTCCGCATGGCAACAATTCTATTTTTCTATTTTTTTTGTTCTTTTGCTCTCTGTAATAGAAAAAGAACAAAAATTCGTTTGCTAACATTAATTAATTATTTTATTTTCCATAATAGAAAAGTGACAGGAGAATAAATTGGAATAGAAATAAGAAGTAGAAAAGAGTGACTTTTTGTTTCCAGGAATAATTTCTAAAAATAAGTCATTTTTTTCTTTTGTTTTTTTTTTTTTCTTCCTTCCCTTGTTGCCCGCCACCCTTGTTGTCTGTCAGCTACCGGTCACTGCCCTCTGTTGTCCGACCGGCAAGCAACGGCGGTGGCCTTCAGCGGAAAAAGAAAAGAAAACAATAAAAAATCTCAAAAAATTATTAAAAAATTTAAAAAAATTCTACGTTATAAAAAAAAAAAAAAAATTGTGCGTCATACCAAATGCTTTCCTTTTTTTTTTATTTCGAAAATAGAAATTTTATACAGTTATTAAATGCATTGTTTTACTCAGAAATGATTTCAAGGAGTAAAAATAAAAAAGAACTATTTATGATAAGTAATTATTTTCAGGAATAAAAATGTTGCCAAACATACCTTTTGTTGATGTTTTACTTCTTCTCTCTATTCTTTAAGAGATGTGACTACCTGAGTTTGACTTTTGATATACATGACTCATGGCCATCATTCTTTAAGAGATCTGACATTGTATATGAGTTATGATATATATGATTCATGGCCCATTATTCTGCCATTGTTGCCATAGATCTGGCTTTCACGTGGTTGGTCCGAAAGACGAACTATAAACTGATCAAGGGCGAATGCATGCATGTGGCTAATACAAGGAATTGCCCAAATTTTCCTTTTTTTTTTTTTTAGTCTTTTCCTCTGCCCATACATATATGTATAATTAATTTTAGGAGAAGGTAGAAGGAGAGAGGAATTATATTTAAGACCTCTGAATATTGATAAAAATAGATCATCCTTAGGTCAATGCTATAGGTTATACTAGGACAAATTGTCCTAAAAATTCTAAATCTATTGTACGGAAGCCAATTTAGTCATAAACTTTTCAATTTTATGAATTTAATTTTAAACTTTAGACGATTTGCCAATGTAGCACAACTATGAATGTAAGGACACCACAAGCGTCATAACTTTTTTTTTGACCACTTAAGTGTTATGACTTCTAAAAAAAGGTGCACTTGAGTGTCACAACTTTTAATTAATCACTTAAATGCCATAACTTTTAAAAAGTTTCACCCAAAGTTGCTGAAAATCTTACATGGTGTGCCATTGGTGATCAACATTTTTAATAAGTTAAGTCACTCAAATGATCGGAAAAAAAAATGTTAATGCACTCAAGGTAGCGCCATACAAAAATTATGATACTTAAGTGTCGTGACCTTTCCGAAGGTGAATCACCCAAAAGAAAGCCAATGGTTACTAAGTTTGAAGACTTAACATGGACACCCTCAAGTCCTACCAATTGTAACTTGACACTAAGAAATTAATCCATTTAAATGTGCAATTACACTCAATTTGCCACGCATGGATCGCCGGACAGGGTTTTCCCGGAGATCGACGATTCCGTCTTGCGTGTGATCATCGCCTCCTGCTTCAGTTGGCAACATTCTGTTCACGTTTGAATAGAGCTATTGACCAACTTCGATTCTTTCTTGTAACTGTCGACAACATAAGATCCCTGGTCCTAAAGGCTAGCCTCTTTTATAATAGTCCTCCTCGGATCCTAAGTCTTCTCCCTTCAATTCAGCCGAGCCGATGTCCGCATCTCTCACCTCATCCAGTGAGCAACTCCTCGTAACAGATGCTCTTTGTTTTTTGTTTTTTTAGTCAGTAACGGATACACTTTGGCTCCACATGGTAACAATTCTATTTTTCTATTTTTTTTGTTCTTTTGCTCTCCGTAATAGAAAAAGAACAATTTTCGTTTGCTAACATTAATTAATTATTTTATTTTCCATAATAGAAAAGTGACAAGAGAATAAATTGGAATAGAAATAAGAAATAGAAAAAAGTGACTTTTTGTTTCCAGGAATAATATTTTAAAATAAGTCATTTTTTTCTTATCTTTTTTTCTTTTCTTCCTCCTTGTTGCCCACCGCCCTCGCTGTCTATCAGCTATCGATCACTGCCCTCTGCTATCCAGCCGGAAAGCAACGGTGGTGGCCTTCAGCGGAAGAAGAAGAGAGGAAAAAAAAATAAAAAATCTCAAAAAACTATTAAAAAATTTTAAAAAATTCTACGTTATAAAAAAAATTTGTGCGTCATACCAAATGCTTTCCTTTTTTTTTTTATTCTGAAAATATAAATTTTATACAGTTATCAAATGCATTGTTTTACTCAGAAATGATTTCAGGGGTAAAAATAAAAAAGAACTATTTATGAAAAGTAATTATTTTCAGGAATAAAAATGTTGCCAAACATACCTTTTGTCGATGTTTTACTTCTTCTCTCTTTTCTTTAAGAGATGTGACTACCTGAGTTTGACTTTTGATATACATGACTCATGGCCATCATTCTTTAAGAGATCTGACATTGTATATGAGTTATGATATATATGATTCATGGCCCATTATTTTGCCATTGTTGCCATAGATCTGACTTTCACGTGGTTGGTCCAAAAACGACCTATAAACTGATCGAGGGCGAATGCATGCATGTGGCTGAAAATACAAGGAAATGCCCAAATTTTAAGACTTAGCACGGACACCCTCAAGTCCTACCAATCGCGACTTGACACTAAGAAATTAATCCATTTAAATGTGCAATTATACTCAATTTGGAGCCGCAACTAATCAATTATCGTTCATTAGAAACCCAAGCAAAGTATGGGAGAATACATTACTTTTGCAAACAAGAGATTCAATAGGTCCGGGATAATGGTTATGCTAAATTAATCTAACGCCATTTTCAGTACCTTTTCATTTTAATTTCAAAAATAATTTTGCAAATAGTCTTGATTAATTTTAACCTAAGCTACTAACATGCAAATGGTGGTCATGCGGATGCACAATCAATAAAATAACATTCAATAAACTGAAGTGATAGATTGTAAGAAATTATAACTAACATTAAGCAAAATAAACTACAACTTTATTAAGGTTTACTCTCTAAAAACTTACAAAAAATGTTGATTAAAAATGCATGCCCTAAACATGGTTTTTAAATGACATGACACCTAATTTTTTTATTTTTTTTAAATGTTAATTATATGCAATCTTAATCTAAATTTAATATGCATGAGTTTTACTTTAATGACATGTGAGATGACATAACATGAACCATCACAATACGTGTGCAATCTAATTTACATGATCCTAAATATGCATGTGCTACAAGATACGGAATGGATGACGTGCTAAATCTATATACATGTTCTTTTTATGATTTTTCTTTTTAAAGTAATGCAACTCCGATAAATTCTATTTTTCTTTATATATATATATATATATTTGCAACATACACTAAATAATAATGACATGAAATGAGATTAATTACGAATTAACCCTATTAACTAACCAAGTAAATGACCTTTGTGTTTTCCTTTCTTTTTTTTTTTTTTAAATGACTTGGTAATTTTTATTTTAATTTCAAAAATATTTTTGCAAACAGTCTTGATTAATTTTAACTTAAGCTACTAACATGCAAAGGGTGGTCATGCAGATGCACAATCAATAAAATAACATTCAATAACATTCAATAAACCGAAGTGATAGATTGTAAGAAATTATAAGTAACATTAAGCAAAATAAACTACAACTTTATTAGGGTTTACTCTCTAAAAACTTACAAAAAATGCTGATTAAAAATGAATGCCCTAAACATGGTTTTTAAATGACATGACACCTAATTTTTTATGTTTTTTAAAATGTTATTTATATGCAATCTTAATCTAAATTTAATATGCATGAGTTTTACTTTAATGAAATGTGAGATGACATAACTTGAACCGTCACAATACGTGTGCAATCTAATTTACATGATCCTAAATATGCATGTGCTACATGATACGGAATGAATGACGTGGTAAATCTATACGCATGTTCTTTTTATTATTTTTCTTTTTAAAGTAATGCAACTCCGATAAATTCTATTTTTCTATATATATATATATTTGCAACCTACACTAAATAATAATGACATGAAATGAGATTAATTATGAATTAACCCTATTAACTAACCAAGTAAATGACCTTTGTGTTTTCCTTTTTTTTTTTTTTTAAATGACTTGGTAATTTTTATTTTTATTTCAAAAATATTTTTGCAAAAATCTTGATTAATTTTAACCTAAGCTACTAACATGCAAAGGGTGGTCATGCGGATACACAATCAATAAAATAACATTTAATAAACCGAAGTGATAGATTGTAAGAAATTATAACTAACATTAAGCAAAATAAACTACAACTTTATTAAGGTTTACTCTCTAAAAAATTACAAAAAATGATGATTAAAAATGCATGCCCTAAACATGGTTTTTAAATGATAGGATACCTAATTTTCTTTTTTATGATTTTTAAAATGTTAATTATATGCAATCTAAATCTAAATTTAACATGCATGAGCTTTACTTTAATGACATGTGAGATGACATAACTTGAACCATCATAATACGTGAGCAATCTAATTTACACGATCCTAAATATGCATGTGCTACATGATACGGAATGGATGACGTGGTAAATCTATATGCATGTTCTTTTTATGATTTTTCTTTTTAAAGTAATGCAACTCTGATAAATTCTATTTTTCTTTATATATATATATATATATATATATATATATATATATATATTTCCAACCTACACTAAATAATAATGACATGAAATGAGATTAATTATGAATTAACCCTATTAACTAACCAAGTAAATGACCTTTGTGTTTTCCTTTTTTTTAAAAAAAAAATGACTTGGTAATTTTTATTTTAATTTCAAAAATATTTTTGCAAACAGTCTTGATTAATTTTAACTTAAGCTACTAACATGCAAAGGGTGGTCATGAAGATGCACAATCAATAAAATAACATTTCAATAAACCGAAGTGATAGATTGTAAGAAATTATAACTAACATTAAGCAAAATAAACTACAACTTTATTAAGGTTTACTCTCTAAAACCTTACAAAAATGCTGATTTAAAATGCATGCCCTAAACATGGTTTTTAAATGACACAAAACTTCATTTTTTTTATGTTTTTTAAAATGTTAATTATATGCAATCTTAATCTAAATTTAATATGCATGAGTTTTACTTTAATGACATGTGAGATGACATAACTTGAACCATCACAATACGTGTGCAATCTAATTTACATGATCCTAAATATGCATGTGCTACATGATAAGGAATGGATAACATGGTAAATCTATATACATGTTCTTTTTATGATTTTTCTTTTTAAAGTAATGCAACTACGATAAATTCTATTTTTCTTTATATATATATATATATATATATTTGCAACCTACACTAAATAATAATGACATGAAATGAGATTAATTATGAATTAACCCTATTAACTAACCAAGTAAATGACCTTTGTGTTTTCCTTTTTTTTTTTTTTTTTTAAATGACTTGGTAATTTTTATTTTATTTCAAAAATATTTTTGCAAACAGTCTTGATTAATTTTAAACCTAAGCTACTAACATGCAAAGGGTGGTCATGCGGATGCACAATCAATAAAATAACATTCAATAAATTCGAAGTGATAGATTGTAAGAAATTATAACTAACATTAAGCAAAATAAACTACAACTTTATTAAGGTTTACTCTCTAAAAAATTACAAAAATGCTGATTAAAAATGCATGCCCTAAACATGGTTTTTAAATGACACGACACCTAATTTTTTTTTATGTTTTTAAAATGTTAATTATATGCAATCTTAATCTAAATTTAATATGCATGAGTTTTACTTTAATGACATGTGAGATGACATAACTTGAACCATCACAATACGTGTGCAATCTAATTTACATGATCCTAAATATGCATGTGCTACATGATACGGAATGGATGATGTGGTAAATCTATATGCATGTTCTTTTTATGATTTTTCTTTTTAAAGTAATGCAACTCCGATAAATTCTATTTTTCTTTTATATATATATATTATATATTTATAACCTACACTAAATAATAATGACATGAAATGAGATTAATTATGAATTAACCCTATTAACTAACCAAGTAAATGACCTTTGTGTTTTCCTTTTTTTTTTTTTAAATGACTTGGTAATTTTTATTTTTATTTCAAAAATATTTTTGCAAACAGTCTTGATTAATTTTAACCTAAGCTACTAACATGCAAAGGGTGGTCATGCGGATGCACAATCAATAAAATAACATTCAATAAACCGAAGTGATAGATTGTAAGAAATTATAACTAACATTAAGCAAAATAAACTACAACTTTATTATGGTTTACTCTCTAAAAACTTACAAAAAATGCTGATTAAAAATGCATGCCCTAAACATGGTTTTTAAATGACACGACACCTAATTTTTTTTTATGTTTTTTAAAATGTTAATTATATGCAATCTTAATCTAAATTTAATATGCATGAGTTTTACTTTAATGACATGTGAGATGACATAACTTAAACCATCACAATACGTGTGCAATCTAATTTACATGATCCTAAATATGCATGTGCTACATGATATGGAATGGATGACGTGGTAAATCTATACGCATGTTCTTTTTATGATTTTTCTTTTTAAAGTAATGCAACTCCGATAAATTCTATTTTTCTTTATATATATATTTGCAACCTACACTAAATAATAATGACATGAAATGAGATTAATTATGAATTAACCCTATTAACTAACCAAGTAAATGACCTTTGTGTTTTCCTTTTTTTTTTTTAAATGACTTGGTAATTTTTATTTTTATTTCAAAAATATTTTTGCAGATAGTCTTGATTAATTTTAACCTAAGCTACTAACATGCAAAGGGTGGTCATGCGGATACACAATCAATAAAATAACATTCAATAAACCGAAGTGATAGATTGTAAGAAATTATAACTAACATTAAGCAAAATAAACTACAACTTTATTAAGGTTTACTCTCTAAAACCTTACAAAAAATGCTGATTAAAAATGCATGGCCTAAACATGGTTTTTAAATGACACGACACCTAATTTTTATATGCAATCTTAATCTAAATTTAATATGCATGAGTTTTACTTTAATGACATGTGAGATGACATAACTTAAACCATCACAATACGTTTGCAATCGAATTTACATGATCCTAAATATGCATGTGCTACATGAAACGGAATGGATGACGTGGTAAATCTATATCCATGTTCTCTTTATGATTTTTCTTTTTAAAGTAATGCAACTCCGATAAATTCTATTTTTCTTTTTATATATATATATTTATATATTTGCAAACTACACTAAATAATAATGACATGAAATGAGATTAATTATGAATTAACCCTATTAACTAACCAAGTAAATGACCTTTGTGTTTTCCTTTTTTTTTTAAAAAAAAATGACTTGGTAATTTTTATTTTAATTTCAAAAATATTTTTGCAAACAGTCTTGATTAATTTTAACATAAGCTACTAACATGCAAAGGGTGGTCATGCGGATGCACAATCAATAAAATAACATTCAATAAACCGAAGTGATAGATTGTAAGAAATTATAACTAACATTAAGCAAAATAAACTACAACTTTATTAAGGTTTACTCTCTAAAAAATTACAAAAAATGCTGATTAAAAATGCATGCCCTAAACATGGTTTTTAAATGACATGACACCTAATTTTCTTTTTATGTTTTTTAAAATGTTAATTATATGCAATCTTAATCTAAATTTAATATGCATGAGTTTTACTTTAATGACATGTGAGATGACATAACTTGAACCATCACAATACATAAGCAATCTAATTTACATGATCCTAATTATGCATGTGCTACATGATATGGAATGGATGTCGTGGTAAATCTATATACATGTTCCTTTTATGATTTTTGTTTTTAAAGTAATGCAACTACGATAAATTCTATTTTTCTTTATATATATATATATTTGCAACCTACACTAAATAATAATGACATGAAATGAGATTAATTATGAATTAACCCCATTAACTAACCAAGTAAATGACCTTTGTGTTTTCCTTTTTTTTTTTTTTTTTTAAATGACTTGGTAATTTTTATTTTTATTTAAAAATATTTTTGCAAACAGTCTTGATTAATTTTAACCTAAGCTACTAACATGTAAAGGGTGGTCATGCGGATGCACAATCAATAAAATAACATTCAATAAACCGAAGTGATAGATTGTAAGAAATTATTACTAACATTAAGCAAAATAAACTACAACTTTATTAAGGTTTACTCTCTAAAACCTTACAAAAAATGCTGATTAAAAATGCATGCCCTAAACATGGTTTTTAAATGACACAACACCCTAATTTTTTTATGTTTTTTAAAATGTTAATTATATGCAATCTTAATCTAAATTTAATATGCATGAGTTTTACTTTAATGACATGTGAGATGTTATAACTTGAACCATCACAATACGTGTGCAATCTAATTTACATGATCCTAAATATGCATGTGCTACATGATACGGAATGGATGATGTGGTAAATCTATATGCATGTTCTTTTTTATCATTTTTCTTTTTAAGGTAATGCAACTCCGATAAATTCTATTTTTCTTTATATATATTTTTATATATAAATATTTGCAACCTACACTAAATAATAATGACATGAAATGAAATTAATTATGAATTAACCCTATTAACTAACCAAGTAAATGACCTTTGTGTTTTCCTTTTTTTTTTTTTAAAAAAAAAAAAACTGGCTTGGTAATTTTTTTTTTTATTTCAAAATTTTTTTGCAAACAGTCTTGATTAATTTTAACCTAAGCTACTAACATGCAAAGGGTGGTCATGCGGATGCACAATCAATGAAATAACATTAAATAAACCGAAGTGATAGATTGTAAGAAATTATAACTAACATTAAGCAAAATAAACTACAACTTTATTAAGGTTTACTCTCTAAAAAATTACAAAAAATGCTGATTAAAAATGCATGCCGTAAACATGGTTTTTAAATGACATCCGCAGAAAAAACAAATTGCATAATTTTATTATGCTATATTAAGTCAATTGCAATTTTGCCCCTTCATTTTGATTAAAAATTATGCAATTTGTTTTTTGCCGTGAGTTCCAGCACTTGCTCAGGGAGAAAAGTCAAAAGAACCAACACAGAGAGAGGCGCTGAGTAATGAAGAACAACTAAAGAGGATGAAGCACAAGACACATCCAAGAAGCATGAGTCAAGAAATTGCATGTTTAGGGATCATTTAAATTAAAGCGTGTGACATATTAGAATAGTTGCATTTTTTTTTTTTTTTTTTTTGCCTGTCTTAGATTAGGTCATTTAATTAATTAATGTCGCATAACATATAGTTTGCATGATAGATTGGATGTTTCGTGTCTTGTATGCCATTGCATTGCACGTAGATTATGTTTCATTAAATAAGAGAAAACCCTAAAATATTAAATGAATTGAGTGTTTATTAAATATCAAATATAGGTTATAGATGTGATTTTCTATTATAGATGTGATTTTCTAACTAACACTACAGCTTTTATTGCTTTGAGGTACGTATTTCCTTCATGTGCTCACAATTTATTTATTGCTTTGCTTTATTGAGTGTTAATTAATAGTTGCGCACCCATATGATCACCTTATATGTTAGGAATAATTTAAAATCAATGCAAGCTACATGCAAAACATTTTTTGAAGTAAAAGGGAAAAGGTACCGAAAGGACATTATAAAAATATAGTGTAATCAAATCCTTAAACTCATTTAATCTCTGGTTCGTATAAGTGAATTAATTCTTCCATAAATCGATCTACTAAAATAGATTAGTAGCGACTCCTAATTGAAAAATCATTTGTAATTTAAGAACTTAAATTCTAAGTTACGTATTGGTATGGGCTTAGGAGAGACCGAATTAAGTCTAGGTTTAGTATTCCATTCGTCCTTAGGTGGTGCAAACTGAGGTTAGGTCATGACATATTGTTATATAATTTTAGGCATTCAATCAGACTCTTGAACGATAGCACACGGTTAAATTGAAATGATTTAAAGATTGTCAACTTAATTGATCTCGATTTGGTTTGGTTGTGAACTCAAATGAGATTTTCAACATAGAAGGCTAGCAATAAAGAAAGGAGGCAAATTATGAAATCAAGATTTACACAATGAAACTACTGCAAGAAAACAAATGATAATGAAGCAATCTTTATTATTCATTTAAGACCATATTTATTTCATGACATGAAGGTAAACAAAAGATAACTTAGGACCAATAGTACAACACATAACTTAGTACCACCAATACAACTCAATCAAACCACTCCACTTTTGCATTACGAACCTTTATTATGGTACTGCTAAGTCATAAAACAGCAACTATTGGTAATAGCTTATCACACAGTAATATATATTGAGACTTGGGACTATTCGTTCTAATTATCTTCTGGTGGAGGTGGGATGTATGGAGGGCCCAAGCTCCAGTCTCTAGTGACCTCATCCTGGACCATGTTCTTGTTCTTCGCCACCAACCAATGAGCTGTAATTTTTCTTTCATCCTTCAGAGCATCCATTCCCTTGTTCACCAATGCAATCCCGCGATGCTTGCCAACATTAAATTCGTTGCTATCGACGCCTTGTGTGCCCGCGATTAGATGCAGGCACGTCTCTAACATATGCCCGATTGCCATGGCACCAGTCAGACCGCTTTAGAGAGGCTTTAGGTCCGGGGACTTGCGCAAGTCAACCAGCAGCTGTTCTCCATCGTGGTAATATCTGATTGGAGGGGTGAAGGGAATGATATCAAGGGCGTTGGTCACTCGAAGGGCGCGGAGCTTCTCAGACGACGAAAACTTCGCTTGGAAGTTCTCGTCCCCGACCTTGGGGCTGGTGAAGGGGAACACGGTCACTAGACAAGCATTCTCGGGGTGGTCGGTGGGTGCATTGTAGCCATTGGTCATGATGTCCAGCGCATTGATCGTTGCCAAAGCCGCGCCCAGGCTATGGCCAGCCACTACTGATTGTCTCGCCTTTACTAGCATAGAGATCGACTTGCTTCGGGACCTCCCTTAGAACTTGACCAAAGTTGTCCATCAATGCCAGTTTTAATTTGACAAAGTAGTCCAAACATCACTTGCTATATCTTATCATATTTTTAGATTTATATATAATAAAAAAAGGTGAAGGCAATTTGGAGCTTATTCGGGAGGCAAATTAGCAAGAACAATCTATAAATGGAGTGAAAGTTTCATACCTGGTCTCTAGCACTAAGCCTTGTGTACTCATTTAGAAGATCCGACTTCGCATACAAATCTAAAAAACCAGCGTGAATCTTAGTATCGGTGTCGTTCGTGAAAATGTTGGTTGCTGGCTTCAAATCATCTCCAATATCTTCTAAGGACTCCAGGAGATTCACCATTCCTCTCCAAGTGACCAAAATGTTCCTTCTCCCTAACGCCTCGGTCCCCTCATCGGTGCTCACCACAACATACTTGGCCCAAGACCCGTCCGGCTGCACTAGAAAGGTCGCATGCGATGGCATGTAGAAGTACTGGGTCACCTCATACTTGAACTTGTTGTTCGTCTCGAGACCCACTTCAGAGAAGAGCTTGTCCATCTAGTACAGGGGCATGCCGTAGCCATCTCCAGACTCCTCCCGGCCGTTGTACGTGATGAAAATATGTCTCGAGTTTGAGCCCGTTGAATGAAATCGGACTATGAGAATATGTGAAGTCGACCACGTGTGAGTCAAAAAGCAGTGCATGTGAATTGATCAGCCGAAATTGTCAGAAGAAGATGGCATGTGGATTTCATCTTTGAGCTGCAAGCGTGAAGAGGTTAATGATGTGTGACTTCCTTTGTTGTCTTCTACCCATCTCTATAGGTTTGCAGGATGTAGGTTTCGATATTCGGACCGAACCACGTTAATCCAGCGTCCGATTTCCTTTCCTTCCTTCCGACTATTTTTATCCGATTTGCTTGTCCATATTCCGCAACAAGTGGTATCAGAGCCCGCTTTGAACTGACTTGAAGAGAATTGGTAAAGACGGAAGAAGGAAATGTGAGAATTGACTAATTTGATGGGAAGGATTTTGCTTTCTGGAAGATGCAGATTGAAGATTATCTATACTAGAGAAATTTACACTTGCCCTTACCTAGGGAGAAACCATACTCGATGAAACATGTCGAGTGGGAATTGCTGGATAGACAAGCGATGTGTTATTCGGCTAACGTTGGCTCGTAACGTCGCATTTAACATCGTGAAGGAGAAAACCACTATGAGACTTATGAAAGCCCTATCGAATATGTACGAGAAACCCTATGCCATCAATAAGGTTTATTTGATGCGACATATGTTTCACTTTAAAATGGGCGAAGTTATATTAGTAGCTGAACATATCAACGAATTCAATGAAGTCGTCAACCAATTGAGTTCGGTTGAGATTATTTGAAGATGAGGTACATACGTTGATTCTATTATCCTCATTGCCTGATAGTTGGAATACTACTGTTACTACTGTTAGTAATTTCTCTGGGTTAAGAAGTTTGACGTTTGATGAGGTTCGCAATTTGATTATGAGTGAAGACATTCGTAGGAAAGAATCTAGTGAACTCGTGTCTTCTGCTTTAGTAGGTGAAAGTAGAGGAAGAACTAGTATTTGTGTTAGCAGGAACACGAATAGACGAAGTCAGTCTAGGACTGGTAGGGTTGTCTGTTGGAATTGTGGTAATAGTGGGCATCGTAGAAAAGATTGTTTTAAACTGAAAAATGAAAAGGGTAAGGGAATTAGAGTTGAGTCTACAGATGATGTTGCAGCTGTAGCTAAGAATGATTCTAATGGTGTCGATTGTGTCTTATCTGTCACTGAGGATTTGTCATTCGACGGATGGATAATGGATTTTGATTGTTCATTTCATGCTACACTAAATAGGAACTGGTTTATCACTTATTAGTGCACGGGTAGTGGTAAAATCTAGTTAGGGAACAACGCTGAGTGCGATGTTGTGGGTGTTGGTAATGTTAAAATCAGAATGCATGATGGTATTGTGAGGATATTGACTAGAGTAAGACACGTTCTAAAATTGAAAAAGTACTTAATTTCCTTGGGTGCCCTAAATTTAGTTGGTTGCAGGTATTCTTCAAAATGTGGAGTTTTGAAGGTTGTTCGAGGTGCCCTAGTGATGATGAAAGGAATCAAGCACAAAGGCCTGTATAAACTTCAAGGTGAGACAATGACAAGTTTTGCCCCAGAGACATTGGATGTATCTGTTCGAGAGTCTATTGATTGCTCGAGGAAGACTTGGGTGTTTGTGCTAATGCACAAGTTTAATCTTTGGTGTCGGGATCACGCGGTCGAGCTTTGATCGAGACGGATTCATTTTTTATTTATAGCGATAAGTCGATCAAGCATGTGCGGACAGACAATAACATGGAGTTCTGCTCGGAGCTAGTAAATAAATTATACATGAAAGAGGGTATAGTGAAACACCGCACTAGTGCTTGTAAACTACAACGATTTGCAGAATTGATGAGTAGAACATTACTAGAAACGGCCTGTAAAATGATCACTGGTGTTGGTATTGCTAAGAGAATCCTAGCTGATGTGCTTAGTACGATAAGCTACCTGGTGAATAGATTCCAATCAATTGCTATTGAATGGCGGACTCTTGAAGAAGTGTAGTCAGGTAACGTTGATGGTTACTCTATTTTTAGAATGTTTGCTTGCCCGTGTTATTTTCGAGTGAGTGATGGTAAACTCAATAGGAGGGCAAGATGCATATTCCATGGTTATGCACAAGGTGAGCGGGGCAATCAGTTGTGGTGCCCGAATATAAATTCACCTATTAACAGCGAGAAAAGTTACCTTTGACAAGTCTCCTGTACTTTTAGTTAGGAGTGTTTGTGGTAGTGTTAATATGGATCTGGATGGTGTTTAGCTCAAAGTGGAGTTGCAACCAGAAACTTTTGAGGTAGCGGGTACTAGCAAAATAATTGATACGGATGATGTTTGTAGCGAGGTGGAGCCAATATAACTAACAGTTGCTGTAACTGCTGAATTTGACAAGTTGCATGTTTGACCTTATGTCAAATATAGAAGCAATGATGGTTTTGCTTTATCTGTGATATAGGAAGTTATGTCAGAAAATCCTTGTGGAGTAGCTAATTATGCAAGTGGAGTTGGTGTCTTGATGAGGTCCACGGTTATGGGAAAGTTCAAGCATGGCTTGAACTTGGAAGCACTCTGTGGTGGTTGAGCGATTATAATTTGGCTCAAACATCGGCCAAGGTGGAGATTGTTGTCTCGAATTTGAGCCCGTTGAATGAAATCGGATTGATGAGAATACGTGAAGTCGACCACGTGCGAGTTAAAAAACAGTGCATGTGAATTGATTAGCCGAAATTGTTAGAAGAAGATTGCATGTGGATTTCATCTAAGAGCCGCAAGCGTGAAGAAGTTAATGATGTGTGACTTCCTTTGTTGTCTTCTACTCATCTTTGCAGGTTTGCAGGTTGGACTTTTGAATTGGGAAATGTTGACATCTAAAATTTTGATTAAATACTTAAAATTAATTCGCATAAAAAATTACGGATCAATTTGACCCTAACAAAAATGGTTTTCGCAATACTTAGGCCTTAATTTCTATTTTGCATCTATTAAGCTTTATTTCCTTTTTATTTCCTTGTTTACTCTTTTTCGGATAATATATAATAAAAAAATAAAAAAGAAAACAAGAAAAAAGGGTTCTTATGGGGCTGGGCGTGAAAGCCCAGCCCCTTTCCTTTTGTTCTTCCCCACGTGGGCCCCCAAGCCCATCCAACCTTTCTTCTTTCCTTAGCCCGGCCCCCTGCCCATTGTCTTCTCCCTCTCCTGCCTCTGTAACTCACACACAGAGAAGGATGGACGCGCGCGATGTCGGATGGAAAGGCGAACGACGATGCACGTGGAGCTGGGAATGCGCAAGCCATTTCCCGTCCAGGCTCACTGCGTCCCACAAATCCTGGCCGGTCGAGATGTTCTAGGCTTGGCCTAGACTGGCTCTGGAAAGACAGCTGCCTTTGCACTGCCCATCCTCCACTGCCTGTCTCTTGACCCCTATGGCATATTCGCCCTCGTTATCACTCCCTCCAGGTTTGATTGTCTTGTCTTCAGTTTTTTTTTTTCTTTTTGGTTTTACCTGTAAAGTTGTATGTATATGTTTTTTAAAGCTCTAAGTATTAGGGAATTGGCTTATCAGCTGGCAGAGCAGTTCAGGGCATTTGGGGTCGTGCCTACACCTGAGGTGTACTGTGATTGTGGGAGGGATGGACATGTTGACCCAGGCCCAGAGTCTGATGAAAAGGCCTCACGTCATCATCTCCACCCCAGGCAGGATTAAGGTCGTGCTTGATGAGAATCCTGACATCCCTCCTCTTTTCTCCAACACCAAGGTAAACCTCCCCTTTATATATTAGTTAGAAATGCCATGATTAGTGCGTTGATAAGACAACATTCACAGCCTAGCTGTGTAATTGGAATATCTCAATGCGCAAGTTGAATTTTCTTTCTTTGTGACTGTACCTCCTGTGGAAAGACTAGTTTAAATGGTTGCTACTAGATGCATTCTTGTGAAGCTATTTTGGATTAAGCATTCAAAGAGTTTTGAGTTCAAATGCATATTTGATTAGCATTGAAATCCTCCCCTCAAAACTACTTATGATGCCAGAGAAGTAGTAGTTAACTAGTCATTCTTATTTTGTTCTTACATGCTCTCACAATGCAGAACTTGGAACTTACTATCTAGGCTATCAGTGTTTTAGCCATTGGATTGCTTTACAATACAAAGAACCACTCAAATACTGCTTTGTGTTACTTAAGTTTTGGGATTTTTCTCTTTTCATTTTTGATATAAATTCAGAGTTCATTTTAGAAGTGCACATCTCATAGTTCTTTGTTAAAGACATAGCAAGATCTATTAAACCAGGTCATGCATGGTATTGTAGCACTGTAAAGAAACTTCTCCTAGGATCTGAAGAAATCTTCTTGATATGTTCCTATTTGTTTGCTTCAGTTCCTAGTTTTGGATGAAGCAGATAGAGTGTTGGATGTCGGTTTTAAAGAGGAGCTTAGAGTAATCTTTCAATGTTTGCCAAAGAAACGGCAGACCCTATTATTTTCTGCTACAATTACCAGTGATCTCCAGACCTTGCTTGAGGTTTCTTCAAATAAGCCTTTCTTTTATGAGGCATATGAAGGTTTCAAGACTGTTGACACTCTCAAGCAGCAGTATGTATTCATCCCAAAAAATGTCAAGGATGTCTATTTATTTCATGGTTTGTCCAAAATGGAAGACATGGGTATCCGCTCGGTCATGATATTTGTCTCCACGGTGGAGACTCCACCTGCAGGTATATATGGGCTTTCTCAAGCTTCACTATGTGTGATCTTAGCATGCATTTATCACCTTTACTCGCCATCCATAATTGTTTGAATCTTTTTATTCTCGCCTGCCTGATTTTGAACACTTGGGTTGTCTTTTCCTACTTCTCTACATCTGCAGAAAATATAAAAATACGTGGTAAGTTTTTGCTGATTTTGATACAGTTATTTAACTGTGATGTCTGATGATTTCTGTGTTTGACTTATCCAAATGATCCTTATTGTTTTAGTAGGTGGACTACACTAATTGCCTTACTCTTTTCACCTTTGATAGCTTAAATTATCTTAGTAATATAGTTGTATTGGCACAACTTCTTTTAGCACGAGAATTGAATTTTCGTATATTTCTGCAGTTTATACTTGCAATCTCTTTAGAGAACAGGAATTTTTTTATTGTCTTTATTATATTATTCAAAGTTAAAGTCCACCCATCTGGTCCATATAGACTCTGTCTAAAATGTAATCATTTTTTTTCTGTTTGTTAATTAGTTAATCTAAATTGGTAGATGCCAATGTCGTTAAACTGTTGTAGTGGAAGTACTGGTGAGGCCGGCAGTTAATCTATAAACAAAGTTGATTTAGTTAAATTCTTGTTAAGGATAAAATATGCAATACACTTCTATATCTGTAGAATTGTGCTACTCATAAATGCAAATTCCAGCTCAACAAATGTGTTAGGTACGTGTGGCAATTATTGACATGACATGCATAAAGTTAGTGTGTTTGAATTTATTTTAATAAAGTTCCGGTCATAATTAACCTGCTTGACAAGATTGACGAATTGATGTTGGCTAATCTGAGTGTTGACAAACGGTGGCTGGGGCGGCGGCAGTGGACTGTGGAGGCTGCAGCTTGGATTGGTTAGGGTTTTGTAATTGGTAGCTTTTGTTTTTTAAGAGTGGGAAGTTTAGAGTTTTGGCTAGGGCAATTTGGGGAAAAAGGGGCGATTTGGTAGATAATTAAAGGATGCCAACTGATGTTAGATGCAGCTTGGTATCAAAGGTGAAAACTCTGGATGCAAAGTGGTATTTTTAAAAATAAAGTAGGAAAGTGGTTAGACAGAAAAAAGTGAGGATGGTATTTGGTATCTTCCCTTTGACAATGTACCCTTAAATTGAACGATGGAACGATGGAATGTAATCTTGGACATGAATCGCCACCCTTAAATTGGTGTTTAGGTGCTAGAAAATTATTCATGTTGTGGGTTTTGAGTCTTCTGCACAATTTCACACTACATGGGTAAAGCTATGAAATATTTGCAGTATAAATAATTTATTTGCTATCATTATTCCGAAGAGCTGCCTTACTCCAAGGGTTGAGCATTGGGCGATCGCCTGGCCAGGGGAGGTCCAAGACCCTGCTCCATCACAAGACCTTTAGATTTTTGAAGTGCCCGTCTGGTTGAACTGTTTTGTCCGTTTGAACCGCGTCAACTCTGTTTTAACATATAACAGAACCTCATCTGACCAGGTTCTGTCTCAAGTATCAGTAACTAGTTGATCTGGACAAGTCATGAGAGTATTGGTGGATCCTTGTCATTGGTTTTGACGATAATACGGCATGCTCTGTTGGTGGTGAATTTTGTGTGGTTATGCTTTCTTATTGGTGTAGAGAAGAAATTTACTTGGTTTCAATGAGATTTTCATTGGACTAAAATTAACCATCTTGATTGGTGATGTTGAGCAGAAGTTGTCACCTTCTAAGTTTGTTGCTGGAAGAACTTGATCAAGAAGCTGTAGCATTGCATTCTTTAAAATCCCAGAATTTAAGGCTTGCTGCTCTACATCGTTTCAAATCTGGCCAAGTTCCTATATTACTTGCAACTGATGTTGCAAGTCGTGGCCTGGATATACTGACTGTTGATCTTGTCATCAACTATGACATCCCGCAGTAAGTTATTTTACGACATTCTTTTATGTTATAAGTTTTTCTACTAAATATTTCTGAAGTAACAAAGTTATTGGTTGCTGGTAGGTTTCCTCGAGATTACGTCCATTGTGTTGGCCGCACCGCAAGAGCAGGCAGAGGAGGGTTAGCTATTAGTTTTGTTACCCAGGTATATATCAAATAAGGGATGATGCTTGTAACATCATCCTTTGCTCTCTCTCTCTCTCCCTTTCCCTCCCTCCCACTCTCTCCCTCCCCCTCTTCATGTACACATGTGGGTATATACATACAGGCATGGTACAATTGTGCACTTGCCTCTCATCCACCCAGCCCAACACGGGCTCTACATGTAGCATACTTATGCATCTCCGATTATGTGTTTGCGCTTCTATTTGAGCAGATAGCATATTGAGTGCCTTCGGCATTTCTAATATTCGAACTTTCTGTTCCATGATATTTGTAATATAGTTTTTCTGATCTGTTCACCTTGGAACACTGGTTTTGTAGGATGACATTACATTTGTTGGTAAAATATGGCTTCGAATTGGGTAGAACAATGAAGTCGGATCTTTAGAGTACTCAAGTCGGACTTTGAGGCGTGATATCACTTTCTTTAAGGATTTATTTGCCCCACAAAGTTGCTAATGGTTACCGGCAAATTTCCTCAGGATACAACAAAGTCTCAAATGAGAATACTATATAGCAATTCTAGTATTTCTCCAGGGGTCTCTCATGGAAACAATTGGAAACAATGGCTGTAGTTTCTCTCGAAAGAAAACATAAAAATGGAAGAAGATATATGTTTGATCTCAAAACAGTACGTACTTATCTTTGTCTTTCGAATAGAGGCAACCCTTCAAAAGGTTGCAAAAGAACAAAGACAACCTTTCGGGAAAGGTTGCAAAATGAACAAGTACGTCTCAAAGGTTACGTTGAAAAGACATAAAAATTCGGAATTAAATAAATAAAAATAACCATAACTTTTTGTGAACAGTCACATTGTTTCAACAATATTTATAGTTAATTTTTTATAGAAATAAATCCGAATTTTCAATAAATAAAAAATAATGATCATCGGTTAGTGTCAAATCTTGTCCACGTGCGCACTCACATCTTTTCGATGTGGGACAAGGCATCTCTTCATTTGTTTTATAAACAAATTACCAACAATCCCCCACTTTTGTTTATAAAACAAAACAAGAAGTAAAACGTTAGAAATATACAGCCAAAATTTCCGTAAGATTAATATACATACATAAAGGTCTCTTTCGAGTTAAACCTTTACTTAGTACAAGTATCTCAAAGCTCTATCAAAGTGACAAGTAGCTCAGCTTTAAACTTGTACTTTTATATAATAGAACCGGACATACCGCACATACACTAACCTCTTGTCTCAGCGAGAAATTCTATATTACTCCGCACTATTATGGCCTTGTGCTTGATCCTGTTTCATGAGCTCTCTAGAAAGCAACCCTAACTTTCGTAAGAAGCGGCACCACTTCTAAGCTCATATAGGTGAAGTATCTACCATGTATTTCTGTTACTATCAACACATTACAAGTTTGTACTATACTTAATTAAGAATTCAATTCAACCTACAAAACGTAACAGACGATACTGACTTCTCATATCGGGACCACATGCAGTAACTTGTTCTTACCCATTAAACCTTGTAACTAGTGATGTTCTAGAAAAAGATCGGGTTACCATTACTGGTGATTTTAATTAAAGGGTTTCAGCCCCGTTTCTTGTGAGATCATTATTACCATGTGTCTTGGTAAAGCCTTCGTCAAGGGATCAACTAGATTATTACTTGACCTCACGTAGACAATTGTTATGGTACCATCTTTAATCAATTGTCTCACATATTCATGTCTTAGACTAATATGTTTAGACTTACCATTATAGGTGCTACTATAAGCTCTTACCAAAGTAGCATAACTATCACAGTGGATAGAAATAAGAGGCATAGGATTAGGCCATAATTTGATATCCAACAACAAATTCCTAATCCATTCGACCTCTTTTCCAATTGCCGCTAAAGTAATAAATTCAGGTTCTATCATTGAGTAAATTATGTACATTTGTTTCTTGCTCGTCCAAGAAACAACACATTCACATAATGTGAAAATCCATCTGGAAGTTTCATCTCCCACACTTGTAATCCGACTAACATCGGTGTATAATTCCAATACAACCGAATAACTATTATAGAACAATAAGATGACTCTCCAATGTTCTATATTGGATTACTAGTATTTACTCAACTTACATATACAAAAAGTAATATCAGGTCTAGTATAATATATCGCATACATCAAAGACCAATATCACTCACATTAAAAACTCTCCACCAGGAATCAAATGGAGTACTCATATATTTGAAAACAAGATGTTTAAATCTATACAACATCTTCTCCATGTAATTACTTTAGCTCAAAGAATAACCCCCACTATTTTTTAATTTTAATACTTAAGATAGTATCTGTTTCACCCAAATCTTTCATTTTGAAAATGAAAGTCAGATACTTCTTAATCTCAATTATTCCAATCATATTATTTCCAAAGTCACCTTCGGACATACCCCCACTTCAAGAATATTCCAAGAGGCAATTAATCAAAATTATGCATCATCAAATTTTCATCCTCGATGAAATACATACATCACGTACATCAAAATAGAAAACCAATGCAATTCTACTCTCTTGGCTCATTTATGCTATTCCATAGAATCAAATCTATGAGGGGCAAGGACAACAAATATAACACATTAGGACCAAACGAGGGACACTCGAAAAAACCCATTTGGTATCTCCATATAGCCTCCATAAATAAAGCACTACATATCAGCCCATGCATGTAACAACATTCTCTAACAATTCAGTAAATGCGAGCGAATCGAGTATCAAGGTATCAAAAGTCCATAAACTAGAATTGAGAGAGGCGAAAAGAAGATACCGGCAATTCTAGGAATGGAATCAACAACATCATATAATCCGAAACCTTCTAAAAGGTATAATTAGAGCCATACCTCATTTCTTCATCAAATTGCACGCAAGGGCAAAACCATAAATTTAACATTATTATGCTTGAAACCATTAGATAATATGATTGAGTTGTTGGTAAAATATGATTAAATCGAATTTTCATGCCACTGCTTATGTGCTTGCATAAGCCCATAATAACATAAACATTCGTGCACATATTAATCCAGGACATCAAGCAATCAAGCCGATTCCAATTAATCTTGTGCTTGAATGCATGGCTCAAAATACTAAAACATGAAATGAATCAAGGCCAAAAATCTAGCTCAATCACACGATACCACAATTTCTATAGGCACCTTCGTTCTAGTTCAAAATTCACACGCTCGTGTCAATCTTGTAATGCATAGCGATTGAACTCACCTTTCTTGGTCAACCGCCTACAACGATCAACAGCTCAAGCATACACATGCGTACCAATTTCTTGTTACTAAAGTCTTAAATAGGGGCATATCGCATCTCTTCAATTCTATCATCATCCCACACATGGAATTGAACACACACGCCAAAAGATGATTAAAGACTAAGAGCAAGTATGGAACCCTTAATGACAAATAGTGTAGCAATTTACATGTTAAACATGGAGATAAAAATATCGTATACCTTAGCATATAAGCCGATAAGAAAAAAGCAATACCTCAGTACATTCTCAAGTAATCCTCCAAAACATCCATGAATGACCTAACATTTGCCTTCACTTGCATTTTTTTTTTTTCATATCAAAGCTCATCTCTTTTCAAATTTTCTCCCCTGCCGATGACTAAGTCTATTTTTTACCATACTCACAACCACATCCTTAATCCTCCTTATTTATTGAGGAAGCTTGTCCATGATGAGTCTGGCCAGGGAGATCGGGTTCTTCACCATCGTCACACCAGAAAACATGCCGCACCTCCTCCCCACCCCGTCCATTATGCTCGCCTCCATCTCCACCGTGCCCTTCTCCGTCAGGGCCGACCCCCGCCCCGAGTTGAACACTGGATTGGTGATTCTCGTGCAAACCAGTGACCATGGCGCGCACTCTGCACAACAATCGAGACTCTTCGACAAAAACCAAGCACCGCGCCAATCTTGACAAGGACTGCAACAACCGACAAAATCAAAACATAATCAACCTGAAAAGTAGGATTGAAAAAACCATTTACGGCAAAGCCTCGTAAGAACCCTAATAACGAGAGGGCGAGAACCCGGTTCAACCGAGGCAGGCACGCTGGCGAAAAGACATGACCCGCCGGGTCAGAGGTTCATGCACCAGTTAAAGCACGTGGATGGCTAAACGTAGAAAGAGCCACGCCATTGACGTCCTTTCGTCCTCGTGACTGGCGTTGGGTCCCAACCGCCGTCCATGCCAATACGTTTCATTCACCATCCGTTTGAGAAAAGATGGTTTTGTTTTCGAATTCTCACGACTAAATATTTCAACCGGTGAGATCGTTCATCGATTCCACCATCATCCACGAACCAGCATGAGGATCGAAAAGCTCTATTGTCGCCACCATTTTAGATCCATCGTAGCCTCCTACAGCATATAACTTTTGGTTCAAGACAACCAAAGAATGACCCCCTCTTTTCGTGCTCATGTCCTTTATCGGTCTCCATGAGCGTTCTCGAGGATCAAATCTTTCTGCTGACTCCAAGTAGTCTTCTCCAACGTTCTGTACTTATTGTCGAACATCACGCCCTCATGGAGCAGATCAACATGAAAGAAGTCATGGCATGTGATCACTCGATATATTTGCCAAAGAGTTTGAAGTCTCCTCCGTATGCACATCTTCTTTTTGTATCAACTGATATCCATCAGGATTTCCTTCATTTTGCTTCCTCCAAAACACAATCATCCTTGTTCTAAGAGTTCCATAATATCCTGAATGTTGTCCTCTGCTTGCAAAATATTCTTCACCCCCTCTGGTGATGCCGTATCATTTGTGCATAAGATATATCAATGTGATTGTCACGAGATTTGCCAGAAATAACTGAACTGTCCTGCCACATCAATATGCTCTGAAGTTCCACCAAAGCCCTCTGCCCTGGTTCTCGATTCGAGCAAAATTGCACTAGTGGCAAAGCAAACGAATGTGCCCGACAAAACTTGACTTCCATTAACTCCAACTTCATTGTTGCTGAAAAATAAATCCTTAAAATTGTTGGTAAATTATGGCTTCGAATTGGGTAGAACAATGAAGTCGGATCTTTAGAGTACTCAAGTCGGACTTTGAGGCGTGATATCACTTTCTTTAAGGATTTATTTGCCCCACAAAATTGCTAATGGTTACCAGCAAATTTCCTCCAGGATACAACAAAGTCTCAAATGAGAATACTAGATAGCAATTGTAGTATTTCTCCAGGGTCTCTCATGGGAAACAATTGGAAACAATGGCTGTAGTTTCTCTCGAAAGAAAACATAAAAATGGAAGAAGATATATGTTTGATCTCAAAACATACGTACTTATCTTTGTCTTTCGAATAGAGGCAACCCTTCAAAAGGTTGCAAAAGAACAAAGACAACCTTCCGGAAAGGTTGCAAAATGAACAAGTACGTCTCAAGGTTACGTTGAAAAGACATAAAAATTCGGAATTAAATAAATAAAAATAACCGTAACTTTTCGTGAACAGTCACATTGTTTCAACAATATTTATAGTTAATTTTTTATAGAAATAAATCCGAATTTTCAATAAATAAAAAATAATGATCATCGGTTAGTGCCAAATCTCGTCCACGTGCGCACTCACATCTTTTCGATGTGGGACAAGGCACCTCTTCATTTGTTTTATAAACAAATTACCAACAACATTGATTCAAGAAATTGAGGCTGTTGTTGATAGACAACTTGAGAAGTTTGACTGTAAAGAGAATGACGTGCTTTCGGACATTACAAAGGTATGTTGCTCTGAAATACCATTCGGTGTTGATGATGACTTAGATGTGCAAAAATTGATTGCTAGATGATTCATGCATTTTAACTTCATAGGATTGCTTGTCCACATATCCCTGGTTTTTTAAATCTTGCGATAATTACTGTTGGTTTCCTGGGCATAATCATAAAGGAATGACAAACCATTTTGTGAATGGTGTCAGCCAGATGTCCCAGCATGCTCTGATATTTTTTTCTTATGTATTTCCGTCCGTTTGTTTGAGTGCTGAAATTCCAGCGCTTTAGTGTATTTATATTATTAAAGTGGATAATCAGTAGCGAATTTGGTTTTTGCTAGATATTACTGAGATAATCTTTGCAAAGGAAAGGCTTCAACAGAATTTACTTGAGGTGTATTTTGGAAGATATGGCATTCCCTTTACTATTGTTTCTTTATTGCATTCAACCAGCAACGGAATAGCTTACACCAAGATATAATTTCTTTTGGTAACAAATAATGTACTTTTACCTGTGTGATCAAATGTGGTTTTTATTCATTTTATAATTCTTTGTACTAGGTTTACAAGGCCAGACGAGTGGCTTCAATGAAAATGATGGATGATGGCTTTGAGGAGAAGGTGAAAGAACGTAAAAAGCAGAAACGTAAGACAATGGCTCAGAAGGGGTTATTGAATAAAAGGAGGAGTAACAAGAGAAAACGAAGGTCGAACACGTCGTGATATTTTGACTTCCAATAGTTCTTTTTGTCACCAAAAGCAAAGGCGCAGCAGGCCCTCGGACAATTCAATCATGTGTAGGAGCTGCATTTTTTCCAAACGGTTTCGATGAGTTTTATCTGGTATAGAGTCTGTAAACTATACATACCAAAGTAGTAAATTCAGTATCGAAAGACAAGACTCCTTTGTACATGTTCTATGTTTTCTTAATGTTAAGACGAAAAGGGGTTTTGACCAAAATGGATTGTGTTTATGAAGTGAAATCTTCCAAAGAGAATTGAGTTTTTCAATAATCAAGTGACTGGGTATATTCAATTTCTTGAGTCCTGCTGGTAACTGCAAGTTCTTTCAAGTATATGATTCAATTTTGAAGGGACAATGCTAGACTTATCTCAGCTAATTTATAATGAATGTGTTGGATTTTTGTTGGTTTTCAAAATATGATTCACTCGTTTGAATGGCATTTATAGTTTGTAACATCACTTTTACTATCAATAACGTCAGACTATAGGGTAGCACATATATGGTTTACTGTAGTATTGCACTTACAAAATTTGAAGCTCTCCTTTTCTAGAGCATCTATGTTTATAGTGAAAGAAGGTGTACACCTCAATTCTCAAACAAAAGTGAATATTTATGTCTTGCTCCCCCTTTCGATATGGTTTTTTCATTGAATTTTTTATATGTCCCGTCTACAATGCGAACTGTTTGCTCCTCGTAGGTAAGGTTATCCTTTAGTGTTAAAGGTTTATAATTTAACACTTCTCTGAGTTCGGGATATATTTTCTCAACATGGAACATGGAATTTTTTTGGACATCAGATAAGGCCGGTGGCAAGACGAACTGATAAGCAATTTCAATGATTCTCTACATGATATGAAGGTTGAGCACTCTCTTTTGGAATTGGTTTTTGGGATTTGTATACTTATCCCCTCTATGTCTCAGGCATATGAGTTATTTAATTTTAAAAAGGCATTCGGAATTATGCACATTTTTACGTGCACAATGGGGAAAAGGTTTCTGAGCAGCGAAATTGCGATTGACTTCACTTAACAGAATGAATTTATGCAGTTTGTATCTACGCGGTCTTAATTAGATTGTCTTAATGTTTTGTGACCATTGATACATGAAGTCGTTTCTTTCAAGAAGAATGGAAGGAACTCATAAGGGTTTCCGTCTTGCTTGGCTCTTTTGCAGAGAGAAGGAATCCCTAAGTCTTAATACATGAGACAAACCCTAACTAAAAACGAAAAAAAGAGAAATTTAATCTTTACATTTACTGAAGTTTTGAAGGCATGGTCGCCAACCATATTAGAAGGGACATATTTCATTGTTTTCATCGCTGGCAAACCTTGTATATAGTGAACGAATAGACTCGAGAGATAGCACAGCAAAGAGCTAATAAAATCATTCTTTGCAAAAATGAGGCCTACCCAGCTCTCTCTCTTCGTCGTCCACTTTGCGATTGCTCCGAAATCAACACGAGCAATCTGGGAAATTGAATGCGAGGTCTTTGACCACACCTACGGGACTCCAGACACCCGGTTCGGGAGAGAGGTCGGGACAGAGTACGGTGCGGACGATTTGCGAGCTGCCACCGACTTTGTCCTCAAGACAATCGGTCCAAGAGAGACCGGGGGAGAGGCTACGATTTCATTCTGCTGGAGGTCGAGCGCTTTCTTGCAAATGGCAGATCCTTCGCCATCGCAACCACCAACGGAAGCCAGATCCTTGTGAATGCGGACTATCTCCAGACGTTCCCCGGCATCTTGACAGACGAGTTCACGAGGATCGTATACTTCACGAGTGGCCTGGTCTGGGAATGGACAGGGAATGGCAGCGCCCCAGCGGGCCTCATAACCGGGATCGCTGACCACATGAGGCTAACTTCTGGATGGGAGTACAAGGGTTGGCCTAGACGAGAGTGGGGGTTGAGATGGGATGAGGGGTATGCAATCACGGCGAACTTCTTAGAGTATTGCGAAGGGCTCCGACTAGGGTTTGTGTAGCGATGCGTACTTTGCGCAGCCACTCGGGAAGTCTGTGGATGAACAGTGGTTGGACTATATGTTAAGTGTATGCAAGCCCTGCACCAGCACCAGCACCAACCTTCGGGCACTAAATCATGTTCATACTTAAGAAGACTATACTTGAGGTTGGTGTCTTATGTACAAATAAATTAATTATTCATCAAATTGTGCAAAGCAAATGCAAATCTTCAACCATTAAAAAAAAAAAAAAAAAAAAAAAAAAAAAAAAAAAGAAAAGAAAAGAAAAAGGAAGTGCAAATCAAGAAGGAGTTCCTGTTTTGAAGTTTGTGATGTCTAACGATTGGCTTGTTCATTGTGAGATTTGCATGCTAAAAAGAATCGACACTCTTCGAGAACTTTCGTATCGTATCAAACACTTTGACACGTGCCTGACACTCTGAGACACTCTCGGACACTCCAACCCTCGATCAATAAGTGTCGGAAAATCTACCATCCGATCAACTCTCTCGACACGCAAGTCTAGGTCGGAATTTCGACACAATTTTAAAAAATTTCAATAAAAGAAGAGTTAAAATGTAAATATATAAAAAATAAAATAATAAAAAATAAAGGAGGAGGAAAGAAAAATCTAGTCTTCTCTTTTCTTCTGATTCTCACTTTGTGTGACGCATGTGTCCATTTTCAAATGTTCTCGTCTACTCAAAGCATGTTCTCACGAACAGAAAGAATATATAGGGTTTCCAGTGACTTCCCGGTGAAATTTAGTGATATCGCCTAAGATAAGATGGATAGAATGTAGAGAGTTTAGTAATGATTAAGCAATAACAGTAGTTCTTTTTTAATCAATTCCACTTTATGTTCTGAAAAAGAAACATTTTAAGGATGTGGAATTATGGACTTGTTGCCTCTTACTCAACCTCCTTCTGTCGTCTCATTCATAGAGTTGTGGCAAGTATCATTTTACTTTGATCCTCACTGTTAGAACTAGTACGAGCACCTAAAGGGGGGTGAATAGGTGACTAAGACGATTCTTATAATTTTAACCGAATGTATAGGCAATTTCTTTGATGAGAGATTAAGGATTTAAAAACAATAATCGCTGCAAATGAAAGTAATGAAAAGTAAAAGGATTAGGGATAGAGAATCAAGACTTCAGATTTATAGTGGTTTGGCTTAGACCAAGCCTACGTCCACTCTCCTGCACGGACAGCCCTCTGGCTGGATTTCACTAAGAATCAAAAAGAGAATTTACAATCTCACGCCCTTGATTCCACAGTGTAGAGACTCTATTACACTTCCTCAAGGTCTCACCACACTTCAGTCTCTCTTTTGATTACAAGTATAGCTCGAAGAGTAGGATCACAAAATAAGAAGGAGATTCAGACTTTGGAATTCTTCTATCTGGCACACTTCAACAACTTAAGCGTCTCTCTTAAATACTTCTTCATGCCTTTATTACCGTTGGCACCTTCCAAAGAAGTTCTTCCAATCAACCCGTTGGACAGAATCAATTTAGAAATATCTCGAGCTCTTTAAGGTAAGTGTTGATAGCCCATCAATCCTGCTCGCCCATACAATCAGGATCTTGGTTTCCATAAGTAGAACCTTCCAAATATAAGTTGCGAATCTAGAGAATCTAGATTATTCGAATACGAATATAAGATCTTGTAGTGCTAATTCCAATCGAGAGATATTCCTAACCGTTGGAGTCAAAACCATACTAGATAGAATCAGAATAGAAGTTTTAACTTTGTCAGTCTGAAAACTATCCATGAAAGTAGACTTTGAAACTTGAGACTTGATATCTTCAGACTTTGGTCTTCAGACTTTGCCAGTAGAGTCTGCAAGTCTTCAAATTAGACTGATGGAAATGTTTTGTCGACTTCAAAATACCTTAAGAGAATTTTTCCAACAATCTCCCCCTTTTTGATGATGACAAAACTTTGCTGCATATTTGAATATTATTGCCCTGCAATACAACTTTTAAGCTAGCTGTTGGAATTCATGTCGGCGGAAGACGACTTACCTGATTCCGATGCGCAAACAGCAAGTAGCCCCGGAATGAACGTTGAATTGCCGATGAATCACGAACAACACTACCTCACATTGGTCTGGATGCAATCACAAGGAAAACACCCGATTTCCACGGTGTAAATGCAAACTGTTTTTGCAAAATTGAAATGGAATGTCTTCTTATTTGACGATGGAAATAGAGAGAGATTTTGGTGCAAATGATCTGACAACTTATCCAACAGTTGTGTTCGGGAGGATTATATACGTCTCCCTTCATACCCCTCCATTAGCATCTTTCCATCGTAACGTTCCAACTTGAAACAGTGCGTCCAATCGCACCCCATCATGGACGTACCAGCTAAAGTACAACATCTCCCACTCGGACATGATGGGCTTGATAGCGCTCTATCAAGAATATAAGGCAAGGCGTTCAACATTCATCAACTTTACAGAACAATTCATACTGGCAAATAAGCCGTGCGACCATTGAGTACACCTGCACTTGGGAGCTCAAATTATGCACCTGTTAGAGATGACATAATGGCTACAACCCCGAAAAGAAATAAACAATCGATGTCTCACAGTGCCCCAGACTTATTTTGTTACATCAATTCAAGTATACATATCCCTTAAAGGCTATACTTGATTATCCTCAAAACACCATGTATTTACAATTATATCCGCAACCACATAAGGCGATATAATTGGTCGACCAGTAAATACATGTGACAGATGTAAAACAACAATAGCCTTCCTTCGCACTCATGTCTCTCTCAATTTTAGAACAACTGCTTTCCTAGACACGTCCCATAGGCCATATCTATTCATGACCGCCCGTAACATGCTAAAGTAGCAACATTGATCTTTCATTTCGAGAACATAGTCGAAGTAACATAGGGCACAAATTGAGGTAAATTATAAATTACCTCAAGGGCTCACATGATGAGTAAATAGGGATAATTTTACTCACCTTCCCTTGTTAGTTGAACAATTCACATGTAGTATGAATTACATGCTATAGTGGATTTCTCTTTCTACAAGAGCGTATATAATTTCTTAAATATATCCACTATACGGATCTTAGCATAAACATAGTCACGTGCTTCTCACGTACTCATGTTTAGCTCGAGTGCTATATTAGCTCGCTTTCTATAACGCCCAATTAAGTACTCGCATCCGCCATCTTACAGGCATACATGATTGTGGGACTATCATGTTCGGTCTTATTATAAACAAATCACAGACCTCATCTTGACTCCAATCAAGGCGACATATTGTATGTACCAAACTTGCTCTTCAGAATTTATTTGTACATAACGTCTCATGTCAACGTGCTAACTATAGCACTTGAGGCGATTGCTCGTGTGAGTGAGCCAATCATTACCTACTGACATACTTTCCAATAATATATGTGTGCTTGTGCTAGTCTCATAATGGATTTGTACTTCTTGATAAAACATCAAGTCATTAATAAACAAACAAGTACAATACATATGTCTAAAAAAAAAAAAAACATAAAACAATGATCCTCTACAATAATACATATCACATTCTACGCAATCCTAGTGACATCCTGTGGGTCAAGAATATGTCTCTAGGAATAGCCTTCGTAAATGGATCAGCAACCATTCTATTGGTTGAAATGTATCGTAGAATCACTTCTTTCTGCACTGTAATATCTCTGATGAAGTTATTCTTTATGTCAATGTGCTTTGTCCTTCCATGATACTTGGGATCTTTCACATAGGCAATGGCTGCTTGACTATCGCAATAAACTGTCATCGGTCTTGGAACCTCAGTGACAGTGGCTAAATTTTCAAAGAAACGTTTTAGCCATACTACTTCTTGCACTGCAGCTGAACACGCAATAAATTCAGCCTCCATAGTAGACAATGATGTGCATGTCTGTTTCTTGCTATTCCAATAAATTGCACCTCCATTGAGCAGGAACGCATATCCAGAAGTCGATTTATGCTCATCCAGGTCTCCACCCCAATCGGCATCTGAATAACCTAATAGGCGTAAATCATTCCCTTGGTAACAAAGTCGATAGTCCATGGTGTCCTTCAAGTATCTGAGGATCCTCTTCACTGTTTTCCAATGTGCTTGACCGGGATTTGATTGAAATCAACTCACCAATCTCACGACATAACATATGTCGGGTCGAGTACACATCATAGCATACATCAAACTTTCGATCGCACTAGCGTAAGGAACAGTTTCCATCATTTTAATTTCTTCTGGAGTCTTAGGACACATTTCAGTACTTAGGCCTTCACCTTGCATGACATGGGTATCAATGGGATTACAGTGCTGCATATTGAAACGATCAAGAATCTTCATAATGTAAGACTCTTGTGATAAAGTAAGGAGTTTCCTTGATCAATCTCTTTCGATCTTAACTCCTAATATATAAGCAGCTTCTCCCATGTCCTTCAATTCAAAATTGGAGGACAACCATTCCTTTATGGTGATTACCATAACCTTGTCATTTTCAGCCAACAGAATATCGTCCACATAAAGTGATAAAATCACAAATTTATATTCGAACCGGTTGACATATACACAGTGATCTTCTTCGATCATCATGAAACCAAAAGTTGTTATGACTCGATGAAAACGAAGATACCACTGTCTAGATGATTGCTTAAGGCCATATATTGAGCTATGAAGTTTGCAAACTTTATGCTCTTGACCTTTAGCTATGAAACTTATTGGTTGTTTCATATAAATTTCTTCATCCAGTTCTCCATTGAGAAATGCCGTCTTTACATCCATTTGATGTAATTCAAGGTCCAAATGTGCAACAATGGCTAGAATAAGGCGTATTGAGGCAAACCTTACAACTGGTGAAAAGGTTTCCTCGTAGTCTATACCCTCTTGTTGAGTATAACCTTTCGCCACAAGACGAGCCTTATACTTTTCAATGGATCCATCCACCCTTTACTTAATCTTAAAGACCTTTTTGTTTCCAATAGCCTTACGATTGGGTGGTAGATTAACCAAGTCCCATACATGATTTGTCCTCATTGACTCCATCTCATCTTCCAAAGTTTTTCTCCATTCTTCCTTATCAAAGGATGAGAGAGCCTCTTAAATAGTCTTAGGCTCAGTATCATCTTTATGAGCAATCATAAATGCTTCCCCTTTAATCTCAAA